>CAMGYJ010000008.1:89016598-90216598 GCA_946122785.1 Linum tenue
CTTTTTCTTTACTTTCCAAAATCCGTTTGATAAAGGGAAAAGGGGAAACTGGAAATGTACAGCTAGCGGTGGCGAATCATTCATGGACGGTGTCACGATTATTATGGCTTACCATTAACCACACACTCAAATGTAAAAGCAAATCAAAAGCGGCGAGAAGTCACGTTATCGAGAGAAGTTTCTCACCATCTCACAACAACAACAACAACAACGTTATCCAATTGTCGATAAGGTTAAACCTATTAATTAGTCTGAGTAGGCGCAAAAGCGCGGCTGACTCAGCTTTCCTCATCATCAACACATAAAATTTTATCCATCAAACCTCGAGCAGATAATCTGTAAAGTAGTACTTCACCGACTTCTGGTTGGGTTTTAATGCAAGCAAGAAGAAGAGGAAAAAAGGAAGCTGAATAAAATAAAATAAAAACTGCTTGCAGAAGTATATTGTAGAATCATATAAGAAGTGATGATTGGAAAATTTAGTGGTATATTATTTTGTCTTGAAATCATGAGTTGATTGTTTCATGTTGTTAAGAATTGTTTATTGATTTAAACCCCGGTAAAAAAAAAAATCCACCGACGATCGATACGGTATTATTTTACAAACATGGTATTTAATAATATGCCATTTTTGGACGCAGGTAATAATAGGAACACACCCATAAACAACATTTCTTGTAAAATTGGCAGACAAAATATCTTACTAAAATTAAATATGTCATTTCATTATCTTCTTATACACGCAAATAGTACATCCACACCCATTTAATTCAAGACGAAATTAAAAAAAAAAAGTGAAATCAATAAGAACTCTATAAATAAACACGTGTCTCTACTTCTTTGAAATTCAAATACAACGCTCTAAATTTTTTCGTAATTACGATCCTCTTTTCATTCTTCTGTAAGCGATCTAATTTATATCACGGGTTTTCGCCGCATAATGCTAATACGGAAATATGTATAAAATCTCATTAATCAGTTTGTAAAAGGGAAATTGTTTTTCCTGATTACGTGGATTTCTCATTGTCCATTAACATGCATGTTCTCACTTATTAACACCTTTTTCCAAGTCAGAATTTCAATCGAGCAAATATTAATTTGGTTTACAGACAAGCAAAGGGTCAAGTTGGGAAGATATATAGTCGTCGTCCCTACCACCACTGTATAGAGAGTTGTCATTATTATTTATTATTATTGTTCACAAGAAATTAATTTCCACAATCGTGTGAACTCAACCCCAGCCCAGCTACATGGGACTATCCGACGGTAGATAGATATCTTATTCTTATGGCGAAGACTTTGCACTTTGCCCCTCCAACTTCCCCTTATTTGCCCTCACATCCCTCCCCACCATTTCTTCACAATAACACCCTTACATTTTACATAATGAAACTCCGATATAACTTCGTACATAAACCGATAAGCTAAACATATATACATTGAATTACAATAAAACGTAGAAATGTTCGAACAACTTACCCGATAAAACTAAAGTTTAAGATTACAATGACGAAATGTATCGAAACAACTATCCGTTTGAACGTCTTTCTTCCAAAATGAGAAACACTCAATTGTTTGTGTCTTTATCACAACTAAGCAAACAAAGAAAGGGGGAAAAAAAACTACTCGATTAGAACCGAGGGGTGGAAAAAAAGATAAAGAGGATAATCATAAAATAATTATTACGACAGCTGGAACAGGAAGAAGAGGGAAAGAATTATATGACCTTGCCCCCCATTCATTTTTCTATAAATACACTACTCCGCCATTACCACTCTCAACTTCTCATCTCATTTTCTCCCTCCTTCGACTTGGGAAAAAGAAAGGTGAAAAAAAAAATTACTCTCGAATCACCGGCGAAGAGAAAAATGCCGGCGGCAGGGATCGCTCCTGGTGGCTCCGGGAAGGAGTACCCGGGGAACCTCACCCCTTTCGTCACCGTCACTTGCGTCGTCGCCGCCATGGGCGGGCTCATCTTCGGCTACGACATCGGAATTTCCGGTATGTGAAAAAAACAAATGGCGACAGATTTTCTATTCCGTCGCCAAAAAAAAAAGACTTATTTCTTTCTTTCTTTCTTTCTTTCTTTCTTTCTTTCTTTCTTGTCGTTTCTGTTGTTGTTGCTGACGTGGCGGTTGTTCATTGGGCAGGTGGGGTGACGTCGATGGATTCCTTCCTGCTCAAATTCTTCCCGTCGGTGTACCGGAAGAAGCACGCCGACGACACGGTCAACCAGTACTGCCAGTACGACAGCCAGACGCTCACCATGTTCACCTCGTCGCTCTACCTCGCCGCGCTCCTCTCGTCGATCGTCGCCAGCACCGTCACCAGGGCCTTCGGCCGGAAGCTCTCCATGCTATTCGGCGGTTTGCTTTTCTTCGCCGGAGCCCTGGTCAACGGCTTCGCCCAGGCCGTCTGGATGCTCATCCTCGGCCGCATCCTCCTCGGTTTCGGCATCGGCTTCGCCAATCAGGTAAAAAGAAAGAAGAAAAAAACAAAACATTTCTCCCCCCACTTTTAGCGACCAAATTTAATCCGCCGATCTAGTGGTTGTAATTAATGAATAATCACGTCATAAAAGTTTAAATATCATATCTTCTATTTCCTTTCACATCATAATCACGCTATTAAATCAAAATTTCTAAAAAAACTACTCATTTTCTTACTTACCCATAAGTCAAAAGTTCAAAACTAAGTGAGAGCACACTCTTCACCTACCCAGACAGTAAATTTTTTCCAATAATCATGACAAAACTGAAGCCAAATCTGTAGACTTTTTCTTCCCCAATTTCCATTATTGAATGAGTATTTATTTTAATTTATTGTATATTTCGTCACTACTTGTAATTATTATACTTTTTGAAACACAAAACTTTCTTTGTCATTATTTTACTTCCCCATCACATAATTTTTATTCCTGACGTCCCTCTGACACCCACCCACCATTTCCCCGCAAAAGTTTACTTCTGGACGCTATCAAACGGCGTTTGTGGTCCTCCTTTGTCACAATTCAGAAATTAATTTGACCCAAAAATTGTCGCAATCCCTCACTCGTCATTAATTACCAATCGCCACCCTGTTTCTCCCCTTCTGTCCATTTTAGTCCAGCAACTTATGATTTGATTCCATTAATGTGAATTGATTACAGTCGGTGCCGCTCTACTTGTCGGAGATGGCGCCCTACAGATACAGGGGATCCCTGAACATCGGCTTCCAGCTCTCCATCACCGTCGGCATCCTCGTCGCGAACGTCCTCAACTTCTTCTTCAACAAGATCAAGGGAGGCTGGGGATGGCGCCTCAGCCTGGGAGGCGCCATGGTCCCAGCCCTGATCATCACAATCGGCTCCCTCGTCCTGCCCGACACCCCGAACTCGATGATCGAGCGCGGGCAGACCGAGGAGGCCAAAACAAAGCTCCAGCGCATCCGCGGCGTCGAGGACGTCGACGAGGAGTTCGACGACCTCGTCGCCGCCAGCGCGCAGTCCAAGCTCGTCGAGCACCCCTGGACCAACCTGCTGCAGAGGAAGTACAGGCCGCATCTCGCCATGGCCGTCTGCATCCCCTTTTTCCAGCAGCTGACCGGAATCAATGTGATCATGTTCTACGCGCCCGTGTTGTTCAACAGCATCGGATTCGGCGACGATGCCGCGCTTATGTCGGCGGTGATCACCGGAATTGTGAATGTGTGTGCCACCATGGTGTCGATTTACGGTGTGGATAAGTGGGGGAGGAGGTTTCTGTTCCTCGAAGGTGGTGTTCAGATGTTGATTTGTCAGGTACGAATGACGAATTTGTCGTCGTCATCACGTTACTACTAGGCCAATTTCGTCGATTTTTTTCGTACGATTCGAGTTAATTTCGATTAACTCGAATTGTCACGTTACTGTTAGGCCAATTCGTTGAATTGATCGTTCGATTCGAGTTGATTTTGATGTGAAATTTGTGGTTTTTTTTGGTGGGATTCAGGTTGTGGTGGCGGCGTGCATCGGGGCGAAATTCGGAATCGACGGAAACCCAGGGGATCTGCCGAAGTGGTACTCGATCATCGTCGTGCTGTTCATATGCATCTACGTGGCGGGTTTCGCGTGGTCGTGGGGCCCGTTGGGGTGGCTGGTGCCGAGTGAGATCTTTCCCTTGGAGATCCGATCGGCGGCGCAGAGTGTGAACGTGTCGGTGAACATGATCTTCACGTTCGCGGTGGCGCAGATTTTCCTGATGATGCTCTGTCATTTGAAGTTCGGGTTGTTCCTGTTCTTCGCGTTCTTCGTGGTGGTGATGTCGATTTTCGTCTACTTCTTCTTGCCGGAGACGAAGGGGATTCCGATCGAGGAGATGGGGCAGGTGTGGAGGTCGCACTGGTACTGGTCGAGGTTCGTGGAGGCGGAGGCAGGGCATGGGAATGGGAATATGGAGATGGCTGCGAAAGTTGTATGATTGTGGTTTGAATGGGATTGATGGGGAAATTGAGGGACTGATTTGTGAAATTTGGAGCTATATACTTTGCTTTTTTTGGAGGGTTTTGAAGGGGATGTACTTGGGTTTGAATTTGGTTTAGTAGTGGTACATAAATTGTATTTGACTTTCAAGATGAATGCAAAATACATATTTCGGAAAGTGGGATTTTCTAAGATTTGGGAGAATTTGAGGAAATTTTCAATATGGTATCTTCCCTTTTTATCAATGTGGTGTGATATGAGAGTGTTTATATTATAATTTTACACATCAAATGATTGTTATGAGATGCTTATTTTGTAATTGGTTATTTTATACTTTAATTTTTTTTTACAATATGGAGATTAGATTTAAACGAGCCGACGTTGTTGTGCAATTGAATTTCAATCAAGAAAGATTAGCAATGGTATGAGAAAAACCTTTATTTTGAGGTTTGTCAAATTAAAGTTTTATTGTTGTGAATACGAGTGGCCAAACCAACAATCATTTCATTTTTAACCTCTATCAATATTTAGCAGGTAGCATATAGCATTATAGTAAGGCAAAGGCTTGTAATCAATCTCTAATTCGTAATTGTTAAAACAAGGGGGAAAGGAAGATAAAGTAGTTATCAATTGCTTAGTTTAGTAGTCTCTAATGTCATTTGAGGCGATAATGCTACCTTAATTATATAATAGAAATGTAGGTTTTTATCATATGCGATTGCTATGGGATCATGATATAAGTTACCTTTTCATTACCGAATTGAGAGTGTATTTCTTGAGAGATGCCAAACAATAATGAAAAAACAATAATTTGGCATTAGGAATTTACAAGATGAAATTGGGCAGAATAGAGAAGATGGTCGGCGGCGTGACGGAGATGAGATACTAGATTAAGAGAAAGGAATATTAGGGTTTGAGATAAATAACTGGTTTGTTCGGCCAATTACTACCGTTAAACATTTAACTAATTTTAAAAAAAATACTAAAAGTATCGGAAATACTCCCAAAAAATTCAAAAAAAGAAATTAAAAGACAAGAAAGGAAAATTTCAAGACGATAAACAATAATTTCACACCCGGAAAGACCCGTCTATCCTTCACCATTGAACACAAACCCTTTACTAGAATTATGATCCGCTGATGCGATTATGTCTCTTTTCAACTCATGAACTATAACCCAAAATATATCTAAGCATATGCTTGAGTGGATTAGAAGTAAAAGCTAGAAAGGAACATCCATTTTGGTATAGTGGATAAGAATCAAAAGCCCCCTTTTTGGCATGTGGTTTCAGAGAGGTGGGAGAACACAACCTGCTAGCTACCAAATCTCCTTCACAACTGTGAACGTGCTCCTGGAAAGCAAAAAGGGGAGTTTCGCTTTCAGTGACAACTAGCAAAATCTCAACTGTCATTAAAGCCTTATGCAATAAAATCTTTTGTTGTAGCTACTACTGGATAACATAGTCCAGCCATATCTCCAGATAAATCATACTGAAAAGAAAGAAAGAAAGAAAGTAACAGGTTATCAGTTTTGTGAAACAGAGCCCTAGAGGCAGAGTACTCTGTTTTTCTCAATAAGTGTAGGGTTACCGTCAAGACTCAAGAGAAGAGTGACGGGAGAGAGAGGAGCACTCGAAAAGAAAGGAGAATCGCATGACTCCCTCGCCTCATCAATCGCGCCTTTTTCCTCCACCTAGTGGTGTTCAAACGGTTTGGTTACCGTGGTAACCGTTTTAACCGGTATTATTTGGATAATTTGGTTTGGTTAATTTGGATAATTGGTTTGGTTTGGTTAAAGTTTTTAGCTTGTTTGGTTTATGTGGTTTGGTTTGGTTTCAGACACTCCTAACCAGTCAAACCAAATTAACTAGTTAAGTAATTAGTCATATATCTAACTTATATTATATACACATACTTAATACTTTGCATAATCGCTCAAGAGTTAACGTTCATCCTTTTTAGACTCATAAAACATAAAGCTCAATATTGCTCATATAGTGTATATTTATATATGTAAAGTGTAGACCACAACATATGGACGCCTAATTTAGATAAATTTCATACATTATGATGGATGAAAACTTGAAAGGAAGGTCATTTCCAGCCTATGATAATTGCTAAGAGTTTAAGTTAATTTACACAAACACAACAATTCATTAACCCATACCATTGTTATAAATTTTTGTTAGGTGAATACTTCTATACTAATTGTAAGATAATTGTCTTAGTTGCATGTATTTTTGTTAAGGGTCAACTATAACTACGTGTTGATTGTTATGTTTTTATTCATTATATAAATTGCGAATTGTTGCATTAACCGGAAAATTTTCATCGTTAAAGATAATGTGATTTTTTTTATGAAGAAAGATAATGTGATTTTATATTGGTTAATCTGGTTAACCAATTAACCAAACCGATTAAACTTTAGTTTGGTTAATTTGGTTGTTGTATTAGTTTGGACGGTTTGGTTATGATATTGTATTCCATGGTTAATGGAATTTAGCCTTATTTGGTTTGGTTATAACAATGGTAACCATTTGAACACCCATACCTCCACCCACTTGATTATCCAATGTTTGATGGTTTGCTTGATAATAAGTCATTGCAAAGATTGATGCGGGTTTTGGACTTAGGGTTTGGATCAAATATGCGACTCGTTTTAAGATTGATAGTTTCGAATATTAAACATGATGTGTGAGACGACTCGTTTTAAAACTCTTGTGGGACTGCAGGCAGCTTTGCCCTTGCGGGGATTTGGAGTCTCAGAATAGCTATTTAATTCCTCAGGTGATTTTATCATTGCGCGACATTCATTTTGTTTCGATCTTTCCCAACAACCGAGTTAGTGAAGAGAATGAATTCTCGGTAATTATCTATCTATCCGACTTGAAGCAAATTTGAATCAAATCGAATGGTTGATGAATACTTTACTTGAAGGTTGGTTCTCAAAACATTTAAACATTTTCTTAGATTGATGGTATGCCATTGAGAATGAGATAGAAAACCTATCAAAACTGAGATTCAAATACATTGAGAATGAGATAAATCTTTTTTTTTCTCAATAATTTATTGAATATACATAATACATGTGGGTGTGGATAAGATTGTCATGTGTCATTGTATACCCCTTTTTTCCCATGGAAAAGAGGTTGGGAATCATGTGCTCTTTGTACATCTGTGGTTGGTGCATCTCTCTTTAATTACATTCCCATAAATACATCCATTCTAGAGATTTGAAATTGAAATCACAAAAAAGGGAAGTAGGCTATCCTTGGATACTTGGGTTTTTTCTGGAGTGTGATCACATACTTGGCTATCTATGATGCCACAAACACCAAACGATTCTCCCTTCTTCCCCTCGTGACAAATCTTCTTTCTTCTTTCTGACTTTTTCCTCTTTTCTGAATAAATGTTCTTAGGATTCTTCTTTTCATTTGGGTGAAACTTGTTCCTTCCCTTTTGCATTTACAGTCGGTCGGTTGGTTGTTGTTGGGTTCGAGAATGGATAGCAGCATCCTTCAAAAATGGGCTGATGGACTTCTTCTTCATGGGCCATCGCTACGTGGGCCAAAAGTATGGCCCAAGAAGCTTTAACCAAGTCTGACAATTGTGGTGGACTGGTGGTTAACAAGTTCGGGAAAATAAGAAAAAAAAAAAAAAAAACATTCTGTATTTGACTATTCCTTGCCTTTCCTGTACAACAAGGTGCTCTTTTTTATACAAGCAGCAGGTAAACAAATGCACAATCGCAGTAAACAAAAGAAACGGAAAAAATAACAAACAAACGAGAGTTCATCTCGAGATTGAGGCTTGATACTGTCGGCCACACGCCACACCAGGCCGAAAAGCCCTTTTGCTGATCTCCAGCCGTTTTAGACAAACTCGGCCCAACCTCCTTCCATTATACGGGCTCATGGGCTCGTCTCTAGGTTTGGGCCCAGCAGCTGAGATACAGCACTCTCTGCATCGACTCCTCGGCCCATTTCTCCCTCCTTCCCGCACCTTCGTACCCGGTGAGAAAGCAGCCTTTCTCGCCGGAATCAGAGCGCCGGAGCTCACCGGATTTCCATTTCGAAATCCCACCATCTGGGTTCTTCTTTTCTTCGAGCCCAGAAACGATAACCGCCGTCCGGAGTATTCCGAAGTAACTCATAGTATTTGCGTTGGATTTGGTAGATTGTTTCCTTTGTACAGAGAGGAAAGGTTTTAGAAGGGGATAGTGAATACAAAGAGGAGGTTAATATTTTTTTTTCCAGGGATTGTCAGTTCGAGAAGATGGCAGCTTATGATAATGGAAGCAAACGAAAATCCGTTAGTGGGGAGGCCACAGTATTAATGGTTTTCCAATTCACTTCCATTTTCATTTCCTGTTTTCTGTTTTTATGTCATAAATTTGGCAACCGAAACGAGAAACTTGTTTACTTTTCATTTCGTTTTCTATTCGTTTCCAACTATGAAAACAGAAAGTGGCAACTTCCTGCTGTTTTCGGAAACGACAAAATATTGTTTTCATCTGTTTTCAACATCTGTTTTCTAAAAACAGGAAACAGAAATGAAAGTAAACAAGCCCTTAGTGATTTGTTTATTGGCGTAATGGATAGAGATGTGTGAAGTGGTCCTATGACCGGATTCTTAATTATTTATGTGGAGATACTTGTATAGATTTGTCCTCAACTATGGGCGCTAGAAAGCACTAGGGTCATACTCATATGCATTGAAATCATATGGGATCGGCCTGTAGTACGATTCTATCGTAAGTAAATCTTTAACGATGGCGTGTTATCTAGTTCAGGAACAATCTAGAAAATGATGAAATCTTCTCTAAAGAAGAATTTTATTATGCACCCAACTTACGAATCTAGGGCTGGTGTTCATTTTCGGTTAACCCGAGAATTGAATGACATGGAGGACTAGGCACACCTTCAATCGAATTTTCTTGATTCGATTCGATTTGCGGTTACACCGTAACCCGAAAGATAGTTTAGACCCATTACCAAGACCATTTATTGTTCAATTTTTTTTTTAATTCTCGGTTACCCATTAACCAACGAATTTAGTTTTGGTTTCGGTTAAATCATTGAACCAAATTCGAACGTCCCACCCAACCACAATCGATCTAGTTCAAAAGAGTTGTCTTGCGAGATTCTTAGGTTGTAGTAACCCAACATGTTGTTATGGTTTGAAATCATATTTATATGTCGGATTTGGAAATCACGAGGGTCTCCTTACAATGTTATAACATATTTGTGCTTAATTCATTTGGTGTTAATAGTTTTTCACTTTTCCTAAATATTATGTTAAAACTGTCATCGACCCATACCACTTACTAAACTGATGTAACGATATGAACTCGCACTCTAGCAAGTTCGGCCATATCGCCTCTCTCAATGACTCGGCAATATTGTCAAGAATGCCAAGTAACTCGCTCCGAAGTGCCTTCATGCCCTTTTCCAACCTCGTCATGCGTTGCCGCGTACCTCGCATGTCACTGATTGGAAATCCACATGGCCTTGGCACAGATCCCCGATCGCTTGTCCCCTTTGACCTTGCTTCGATTGAGATTCTTCACTTGGTCCCTTCTCGGATCCAGAAACCGTCTCATCAAAGCTCTTCCTTCCTTGCAAGTATGAACCAGACTCCGATATCAAGTGTTTGACAGCCTTGACAAGAATTTGTTGAATTGAATAAGCACACTCATTGTTATGTAGGAATATTGTCTAATCGATAAAATTAATGGTTCAATATTCAACTGTGATATAGTAAAACTCAATATTATGCCCTATATGAAATAACCAATTAACCATCATTGTAGAATGATACCTATTTGATCTCCTCTATGCAATGCAATCGAGTCAGAACGACGTTGCATCAGTATGCAATCAAATCAAGACGACAATATATATGGTAATTGGAGAGGGAGAGTTGAGTTTTGGTTACCGTCAGCATGTTATGTTGATATGTACAAAGAAACCAAGCTCTGTGAACATCAATTCAAACCATTATCTGCAAGGTGCAAAAGAACGTGGCAGAAAACCCACGTAACAGCGACCCCCTTTTTTTTATTAAATTTGTTTTTCATTGCTTCGCTTTGCTTTGTTTGACGAAACCTCTTCTTGGCCATATTCATATATACAATAAATACTCTGGCACTCTGCAGTCTGCACAACCAAAGCAGCTGAGAAATCTAAGAAAAGGAATTCGCGTGGTCAACTCACTACATCAAAAGCATAAGGGACAAATGAATGAAAGAAAAGCTTCCTAAGATGAACAAAGAATGAAGGCATTGCAGTTGCAGGGAGATATAATTGAGGCAGGGCCTTTGCTGGCTGAAACAAGGGTGTGAGTTGGAAATTGGGGTGGTCGACTTCATACATTGACTACTAAGCAATGTCAGCTGTTCTTTTTGTCATTATTTCTACTTAAAATGATGTGTTATTGGAGTGGATTGACACAACTTTTATATATCTTTGTCAACCTCAAAGCAATGCTCAATAGGTTGTCATCGATCCAATATTATCCATCCAATGAAATGAATGCTCCTCAGGAGGCAGGAAGGCAGGCAGGCAGGCAAATCAAAATCATCATTTTATCTACAGGCAGAGCTGAACGGTGGAAGACAAAAAACAAAGGGTTCTTCTAACACTCCCAAAAATCAACAAAGCAAATCAACCTTACAACAACAACAACAACGCATCATCTTTTCTTTACATTGACACATTCTCAAGAGCTTTTTTCTTTTCACTCTTCCCGCATGGTACAATGGAGTAGAAGAGGAGCATACAGACATCAATCAATTTTCCATTCATCTTCTCAAGCCATGAAGAACAAAAGCTTGTTGCTCATTAGGGTCGTCTATACTGAGTCTACCCCTTCACCCTGCTGTCGAGCAAGGTATCTCTCCCTTCGCTCTTTCTGTTTGATACACAAAAGATGATGGACAATGAGACTACGAAGTGCGGCTAGTGGGTTTTGCAAATAAAATTTATTAGGGGGATAGCACGATGATAACTCACCCATTCATCAATCACAAGTCCTTCGCCTATGATTCTTGGACCTGCATCCTCTGGGGGTTTCTTCCGGGCTTCCACTGCAGCATCAGCCTCTGCTAATTGGCGCTTCAACTTCTCCATAGACTGTTATACCATGACAAAATGTTGCAGTTCAATGAGAAGATCCAAGTTTGCACCTTTTGCATCAGATGAAGTTGTTAACCTATATTCGAACTTACAGGGGTTGAACGCTCGGGATCTAGAAAAATAACGCGCAGTATCTGCTCTATTGCTACTTGGTCTTTCTGTTCATCAAACTGCAAAGGGAAATTGGGAATTCCAGTAGATTAGTGGAGAGAGCTTGTAATGCCTACAAAGAAACCTTATAAGAAACACAATCACAATGACAGAGAGAAAATCAACAAGTTAAGCACTTATCCACGGTCGCTAGAGGAACTTCTTAGAACTGGATAACTTAAAACTCAAGAGGCAGAGCCTAACCGAAGAAGGGGGCAAACATCTATAGTGCATGCAAGTTTTAAGTTTTTGCCAGAGCTTCCTTATTTCACCAACCAGATTGATTCCAAGTCTTGTCAGTTTTATGACAACAATATCTAGCAAAGTTGGAAAACAGATAGCTGCTAATTGCATCCAAATGTAAACTCACCAGCTCAGGCACATAGTCCATCGGCCCTTTCACCTTCAGGCTCATAATTTTGAACTTAACCCTGCTCTTCTGGTCCATTGGTTTCTCATTGTTCTCTGGGTGCTCAACGAACTTGAAAACTAGCATCCACAAGCCAGAAATGCAGCCGTAAGATACCAGTATGCAAGAAGAAGCACATAACCAATGCATTTAACAGCACAGCCATAACTGCTGAGAGGAATTACCAGTAGCTATGATACTCTCCCCGGGAGCAAGAATAGCCCCCGGTGGGCGCATGAAACAACTCTTTGGCGCAGTCGTTTGGAACTAAACAACACCAAGATAGCAAAATGCATAAGAAATATTGTTCAGACGGGCATCAAGTTCTTTCAGGCATATCATCGAACAACCTTATATCTAAACCAAGCCGTGAAGCCAAAAGGGATTTTGATTGAATCAAGCTATACCTTGAACGCGACATGGGATTTGCTACTGTTCTTAATCTTGATAGCACTCCTCACCTGCTTCCCAGGTTCATCTACAACCAGAGAAGGAAGAACAAAGCTTCATCAATTCCCAGTAGAAACCATAAATACCCAAACACAACCAATTAAGAAAGCAGATAGCAGCACTTATTAATGCAGCAGAAGCCAAGCCAGCAATTTCAGTCAATTCTTTCTCCCAGACTAACAAAATTACCAAAAGATCCCGCCGGGAAAAGAAATACCCAGAAACCTAGCTAACAAGGCCAGGGAGATCGAGAAAAAAATAATCAGGAGCTCACAAGGGAAGTAGAGCTTGGAGGCCGGATCGAGCTTGAGGCGGCGGCGCGTCGGGAGCAGCGATCTGGCGACGGAAGAGACCGAATTGGGAGGCTGAGGAGTAGATCCTTCAACGGCGGCGTTATTCTGGCCGTGGCCGTGGTGGTGGTTGTGGTGGCTGTGGTGAAGCTGCGAAGAAGGCGAAGGGGACGGCGTCGCATTCCCGTTGGTTGCTCGGAAAGGCAGCTTGAGGAAACCCCATACTTTGTTGGAGTTGTCAGTCGGCGACTTGTTCTCAACCATAGCCATGGACGGCGGCGGCGGAGGAGGAGGTCGTCAGAGCATGAACTGGGTTCGAGTTATCTTGTGTGGGTGGGGGAAGGTCTGATCCAACTCCTGAAGAAAAGTCAGTCGAGAGGAAATGGAGAAAGGGAGAAGAAAGACAGCTTTTTTCTTCGTGGGGAAGATGTGATGTGAAGGAGAAGGTGGGCAGCTTGTTCTTTTGAGTGGGCGTAGGGAGAAAGAGTTGAAAGAAAGCTGAATTTTGTTGTGGGTTCAGATTAAAAACTTCTCTGTTCTAGAACAAGCAGTCGTGGTAAAATGCTGAGGGGGTGAGCCGTGAGTGTGATAACGAGGTGCAAATACAGAAATAGTCTTCTTTTTTTCACTAATAAATCATGTAAGTAGTAGTTTTCGAGCATACTCAACTACTTGTCTATTATATTTTTCGTCTAGTTTGTTTTTCATTTTCAAAATTTTGGTTACATTGCACATCCTATTTCTCTCGATCGTTTCCTTTTTTTGCATTATGTGCAGTCGCCATCATGGTCTCCTCCTCACTAGGGCCGCCCTAACTGACCTTTGATGCTCGCGATGTTCGTCCTAGTCTTTGTTGTGCCTCGATTCTCGCTTTAGGGATAGTATATTGTAGTGTTTGCAGGTCCAATTGGATTTCAACATGATGGCGCCTAGGGTTCTATGTCTTGTTGAGTTGCTAGCCGCGATTTGAGATGAGAATTTTCTAGTGTTCAATCTTCGTTTCAAGGCGTGTGTGCGGTTTTCGAAGGAGGCTCGCAAATGATGATCTGTTGGCTTGCTCATAGTTTGCAGCCAGTTATCGTTGGGTCGTTCTGTTCTCCGAGATTGTCTTCATGAGGGATAAACTCTTGATTCAAAATTAAAATATAAAATGGTCCCTAAAACTAGTGATTGGGGTGCCCGTAGAATGACAAAAAAGCCTTTTTCTTTGAGTTGTCTAAAGTTGTTTTTTCGTATATTGGGTTCAGGATGAGCACTGACATACTACCTTCGAGCATATTGGTGGTATGTAAACCTATTGGATCGAGTAAGTTTACCTTGTTACTAAAGTTCAGAATCAAGACACCGCGAAAGTCCCTATACGTATCTTCGCTATTTATTTTACCGTGTCTTGATTAAAAAAAGAGAAAGATTCTCTCAACAACTTCCTAGTAATAAAGGAAGAAATTAGCAGAGCCTGTTTGGTATAGTAAGTTAAAATTGAATTAAGTAACAAATATGGTTGGATTTAGTATGACTTAGAATTGATCGTCCTTATTAGATTACTAATTTTATTGAGTAAGAAGTCTTCGTAAATCCGTTCACTTTAGTAGTAACGAATTTTCCTCGCCGGCCGTTGGCGACTGATTGGTCTGGAAATTGGACGTTTCTTTTCTTGGAGCTCATCGGCGTTGACGAACCACTACAAACCAAATAGAAAAAAATACTATTCTTTGAGGGAAACGCAAGTGGTAGGTTAGGAGCTAACAACGAGGGTTTTGCCGTTTTTTTCCCCGTAGTGTAGACTTTTCGTTGATTTGTGTGGTAAAGCGTGTTGAATGAGTGGTGGATTAGTTGAATGTGATTAGTTTAAATTCTTATTCCAAAGTTTAATTAATGGATTAATTTTGACTAGTTGGGTAAATCCGTTTTGGATTGATGTGAAAAACGAAGAAGGGAAGTGGGTAAGGTGGTAGTGGTCATGGACTCATGGTGCATTTGATAGATTTGATCAGTCTCGATCCAATTGATAAAGAATTCAAATTCAATAGTAGATTAAGAACATGGTTCAAAAAGGCACGTTTAACCTTACGCTTAGGCATGTTTATGCGCAAGGCAATGGTAAAACGCCCCGCCTAGAGGTTTCGCGACTAATTAGATACTGGAACACGTTAATGAAGTAAGGTGGCATATAAGTCTCTCCTACGAAATCAATATTAAAGGAGAAAATTAACATCAACCACGAAATCAAATTTATATATCACTATTTTCAACATCTCAAGAACTTTGTGAGCTATTGAGCTATGATTCTATGAATTCGTGAGCTATGTTCTTGTCATTAAGTGTTGAGTAAGTTATTAATCATTTTAAATGAAGTGAAGAAGTGTTGTAGATTATTATTTCATTAATCATGTAGTGTGAATAGCTATTTTTCTTCCAACGCCTAGCACGCATAATCTACACCTAGGCGAGCTAGGCGCTAGGCAAAGCCTCAAAGCCTGCATTACGCCTAGCGCCTTTTTGAACCTTGGACTCAGACTTGACTTTGTTTCTCCAACCAAAAACTTTTGTACAACAAACTTCTCAGTTATCAGTTGATAAATTATGATTATAGTGGTGACCCTGATTTTAACGACCTTGCAATTCAAGTGATGCAACACATAAGTAGAATAATAAAAAACATAAGTAGAATCAATAGTGTTTCATATTTTTTGCTTCTTAGACTGAGTCTAACAACGAAGAAAGATATTAGATACATACCTCTTTTTTTATAAGCAGAGATACATACCTATGTCGTTTATAATATAATTAACGTTCTCGAGTTTTACTGATTAATCTAAATCTCATCTCACTGAAATATGTCATTACATACCTCTTCGAGTTTTTTTTTTTTTTTTTTTTTTTATGGATTGTTGTGGGTTGGATGCTGCCTACTTGTTTGTAATGCAGAGCACCCTAGTGGAAATTGCAGTTGCATTTGGATGTTGGGATCCATCTCAAGGAGATGGGTTAAGGTTACGACTTTATATTATTGTTCATTGGAGCTCCCTTCGTTCTCAATTTCGTGTTTATCTTCTGACGCACTCTTAATTAGGACAATTGACTTTCAGTTCCTTAGCAGCAGCACGGGTAATGTAACAAAGTAATGAACATACAAGGAAGTGACAAAGTAAAAAAGAAAAGAAGGATTTATTAGATTGGGAACTCAGAATCGTCCCACTGAAGGACTGCAGAATCAATGTTCTGTTCGCGTTTCAGCTTGTCCTTCAAGAACCAGTCGCATACTTTCCCTGCGTTCAGCTCCTCAATGGCGCACCCTTCTTGCTCCGATATCACTTTCAGAAGGTTCAACGACGATATCTGTTCATTCAAAACACCCAAAAAAGAATAAACCCAAAAACAAATCCCCACAAGAATTTGGTAAATTACGATCGAACTAATTAAGGCGCCTTGGCTGAACGAAGAACTTGAAAATTACGAACCGTTAAACGGCAGAGGAACCGCTCGTGGGAGCTGAGCCCGGACATTTCCACCAGCCCAGCTTCCTCCAGGCTCAGGAAGCTCCTCCGCCGCGGCCCCTCCGCTGCTCCGCCGCTGCATTTCGTCAGCGCCGGCCGACTTCGCCTGCTCGGCGGGAACCCGATTTGCCTCGCCCGGGAAGCTTGGAGATTGTGATTACCCGAGTCCGATAAGAATGGTGGGCAGCGGCGGAGATTGATGTTGTTGTAATTGGGTCTCAACAAGATCATGGCTTTCTCTTCGTTGAGATTTCAATGGCGGAATCGATGGAAGAATGGATTGGAATTTGGAAGCGGGAAGGTTATCGTCTCTGTTTTTTGTGTGTGGTTGAGACGTGGAGATAAGAGTAGGGATGGCAATGGGTCGGGTTGGGTCGGGTTTTGCCAAATCCAAACTCAAACCCATGGGTTTATCTTTGAAAAAAATTCGGGGTAAAACCCACTGGGTTTGAAACTCAAACCCAACCCGTTGGGTATCCGCGGGTTCATGGGTACCCACGGGTTTTGTCGTAAAAAATTTACAATTACAAGTTCTTATCAAAATTAAAGTCAAATATCAATCTCTCATTACAAATTATCCATATATAAAACACAATTCTAGAAAATTCAAGCAAATCACAAATTAACTATACAAATTGTTCAACACCAATCTAGAAAACTCAAGAAAATTGAAGCAAAACACAAATTATCCATAAATAACATGTTTAATTGAAAGCTTCTTCCTTTCAATTAAGTTTCTTTACTCTCCACTCCATAACATCAACTTCATTCTACACAATTAAAAAGAAAAAATTAGACATGTCTCCAAAAACATAAATAAGATTAGTTGTTTAGAATATTAAATATACCAAAAAAATTAATTATATTGGTGGACGGGTACCCACGGGCCGGGTTTACCTAAACCCAAACCCAACCCAACCCGGTGAATAGTAAACAGGTTTAAACCCAAACCCGGCCCAAAACCCGTCAACACGGATTTTACCCACGTTGACCGGGTTGAGTCGGGTGGGTACCCGTGGGTTCGGGTTTTGTTGCCATCCCTAGATAAGAGTTGTAGAACGGTGTTTTGTAAAGTGGGCCTTTCTTTGTTTTACCAGATCTGGTCTGCCACTTAATTGGGCTTGGATTTCGCTTGTGGATGGATCCATTTGAAGTAATGTTACTGGGCTGGGCCTGGACTGCATTATGAGATACCTTCCTAATTATTTGCAATATTGGATTTTGGAGTAAGATGTTTCAAATGAGGCGTCATCCATGACTCAATCATACAATTTTTTTCATTTAGAGTTTTGCAGTCTATTTGCCATGTTTTCCATGACTTTATGGTATGACTTATGAGGATGCCATAATTCATAATCAATCATGACGTGCATAATAGTTTCGACATTCGTTATCTATACTTGAATCTTTTTAATCATGTTAGCTATAACTTATGACATGATCTTATAAATACAAGACGATAAAAAATGGTGAATCTGAAACACAATTGCTCGGACTCTAGCGGGATTGATACCTTTTTATATATATATGAAAGGCTAGCAAGAGTGTGACTGAACAAAGATTAGCAGGGGATCATGATGCATCAACATCCTTCAATGATCATTAGATGGGTACTTAGGGAAACCCCAATTAGTAATCCCCAACCCAACTCAACCATCTAATAGAAAATGATGAACTTTTTACAATTTTTACAGTTTTACAACACAAACGTCCAAAAATTAATTTACACATGCCACGTAATGGCGGTGATGATCAATTAATTAGGAGCCCAACAACTCAAGTACATGACTGTTCTTAGAGACTCTTCCGCCCTTTCGCTCATCGTATTGCTCGCCGGCTTGCAACCGGCGGCGCTCGACAAATTCCTCGACGAAGACGAAGGAGGAGAAGAAGAAGAAGAAGAGCTGCCACCGGCAGAATCTTTCAGCGGCTTGGCGGCGGAATCTTTGCTAATAGTTCCTTGAATGGCTCTTCCCAAGAACGTTCTCGAACACATTGTTGCCCCACACAGGAAAAAAAATATACAATTGGCGACGAAAAAAAGGGGAGAATTGGGTTTGTGCAAATTGAAATCCTTTGTTTGTTTGTGAACGAGATTTGGGAAAATTTATCTGCAGAAATGAACGGGTATATATATAGAGAGGACAAGGCAGCTTGGAGAAAAAGGCAGGCGGCTTGCGGCCGGGGAGATAAAAGGTGGGAAAATGGAAACCGTGTTATTGGATAAGCATAGTACGACCGAATCTGACGTCGAAGCTGACGTTGCGGGGCGATTCGTTATTAGTTGCGATTCGTTATTAGTTGGTAGATTGGATTGGATGTTGTTAATTGACTTAGTTAATGACGATTTGACATAAAAGATAAACAAAATTATATATATGGTCTTGTGTTGATGTCAAAGGTGTCGGATTGATACGATTGGTGTTTCTGATAAATCTAGTTTCGATTAACGTTACGAAGCACGATCAACATGATATAGGGTTTATTGTGTGCTAGCTAGTTCCGATTATAAATTAAGATATCGGGTTCATGGTTGATTCATGTATGAAAAGTGAAAGGGATTCGGGGTTCATCCTCCATCTGAATTCTTATCTCGATTGCATGCAAGTAATGTAATTACATGTATGTATATTGATTGGCACAGAATCGTTTACAAATTACAGTTTACAAACCGATTGCAAGAAGGTGAAGCCGACACATTTAATTCTCGGTCCATCATCACTGGCCCCGCTTTAATTTGCTTGATCAACGTGCATGGTCGTCGTCAATCACTCAAGTGGGAGCCCAGCAGCTTAAGTACATGATGGTTCTAAGAGACTCCTCCGCCTGCTTAATCTTATTGTGTTCTTTCAGCATCATGTTGTTGCTGTTAGCCGTAACGCTTGAGAGATTCCTTGTATTCTTTAAAGAGGAGGAGGAGGAGAAGGAGGAGGATGAGGGATTTTTCAAAGACTTGGTCGCGGGATCTTTGCAGATCCCTTGCATTCCTCCTCCAATAGACCTCGAACTCTTATCCATGCAATAGAAAGAACAAAGAACAAAGAAATCGCCTCTCAATATACAGTTAATGTGATGAATGATTCTTGAATATAAGATAAATGGTTTCTTATGATTAATGTTTTTTCTTTTTTTGTGTTGCGACCGAAAATCTAGAGAGAAAATGCATATATAGGATTAGCAGAAAGGTAAATTTAGTGCGCGGGAGCTTATTGATTGTTTGGGAAACAACCTATCAAGTTCCATTAAGCCCATTTTTGGATAAACATGTAACAATTATAACGACGAAATCTGACATGTTAACGTGCGATTTGTCGAAATATGCGGGTGGAGATGGCAAGATAGATGGTTAAAATGAGCATACCGTTGTTTGTTTTGGATAACTGAGAAAAAGTTTGATTTGGAAAAAGAGGACAAGTTTGATTAAAAATGGGTATGGTTTGGGCTTTTGGCCCATGTGAATGAATACTGTGAATCGCGATAAAAGAGACAGGCCCATTTCTGCCGTGGACCAAATCCAAACTTTACCATCTTCACGGCAACTACCACATCGCCGTCAGTTGGCTGGCACCCATTCCTTTGCCGGCCGAACTCTCAAAACAGCCGCCGCGCCTCAGCCGTTAACCGCTCCAACTTCCCGCCATGAGTTTAGTACACACCATCCATTTCTCTCCCGCCACGTCATCCAGCCGCCGCTTCCCCGCTCATTCTGCCGCCTCCCTCCGTTGGCGAGTCTTCCCTGTAAGGTCTTTCCACTTTAAAATCTTCTTCTCTTCCCCCATTTCTATTTTCTAGGGTTTTAAATTGGGGCTTAGTTCTTCTTCTGTTTTTTTTTTCCGCTCTTGCATTTTGTTTTCAGGGCCAGCCTTCCCTTTCCGACCCAGAAGGCGAAGTATCACAGAGAACTCGAAGCTGCAGTGGGCATTGTTGAGCGCGCTTGTCGGATTTGTGTCGATGTAAACTGCTTCCCCCATTTGTTGTCTTTTTTCAATTTTACACTCTTGTTTGGTTCCTGGGAAAATTTGACACAGGGAACGGTGACGCTATTGGGCAGGTGCAAAGGTCTTTGCTTTCCAGCGTTGGAGGGATTGTGGAGAAGAAAGACAATACCCCAGTTACAATTGCGGATTTTGGAGTTCAGGCATTAATCAGCCTTGGTAAGCTCACACTACCTTTCAAATTCAATCCCGAGACGCCATACGTGGCTACGGTAGTAGTTCTTATATATCTTTCTTGGATTGCGATTTTGGGTGCCAGAGTTGGGCAAGTTGTTCCCGTCGATTCCCTTGGTTGCTGAAGAGGATTCCGGCTTTGTGCGTGCTAATAACCTGGTGGATTCTGTTGTGAGTGTGGTTAATGATAAGAGGAGCTCTAGTGAACCTTTGAGTGATGATGTTGTTCTCGAGGCGATTGATAGAGGGGGAAGTGCTGCTTATCTCTATGGAAAGTCGCCAGCTACATATTGGGTATGTTTCTGTAAGTCAGAAAGGTGGAACTTTAACTACATTTGGTAAACTTGATTTGTTTGTATTGCTGTGGCTGCAGATCCTGGATCCAATCGATGGCACCAAAGGGTTTCTCAAAGGATGTGGCGCCTTGTATGTGGTATAAGTTGTAGTGCTAGGTGTTTGGCATAGCTTAGCTAGTTTTTTTAACTGTGAATTTCACTATAGAATTGTCTAAGAAGTAAGTAGCAGCATGTCCAAGATCATAATCATAAAGCTGTGAACTTTTCAGGTGGGTTTGGCTCTTGTAGTCGAAGGTGAGATCGTGCTAGGTGTTATGGGTTGTCCAAACTGGCAGAACTCCGGCGACAGCCTAGGGTCCGTGATGATTGCTCATACTGGCCATGGTACATGGAACAAGACATTACAAGTGTCCAATGATTGGAGTAGATGCTTGGTCGATGGATGTTCAGTAGTTCCAGAAGCTCGATTCTGCATTCCTGAGAGTCAGAGTTGGGATTCTTTGCCTCTATCGAGATCATTCACTGCAAAGAATGATGCAGATAGTCTTGGTGACAATGAAATCCATCTTTTAACTACATGCTGTGGAAGGTGAGTGTCCTATTTATAGTGATAGTTTCGTTCATTTTGCTAGTTCTTTGCCTCATCAGGATCTTCATCTCTTAGTCTTGGCTCTCCACGTAATTGTGTAGTAACGTTTGCACCGTAGGTGGCCTTATATTACTAGCTTCATGTGGGTTTAGACAGAATCTATAATTGACATGGAGTAAAACCGTTAAGTGCCCGTGTGGCCCTATACAAGAATGATTCGTCAGGTCAAATACTGTTACTAAAGTTTGGAAAACTGACATAATAGTCACTTAATGTTGTTCAGGTCTTCAATTCAAATTAGTCAAATTACCATGCCCACTCCCATAAATTAATAACAACAAAGTAGCATAGAATGCTGCTCAATCATATTGTCCTTTTAAGTATCATTATTATTCAATTTGGTGAACTAACTCACCGATATGAACAATTTAGACAAAAAACCAGACATTGTGACTTTTGTGTAATGTAATACCAAATCACAATGACAAGTTCTTTTTAAAACCAAAGTTAACTACATAATTCCTCAGTGACTGCAAAGTTCTGTGTAACAGTTTGCTGTAAGTGACCCCTGATTCTTAGAATGCCTTCTGTTCACCTTATTCGCTCTTCCTGGCGTGCAGTTTGTGCAAGTATTTAATGGTGGCCTCAGGCAGGGCTTCGATGTACATTCAAGCTCAGAGAGACACAGCTATCAAGGTACATATTGCTTTCTCTCAAGACACAACGAACTAGCTTGAATAATTCCAACCGTACTTCTACTTCCTCGCTGATAATACAGGCTTGGGATCATGCTGTTGGTATGTTATGCGTCCATGAAGCTGGAGGCAGGGTACGTTGCTCCAGCCTTTACTTTCTTGATCAGCCTAAGCTGGTCTTTGCCATCGTTTGTTGAAGATATCTCCATTGGTTACTTTTTTTTCCATTATGAAATACTGATTCTTTGTAATTGTATTGTTAGGTGACTGACTGGGAAGGGGGCGAGCTTGACCTCGCGGCGGATCAAGTGGAGAGACGGATCATATATCCTCCTGGGGGAATCCTTGTGACCAACGGCAAGATTCATGATCAGATCCTGGAGATGATCTCTTTCAGTTCCTCAACTGTTTGAGTGAAGCTGCTGAAAAGCAACGATGAACCTTTTCTTCTCAGTGAATTTCCTTAATGGCGTGGCCGGAAAAATTGGAGTGCCAGTATTTGGATGCTCTTACCGTTCTTTTTGAGTTGGGGTTATCATTCTGCCCAAACTACTGCATAAATTTCTCATTCAAAATTGCATTTTTCCCTTCCATTTTTTTGTTTACTTTGGTTCGAGTTGAATAAGATCATTAGGGGATCAAATTTTACAGATATCATATGGGCTCCAAATAAAGATATTTTGAACGTGGGTATGGCCCAAAGGTGTGGGCTTTATTCAGTGACATTGAATCTCATTATGGGCCCGCCCGACGGTCTCATTTAAGGGCCCAAGTTCCAAAAGAGTAGCAACCATTCACGTGCCAACTATTCTTTATGCAGTCACAATAAATGGGCAAAGCCCAACAATTAATTTCACACCTCATCTGCATGCATGTGAATTGACTCCAGCTTTTCACGTTGTATATGCACTGTCATCTCGCCACGTATAGCTAATAACACACTAGCTCCTTCCACGTAATGGCAATTACTACCAAGCTCGTAACCAGTTTACCCCCGAGTCTCATGAATATTCTACGAACATATAAGTGACTGATTCGACTTACTGATGATTCATCGAAGAAATCTTTCTCTCCGAAATTGGATTTGTGAGATTGCAACGACGATCCATACGTCGCGTGCGATAATCGATCCATGTATTGATAGAAATCGATTAATAGTTAGAGTGTTTCGCGACTCATTTGAAATAACTCATACAATTCGAGATGAGCTAGTTTCAAACTTGGTGAGTAGTTTTTAGCACCATAAATTATTTTTCCACCCAACCAACCATATTTGGCAATCATGCATTGTGTGGAGTTAAAGTCTCCAACCCTAGCTTTTATGTTCTTCAATAATATCAACATTAATTTAATGCATTACATGGAAAGTTCTCGATGGGTGACTCACATCTTCCAGCATGTGAACCCCTCCTTCGTGTAATCAATTTCATGAATACAATATCTATAGTTTAGTTGGAAAATGGACTACGTGCACACCAGCAAATTATAAACAAAATAATGTTATATTTACGTGCATGGCATTCATTAAAAATTAATATAATAAAAAATAATAAATTGGCATAAATTAACGGGCCTCAATAACTCGGCTTGTTGGAAGAAATTCATATATGTATTTTAATTTTAGACACATGTCAAATGAAAGCCATCTCATAAGTTTGAAATTTAATTTGCACAGACACGCCATATCATATGTTTTTAAGACAACGACTAGCATTGTGACTCGAGAGGAATTGAACAAATAACCACAGGAACAAACCGGAGACAAGCTCTAATATACCACGTCACAAATCAATTGTTCCCAATAACTCGAGTTGTTGGACGAGATTCACGTGTAAATATTAACCACATCCTTACATTATAATAACCCGGTGGTTGGCCATCAGCTTGGTCGCACAAATGTAGCTTCTCGATCAGCCAATCACAGCCATACAATCAACAACAATGTCGTTTACGAACACCAACAACAAATTTCAGTAACACTGAAGAACACGAAACCCTAACTATATTAGCTTACCCAATGCCAGTTTTTAAGCAACCGATTGGAGACCACTCTCACAGTTAATAACTTAATTATAATATTGTTGTTGTTGTTGTCTTAATTGTGGACATCAGCCAAGTCAACTATGTATAATGCACGTACACGTAGCCACAGCCAAGCCAAGACAAGTCCCCTTTTGGGTAAACCCAATCTTGCAAGCAACAACTCGATCGATCACTGAACTACTCTCCCATGGATTTGGACACCTCATTATCGATCTTAATTTCCTCTCTGATCATTCCCAACATGGTTAATTAATCTAACTAGGATCTAGTTAATTGTGTGGGCAATCTTTTCCTTGATCCCTAATTAAGCATATATACAGTTGATTCCCTCAAAATCTTATGTATTTTAATGTTATAATTACTTATAAATGGTGTTGCATATAGATTGCAACTTCCAATAACTTGTGGGTTATCGATTAGAGAAATTGATTCTATAGACGCGCACGCATATTTGAAGTTCCCGATCGAAAAGTCTTTAGATTTCGAATTAGCACGGGTAACTAAATGATTTAGGCACAAATTTGCATGAAGAAACTCTATGTAAATACACATGAGTTCGAACATATTAATCTCATATGGAATATTAGGGAGAGCAACTTAGCCATGGCATCATTGATTTTTTTTTAAAAAATATTATGTATGATTATTTGGTTTGTGATTATTAATTAATTCATTGTGCACTATTTGTAAGTCAAGAAACTGATGCAGTTGTGTTGAGCCACTTATTTAAGTATATCAACGACAGGAACATATGTATAATGTATATATGTCTATAATAACAATCCCTTTTCTTGCTACAATGGGAAACAAAACGAACTTATTAATG
The DNA here is from genome assembly GCA_946122785.1 of Linum tenue. Taxonomy (NCBI): domain Eukaryota; kingdom Viridiplantae; phylum Streptophyta; class Magnoliopsida; order Malpighiales; family Linaceae; genus Linum; species Linum tenue. The sequence goes on from CAMGYJ010000008.1 coordinate 89,041,586, forward strand.
GAATGGAAGCTCGAAGAAAACAAAATGGACTATTTTTATAATTATTGCACTATATATGTAAAGCTAGCTACTACAGAATTGACAACTTAATTAAACCTATTACTGTATATCATAGATGCTTAAGACATTATTAAGGTACAACTTTCACCATCGTAGTACGAGTTTTGTGGAGATAAGCTTCGGATCCAGTAATGGATAGTCCAAATGAAACTACGTGTTGATGGATGAAATTGAGAAGTGCACGTAGTCATCCTATATATGATTCAAATTTTCAAGACCTTCAGATTGAAACCCAACGATTTTGTCACTGGGATTACATTCTTTACAAAAGCTTGGTATGCTGTTAAATGTAAAATAATGATATGTATTAGTAATTAATATTTTAGTTGATAGGGTTGATCCAAGAGTAAGATTAAGACAAATCTTTGCAGTGACGGCAACAAAATCCCTAATCCATGCTACGTTTGTAGTTTGATTTGAATTAATTAGACAATTAGTAAATAAATGAGATTAACCCCATAAGTATATACTATAGCGTGGACTTGTTGATGTAAAGATGGAGGCGAGCTTCTGGTTCTGTTAAAAAAAAAAAAAGATGGAGGCGAGAGAGAAAATTCCGTGCAGCAAAATCGAGCAGCCATTGGACGTCAGATTTCGCTAGACTTGGCAGCTTCTTGATGGTCCGATTTAGTATTTTTTTTTTTAATTTATATATTTTTGGTAGAAATAATATTTTGTTTAGAATTTCAATATTTTGTTGAAGTTTGAGACCCATCCATTATTTATTAATTTATCAATTTCGGGGGACGAAGTGAAATATGGTGCCCCCTCTAATGGTCCCCGACTATTTTTGGAAGAACAAACAATGGACACGTGTGCTAATCAATTGCGGTTTACTTTACTTAATGATCTGGTTAATTGCAGATTAATTATAATAATAATATGTTGTTTAAATTGTTAAGCAAAACGGGAAAGGGACATGTTCGTAAAATGGAGTTCGTCATCCATGCAAATATATTGCGTATTTTTTTGCTTTTCTTTTTTTTACTAGATGTGTGTTACGTGCTCTTACATTTTTTTTTCCATTTATTATATTGATAGTTATGTTTTCCAAACAATCGTATACTCTTTAGAACCTTATTTCGTTAAACTATATAGTACGATAAATCAAATTGCATACCATATTGTTCAGTTCCCGATCTAGAGAAATGACGATCACAAATGAAAATCAACCTGATCAAATACATTTATAATTCGATTTATTACTTCAACGTCGATAAGTCCACCGCCACAAAAGAGTCCTCATCATTCAGCCAAGAAAGGTGCATCTCGTAGGACCAAAATCGCTCAAAAGTTAGCCATAATTAGTCCTAGCATAATTACCTTCTTTTCAAACAATTAATAAAACCCTTTTCTCCCCTTTTTTGGATAGCATGATTGCTTGCTAACTATTTGCATAGAAGAATTTAAAGCTTCCTTCTTGTTTTTCTCACTTTCCGGCCATCCAAAAAGCTCTTCTTCCTTCCTTCCATCTCCAATATCCTTCCAACTTGAGACTTTCTAGCTTTCGTCTCCATTAGTGGAAGGAGCACAAATTTTCAGACCCACTATTTCCATATGTCCTTTGCTTTCATACCATGATAGTTCTTCTGTTTTGGCCTCTGGTGCCTTAAAGCTTTTAGAGAAAAGAAAGAAAACCCATTTCTTCTTCGTCCTATTATTGGTCTTGTCGGGTAGTGATCCCTAAAGCTTATGATTGAATACTTTGATTTTGTTATAAATACTTGGCCACAACAACCCATAAGAATAAATAATATGTATTTGGTGTATCTTCTTGTATCTTGTATTGTATAGGGTTTTATAATTTGTATAATATGAACCGCCAATCCAGCTGATGGAGATAAGCTAGAAAAAAAGGGGGGAAATTTGATTGTATAAACAAGGCCCAATCAGAGGGAAGATCCCAGTTAGGGGAATACATAATGGTTCACTGGAAATTTTAGGGTTTGTTTGACAAATTTGGTACTGGAAATGAGTTTATCGCTAAACATTCTTGTTTACTGAACACAACTAGCAATCTGTGCTTAATTTTCCCGCCCAAATCATTTTAGATAAGTGACATGTAAACTCATCAAATCTTTCAAAAAATTTAACCAACGAATGATCCGTTTTTAGTCGGAATCAAATCTATAGTCTGATCATGATCAATCCATACATTGTTGTTTATGGTTTGAGTACATGGGTTAATGGTTTTGTTTTTGTCGGATTTGATATAAAAAGCATCGTCCATGATTCGTTAATTATTAGTTCATTCAACTTTTTCATGCACTGCTGATGCAGGCAATTTTGAACGAAGATGGATGGAATGACTATTTCTCTTCTTAATCGATCCAGACTTCAACGGGAACTTAAAGTTTAGCAAATGATTTGTTTGTCACCCTGAATCTCAATAATAACTTATATAAAACAACCTGTAATATGTATAGTAGAGTAGGTCACTAATTAAATAAAAGGAGTGGCTATAAATGCAAGGAAACATGTAATCCAGCTATGTATAATAAATCAATGAATAATGGAAGGAAAATTAATAATTATATATTTTATTAATATATGGTGTAGATGGATGTTGTGGACTGAGGGAAATAAATGGCCACAATCAAATCAAAATCGCGTATGTATTCATATTATCCAACCAAATTCCAAAGTCAATGAGGTTGAGTTGTGCTTCTTCTTCTTCTGCATGCCCTTCTTACTTCTTCTTCCTTCTTTTTTTCGTGAAAGCGAAACTTAAAAGCTTTTCTCCATCCTCATTATCATTGTTCGATCAGAAAATGGAGAATAAGAACTCATAATTCATTCATTGCGGCTACCAGCAAGGGGGTAGAAGATGATGCATATACTTACGTAAATATATTTGTATTATGGAATTTTGTAAGAATATTGTTCATTGGTTAGTTATTTTTAATCACTAATATATCATTTACTAACATGCTCGTTCAAACGAAAGTCTAGTCATATGGACGTGAAATTTGCACAGATCTGGAAACCATGTCATATGGGCTCGAAATTTGCACATGGTTGAATACTGCATGCTTAACAAATGGGGTTTTGTCGGGGTTCGACCATAATACCTCTCAGTCATCGAAGACGCTGTCATCATGTAAAAAAAATTGATCTCAATAACCCAAATTATTGAAATATATTCAATTATGAATTTTATGCTATTTACTAATAATATATAGTGAGCAACACCCAATGCTATTTGAATATAAAAGAGAAGGCATGCGCGTTTAGTGACAAAATGATAATTACTTAGGAAGTACGATGGTACGCGAATGAGAGAATTGACAGTGACACTTGATGCTAATTAAGCCACTTGTTCTCAGTCCGAACAAGAATTTGGTCTAACGATATCTAACTTGGAGATCCCAATTTTGAATCTTCTTACGAGAAATGGTAAGTTTGTAATTAACGAACTGAAAATGTGTAGTCCAAAGACGTCCTTTAATTAGCACCGACTTCTCCACATCCATGGACGTACTACAGAATACAGATCATGGATGATAATCTGGCGCCATTTGTCGACAAAAGTGCCCTTTTTAACAGGAAGCTTCACTGCCCAATTAAAGACAACATGTCCATAATGATAGCTATAGCACCAAGTGTGAACATTGGAAATCACTATATATATAGGCACGTTGATACAGAAAAAAAGAACACATGGTGGGTAATGCGTTTGGATTCAAACAAATCGGAACCCTTTTTACCTTTTTCTGTTCGGTTCTTGATCGATCAGCTTGATTTGCCTTCAATCGGCTATAGCTGTTTGACAAGTTTGAATCTATAGCTGTCGACCAATATTCTCCCCCACGCACCGCCGCTCAACCAATCTAAGTACGGGTTAAATTTCACTCATGTTGATGTGATTTGAATCGGACTATCTGGTTGTGATTCGTTGTAAACTTATTCTTTTACTAGATTGGATTTGGGTTAGACCACATAGAGAAGTTCTATAAATACTTATCATATTGCTATGAAATTTGTATCTATAGTGAAACTCACTCTCTCCTGCCTGTGAACTAGCTAACACATATTGTGTTAGTAAACCACGTAAATCCGTGTGTCGTAATCGTTCTTGTTTTCGTTTTCTTGCTTTGTCAAATCTCCAATTTCCCGATTCGTAGAGAAACAGTCGTGACACGCACTGTTTTTACTTTACTTGTTATTTCTATATACTTGCAACATTATTTACATATATTGCGAATTAATTTTTTGACTTTATCGTAACTTAATTAAGGAGGTTATTTATATTGGATAGAAGGGGAAAACAAGTTTGGCTGGATTTTTGGGTCGGGTCGTGATCGCAAGAGTGTGCACTATAAATGTTATCTTTGCATATTGGTTGACACACACGATGGATGGATCATCATCATCATCAGAAGAACTCCATTATTGGCCTTACCCCAATTAAATGCACACCACACTCAGCTCGATCGATGGATCTTCCAACTTCATTTATTGTGCTACATATAGCTATAAGTAATTATCCAATTAATCTCATCATAGGGGGGGGGGGGGGGGGGGGGGAACTAATTAGCTAGTAAGACTACACCATTTTTAGTTTTCAATGTCATCCAAAGTTGCATGGTGAGTGGTGACTAGTGATGGCAATAGGGCGGAGCGGGTACCTCAATACCTATGTTCCGCCCCATGCTATTACGGGTCGGGGTGGGTAATACCCATGCGGATACGGGGCGGGGCGGGTCGATCCATCCTTACATGTTATTCGAAAAAAATACATATACAATTTTACTTTTTACGATAAAATGAAGGAAAACACATGTTTTGAATGAAAAATAGTGTTAATATAATGGATAATTGAGTCTAACTAATTGAAATATCAAGTCTAGTAGTTGAAAAAAAGTCAAAGCAGAAGAAATATGAACAGAATTGCAAGAAATCGAGGTAAAATGGGTCGAAAATAGATATCAATGCCCCGCCCACGCTGCTGCGGGTAGGGGTGGCTATACGGTCCGGTCCGGTTACATTGGCCCAAATTGATCCGGTCCAGTCCGGGTTTTTTTAGAATATAAGGACCGAAGATTGGATTGGATACAGTCCGGTCTTGATCCGGTCCGGTCTTGACCCGGTCCGGTCCCAATTCGGTCTTGATTTTATATTGAGATTGTGGGAATTTGAGTGGCCTAAGGCCTAAAAGGGTGAGGAGTTGGTTAAGTTTTGTACTAAGTGTAAAGGTTTGTGACCGTTTATGCAAATTACCCTTAAGTTTTGGGTGTTGAGCTCTCTTATCCGGTCTTTATCCGGTTTTTTACCTCAAATCTAAACCCAAAGATTGGATTGGATTGTTTACTATCCGGTCCCGATCCGGTCTCGGTCCGGGTTATACGGTCCGGTTTCCGGTTTTTCATCCGGTCCCGGTCCAAATAGCCAGCCCTAGCTGCGGGTTGTGTAATACCACTCTCATCGCGCATATCAGGTCGGGTAATTCTGGCGAGGCACGTTCATATTGACATCCCTAATGGCGTCTCCTATTTACAAGAATGTAAGTGTTAAGACCTATACTTAAATCTCTGTCAAGTTATTAAGACCATTTAATGGTTGTCCGCAATCTTGATTGATGTTCGCACGAATCGCTTAGTTCGCAATACTGTGAAGCTAATTAATTCAATCCATCCATTCATAAACCTCATGGTAGCTAATTATCAATGGTCATGCTACATGCTTTAGATAAAAAAGGCACATACAGAAAGAAGGTTACGTGGCATTTTCACGTCGGGGACAGCTAGCTAGGTAATGTGAATCCAGAAACCCAGTAAGAGAGCCACCAATATACAGCTTCCCCAGCCAAAATTTAAAACGGGAAAACGACGCCTCAGTATTATCACCAATTCACCATAGTAATTAAGGCAAACAAACGTAATTTAATCTCTCAATAAACAACTAAAAACCCCATTAGTAGAAAGATTTCGTGTGACATCAATAATCCCCAAAGAAAAAGAAAAAATTAAAGAACGGGACTTGATTTCTCTGTTGAGTCTGTTCTCACAATAACAATTCAGGGACACGTTGCCATGCCAATGTATACAGGACGGCACCGAATCCTTTTGACTTTCCTAAACTGTCCCACTCCCATCATCTTCTCCCCCTCCAAAAACCTCTATTTATACCCCAACTTCGTCCCTACATCAATCATGCTTCAATTTCTCTACCTCTCTTTCTTCAAACGATTCACTGAACTCTCTAATCTAATTCATCAATAGACAAACAACAACACCATGGGAAGATCGCCCTGTTGCGAGAAGAACGGCCTCAAGAAAGGCCCCTGGACTCCAGAGGAAGACCAGAAGCTCGTCGATTACATCCAGAAACATGGCTATGGCAACTGGCGTACTCTCCCCAAGAATGCTGGTACTATTCGCTAAAAAACCCACTCCCCTGTTTTCGCTTTTCTTCGCTGTGACGAATTGCAGGCTCAACTCTCTGTTTTTTCCTCTGTTTTTTGCTCTGTTTTTTTTTTAATGGGAACAGGGTTGCAGAGGTGTGGGAAGAGTTGCCGTCTCCGGTGGACGAATTACCTCCGGCCGGATATTAAAAGAGGTCGATTCTCCTTCGAGGAAGAGGAGGCGATCATCCAGCTGCATAGTATCCTCGGAAACAAGTAAGTTTTCCGGTGACAAAATCATAAATTGCTCTGTTTTTTTTTTTAACTGTTTGGTGTTGTTGTTGGGCTAACCGTGTGGTTGGGTTCAACCGTTTTGTGTGGGTTTGGTTTATAGGTGGTCGGCGATTGCGGCTCGGTTGCCCGGACGGACCGACAACGAGATCAAGAACTACTGGAACACCCACATTCGGAAGCGGCTCCTGAGGATGGGGATCGACCCGGTCACCCACAGCCCGAGGCTCGACCTCCTCGACCTGTCCGCCATTCTGGGCTACTCCTCCTCGTCGTCCGCCTTCTCGTCCTCGCAGCAGCAGCCGAACTTCTCGAGGCTGCTCGGGGTGCAGTCTCTAATCAACCCTGAGATCCTCCGACTCGCCAACTCCATCCTCTCATCGTCAACAACACCACAAACACAATCCACGTATCATCAACCCGAGAGTACTCAAACTCAAACCCAAAATCAAACCTTTCTCACACCCGATCAGCAAATACAATACCAACCGGAACCGGTCCAACCGGTCTGCTCAGAATTCCAAGAAATGACGGCTAATTGTACGACGACGAACACCACAACGACGGCCATGGAGAACACGCCACGTGTCCAGTTCTCCGACGTCGATGTGGTCCCCACGGTTTGGCAGAGCAATTATATGGACGGCGGCGGCTACGATATCCAGCATGATTACTTCTACGGGCCGGGTCAGCACGATCAAACGGGCGGTGGTCTCGTTGACCCGTCAACGACGGCGGAGAGCTGCTTTGGCTTCCCGCCGGCGTCGGTATTGTCGACGCCGTCGTCGAGCCCGACGCCGTTGAATTCGAACTCGACTTACAATAACTTGAGTACGGAGGACGAGAGGGATAGCTATTGTAGCAATGTGTTGTTGTTCGATATGATGGCCGATAGTATTTTGGATGTCGGTAATTTCATGTAATTAATGAATAATATAGTGTGATGGAAATGGAATCTCGATCATTTTTCTTTCTTTGGTTGAATTTTTTTGTTCTTTGTGTTTTTATATATTAATTTGTGTTCTTTTCAAGAGATATAATGGTCCTATATATAGTAAAAATTACCGTTTTTGTTTAATGATTGATTTTGTGAGTTTACGGATAGACGCAGACAACCGCGCAGAAATTATGCATAAGTAAAATATATTAAGTAAAGAGAAAGGGAGGGTTTCGTGTTTTGGCAATAATTAATCAAGATTGATCAAAATTCAAATTTACTCGAAATGTGATGAGAACAAGACAAGAGTTTATGAACGTAACCAACGTATCCATATTACCCAAAATGATAACAAAATTTGTTGTGGTGGAACCAAGCAACTATTAAAATGATATGACAAAAAAAAACAACTATTAAAGTGATGATTGGAGGTTTTTTTTTATTTAGATATAAAAGTAATTTAAATTGTTTTTTGGTACAAATTTTCAATTTATGCTATCCACTTATCATTGAAGTTTTTTTTAATGGTGAAATAAAAATAAAAATTGAGAGAAGAAAAGCTGGAGCATGCTCCAAAACAAGAACAGAACAAAAACAAAGCCCAACACTGGGGAAGAAAACGCTCCGCGCCAAACAACAACAAAAAGTACAGCAAAAGGGGATCCCAATGGTTCAACTCTCGACTAAATTAACAATCGCCGATCTGGAAAACAGATGATCCTTGATATTGCGAATCCACTCCTCCACAAGAGCATTGTCAACTTTGTTGGCAGCGCACAACCAGCTAGAGATCATATGGCCGATCTTGACTCAGACAGCTTTAACAGTGTCGCTCTCCTCTCTAAAGATTCTGGCGTTTCTTTCTAGCCAAACGCACCATTGGAGTTGAAACTTAAATATATATTTATTTAGCAAGCAACCTCTTTTCTTAATTAGCTCCATTGAATCATATATTAAATGAGAGGAGGAAGACAAGCAAAATTATATAGTATGTAATGAGATAGCAAATCCTAGTTCTAACAATACGAAACTTGAATTATCCTTTGTGGATTCAAGCACACCTGTTGACTCGGGTTTGGATTTTGTGTCTCTCCTGTCATCCATGTTCAAGAGTTTATTTTTATTTGTCGGTCGATACTGTTAGACGAATAAATTCCTTCGGTACGTGATCGAACATTAACATATCAAAGAATTTGAATTTCGGTATGTGAAACTATGATGATATCCACAACATTATTTTATTTTACTTTCATGTTAACTTTTCGAAACATTCAACCTCAAAGTGTGTTAGCTTCTCTACCACCCCAAAAAAAAAAAAGTGTGTTAGCTTTTGATTTATATATAGGCGTTGCTGACTTCGAGATTAGAACTCGAGATGAGATGACCGGTTTGATAAAAAAAAAAAAATTTGATCTACATAACCATTTCTAGCTAGTCATTTTTACGTATAAAAAACACGAGCAAAAAGTTCAAAGTTATCCGAATGAATTAGCTATTCACAATGCAGATTAGTTTAACAACAGGCAAAAACACCATTATTATTATACTTATAGTGTAAGTCACAAGTCCAAAGTTATTCAGTTTTTTTCGTTGAATTGGTAACCCATAAGAGGAAAGGAGAAAGAAAAAAAACAGAACTCTTCGATTGTCAACTGCTCTTTCTTTCGCAACAAGATTCAGTTTATCTGCTTATCTGCATTTCTCCTGCTGCAGAGATGCCGACAGTTGGTGGTCAGATTCCGGCGACATTTCCGGCGACAGGAGACAGGAGGTTCAAAGGGTGGCAACTGACACGCGTCCTGCCACCTGTACTCCAAAACCCCTCCCAAATAATATATTGTATTCTATTTTCATCCCATCGAAGTCGAAGACTTCATTTAATATTAAAGTAATAATTTGCATGGGGATTATGGCAAGGAGGAGTGGACTAATTAGGAAAGGGAGCGTTAAATAATACGTGTCCACATTTCACCGGCCAGTTCAATTTGGTCTTCTGTGGGGTCCCCACTCCCGGCTTACAGCTAAGCCTTATTTGTCCTTTTTTCTTGTATTGAAAACCAGACCGAGCTTCTTGTGCTCCAATGTTAAAGCTTTTTTTTAAGTCTTTTTTTTTCTGTTAACCAATGGTAAGCCGCCAGCTTTGCAGTGTCAGAAGGGCTTGCACGAGCGTCAGCAAGATTTTTGGGGGGGACACGTGGGACTCAATCATGCACGAGGTTGGGGTTATGTTCTGTCCCGTATTTTACTCCATTTTTCGTGTGTTAAGGTTACTATTATAGTTGAAAACTTGACATAGTGACGGGTGATTAGCCATTTGAGATTTAACTAGGTTCGTTGGGCTAAATTCTTCAGTTTCTGAGTCTAATCCTAATAACTAGCTAGTTAAGTTGTAGCACACACTATACGTCTTAGCTTAAAATTATCAGCAGAATAGTTCCGAGTCTAAATCCTATAAACTGTGTATTCATGATTATGAATATTTTTGTTTAAGGTAAAACTCAACTTCTAAATTGAAATACATGTAAAACTTAACAAATCTGAGAAGCAGAACAGTTGCATAATCTCATATTTTTGGTCACGAGTGGTTGGATCCTTGAAACCCATCCTTTTGGTATCCTTATTTAAATTTCCGTCTACTAATTATTCATGCCTTGCTAAAATTTGGCATGAAAAAATACAAAAGGCCAAGGAGACCCTTGTTCCCCGGCTCAACCGGTTGATAAATCATTATTCCAATACAATGCTTGATTATGAGAAGAAGAAAGAAAAAACTGACGAGAGGGTCACCTCATGCATGCGTCATAATATATGTAGTATTTTGGAATACATATCGACAAGAAAACATGGAATTAATAATTACACAAAAAAAAAAGAGAGAGCTATATACAGCCATGCATGACGATTGTTCTGTGAGCTGGACGTTAAACATGTGACGGAATTAAGTGGAAAAAAAAGGAGTGCTCTAATTATAATGAACTTCTAATTTGACGTGTCAAGCAAAAGAAAAAGAGTACCGTGGCGTCCTTTTCATTAATTGTTTCCCCAACTCCGTAATAAAGCGACATGTCATTAACGTTTAATTATTGTATATATTACGGTTCTGTTCTTAGCTTCTGTGTTCGTCGCTGTTAATTATGGTCATTAATTACACTACTTGGTCCACGTTGACCAGGAGCCGACCTTTGGAAAGGGAGCAACGTACAGCAATCTCATTCTCATCCCATCCCCCACTCCCAAAGCTTTCTCTATCGATCGACCGCCCAAGGAAATTTTGTTCCCGTTGAATCCTCATAATGATTCCATTTGGAAAAGTGGGTTTCTGTCCTAGCTAATTAAGAAAGCCAGCTTCCCACTATAAGGATAGGAGAGGACCCGATAATCTGTTTTCGGATAAAATCGAAAAACGTGAACGAGATGACGATAGAGATGGGAAAGACTTTGTTCGTCATGGACCGAGTGGTTGTTCGCGTCCAATTATATATATCTTGTTTCGCTATAGGCGATTGATTCGATGAATTTTTTTTTTGTGTGATCGTTCTGTTCAGACATCAGTTACCATAACCTTTACTGTGAAGGCATGTGGTGAAAATGGAGTAGTCTGTAAAATATTTTTAATGTATACAACCGTAATTTGAATTATTTGTTAACGAGATGATCACTATAGAGATGGGAAAATGTGAACGAGATGACGATAGAGATGGGAAAGATCGACTTTGTTGGTTACGGACCTTTGCATATCTTGTTTCTCCATAGAAGATCGATTCGGTGAATTTTTTTTAGTGATCATTATGTTCGAGCGTCGACATAGTCTTTACTGTGAAGGCATGTGGTGAAAATGAAGTATTCTGAATACAGTTTTGATGCATACGACGCGACTCGAATCATTTGTTATTTATGAACAATAAATCAAAGTTTGCTTATTGACTTTTTTTATTTTGAAAAAAAACAAAAAACACTATCGTGTGATGAGTTGAGAAGGGACATTGTATGGGAGAATGGCTTGTGGGTTTTGGCCTCCCTGTCTTTCTTATGTTTTTTTGACTTAGGGTTGTCCTATCCTTACAAGGATTGGAAAGCTGTCAAATAAAAGCTTTCCTTTCCCTCGAAAGAGATCGATCTATATATACGTGTTGCTCTTAGCCTACCTAATGCAGCTAACAGCGTAACCAATAGTACTTTGTTTCATTTGTAGAAGCTAAGCTTTTGACAAAGGGGTCACTACTCACTAATATTGCTCAACCAATAAAATGGTTGAAGCTAAGCTGAAAGACTCAAATTGATGTGCTCAAACCTCCATCGATGAACTCGATTTTATGAAATATGAATAGTTTGTCAAAGGAAATCATATAAATAGTGGCTGGTTCGGTGCAAATTTTACCCTTTTTGGCTGGAAACGACGTATGTCGTATTTGTTTTTTTGACAATTATCGCTGACATTCCACTTGTTCCAATAAGATCACATGCCATGTGTTGGAATCATATTTGTTATAGAAATTACTGGGATTCGAACATTGGCTGCTGCTTTTAGAGCATACGAAAGAAGTTTTGACACCATGGTTGAGAATATTAATTACTTATAATGTCGTATCGTAGGTGATTCTGTCGACCGTTAACGTTAACGTATGCAGCTAAGTTTGTTAACGAATCTACGTACTTAACCAGATTCGAGATTGTTGCCATCAATTCATTTCATTTTGGGTTATCTGACCTAAAACATAATTGAATAAACATATAGCTTTTGCTTGTTCCATCAGGGAAGGACATGACACCCCATTATCAAACAAAACACAAGTCCATGCATGGCCGTTTTGTCAATGGCGATGTAATCATAATTTCATTTAAATTAAAAAAAAATGTATCGTTTCTTAATTAACCTTTCTTTACTCAACGTCAAAAGATGAAGGTGACGGGCTTCTAGAATTGCCCCCAATTTCTTCCCGCACCAGAAAACATGGTCAACGACTCAACGTCGACTACGCAAACAAAGTTGGAAGTACTCTCGCGCCAAATTTTTGAAGAGATTGCCTTGGAAAGGAAAATAAATAAGTATCAATTAAGCATGCGAATTAGGCAATTCACTAATTTGGTTACATTAATTTGACATTAATTTTTTTTATATTTTATTTGAATACATGATATGATTCTAAGTCATCAAAAATATCGTTCTGAACTCAAATTGTTCTAACCGCGCGCAAAATCGAATAAAGGTAGTCAACGCTATGCACCATGTATTGTAAACGTAATGCCCCACAGCTAGCTCGTAAATTGACCTTGTTAATTTGATATACCATGCACGGATTGAATTTAACCACGTTAATCAAATCAAGGATAAGATTTTGCAGCCGTCAAAAATAGTGGCTAAGCGCCACGGTTTTTTCACCACATGTCCATTTCCCTTCGTCATATCATCGCCCGCACATATAATACCAGTTTCTAAACTCTCAATAATTATAATAATTTCACATATCTACATTCATGAACTATTTATATATTTGTGGCCAAACGAATAAGTTAATTACGATTGCCGACAATGGGTGTCATCAAGACGTAGCAAAGTCTTCCTACGATTGTTATTTTATATATGATAAACATGTGATTCCTCTAAATAACTTGATTTGCATAAAATGTCAAGATTTCTCGTCATAAATTGAATGACATCGGTCGCTAGAAAGAGTTATAGGGTATATGTGAATTTTTTAAAATGAATTTCACACTCTTGAAAATAGAACGTTATCATGTACTTGAAATTTGTACTGACAAATTGTTAGCTAGTAAAATACAAACATGCAATAATCCGATCAAAAATCTAATTTGATTACCTAACAAAAATCAATAATCTCAACATACTTCAAATTGTTGAAAATATACCGATCTTATATATTACTTTTGCATTGATAATCTTAATCTCACTTGCAAATGAAGGCAATTCATATTTCCATCCACCGCACCAACCCTTTGGGTAAGCCACTTAGCCCATTCCAATGTGCTAAACAAGGGCCCGAAAAGCCCATAGCTAGCAGCCAATACTTAAGAGTTAGCCCGTCACAAGATTATCCCAGGCCCTACCCAGAAAATGGACAAAATCCTTTTTCTGAAGAAATCAGAATCAGCCCATCACTCGGTCCTGCAAGTCCAAGTTTGGACGTCAAGCATCTGCTTCAGAATCCTTTTCCCGGCCCACGACTAGTTACTGGAAACCCAAAACTTTCTCTAATTTCACTTGGGGGTCGTTTGGATCAAGGATTTTAAAACGAGTAATTTGAGGCTCAAATCTCTCATTAAAAACCCTGGTAATTTAAGTGTAGGATTTTGGTAAAATAACGTGTTTGGCAATAGAGGAGAGATTTTAATAAAAAAATTACAATTACAATTTTACCCAAATTCCTAACCTATCTTCTACGATGGGTCTGTTCTTCTTCCCCCTTTCCTCTTATTCCAATTTCTGTCTTCTTGAACCAAAAATTGTGAAATCCCCGACACTCATTGAACTCGTCATCGCCGGCAGGAGGCTTGCATGTCAACTGGGAAGGTCAAAGGCAACTGGGCAGGTCGAAGGCGTATGATAACGAGACAAGGGAGGCTTAGCGATTTGGAAGGGATGATGTAGGGACTGGGGAAGGTCAAATTTCGACGGCGACTGGACTTCTCCGAGATCGTCCTTGTTATTGCTCGTTGTCATCGGCAGAGGGAAGAAGGAAGAAGTTAAGATAGAGGACAGATAAGAAAGGAAGACGGGTCGCAGGGTTGAAGTTGAACGAGGAGCCCCTCGATTTGCCGGAAAGAAGACGTCGGCGACGTTGGGATCAATTGGGAGAGAGACGGAAGAAGAAAAGGAAAAGGAAGGTTGCTGGTCTCGTACAGGGGAGATGGAAGCAGGCAAAGGGGTAAGGTTTGGAAAAAAATGAAATAAAAATGAGGGATTTGTAAATAGCTGATGGTGATCAGCTATTTCAAAAACCCACGTTTGAAGGTTTTTAAAATTCCTAATTGCAAAATCCTTCATGTTTACCAAACGCAGAAATGTTTAAAATCCTGCACAATGAGAGATTGTGATTAAAATCCCTCATAAAAAAACCTAATCCAAACGACCCCTTGGGCAAATCGAGCCAATCTTGGGTTAAAGGCCCATCAATTATCGCTCATAATCGTATGAGATGGCGTCGCCATCAATCATCATCAACTTAGGGAGATAAATCAGTGAAAACGCGAATGTGATTGGTGTTCCAATTCGATAATATTAATAATCTTACAGCCAATAACCAAAGTTCCCACCAAATCACGCATATTATTAATTCAATAAAGTGGGGTCTGGGGTAATGCTGTTAGGTATAAGTACACCTCAACTTTTGGATTAGTGTACTAGGCCCTGTATGATTTCGTGTGATTCGGTTAACTGAATAATCATTGGTCACTGGGGAATTGCGTAGTGCGCCGAGGGGCAAGGGTATTGCTTCCAAACTGTCTCGTTTTGTCCCGTTCTATTCTATACTTTTTGACCTTTATAGAATCACTTTTTTTTCCGAACGAAATTTTAAAACTCTATTTTTTTCAACTATTTAGCCCCAATTATTCATTCTACTATATTACCCGACCTGAATCACGTATAGTATGAAACGAATATCGATATTACGATATCCATCGGGTCCCGCCTCATTATCATCCCTAAGCACAACTCTATAGTGCATGCCAACATTATTAATTTGTTGATTCTTGTAGTGGTGAAAACAACCTGATCAGAAAAACCCGTCTCTCCCAAGTGACATCAATAACCGACGGTGATCCCAAACGACAACACGTGTCCACCTGCCGCCATCAGCACTATTGACGTGTCAAACCTGGAAGCCTTCACGCTACGTGGCGTCATAATAAAACCCCTCCTTCTCACCAAAACTAACTCATCCCCATTGGAAAACCCACATAGGAAAGTTTGTTTCTTTTCCTTCGCTAAGTGGGAAAGTTAAAAAAAAAAAAAACTTCCACTCTCTGACTGATCATCAATCGATCGACCGATCGATCGAACCTCCACCGGATCCCATCCGCCGCCGCGTGCCATGGCTCGGACCTCGATCGAGCCGCTGATCGTCGGGAAGGTGATCGGAGACGTGCTCGACCCGTTCCACCCGCTCGTCGAGCTCACTGTTCACTACGGGTCGAGGAAGATCTCCAACGGGTGCGAGATCAAGCCGTCTGCCGCCCTCCAGAAGCCGTTCGTCCAGATCCTCCGCGATGCTCCCCCCGCGCCGATCTCCTCCGTGCTCTACACCTTGGTGTGCAAAAACGGCTTTCCTCAATTATCCGAACTACTCGATTGGTTTGCATGTTGGGAAATTCGTTCCTAGTTCGATGAAATTAGAGTGTGTGTGATTTGCATGTTAATTTGTAGGTTATGGTGGATCCCGATGCTCCGAGCCCCAGCGAACCTAGGCTCAGGGAGTGGCTACATTGGTACGGGAAGATAAATTAATATCGATCGATAACTAGCGCGTTGCGTGACACCCTGTGTTCGAACGTTGGTGCTTTGATTTAACGGAGGTGGTTTCCTTTTTTTGTCGTGCAGGGTTATGGTTGATATTCCTGAAGGGTCCGATGCTACAAAAGGTACCATTTTTTCGTGCATGAATATCCGACAAATCTATGAGCGATTAGCATTTAAAATTGTACATTTAACTATTTTTACTCTAGTAATTGTTTTTTTTTATTTTTTTTTTGAAATGGTGGGGTTTGGTTTTGTAGGGCAGGAGCTGGTGCCGTACGTGGGGCCGCAGCCGCCGACGGGGATCCACAGGTACGTTTTCGCCCTTTTCAGGCAGGAGAGGGCGCTGATGGATCGGAGCGTGGCGGTGGCGCCGCCGGAAATGCGCGGGAACTTCTGCACCCGCCACTTCGCGGCCCGTAACGGGCTGGGCCTTCCCGTTGCGGCGGTCTACTTCAACTCGCGCAAGGAGCCTGCCGTTAAGAAACGGTGCTAGTGGTCGGGGACGGGCCGTTGTGGACTATTTACGGGTTTGGGCTGGGCTTGGCTGGGCCGGGTCTGTATATATTATGTAGGTAACTAAGTACCGATGGAGAAATGGGCTTTCCTGAAAATCCTAATTTGCATGATTGCATGTATAGTTTGGCAGAAAAATCTCACCCGACTCGGAGGTGTCTCTAGGTAGCTGGCTTTGTTTGGTACATTTTATGGTCACATACCAGCTGTTAGAAAAACATGGTTTTCTTAGCATGTGGCTTTGTTTGTATCAAGCATCATTGCATCGAGATGATGTCGTCCAATCGAATCGCGGATTAGGTACCTTGAGCCCTTTCATGGTTTGATCGTCCTCCAGCCACCATGCCACAGTGCAAATGTGCAATCCTCGGTGTCGAGTTTCCCTAGCTTTTGTATAGGGAAACGCTATAGAAGCAAGAGTTTAGGGTACTATTTTTTTCATATTGTGCAAGGGCCTTCGTAGGGCATAGCTCGACGATGGGATCATGTAGAGGTTGGAGACAACGTTTATGCTCCTAGCAAGGTTAGTTGTTGTGTGTTTTGTTGTATGTTTTATAGGTATAATGTTAGAGTCTAATGGCTTGCATTTTTAGTGAATTCGTCATTAGTTGTTTACAACTTGGATTGAAATTAATGTACTCATTGTTGGGGATGCATGTGCCTAATTTGGAATATGGATTGCCACAACATACCTCCCACTTCCTGGTCAGAGTTAGTTGAGTTTGGAATGTCCATGACCCATTTTCCGTAATTTTTGTGCGATTTTTTTCGAAAAGCTATTTTACTTGTATTTCGAAAACTACAGATCACGGATTCGGTCTAAGCATATGCTCTAGCAAGGATTAAGTCCATCAAGCACCGAATTGGACAGATTTCTTTCGGTCCATTTTTGGCAGATTCCAAACGGATAACATCACAGATTTTGGTGATTTTTGCGAAATGTCATTTTCTCCTGAATTGGAAGCCTAGAGATCTCGGAATTGGCCCGAGGCTATTCTCCATCGAAGATTAATTTATTGATCCTATTCTCAGTCGATGCTTAAGCCACTTAGGCACTAATTTGGGATGATGCATTTTCGAATGGCAATTTCGTAATTTTCAGGGCAATTTTTTTTAAAAGACAATTTTTCATGGATTTCGAAGGCTACAAATCACGAATGCGGCCTGAGACTATTCTCCACCGAGGATTAAGTTTATCAAACACTGATTTGGGGGATTTCTTCCACATTCATTTTGGCAGATTTCAAACGGGTACCATCAAAGATTTCAGTCGATTTTTTCGAAATGCCATTTTCTTCAGATTTGGAAGGCTACATATCACAAATTCGGGCCGAGTCTATTCTCTAACGATGATGCAGTCTATTGATCCTATTCTTCGCTAATACTTAAGCCCGTTAGACACCGATTCGGGTAGATTTATTTTCAGATGACATTTTCGTAATTTTTTGGACGATTTTTTCTTAAAAGGCAATTTTTCTTGGATTTCGAGGGCTACATATCACGGATTCGGCCTGAGGCTATTCTCCACCGAGGATTAAGTCCATCAAGTACCGATTTGGGCGGATTTCTTCCGAGTCCATTTTGGCAGATTCAAAATGGGTACCATCAAGATTTCGGGTGATTTTTCCGAAATATCATTTTCTTCCCATTTGGAAGGCTAGAGATCACAGATTCGGCTTGAGGTTATTCTCCACCGATGATGAAGTCTATTGATCCTATTCTCCGCCGATGCTTAAGCCCGTTAGGCACCGATTTGAGTGCATTTATTTTCATATGGCATTTTCGTAATTTTTTGTGCTATTTTTTTTTAAAGGTCATTTTCCTAGGATTTCGAATGCTACAGATCACGGATTCGGTTTGAGGTTATTCTCCACCGAGGATTAAGTCCGTCAAACACCGATTTGGGTGGATTTATTCCGGGTCCATTTTTTGCAGATTCCAAAGGGGACAAGGGGTACCATCACTGATTTTGGGTGATTTTTCCGAAATGCTATTTTCTTCTGAATTGGAAGGCTAGAGATCACGGATTCGGCCTGAGGCTATTCTCCACCGATGATGTAGTCTATTGATCCTCTTCTCCGCCAATGCTTAAGCTCATCAGGCTCCGATTTGGGCGGATTTATTTTCGGATTGCATTTCGCAATTTTTTGGGAGATTTTTTTCAAAAGGCCATTTTTCTTGGATTTCAAAGACTATAGATCACGGATTCGGCCTGAGGCTATTCTCCCCCGAGGATTAAGTCCGCCAAGCACCGATTTGGGTGTATTTCTTTCGGGTCCATTTTTGGCAGATTCCAAAGGGGTACCATCACAGATTTCGGGTGATTTTTCCAAAATGCCATTTTCTACCGATTTGGAAGGCTAGAGATCACGGATTCGTTCCAAGGCTATTCTCCACCGATGATGAAGTCTATTGATCCTATTCTCCGCCGATGCTTAAGCCCATTAGGCACCGCTTTCGGTGGATTTATTTTCGGATGACATTTTCGTAATTTTTTGGGCAATTTTTTTTAAAAGACCATTTTTCTTGGATTTCGAAGGCTACATATCATGGATTCGGCTTGAGGCTATTCTCCACCGAGGATCAAGTCCATCAACTACCAATTTGGGCGGATTTCTTCCGAGTCCATTTTTGGCAGATTCAAAAGGGGTACCATCACAGATTTCAGGTGATTTTTCCGAAATATCATTTTGGAAGGCTAGAGATCATAGATTCGCTTGAGATTATTCTCCACCGATGATGAAGTCTATTGATCCTATTCTTCGCCGATACTTAAGCCTGTTAGGCACCGATTTGGGCGCATTTATTTTCGGATGACATATTCGTAATTTTATGTGCGCTTTTTTTCAAAAGGCCACAGATAACAGATTCGGTTTGAGGTTATTCTCCACCGATGATTAAGTCTGTCAAGCACCAATTTGGTTGGATTTATTGCGGGTCCATTTTTAGCAGATTCCAATGGGGTATCATCACATATTTCGGGTGATTTTTCCGAAATGCTATTTTCGTCCGAATTGGAAGGCTAGAGATCACGGATTCGGGCCGAGGCTATTCTCCAGCGATGATAAAGTCTATTGATCCTATTCTCCGTCGATGCTTAAGACTGATAGGCTCCGATTTGAGCGGATTTATTTTCGGATGGCATTTTCGTAATTTTTGACCGATTATATTCAAAAGACCATTTTACTTGGATTTCGAAGGCTACAGATCATGAATTCTGCTTGAGGCTATTCTTCACCGAGGATTAAGTCCATTAAGCACTGATTTGGGCGGATTTTTTCAGGGTCCATTTTTGGCAAATTCCAAAGGGGTACCATTACACATATCATGTGATTTTTTCCGAAATGCCATTTTCTTCTGATTTTGAAGGCTAGAGATCACGGATTCGGCCCAAGGATATTCTCGACCGATGATGAAGTTTATTGATCGTATTCTCAGTCGATGCTTAATCCCGTTAGGCACCGATTTGTGCGGATTTTTTCCCGGATGACATTTTCATAATTTTTGGGCGATTTTTTTCAAAAGGCCATTTTCCTTGAATTTCGAATGCTACAGATCACGGATTCGGCCCGAGGCTATTCTACACAGAGGATTAAGTCCATCAAGCACTGATTTGGGCGGATTTTCTCCAGGTCCATTTTCGGCAGATTTCAATGGGGTACCATCACAGATTTCGGGTGATTTTTCCAAAATGCCATTTTCTTCCGATTTGGAAGGCAAGAGATCACGGATTTGGTCCGATGCTATTCTCCATCGATGATGAAGTATATTGATAGTATTCTCCACCGATGCTTAAGCTCGTTAGGCACCGATTTGGGCGGATTGAATTTCAGATGTCATTTCCGTAATTTTTTTGGCTGTTTTTTTTTCGAAAGACTATTTTCCTTGGATTTCGAAGGCTACAGATCACGGATTCGGCTTGAGGCTATTCTCCACCGAGGATTAAGTCCATCAAACACGATTTGGGCGGATTACTTCTGGGTCCATTTTGGGCAGATTCCAAATGGGTATCATCATAGGTTTCGGTTGATTTTTCCGAAATGTCATTTTCTTCCGATTTGGAAGGCTAGAGATCACGGATTTGGCCTGAGGCTATTCTCCACCGATGATGAAGTATATTGATCCAATGCTCCGTCGATGCTTAAGCCCGTTAGGCACCGATTTGGACGAATTTATTTTTGGATGACATTTTTCGAAATTTTTTGTGCGATTTTTTTGAAAGACCATTTCCTTGGATTTCGAAGGCTTCAAATCAATAATTCTGTTTGAGCCTATTCTCCACCGAGGATTAAGTCTATCAAGCTCCATTTTGGGATAATTTTTCTGGGTCCATTTTTGGCATATTCCAAAGGGGTACTATCACAGATTTCGGGTGATTTTTCCGAAATGTCATTTCTTCCGATTTAGAAGGCTAGATATCACGGATTCGGCCCGATGCTATTCTCCACCAATGATGAAGTATATTGATCATATTATCTGCCGATGCTTAAGCCCGTTAGGTACCGATTTGGGCGGATTTAATTTTGGATGGTATTTTCGTAATTTTTTTGGCGATTTTTTTCAAAATGCCATATTCCTTGGATTTCGAAGGCTACAGATCACGGATTCGCCGTGAGGCTATTCTCCACCGAGGATTAATTTCTTCAAGCACTGATTTGGGCGGATTACTTCCGGGTCCATTTTTTGCAGATTCCAAAGGGGTACCATCACAGATTTTAGTTGAATTTTCCGAAATGCCATTTTTCCCCGATTTGGAAGGCTAGAGATCACGTATTTGGCCCGAGGCTATTCTCCACCGATGATGAAGTCTATTGATCCTATTCTCCGCCGATGCTTAATCCCGTTAGGCACCGATTTGTGAGAATTTTTTCTCGGATGACATTTTCGTAATTTTCGGGAGATTTTTTTTTCAAAAAGCCATTTTCCTTGAATTTCGAATGCTACAGATCACGGATTCGGCCTAAGACTATTCTACACCGAGAATTAAGTCCATCAAGCACCGATTTGGGCGAATTTAAGGGTTGTTAATTACAAATATTTTATTTTACCTAGTTTTCTTTATCGGCTCTTATCTTCTTCGTTCTAACTCGGATTTCAATTTTTTTGCACAGATAGAACTGGTTCGCCGTGCTCTACAAAATGAGATCAATTTTAAATATATTTTGAGAATTTATTTTTACCAACTACATACCATATGGTAAATTTTTCTTTTTTAAGTCGTTTTTGAAAACGTTTGCTGAGAAGGAACGAGTTCATCATGATCTATTAGATCTACAAATTTCTGGGTGAAAAAAATACTAGACAAAAAATTACCATACTTTACCACTATGGTATGTGGGTGGTAACTTGTAGTAAACAATGATGGAAGTCATAAATGATAGTTAGTATACTTCTACTATCATGTATTCAACCTTCTTACCATATGTCCATATTGATATGTTCATACCATCATGGTACGCTTTCTTACCATATGGTATTAAATATGAGCATACCATATGGTAATAACTGATAAAAAATTATTCAAATTTTTTTGTACTAAAAATATACAAAGTGGATATCATTTTAAAGAGCACATTTAATATGATTTAGCTGTGAAAAAAATTTAAATTTCAACTTAAAACGAGAGAGAATTCATCCGTTAAAGATTAAAGGGAAAAGATAAAAGACTTTTCAGGAGAGAAGGATACTGATGTCATGCTAATGTAGACGAGTTACTCATAGTTACTAACCATAAGATTACTGACCTCATCCGTTCCCAAAACCCAGTGCTGTTAAAGTCGAACCGAGCCGGCCGGTCGGACCGGTAAAACCGGCACCCGGATGCCAGCCCGGCTCGGAACCCTTCAATAGCCGCAACGGCCAGGAAGGACGGTTTTTGAGCGGCCGAAATGGTTAGCCATTCGAGCCGCTCGAACCGTCCAACCGGTTTTTGGTTTCTGACCGTTTGGAAATAAAAAAAATCAACAATTTTTTTTATGGGTTTAATGATTAATAGTAAAAAAATTAAAACAAAAAAATCGAAAATGCTGGAAGAGGAGAATACGACCGGCGGAAGGGGTGGTAAGCCTCGAGGTTCGTCGCCAAGGTTTGGTCGGGAATAGAGTAGAAGAAACGTTGGTCGAGATGAGAGTGGCGGGGTTTCGTCGGGAGGAAAAGCCTGAATGCAGGAGAGGAGGAAGGAAGGAGATGGGAGGATTGGCCTGGAAAGAGTGGTGGAGTTGGTGGGTTTCGTAGAGGAGGAGAGGGGGTGGAAGCGGCGATTGTGGAATAAAGAAAGAGGGGGAGCGGCGCTAGGATGGGGGGGTAGTGTACTAGGTTTTTTTTTTTATATATTAGGGCTTATTTTAGTTGTTATATAATTGTAATATGTAAAATTACCAAGTGGTACCTGCAAAGTAAATATCGTTTTAGTCATTAAATTGTTAAACTACTACTTTTTGTGTCCTCTACTTTTGATATTATCGTTTATAAGGTACCGGTTCTCTAACGGTTTTTTATCGGTCTAATACCGGTTGAACCACTAAAGTGCGAGCCGTTCACATTAACGGTTCATGCTCCGGTTCGGTTTTGACAGCAATGCCAAAACCAGACTGTTAAAGTACTATGGTTTGACAATCTTGGATTCAATTTCGGTTTGCAAACATACTCAGTTGGGTCAATGCTTGTTAATCCAAATTCAGGATTATGTAATTAACCAATCGAAGTTTTATTATATGCATTATGGTCCCAATCGTCGAATTTCTTTTTGAGGACGTGGATAATGAGATCACCATATAGCGTGCAGCCCACGGGCGCCAGAAGCGACCGACTCCAAGCAGAACTCTCAAAGCCTCCGTCGTGGGCCCAAACGGTAACAGCCCAATTAAATTCATGTCTTCTCTTCCCTAACGTCAAGGCCACTTTTCCCAATCGTCCCGCCGTTTCCCACTTCCAGCGTCCGTCTCTCTTTCTCTCGCACTCTCCTCCAGCCTTCTCCCCCAAGCTTTAGGGCAATCTCTCCCTTCCTTCTTTCCTTCCCGGAGTGAAACGGGCAATTCCCCCTCAACGCCGATCGCCCATTCCGGCAATCAGCCTGAAGCCCCAACCTGAAAGAAGATAACGAGACCGGGACAGCTGGGAGGAGAATCCATGAAAAGATGCTAGCTGCCGCCGCGGCGTTGGCTTCATCAACTAGCTCCCGAGATTCCGGATCGCCATGTCGAGGTGGGTTGCTTCCTTTTCCGCCCTCTCATCTTTCTTGATTTCCTCTCTTCCATTTTGGCTCTCTTTTTTTTTCGCGGGGGTTAGAGAGAGAGGGGGGTTGGGTGTGACGTGTGTTGAATTGGGTAATTGGCTGTTCCGGTGATGGCGAAAATTGGTTCGTTGCCGGAATCAGACAGTGGTTGTGGAGCGGAACTTCTAGGTAGGTTTTCCAGGGGACCCAGGTTTTCGGAATTCGCGAGGGAAGCATCGGTGGTAAAAGTTCCCGCTAGTGGGTAGTGGCTGGAGCTGCGGAGGGAGTGCAAGAACAGAGGCGAGTTAGGACGCCGGTGGAGGTGGGGGTTTCTTTGAAATTGTGGAAGGGGAACTCTTTAAGAGTGGGCGATAGGTTGGTTATGGAGGGAATGATATGGCAATGGGAATTGAGTGGGAAATGAGAATGGTAGGAATAACAGTTGATTGGGGATTTTCCTGACGGATTATCTTGAGGGTCTTTCTTCTGCTTGGTTGAGTCTTTCCTGCTTTCTTGTGATGGTGGATTCATACTTTATAAGTGGTGAATGTTGATCGCGATTTTGCCAATCTTTTGGTTTTATCTTTCATAAGTCGGGCTGAGTCTGATTGTGTGATGTCTTCTTTGGAAGAAAATGAACTTTTGAAGTGAATTTCTTGGGTTTCCTCTCAGCTACATAAAAATTTTCATATGCATTTACAGACTTGCTCCTAACTGTAACTGTACCAGCCATATGAGGAAGGTTACTCGACTTTCATGAACTATTGATTATTAATGACCAGCGATTGTCATTGTAACAACTCTCCTTCATTATCCTTCGCCTTTAGTCTCATGTTGTTTTCGTTTGGATGATAGAAATCAACAGGTGGGCGGCTCTGTGTGCTTTCTTGCAATTTAACTTAGCCTTTTTTGGTTGGGAAGGAATTGGGATTGTAATTTTTCTTCCACTAAAAGTTGAGTTAGAAGAAGTTTATGCACAGGCTCGATTGTGCCCCATTCAGTTAGTATGATTCCTTGGTATCTTCTTTGGAGCAAAATGAGGTATTGGAGTGAATTTCTTGGGTTTCCTTTTCTGCTTCCGGATGGTAAAAGAATGTTGAGCTCGATTGTGTAGGATCTTTTCTATTTGCTCCACTCTGATTCTCTGAATAGAGAATTGTTATGGGAAACATAAACTTTGAGACTTGTTGGAAAGATTTGGACTTGAGAATTGATGGACTGATGAAATGAGTGGTGTTGGAATGCAGATTTTTGACATTTGGAGCCATTAAGAGGATTGCAAGTTCAGTTGCTGAAAGCCAGAGCAATAGCATTTCAGGGTATAAGAGGTATGGAACACTAGCCCAGCTGGGCTCTCATCTTCCCCATTTTAGACACTCTGCTCGTTACCAGCTCCCACAAGTAGGATCTTCAGCCTTCACCAGACACGCAGTCAAACAGCATTTCGAGTGTGGTCTCATTTCTCGGCCATATTATGGATCTTCACCTGCTAAACTTTTCGCCTACAATGCCCATCTTGCATGGAGGAGGCTCCTTGCAAGAGGCTCTCATGGCAGTGATCACCCCACGGTTATAAGCAGGATAGCCCAAGCAGTCAGCTTGGCTTTAACAAGATCACCTCTAGTTGTCTCTGGTGCACTGGCACTTACGTGTGGGCAAATGGCATGGGCAGAGAGATCAATGGCCGACTCCTTTCAGTATCCATACCCCTTGGCAAGTTCACTATACAATCGTGCACAAGACGGGCGGGCTTTTGTCACATCACTAGTATACTCTGCTGTGGAAGGTGTCATCTTGCTTGTCAGAGCCTTCTACTTGACCATCTTGTTTACCCCAAGCATAGTCATGGCACCATTTGTTGACTTGTTTGGACCAGGATTCAGGCGCTATTGGCTTCATGTCGTCCTTCGAACACTTGAAAGAGCAGGTCCAGCATTCATAAAATGGGGACAATGGGCAGCTACACGGCCTGATCTCTTCCCTCGAGATCTCTGTACCAAGCTGTCGGAGCTACACTCAAAAGCTCCCGAGCATAGCTTTGCCTACACAAAAAAGACAATTGAAAAAGCGTTTGGTCGTAAGCTAAATGAAATCTTCGAAGGGTTTGAGGAACTTCCTGTGGCATCTGGAAGTATCGCTCAGGTGCATCGGGCATCTTTGAGATTCAGGTACCCTGGTCAGAAGCAGGCGAAGCCTCTTGTTGTGGCGGTCAAAGTTAGACATCCTGGTGTTGGCAATTCAATTCGTAGAGATTTCACTATCATCAATGTGGTAGCAAAGATGTCGAGATTTGTCCCGGCTTTGAATTGGTTGAGATTGGATGAAAGTGTACAGCAGTTTGCAGTTTTTATGATGTCTCAAGTTGATCTTGCTAGGGAGGCTGCTCACTTGAGCAGGTTCATATATAACTTCCGGAGTTGGAAAGATGTATCCTTCCCTAAACCAGTGTATCCCCTCGTGCATCCAGCTGTTTTAGTGGAGACTTATGAGCAAGGGGAGAGTGTTTCCCACTACGTGGATGACCTGGAGGGACATGACCGGGTTAAAGCTGCACTTGCCCATATTGGGACTCACGCACTTCTGAAAATGCTTCTGGTAAGATACTTTGAGTTATATTATTTAAGGTTATAGTTTGAGAAGCACTTGGAATTTAGCCTCAGTTTGCCAAGTGAAATTTTTTTCTTGCTTCAGGTTGACAACTTTATCCATGCAGACATGCATCCTGGGAATATTCTTGTGCGGGTGGCGTCTCAGACCAAGCCCTCTGGGAAAAAACGGCTTTTCAAGTCAAAGCCTCATGTCGTTTTCCTTGATGTAGGCATGACCGCTGAACTTTCGAAGAACGACAGAGTGAATCTACTTGAGTTTTTCAAGGCTGTTGCTCGCCGAGATGGACGCACTGCAGCAGAATCTGCATTGCTGTTATCGAAACAGCAGAATTGTCCTGATCCGAAGGCTTTCATCGAGGTATGTTTAGATATCAGTAGTCTGACCTTCTGAGACTCTAGAACATCTACATTTTGATATCAGCAGTAGAGGTGTCAAATGGGTATGAGTAGGGTTCATGGATATACGTGTCAGTTTTAATGGGTCTGCAGGGTTATTGCTTGGATTTTAATTAGGTGTTTGGGTCGTTGGGAATCCATGACAATCTGCTGAAGTCCTTTCATAAGGTTTGGTGTGTCATTAGTTCAATGTCATGTTGCATAAACTTTTGGAAATTTGGGCCATATTTGCAACCTGTATCTATGGAAATGTCTTCATAAACCTTCTAGATTTTGATCCCTTTCCGAATTCTGTCCTGAGAAAGGTCTTGCTTTGCATGGTTATTTACACTTTCTTATTGGCATTCTTTGCTTGAAACAGGAAGTGGAAGAGGCATTCACATTCTGGGGAACTCCAGAAGGAGATTTGGTTCATCCTGCTGAATGCATGCAGGAACTACTCGAGAAAGTAAGACGACATAAGGTCAACATTGATGGTAATGTCTGCACTGTCATGGTGACAACTTTGGTTCTCGAGGTACAATCTTAAAGTCCTATAGTTTTCCACGGATGATTGGAGTGTAAGTCAGCTTATGGGTCTTTATCTTCATACGCTTTGTTTATATAATTTGCAGGGATGGCAAAGGAAGCTGGACCCCGCATACAATGTGATGAAAACGTTACAGACGCTGCTTCTTCGAGCTGATTGGGCCAAGTCCCTATCTTACACGATCGAAGGGTTGATGGCCCCGTAGAAGAGAAAGAAGGTTATTACAGGTTGGAAACAATTTTGTAAGTGTTTAGGACCACTAAAGAGTTCACTTGCAGTCTAAGAAATAACGATAACTCTCTCAGGGATGTATCCATCCCTCCTGAAGTTTTAGATGATTCTTTGTAATTTCCTTCTACCTTTAGGAATTCTTCCTTTTCTTCTTTGTTTACTTCTCACTTTTTTCTTTTGTTTCCCATTTCTTTCTGGGTCTTTTTGCCTGTACTTAATTCGATCGGTTTTTCCAGACAAAGGAAGAGCAACAGAGAAAGTAAAGAGAAAATAAGTGATGCTATTTCTTTTAGTATATCATCTCGTACCATAGGAAGAACTAAATCTTCCCATTTATACGTGTAAATCCTGTGCCTAATATCCCATTCCATTCATCATATTGGTTGTAAAAACTGTAATAAATTATGTCGCTTCGTTTCTGTGGTTGTATCAGATTGAGAGAGGGATGCATGCTTTTCATTTGTTCTTTTTCCATGGATCATACAAGCTTGAAAATGCACTTCTTTTATCCCCCCAGACACTAATCACACAACAGTTAGCTCTTCTGTGCTAAAAAAACCCAGGACAAATGCAAGTGGAAACGAAAGATGTAGGTTATCACCCTCTGAAGATATAGAGACAGTCGACTAAGAGTCTCAACCTTCGTATCCCAGTATACAGTGTCCACAAAAAAAGACATTGCAACATCTCTTGCATAGCAGATGTACCTTCAAGCCAAACCGGCTGGCTGTGCCCCTAAAGTGCAAAAAGGCCGTGCAAGCTTCTGAGCCCATAGCTTCAGTCACAGCTTTAGTCTTTAGTGCCTGGCTGAAGTCAATGTGTTCAGCAGTCTCGACTCTCTATTAGCTAGTTGGAAGAGACTGCTTCATGTTGTTTGTCTATCAGCCGCTGTAGATTATCATAGCAAAGTAGCGTCAAGTAAAAGTTCTGAATCAGATCTGGAGCTATACAGAGAAAAAGGAAACAGTAAAATTTTGATTGAAGAGAGGCTGTTGTGTTCAACTTACAATCTAAATCCCAATCTAACATTCAACAATGAACTACTACTCAGAAAGACTACCAGCAATAATATGTACAACCAATGGATTGCCAGGGAAAATAAAATTCAGGAGTCATATACACTAAATCCAAAGGCCTGTTACCTCGAGAAAAAAAATATAGAAACCCTATCCTAACTAGTCTTTTATCTTTGGTCTACAAGAATTACCTCCCTTCCATCTTCTCTCCAATTGCAGATTATGAACCCCATGAAATCTTACAACCATTGTACATATATGCCTATACTCTGCTGCAGAAGCCAATCAATTTCTTCCACGCCTCTCCAACAATTGAGCTTGCACAGCCCGTTGAGTCTTATTCATTGATGGGAGTAGTTCATCTGTGGTAGCAAAACTCAAAGAACTGGATGAAGATGCATTCCGAAAGTTGCATCTCACAATGTTAGTCAGCACAAGAAGTAAGGTCGCGTATCTCTTTAATTGCTCTACTGACACCATGGATGGCCATTTGCTTCACCTCAAGAGAATCAGCTCTGGCCTTGTGCTTATCTGGAAGCAGATGAAGCTCGTCGATCAACTGCATGGACTGCACCACACTTTCAGGAGATACAAAGTCCAGCACTATATTTACACACGACTTGAGATTCCTAATCTGGTAAGGACATCCAGCTGGAACAATGACAGCTTCTCCCACGTGTTGCTCGAATGACCATGGCTCGATCTCTGCATCAAATAATATAAAGAGGTCTTAAGAAACTGAAGAAAATGACTACAAAAAACCAGAACTGAAGAACAAAACTATTACCAAATTCTTCCTTGAGCCTTCGTTTATGCACCGCATCAAGAAAGAAGATTTGATCATGTATCGGATGAGTAACCTGCAAAGGCATACAGCCACTGATGAGTAAAGCATCTGTCTTTAAGTTACCAAACACTTTTTTCTCCTCTAGATTTACTGAAACTTAGCAAAAGCTAAAACAAACACGCCATGTATCCTCTTAGCTTACCGGCTTTCTGGAACCATATGTCTCAACAAATTCCTTCGAGTGTAGTCGTAGATACTCAACAAGCTTAGGAACATCCTGTCGACGAAAGACATCCCACAGGACACCACACGACTCGTCATGTTTCTCGGATACAAATTCTTCATCCGAGGTTGTTTCCGTGTGCTTTATTCTGGATGGTCGGTGGTCTGAGGTCCTTGACCCTTTGACTGGACCAAAGAAGAACTTTGAGACTTCAGTATCTGTATCAGTATCTGTATCAGTGTCGGAATCGGTGTCTGAACACGCTCCATTATTGTGGTAAGCTGCCTCAGGTTTCTGATAACAGGCTTCATGTCTTGCAGCAGCAGCAGCAGCGAACCAAGAAACTCGAGCAACTTTCTTGTGCAACTGAACTTCTTCCTCTACCAAATCATGCAATCCCAATTCTTCGATGCTTCCTCCATTTGCCCGGTTCTCTTCCTTGTTCTTCTTCATCAGCTTGCGGATATAGTTAAGTTGTTCTGTTGAGACGGGTGCATCGGTTGCATGCACCAGAACGTTAACCACATCATAGGTATCATAGCGCAATTTCGATACTGAATCAGCTCTTACGATATCATTCCCACTATTGTACGAAATGTAGATGGAAGGACCCAAATCGGGTTTTGTGATCTCCTGGGGCAACTCTGCTGCTACGTTCAAGAGGCCAGAAGCTGGGTCCATATATTCTGGGAGAGGTAGAGCATGAAGGATTTCAGAGAAATGAGCTGGAAGATGTTCTTGGATTACTTGAGAAGAAAGCCATCCTTTCAACTTTAGGTCCTCGTGCCACATATTGGCTTTTTTCGGACCCCTTATTGATCCCATGAATAACTGCCGCACACCGATTTCCACCTGCCATTTTTACATCAAAGTTATCATGCAGGCTTCGAAAACCCTAACCTTTGCACAACGTTATTCTCAAACTACACCTTTCTAGCTGTACAATGTGACTTTCAAGCTGAACCTTTCATGAGATTTAAGGATTGCAACTTTAGAGTCATGAAGAATGAAAACTTGAGTCAAGCCGAGTTTTCAATTTATTTCACCATTATAAAAAAAAAGAAAACTTGAGTTCTAAATACAACAACAGAGCAGTTCTTCTATTCTACAATAAGCAAACATCCACCTTAATAGGACTAGACTATCAAATATTACCCTATTCCATTGATGTGCGTGTGAGCTAAAGAATCACTAACCTCAAAGTGGTCCAAAGAATCAGTAGCCTGTGTGTTTCCGGGTGTGTTAGCATTGTTCTTGAGATAAGTGCAGAACATGACAATTGGATCCCAGCTAAGATCAGATGTACCCAGAAGCACATTGCGGACTTTTACAGGCTGACCTTTGCCCCAGTGTTTCTGGAAGTGTTCAAGGTTATCACCGTGAATCTCTGCTGCAGTAGGACAGTATAACAGGTTGTCTTGTGAATCTTCTCTTGAAGAGGCTTCTTGTGACTGCCTTATCTCATCAGTATCCAGGTCACTCTCAGTACATAACGAACAGCTGGAATTGATATCTAAGGTCTCAGGCAACTCGTAGCAGCCAATAAGCTCTTCTGCACTGGTTTCCAGCTCCTTGGCCCAACTCAATGGGAAAAGAGAGCTCAAATCTAGAAGGCTATCGCCACAACCACCAAACTCAGAAGACGGACAAGGTATACCAACACAACCATTGAAAGCTTTTCGATTACTGGGACATCTACCAGGTAATCTCTTCTTTGATGTGAAAGCTGATATCACCTCGCATTGTTGTTTGCCAGATATGAAAGTTTTCCTTCTTGTGGGGCATTTAGATACAAGCACATCGACATTCCCACATACTATCCCTTGGAAAACATCTCGACAACATCTTAAGCAGAGGTTGTAGGAGCAAATTTGGCAGCTTCTGTGGAAATCCACAATCGAAGCCTTGCACTTATTGCTGCATCATCATACATCAGAGAGTAAGAAAGTATGGAGAGAAACTCATGAAGGTGAAATTAGGAAATATAATGATCTGGAGAAGAATAAGAACAAACCACGAACGTTGGTTGCAGCTTACTTTAGCCAGCTCGATTTGAACCTCGGAAGGTTTTAGACCTGTTAGATGGCATGGGATTACTTACACTTTAGAATACCATTAAGACAGATCAATGTGAATTTTACCTTTCATTTTCGCCTCCGTGTCGATTTCAGAAACAAGATCTCGATTCATTTGTTTCAGCACTGGAAGAAGCATACAGATCATGTAATGGAAGTGCAAAACCTTATTCACCTGCCTTCCACCATTAGAATACTCCTGCAGCAAACATGGGGGACGGATGTAAGCATAGGGATTTTTCAATACTGAAACCAAGGAATATGAATCCATCATTCCTTCAAAGTTAACAATGACTAATAAAGATGCCAGACCTCACAGTCACTGTCCTTAAATCGGCCAGCCAAGCATGGTTTACACCCACAAGTCCCACGGCAAACTGGACAAGCATTCTGAACTTCTTCTTGCTCATCAAAGTACCTATAGTTATAACCTTTATGCTTCAGTTCCAACAATTAAGCAGTATCATCAGGAGAAACCATGAACGAATGTTTCCATTAGTTAAAACCGCTCATAACAGTCTGTTTTACATACCGATCTTTGATGCAATCCGTACAGAAGAACTCCTTACTACAACTGGAACATTGAATCAAAGTACTACTCAGCCCATTCTTCCTACACCAGTGGCACTTCTGCTTCTTCTTCCCTCTCCTCAATTCCACCATATCCTTAACCTTCACAAATAAACACAACCCACATTTCAATAAAACATAATCTAAGTAGAAAAGGCACGAACAATCATTCTGACTGCAATGTAGTTATTCCTTCAGAGTTCAGTTACCTGCAGGGCAGCTCCAATGGGCAATGGCTCGAGGTTCTTAGACCGAAACCGTATCCCAGAACTCGAATCCGATCCAATTTTAACGTCGCAGGAAGCTGCTGAAGCTGAACAAGAACCCACATTGTTGAAATGCTTAACTGGAGATATAGCCATGAACCCATTAGGCAAATCTCTCATCAACTCTGGCTCTTCATCTTCATCGTCTTCTTCCCCTTCTTCCCCACCGTTATTGTCACTACTACCACTCTTACTCTTAGAGTTGGGTTTCTTATTGCTGGTACTCTGCCCTTTCCGCTTCTCGACTTCTCTCTTCAGCACCATTCGAATCAGCTCAAATTGCAGCGTGTTCTTCTTGGCCTTAACCTTCTTCTTCATCTTCTTCTTCTTTATCTTCACTACCTCTTCAAACCCCTCCGATTTCTTCCTCTTCTGCCCCAATTTCGACAAAACGACGTCGGCCTCCTCCTTCTGTAACCTAACTCGAGCGCCATTGCTGATTTTGTTGCGGTTCTTGTACTCTCTCTGTATCTTGAGCGACTCGGGGACTTTCCACTTGTGCTGGCGATGCTTCCCTTGGAGGTGGTGAATTTCGCAGAGCTTCTTCCCCGGCAACACCTTCCGGCCGCACCGCCACCGCCGCCCGTCCGTCCGCTTGCACCGGAGATGGTCCGGCAGAGGCCCATTCTCCGCCATTCCCCGGCCAACGAATTAAAGAAGAATCCCCCCACGGATGAAAACCCCACACCGCAGCCCACTCTCTATCTGAAATTTACTCGGGAAAGTGACAGAAAAAGAGAGAAAAATCCCGTCTTTTTCTATTAAAAGGGGTGGAGACTGGAGAGGGAGAAGGAGAAGGGAAAAGCAAAGAGGGCTTTCGGTTTTAGGGGTCGAACATTTAATACCCAGTAAGCAGAAGACGAAGAAAGGGAAGAATGGCGAATGGCAGCGGGTGGTAATTTGGGAGAAAAACAGAGCCCTATCTGGGTCGCCCTGGAAAACCTTGGTTTAGTCTCTTTTCGATTTGCGAAATTAAAGATCGAATGATGGATTGGTGGGAGGAAAAGAGTGTGTCTAGTAAGCTCTGTTTGGCGTAGTGCAGACTGCAGAGTATCAGAAGCAAGTTGTTAAAGACTTCTTTTTTTCTTCCTTCCTTTTCTCCAATGTTTATCTAAGGAAGTGGAAGTTCCAAACACATTTATAGAAGTAAATCTCTGTAACTGTAATCCCACCACTTCTGCAGTACCCTGGCAGTCAAGCAGTTGGACAGGACAAGGTTAATACGAGGTCTAGATACGAGAAGCAGGGAGTGCTTCGCGTTCGTGTTTGGATTCGTTAGAAATGAACCATAGTTGGATCTCTACATTCGTAGAGAATGTTATTTAGTTTTGAAAAGCATCGATGTTTCTGATTCTATAATCTCGATGTTTGCCTTTCGGGCGGTGCGATGCTTTATAAGAAAAAATGCAGGGAATATGTGTTGGATGATCAAATCCAACGGCTGTGAGAGGGTATTACTGTGACTGTGAGAGGATTCTATATCTTTTCTCTGTTTGGTGGTCAAATTTCTTGGAGTTGCACAATTGGTTCAGTTGGTTACTTACTGTGCAAGGTGGATTTAATGCTTACGTTTATTCCTGGATTGGCCAATCTTTACTGCAAATTTACTGGGCAAACAGACACGTTTGTGGGTTTGTTTATTTGATTTTGATTGATTGATAATTTGATATTCAATCAATTTTGGGTTTGGCAGATTCTCCAAAAGCCCAACTCCTAGCTAATAGGCTTCTCTACGTTGGGCGGAAGTCCAGTTTCATTTACTCTTCTGCAAACTTAACTAATCCTGGTCCTGGCTGGGAAAGCAAACTAGAGAACAGCAACAGCAAAACATAGTTGAAAAAAGAGACTCAACCTTCAACTCTTTTACACCATCGTTTGACCATATTGGGAGGTTCTCTGCCTTAATTTTTGACCATTCAAATATTCCTCAAAATTACGATAATGCTCCGACCGAATATCAATCATCCAACGGCTGCCTATACTCTCCTTGCTTCATTGTCATTTTCTCGATTATCATAAATCACGATTCTTCTCGATGAAGGTTTTTGTAATTTCATAACATATTAGCTAACTTGGTAAACCATCCATAAGTAAATGAATTGTTAAATAAGTAATGAAATGCAACTGATTAAATTCTTTACCAAACCAGGGCACAAGATTAAATTCAGGTTGCATTGGCTAGACTTCTGGAATCATGCATTCAGTGCTGCATTGAGTTTGCAACTTCACCTGGCCCAATTTCCAGTTTGGGCCTGCCCAGTGTTTTATTTTTTTTATATACATTTTGGACTTCTTGGCAGGCATCTTGTATTAATACCGACTTGTTTCTCCATCAGGCCATAAAAGGCCCGGCCCAGTTCTCTCCACATTGGTATTAAATTATGCTCAATACCATATTTTGTCTCTCTAGTCTCTACTATACAACGGTGTTAGTGAACGTTGAGATATCTCGATTTGTATATTTATTTGTATTTAGTGTGATTCAAATTGAGTTATTATCACACAACATTTTGTGGTAGAAAAAAATTATGGAAGACACATCAGAAAATATTCTTGAAGTAAATAAAAAGGAAGAAAATAATATAATTGATGACCCCATATAATATTGACAAATTGGAGTCTATTCTGATTCATAGATAAGCAATTGTGTAAACGAGCCAAAGTAGCATAAAACGCGAATGTATATTATAAGAAAAATAAGATTGAACGGATTGAAAGAAACATACTCCACCTGTTCATTCATGAACCATGATGCATATGGAACGGTTAATTCTCATAGTCATAGATTATGAGTTAGACGAAATCAGATCAAACAAATTAGGTTACCGTGCACACCATAAAGTAGTTTATTCATTTCTTTGCCTAAATGATGCATACTAATCTCGCTACCTATATGTTTTTGTTAGGTCTAAGATCTCAATTAAGCTTGCTATGCTTAAAGTTTATAGTTTTGTAATGACGTGACCGCAACTCAAACAGAACATTTCCCATATGGAGCTTATAATTTATGGAATTCCATTTACACGCACAACTTGGATTAGAGGAAAGGCATAGTGTAACATGAAACGTTTAAGGTTCTTTTTTCTGCTGCATATGCTTTACCCAACTCTCCTGCCATCAAAACCTCTTCACAAGTTTCAGAATTTTAAGAGGATATATAATCTTAAAAACAATTTTTTACCTGATTTATACAAATTTACAAAACATTACGTACAAGATAACTACTAATTATGTAATTAATATACGCAAAAATATTTACAATTTTGACATACTAGTTACAATTCAATGTAATCACTAACTGATGAATGTCCCTATCTCTTCCGGTTCCGAATGATGATCTTCCCCACGGTATCATCCTCTTGCACAATCAGCAGCAGAACATCATCGTCTGTCGGCACGTGCCGTCCAACCCTCGGTCACTCCAGTCGACGTCCCATTTGGGCACACTTATCTGCGACCTTGTTTTCTTCCTGATACACGTGACCTACTTTACAGTTGACCATTAAGTTGTTCGTGTTGAAACATGATTCTGCCATTGTCATGGTTTTACTACTAAACAATGACTTTGTTACCACTTAACTGGTGTTTATAGAAATATAAACTTCTATATATAATCATGTTAATCATCTACGTTATTAGTTTATCATTCTAAAGGTCATGTAAACAAATCTTTGTAGCTTTGGAGTTTGATGGAAAAGAAAATACTAATCATATATAGTTTATCACTTTATAGAGAAACCAATGTATAGTATGTACTGATCAAACATATACATCACAATTCAGTAATTCACAATTAAATCCGAACTCAGATGAGTGCCAATGATGATGAACATGAACTTAAGCGCGAGAAGAGCCCCAAACAGGAACGCCGGTGACCACTCCTCCGCCGCCACCGTAATTACTCCGGCCACCCACCATCGGCACTCCCCACGACGGAGGCGTGGAAGAACCGCCGCATTCCGCCCCCACCACCTTCTTCCCCGCTGCCGGCGAACAACCATAAATACTTCCCCCGCCGCCGCCGCCCCTAACCCTAACCGAGAAATTGATGATTCCATTCTTAACCCCTCGCGGGTCCCGCAGCCTGTAGCTCAAAAAATGCAAGTAATCCTCCGGCGTCGGGCCGTCCCCCAAGAAATCGGAAACCGGCACGACCGCCGCTCCGACCACTCTGTTTCCAGATCGGACTTCCAATGTCACCGAATCAGTCAGCATCGGCATCTCGATCACAACCTTCTCGTTCCACTGAGGGTAGCTCCCGCCGTCGGAATCCGCCCTGGTCGACCCGGAATTGATGAACGGGTCGATTCTCCTCACGACGACGAACGCTTTCTTCTTCACCGGCCTTCCGTCGAGGCGGAGGTCCTCTGCTGAGAGGACTGTGAATTCGAGAGTCCGGGTTCCGGCGGCCGCCATTGAGAGAGCGCCTTCAGGGGGAATGCTGATTGAACTACGAAGGGAATTGTACTAATTCCAATTGAATGATGGGATGATCAGGTTTTGGGATTGGTGAATTTATAAAACAGAGTGTGGGTTGGAGCTGGACGCGGGAATCCGAAGGAGGGTCGGAAAGTCCCCGGTAGGTAATGTGTGAGTTAGTTGTTTGGTTACAGTTAATTAGCAAAGAAAATGTTGATCTGGGTTGTACTTTTCCAAGAAAAGAGAAGAAGAGGGTAGGCTACTTCCAGGAACTCTAGCTTTTAGATGCACCTGTAAAAGAATTGAAGGATTGGAATGATTTGTAAAGGAGGTGTTTCATACTAATGTATTAGTTGTTTTGTATCCACTGTTGTTAATTCCAGCCTGTGATGTCAAGGCGCCACCAACAGAGCCTCTTGCTAGTTCCAGCGAGGGAAGTCAAGGTAATAGGTAATCACCATTTTCATAATAGTATTAAATAAGTATACGTCAATATCATAACAAATGGTTTCGTGGTGTAGTTGGTTATCACGTCAGTCTAACACACTGAAGGTCTCCGGTTCGAACCCGGGCGAAGCCATTTGTTTTTTTCCTTCTTTTTTTATTTTGTTTATGCAAAAAGAAAAGTTGCACTGAGATGCTCATGTTCTTCCTTCCAGTGTTGATATCTTAAAGAGTTCAACCCCACTGAGAACAGTTTCCAACAGATAGAATGAAGCGTGATATGTTGATTCTTATTGCACGGATCATACATATATATATGTGTAATAGGCTGCAACTTTCTGCTAAAATCTTTGGATAGTGATTGAACTGAGCAGTCTCTTTCTATCTCTACAGAATGAATCGACCAATGGTAAAACATTTACACCAAGGCTATGCAGTGAAATCAAAACTCTGATGAGAGTCAGGGCTAAAGATAAAACGGCTGGGATTCTTCAGAAGGCGTTCTTCTTCCCAATTAGCCACATCCAATCGAGGGTCACGCCAGCGAAAATGCCAGCCAGCAAGAACAACACGAGCAAATTCCCCAATGCATTCTGCTCCGGACCCTGCAGCAACCCAAGCAAAAATTAGTTCAGGATTTAGAATTTCTGTAATCCCTTGAAGCTAAGTTTAGGGAGAAAGGAAAGGACTACTAACCTTGTAGCCCTTTGGAGCTACAGTCATGACACAAACGGTCAAGTAGCCATTGGTGAGCCCTAGAAACGAAGTGAGGAAGATCATCCACCCTTGACCACCATACTTGGCAGTGAAGTAGAATGCCGGAATGAGCAGGAACCGAGACAGGATTGCGATCATCAGCCACTTTCGGGAGGTCAGCTTGATGCACTTGATCAGTGGTACGTATCTCCCCACCAAATCCAAAGCATTGTACATTGCAATCAACACAAGTATGTACCTGGCAGGAGAAAAAAACAATGGACCAAACACTTCCTTATGAGACAAGGATTTTACAGTAGTAGGCATGAAAGGGTAATTCTTGAGCAAAATGGGTTCTTACCATGAACCCAATTGGTGGGTGCCTGTGTCCTCAGAGATGAACCCCGGGAAGATTGACAAAGTGAGGACATAGATGAAGAACAAGTCCAAAGCATAGTCTATGTTCTGGCGCAGCAACTGCACGTTGCTCAGTCGCTCCATCGGTTTGCTGTCCTCTCCCTAATAGGATCGAACACGACATGTCAGGTTCATATGAACTAAAACTAAAAAGAAGAGGAAGATCCTGGTGAAATTGTGTTGACTTTACCTGTTCTGAAGGAGTATGAATGCCAGCAGCTTTAAGGTCGGCTGAAACAGTCTTCGATCCTTCTTTAGCTGCCTTGGCGCGGTAGTACTTCACTATCGGCAGCTTTGGCACGTAGAATGCATAGAGCAGGAAGCAGAGGAACTCCGCGAATGTGGCTATAGCAAGAAACAACTCTGCAATTGGAAGAAAAGAGTGAGCAAAAACCAGTTCAAGTCTGAGAATTGGACCGTTGACCAAAATGGGAAATGAGAAGTTAAGTGGCTTACGAACTCCCTTGCGAAGTCCATTGTCGGCATTTTCAAATGCTGCTTTGGTGATCAACCTTAAGCCTGAAGTCATGGCTCCTGATGCAGCCAAACCAGCAAAGAAGGACTGCAGCAATGGCAGATCCAACCGTTTCAGAAACACACCAGCAGGCAACAATACAAACCAAAGATGCAAACTTTTCTTGAGCTGAAGTAAAGGGAGAGGGAGATTGCTAACTAACCTGCATGAATTCAGGGCACATGAATGACAAATCTCCCACCATTCCACCTTGAACGTGAGCATCTGCAACCCCAAACAATCCAACAATCAAGCAAATGCCAACGAACGGCCCGACTCCTCCCTTCCCCGATGTCGCGAAATCCAGCTGGGTTTACAACAAAGTCAACGCTTTTAGTTTCAGTGTGTCAAAGAAACTCCAACATTAGCAAGTGTTTTCTGGTGATCATCACACTTACAACAAGTAGCATGAGAGTGCTGACGAAGAATAGTAGGTATCCAGCTATATTCCTTGTCCTGGTGTTGATCCTCGACTCATTGTAGGCCAGGATCGCCATGGTTCCCAAGGCGAAGGGTTGGTAGACGAGTGTGAGAACCCTTGAAGGATGGTATTTCTACGAACACATGGTAGGCATTCCAAACCAAAGTCAGGGGAAACACAAAACGAATTTTTTTCAGGGGAAATGAGGGCCGAGGTTCTTATTTTACCGGGAACAAATTGAAGTAGTAATCCCCAATTGTAAGCATACTGTTCCATGAAACCAGTGACCCGAATCCAAGGACCCAACAAACCACCAAAGCTTTGAACCTCCCCTGAAGAAACACCAAAATAGAAAGAATTCCCCTGTTCAAAATTTACAGACCCTTTTGAGCTGAAGAAGAGAGGGGGAAAAAAACAGGGTAGAAACAAACCTCGAGTCTGGCTGGCTCTCTTTCGTCTCCACCTCCATTGGTAACACCGACCTCTATCTCCTCCTGCACAAAAATTAAAAAAAAAATCACCAACCTGATATAGAAACAAAAATCCCAGAAAACTGAAACGAGTACAGAGCTCAAAAGACAGGGGAAAAGGAAGAAGAAGAGAAAAAGCTCATTACTTGCACCATGTTTTGAGCTTCAATCAGTTGCCAAGTTTCAGAATAGACAAAACCCTTGTCAAAGGTGCAGACTTTATGGGAGTGAAATGGCGGAAGAGTCTCTTCTCACTCTTGTAGGCCGACTAACAGTGTGAAAGCAGAGAGATAAGAGAAGGAAGGGGCGCAAGCAAGATGAGATAGGCGAATCGGCTAGGTCAGAGATTGTGGGGGGAACTAATTGATTAATAATGGGGGGAGATAAAAGGGAAGGTTAGCGTTGACGTTATTTGCTCGGCGCCAAAGACGGAGTTGAATCCAAAGATTACTGGAAAAGAGGCGATTTGGGAGGAAAAGGGGAGAAGAATCAAGGGAGGATCTTTGATGCAGTTAGGAATCTGTGGCCAGAGAGACAGGAGGGGACATTTATATCTCTGGATTCCAAGAACCTACCAAATCATTCTTCAGCGGTGAATTTTATGTTTTACTTGAGGGAGGGGTTAATGTAGTTGTAGACTTGTAGTTTTTTTTTTACAATAATGTAGTTGTAGTTGCAGTTGCTGCTACTACTCTGTTTTTTTCATTAATTTTTATTATTATAAAGGTGGGTTTATTTCATCGACATTTTAAGTTTAGAAGAGTTAGATAATTAAGTTTGGGATGTTGATGATTTTGCAAATAAATGCCATATTTTTTATTCATGTATATAGTTATTTATAATTATGTAACGCTTTGATATATGATTATTGTAATATGAGTATACGACGATAATCTCCGAATCTCATTTTATTATATAACACCTAATTGAAAAAGTTGTCTTTTTAAGTGCCACCAACCAAATAAACCTAATGAAAGGACAATAATTATTTTCATAATTAGAACTTGCGTGTAGGTGTAATTGCTCAATAAAACAAAACAAGAGGGGGATTAAGAGTTGTATCTTTAAAAGTACGTCATGAATGATATATTCATATTTTATAAATGCATTAAAAGAAAGAGTGAGTTGAGTCAACCGATTGTAGTGTGTACACGTGAAAAATCACGACGGGCCAGCCTGTCAAATACCTGAAAAAACAAATGTATCTTTTATTGTTTCCTTCGTTATTTCCCACCTTATAAAAAAACAATTGAGTGATCGTTTATTCAATAGGTTAGTGTCCACTGTCCAACTCAAGGTTGGCTAATAATATGGATTACAAATTGCTCCATAATCGACCATATTTAGAAAACAATAATAAAACAATAATGGTAAACATAGGGAGGGTACGATCATTTGAGGTTGGGGATGCTAGTAACAAGACTCCAAATGTGGAGGAAAAAAAAAAAAAACAGAAATAGGGACAAGTGACAAACTTTTGAAAGATTTGATGAATTCTATGAACACCTCAATTATTTTACGAGAAGATATATTATAATTTCACAGTTCACTTTTCGATCTCGTAGTTTCGGACATTTCTTATTTGTTGATTTTTGTGTTGAACATGAAGGTTGTTTTATGTATACAACCTTTTTGT
Source organism: Linum tenue (assembly GCA_946122785.1). Classification (NCBI taxonomy): domain Eukaryota; kingdom Viridiplantae; phylum Streptophyta; class Magnoliopsida; order Malpighiales; family Linaceae; genus Linum; species Linum tenue. The sequence goes on from CAMGYJ010000008.1 coordinate 89,083,138, forward strand.
GTTGAGCAAGTGACAAACTTTTGAAAGATTTGATGAATTCTATGAACACCTCAATTATTTTGTGAGAAGATATATTATAATTTCACAGTTCACTTTTCGATCTCGTAGTTTCGGACATTTCTTATTTGTTGATTTTTGTGTTGAACATGAAGGTTGTATACATAAAACAATTTCGATTGAGTGAATTTCAATTGTTTATCCTCATGCTCAAGTGAATCATTTACCAAGCATATGGTCTTTTAAATATGTTCGCTAATTTGGCTCTCAACAAGAGCACATTCATGCTATGCACTTAAAATGACGTCGTGAGAATTTGCTAATTAGAAACGGTATAATATTAACACATCGGTTCGCCTATGATCATTGTGCAAAACGTGTTTATTTTCCTTTGTCTTAGTTAGGTGACTTAGGTCCATCATTTTGCATGCATGTGTATATATTATTCAACCTTTTTTTAGCACTTCAAGTAAAGTTTGAATGGAAGACAAGATATCAATATCTCATGGCTCACGTGTTTTAATTTGAGAGTTAGGCTCTTACTCTTAGTCAAGTGGGTTCAGGGTAGGCAATTCCACAGTGTAAATTCCTGTCACCAATCTTCTATGGATCTATCATTAATACGACATTGAACTGCGTATCATTACAATATCCTCATAAGATTTTTGCAACTTGTTTTTCCTTTCACATGCAAACGATTGTATATTGTAATTTTTCAGTAAGAATTATTATTATAAAGATTATTATTTAATCAATATAAGTATGTATATAGAACTCAAGCCACATAAATAAATAAAAATCGCCAAATGTATACTATCTCGATCCAAGATATAGGACCCGTTAGCCGTGCTTCTGTAGATTTTGATGCGATTTTTAAGAAACGTTTAAATCTACATATAGAATTCTGTGGAAAGTCGTATTCGATGATTATATCACCAAAAACGAAAATTGTGGATCGGAAGATTTTCATTTTTTCAAAGCCTGTTTCGACTTTTGAGAATTATTTTAAAGAAAACGTCTGATTTAGTAATTTCCGTAGAGAATTTCATCAAATTATTGGGAAAGCATGGGCCACAAGCCCAACTACCGGTTGGTGCTAGGCATCTGATAAGCGGGACCAATAACGTTGCTCTATTTTGGGGAGCCCACATTGTTTGGTCTCAAACGAGCCCAACAGCCCTAACTCCTCCTTTGAACCAGAAAGCCAAGGGTAACTTACTTTCCTCTTCTCCTTATCATGGTTTCTATGTATAGTTCGAGCTGTTTGATCTGATAGCACTGGAAATTTGTTTCTGCGCATGCACTGGCCTCGGATCTCGAATTCTCGATTGAGTTGACGGAGAACTATGAATGCAGTCGCATTGCTATAAGGGCTATATGTATGTACTCTGAAGTAAACCTATCAGTAGATTGTTGGTTTCTGGTTTGTGTTCCGAGTATGTTTTCCTTTCACATTTTCCGATCATATTCGATTTGTAACGAATTTTGTAGTTACTGGTCCAACATCAGAAACAAAGAGCAACAACTTGTAATGAACAGATCTAGTGAATGTTGATGCTGAGGACGAGTATATAGATTCCACTTAAGGGGAAATGATGTAGTATTTCGTTGTAGAAAATTGTGATGAGAGTTTTTATTGTAGACCATACTCATCCTGAGAAGTGAGAATTGGGAGGTGAATGAACCAGTGCCACAGCTTGTTCCCTTGATAGGATACAGGCCCGGAGTCCAAGCACCTTTCTCATGGTGGACCAAAGAAAGTATGGATCCAAGGATCAGGTCCGTTAGGGAAGCCCACATTGCCTATATTGGTTGTTGGGCTGTGACGACAGCCCATGTGGGTGTTAGAGATCTGTAACATCTCGAACTTTTTTCCGGGCAAAAGATATTGTCCGTTTTGGGTCTCGATCCTCACGAATTTCGATTTGGGGTTGCAATTCAAGGTGACTTCCCATAAGGTCACTCATCCTTTGCTGTACTCCACATTGAGCACGTTTAACTTCGGAGTTCTCACAAGAACTCTTCCATTTCACCCTGAAACGCGTCTTTCTCAGTTAAGGCCGGTTTCTTACTTATGAACCATGGATCTCTCTCGTGTTTTGTCGATATGGGATTCATCTAACGTGTTACAGAATCTCTGTAGAAACAAAAACAAAAAAAAAAGTGAAAATTCTTTTTAACTTGTAGTCAACAAAGTGAGATTTCTGGAGCCATGCCCAATTACTCATTCTGAAAAAGGGAAGAAGAACTGCAGAGGGAAGATCGTAAGGTGCCATTGACCAAGTCGTCACATGACAGCAGCAGAGCACGAAAGGAGGGAGGGAGTTTCTCAGGTGACAGCTGCCAGCAAAGGACCACGAGGTTTTCTCTGTTATAAGATTGGTCTGTCATACAGCAACCTCCAAGATCTAATGTAACACTAGCAGATTCTGCATGCCAGCCTGGACAAACACCTTGGTGACTGTCGTCCACGTTGCAGCACCCAATCACAGGTCGGCACGTGGATGTCGGCCGAAGACGTGGTCAGAACTCCAGAACTCAGTTATTTATCCTTTCTCTTGTCGTCTTCCACGAGGGATCTTCATCTGGATCGGATGTTCATTTCTCGGAGAGGGTTGTGCGCACTTGTGCTTACGGAATCTCAAAACCTTGGAATCCCATATTTTTTATCACCTACTAGGTTAGCTGAAAGAAAGTTGATGGATAGAGATGATAATTTCGATTTGATTCGCTTTATTCCACTCGTTTGATTTGTTTTGGATCGGAGGAGGTGTTAACCTAACTCATTTTACGAAATCTGTTTGACATAAATATTTCTAATATTTTCTTTTTAATCACATACCCTATATAAATTGACCTGTCCCGATTTGCAGTCGTAGTTAGACTTCTGATTAAGGGAACTAACCTTTATTACTATGGTGGCTTTTGGGGGCTACCTACCTACCAATAATGGCTTTGATTAAGCAGAATATTTAAAGGTGAAAAGAAGGATACATCTACTTTGATGATGTAATTGAAAATTGTTTAACAATGTGTAGTTGATTGGTAAACTTTGTCTATACATTTAAAAACAACACAGGAAAGTAGCTATTCTTTCTCCTTTGGCTGCAACTCTGAATCAACATCACAAAGCAGTTTGGTTTGAAGATTCCACAAGCAATTAAAGCATTATTGCGCCTGTCAAATGACTCATCTTTGTTTCGAGACAAAAAAAAAAAAAAATCCGACCCTGAAAGTTTAAACCTAAGTCCAACCAAATCAACTGATTGATCGGTTACAAAAGTTTCGGAAATATAATATGCTAATTTAGATTCTAAACGAATTAAATAGCAAACGAATCAAGGTTGCCTTATACTTAAACGTATGTAGAACTCAAAATTTATACGGACTCAGTCTAAACTAATTCGTTTTTAACTTTTACCACATCTATGTCAAGAACCAGTTGAACCCATCAATCGTTGATCATATATTTTTACTAATAATCTAACCGGATTGGATTCCGTCACATAATACTTATGTGTCATACCTAGAATGACACGACCATAGTGACACAACGTGACCGATGATAAATCAACACAAATCTGCATACACGGATTTTCTCCTTGATTACCCAAAGGGAGAAACCTGAAAAAAGCATATATCCAAGTCGTACATATCCACCGCCCAAACACCCACCACCACTCGTCGACGAAAAGCTTGAAAACAACGGCACAAAAACAAAAGAGAGATTGATGTATGTGTTTGTATAGCTGGAGGTCGCTATCTTCGAGTTTTAGCTTGAAGAATATTTATATATATATATATATATATAAAATCTTAATTTCGTAGTTAATAATGTAAAACTTATTCTGTACCACAATCAAAATGACATTATAAACCAAACCCAAAATATTTTTTTTTTGAAAACCAAAATCTGCATATTTTATTTAACTAGGTAAATTGCCATTACAGTCCTTCATCAAGGACAAAGTAACAAAAACAGGAGGCCTGTCAAACCACATTTCTGTCTCCTCCCATCGACAAGCTATCCTTGCCATCTCATGGACAACTGTATTGCCATTTCTCCTCCAAAACCTTCATCGAGCATCTTCCATCTCCATCCCTAGCTCCCTTATCTCCTCCACTACTGTCCCCAGTTCCATATCGATCGGACTATCCTGATTGAGTTTCTGGATGAGCGACTGACAATCAATTTCCATCAAGATCGGCTTCTGCGTGTGCACCCTAACTAGATTCATCGCCCACAGAAAAGCTTGGGCTTCGACCATTTCCGAAACCCGAAATATTATTATTTGTGAGAAAACATGGAATGTTAATTCAAACTCTTCTGCCCTAGTCAGTAGTCAGCTAGCTATCAAATCAAAGCCAGCCTGCCCGATTACTTCCCAAATTAATTTAATAATAAAAAAAATATATCATTCGCCCGCACTAATCCTCACAAATATTCCCCTCCGGCGCTGAATCCCACGCGCCCCGTTTCCTCCTTTAATTACCCCTTTCCCCCTCCCCCCACTTTTTTCTCTCCTTTCCCCTCTATCGCCCTCCGCCGCCGGAAATCGCCATGTCGTCGTCCCTCCACCAACCGGACCTCGACTCCTCGGCCGCCGCTGGCGACTCCGTGGCGTCCTCCCCTCGCTCCGAATCCCACGCGCCTTCCTCTCAGCAGGACGCGCGCGTGCGCTTCATGTGCAGCTTCGGCGGCAAGATCCTCCCCCGCCCGCACGACAACCTCCTCCGCTACGTCGGCGGCGAGACCCGTATGGTCGCCGTCCACCGATCCACGACCTTCTCCTCCCTCGTCTCCAAGCTCGCCAAGCTCTCCGGCCTCCCCGCCGGCGTCGCCGTCAAGTACCAGCTCCCCAACGAGGATCTCGACGCTCTGATCTCCGTCTCGACGGACGAGGACGTCGAGAACATGATGGAGGAGTACGACCGCGGCGCGCTGAATCAGAACCCTAGATCGGCGCGATTGCGCCTCTTTCTTTTCCCCAAGGGGGAATTGGAAGGTTCTAGAACCAGCAGCATCAGCTCGCTCCTCGACGGATCGACGAATCGGGAGCACTGGTTCCTCGACGCGCTCAATTCGGGCCGGGCCCTGGAGCGGGGCAGGTCCGAGGCGTCGTCGATCGTCTCCGAGGTGCCCGATTACCTCTTCGGATTGGAGAATTCCGACGAGAATCAGCAGCAGGGGAAGCTGAGGAACAAATTCATCTTCAACGACAGCGTTTCGGCCTCGGATCCGGGTTCGCCCGCCCCGGTCGTCTCGTCGTCGCCGTACTGCTCCACCTCGTCGGTCGCCGCCCCGCCGACCCCGGTCAAGACCAAGCTCGACCCGGTCGACCCGAGGCGGCAGGTGTCGGAGCCGATTCCGGAGGCTCAATTGCAGCCGCAGCAGCCGCCGGCCGGGTACGCGATGCATTACATTCCGGAGTCTCAGTATTCGGGTCCTGCCGCCCCGGTCCAGCATATACCGGTTTACTACGTGCCGGGTCAGGGGAACGTTCCGGTTCAGCAGGTTCAGTATCGGCCCCAATACGTCCAGCAGTATTCGGTTCAGCCGGGTCAAATGCAGGGGGTCGGGTACCATCAGGTGCAACCGGGTATGGGTCAGCAGGTACAGGGCGGGATGGGTCAGGTTTATGGGGCGATGCGACCGGCTATGGACCCGTATGAAGGAGCGAGGATGGTCTCGGATGGGATGAACCAGCAGGTTTATTACGGGGTTATGGGTGGGAATGCGGTCATGACCGGTCAGGGTCATCCGGGTATGGTGATGGCGGCGACAGGGGAGGAGATGCAAAGAGGCGTGGTCGACCCGAAAACGGGTCGGATCTCTGGGCCGTGACGTCAGGTGATGATTGAAATTCTCTCTATGTATTTTTGTTTGTCATTTCTGTGGTTGATTTTGATGTTTATTTATGAGCTAATAAGGCCCCAAAATGTAATTAGGTTTTGGGTTATCTTTGTTTTGATCTTCCTTATGCATTTTCTTTTTCTCTTTGTGGTTTGTGACCAATTTGGAAATGTATAAAGATTAAAGAGGCATATATATGTTATATTGTTGCTAATGGTGACGAGACAATTTCTTAAAGGAGATGTGCTTGCGTTACAAAAAATGTATATAAACTGAATTTGAATTTTGTAATGTTTGGATATAAATTTAGTTTGTATCTGTACTTGTACCTTTTTGTACAAAATAATATGTATCTTAATATTGTTATTGTACAAATTTAATTTGTGGTTGTATTTTTTTGTACAAGCTTCTTTTTAGTACAAACTGAACTTTTACTCTAAATATTATAATACAAATTCAATTTGTACTTGAAAGCGTAGACAAATAAGATGATACATTGTAATGGTGGATCCACGTCCTTTAGCTTTGGATATAACTTTTCGGTATGGTCCACTAATAAGATACACTAAATTACTTTCACACACACTCACATTACATGATTTTTCTTAGCTACAATGGTGATGGTATGACTAGTTTACATGGCTTATTTGAGCAGGAAAGACATTTTGGTCGCTAATTGATTACAACGACTTATGATTTATCCACCGTTGGAACATCGCATAACATTCCACGGGCCTGTTAGTTGGAGCGATATGCGAACCACCCTAAGTATTAAGATACCAAAACATCATGGTTACAAATATGAAATACTATGGTTACTATAAATATAATTAGAGATTTAAGATAAGAAATACCCACTTTCACAGTTGCATAGGTCATTCCATTAGAGTACGTCCTCGTATACCTGAAACAATATATTACCCTTTTAGAAGAGCAATTTCAACAGTTAGATTAGGAAAGAAGGAAATTATAAACTTGTACTAATACGTTACCCTGCAACTTGACCTTCCACGTGCCATGATCTCCAGTCCTCCACGATGGAGTAATTGAGAGCTCGAATCCAGGCTTGTGTTCCAATATACGGTATTACCATATCGTGATCTCCACTGATCAAAGGATCAAAATGTTAACCGCGTCAAGAACTTTTAGTCTTAACAAGAAACACAAAATTTTCCTCATAAAGAAAATCTGTAGAGATATGGCAAAAGAAAGGACCTGTAGATCAATGAACGATAACCCTTGATTGAAAGGTTGACATGATACACTACACTGGTAGAAATATCATGTTCGTAATCCGACCGACGATTACAAACCTTCCACTCCGCTATCGTCCCCTGCACCACACATAATTGTTAAGAGGAGAAAGATCACAGAGAAGCATTCCAGAAAAACCTGGATTTTTTTGGGACAATTCTTCCTGCAACTCTTTACCTCTCTTATGTGAAGCGCTTTCTGGACGAGTTCGTCGTTGACCCAATGTTTGTAGACCATTAGATTGGTGTCATCCTGCCGAGCAAACTTGAATACTCAGGAAGAAAAAGAAGGGAAACTGATCACCAGAACACTAGGCACAAGAACAGAACTTTTAACAATGTAATTAGTTATACGTTACAGTCGAGCTTAGGCGGATCAACGGTCGATAACAGCTGAGAATCGTCCTGCAACATTCTTCTTCTTAGGGCAGCAATCTCCACTGGCATTTTTGCTGGCTCTAAATTGCATTCTGGATACAGTATGCTAAGTGTGTTTATACCTGAGACACACTGCAGAAAAGTAGAACATTCTTCTTCACTAAACGAGAAGTGGGCAGAGAGATTCTTGATGAGAATCTTGAGTTCTGAGGTGAGTTAAGATGATCAAACTACAGGTTTTACCTCAGAGAAAGCCTTTAGATTGTTCTTACATTCCAAGTTGGTAGGTTCAACTGTGATGTACTCTCCCTTGCAGCTTTTGAGAAGTGACTGCAACAAAGTTCAAGTGGACTACTCTTAGTGCTAGTACTTAGTTTTGAAAATTCACAGTTAATTCTCTATTTATATAAGTGAGAAATGTTGGGTGAGGATTCCTCATCCCAACCAGATGTTGATTGACAAATTCAACCTTGTAGAGTTCATCAGAAATGAGTGCCATTCCATGTGCGTATGGGATTCGGGCGTTCTTATCAATTTCACTACTTGTTGCTGGGTTTCCAAGTATGTAGCCCTGGAAGAGAGAAAGATTTTCACCAGAGTAATAATCCCAAGGAGAAGTATAAGGAAGAATGTGTGGATGATTTGAATGTTCGAACCTTGATGTTTAACATCGGCTCGATGCCTTTCTCGTTTCCTGCACAAAATCCATATATGAAACACTCTAAAAATCTAGAATTGGGATTGGATTAGTGCCACAATATGTTGTGTATATATCCTGTTCTTACCAATGGACAATTGTTGGACAATGGGTGGAACAGTCATGCCTGAGTAGGAATCCCCTGCAATATACAGTGGATTTCGCAGGAACTCCGAGTGTTCTCCCAGCCACTATGAAGCAAAATGAAAAAGGAAAAGTATCGAATGAAATTTTGTATTCCTTCCAAGGATCATTTCATCAGAAGATGGCTTCTTACCTTTCTGATGAACTCTGCAGCTTGAGAAACTTGAACCTGGTCACTTGGATGATCATCAGGAGATGGGTTTGTTGTGTAAGAGAATCCAGTCCCAACAGGCAAGTCCAGAAATATGATGCTCGAAAACTGCAGCGGATTAGAGCGATCGATATGAGCGAATCAACGAACTCCGGAGCAGGACATTAACAACTGTCTCAATGTTTCTGTGTTGCAGCACCTCACCTTAGTCCAGGAAAATGGGTTGAGGTTCAGATTTGGCAAGCTCCCGTTGTGTCCCGCTACTGGTACTTGGAACTTGATGGGACCTGAAGAGCAATCGTTGGTGCGATTTGTAGAAAGTCTAGATTGAAAACATGAAAAGAATTCTACAGTAGGAGATGGGTTGTTATTTGGTTAACCAATTTCCATGGTAAGAGCAGAGAAGGCAGAGCAGCCAGGGCCGCCGGTGAGCCAGAGAAGGAGAGGGTCAGCTTCAGGATTCCCTTCTGACTTCACAAAGTAGTAGAACAGCTCTGCAGCTTCCCCAACTCCAATATACCTGAAAACAGCAGGCACAGTACATATAAGACTGTTTCGTGGTGAGTTTTAACATTGCTTCGATTCGAGCACGCGTATACTAACCCGGTCTCGAGGTAAAATGGGAGTCGGCCCTGGAATCCAGGAAGGTATTCGACGGTTGCTTTGGAGGCTGCAACATGGCCGTGATGCGACGAACATATGAGTGCAAGCAGAAGAAGAAGTGGCAGCAGGAAGAAGCGGAGGCAGTTCATTAATTTGTCCATTTTTTTCCCTCTCTTCATCTGCTCTGTGTGTACTGAAATGTCTCTCTGGTTTGTGATTTCTAGGTCTAGCAGCAGCTTTGGTTGGTATGGTGGAAGCTGAGTCGTGTCTGCAACTTGGAAAATGGCGATTCAACTAGCTCAATGCTGGAGGAATCAAAGATCAATCGCTATATAGATTGAAAATTGAACCAACCAATCACTTTGTTGGTTGATCCATCACTTTAGGGAATGAACCATACGGCATTTGCTTTCATAAACTACAAACCATCAGGTATTAAGATCCCTCTTCCTTTTGCATTTTTCCTTTTCTCTTTGTGGTTTGTGACGAATTGGGAAAGGGATTATAAAGAAGCATATATGTATGTTATATTGTTGCAGAAAGGTTATATTGTTATATCGAAGCAATTTATGATATTTTTTTTTAAGATTAAATATGACATATTTGCTCACAGAATCTACGTGTTAAACTTCATGTGGGGTGAGATATATAATTTAACAATCTTATGAATTATCAAAATGAAACTTATATAGATCTATTCACTCATAAGTCAGTAATCGAGTTGGCTCTCTAGCCACAATATTGATAGTTGAGACACCTCATGAGCTCTAAACGAGCCAGCTCACGAGTTGAGCTCAATAAGCCACCGAGTCGAGTTAGCTCGCGAGCTCCGCGAGCTACAAAAGGCTTAGCACAACAACGGCTCGTTAGTAAACCAACCGAGTTTCGAATGAGTTTTTCTCAAGTCGAGCACCGAGCCGCTCGCGAGCTGTAACACCCTACCCTGTACGTATTACCTAATCATATTGTTCATACAATTGCAGCGGAATTAATCTCGGGTGTTACATTAATTATCAAAATTTACCCAAATAAAATTTCGACATGAATTACTCGCGTAATGGGATAACAGTTCTTGCAACTTATCCTGCAAAATAATTCATCACAAACATATAGACTCACAACCATATCCATTGGCTTTTCTTAGCCATAGTCACAGTTTCATACTACACAACTGCATACTATACTGATACATGCTATAATCGTCACAACTTACATAATTACACAAATATACACATATCATCAACTTTCCACACCTGTGGATATCTCACACTACATCAGAAGCTAGTATGCACATGAAAAACGTTCTCAAAATATTTTACAAAAAGGTGTGGATCACTGGCCAAAATCCCGAGTAGTAGACCAAGCACAGATTAGTTGAAGACAATACCTCATCCTGCCTTCAACTCCTCGCTCTGCCCACCCCTAAGTACTTGCTACTGCTACTGCTGATGATCTACTTACACATAGCATAAGCAGAGAAGAAGAATAAAGAGGGTCAGCTCATAGCTGAGTGAGATAATCATAGCATCGTGAGTTCATAACAGAGCATACCCCTACCATACATCTAGCAAACAAGCCAAAACACTAGGATCAGACCTCAGGCATCCGACATCCCAATAGGCAAAAGACTCAACCACCTTGACTTATGCATATGCGTCTTATCATGTTTTACTTATAGGCGCCTGGCTACTCCCATGCTAATTACTCTCCCGGGAATACGGACCAAACATCTCGTGGATGTGGTCATATCGGACCCACCACTGCCGGTGTAGTCATATCGGACCTGACACCACCCTGGGTGTGGTCATATCGGGCTCAACACCACTCTGGGTGTGGTCATATCTCATGATGAATCAACGGTCAACACCACATCAAGGGTGTGACATAACATATCATAACGGAGTAATAGCATGGGGAGCCCTAATTACTTTGTAGTTGACCGTGAGACCACAACACTCGTATTTGGTATCCTTATACATGATTCATATCTCATCTTGCTTAATCATAATTCATTACTTGCACATGTACTTGACCTGGCCATACTTGGCTCAACATAGGTAAATCAGGAGTCGTATAATTGCACTTCCTCGGGATAAACCCTCGTGCAAGTCATCCTCCTTAAACATCATCATGTCACCCTGTGAAGTTTATTTCCCCCACTTGTGAATCCAAATACAACCACAATATCACATCATGTCAAAACACCTGATCGAACAACCATGAAGTCATATCAACGGTTAAGCCATAAATGACAACATGTATGCAATCATCAACATAAACAAGGTCCATATCGGATAGGGCAAGTCAATAATATCATACAGTAGTCCATGATTCATCATATAGCACAAAAGTTCATACACCCCTAATCATGCCATTCTAGTTCACCTAGGTCAATTCTAAGCATCAATATAATTATCGTGATACGACAAACCCGGTATGCCGTGCTAATCCCTCACCAGTTCTGGTCGTTCAAACACCGGTTTAACCTTCCCGTACTAAAACGTCAATTTCACGAACGAACCCCGAATTAAAATCCGAGACCGTCCTAATATCCCCTGCAGTATCCCCGTCAATATTAGTTCTAGGCTCCGGGTCAAATTCTCGATAAAAACACATCAAACCTTGGCCGGAGCTAAATTAAGCGATTAGGACCCCGACCTAAATAATTGCCGAAATTCAGGGATTAGAACTAGAGGATTGATTACCTCGCTGCAAGAAGCTCGTATATGAAATTTGGGCTCAATCCGGCTTCCGGATACTCCGAAACCCTAATTTGGCTTATCGGAAATTCAAAAAATTCCTGAACCAAAAACTCGTTTTAAAGCTCTAAAACGATAAATCACGATGTATAGATGAATTAGGCATTCCTTACAGGATTTTTGGACTACTGGAACTTAAGAATCAAGCTTTGGAAAATTCTACCCGCGTCCCCTGAACTTTCTCTGCTCGCTCTGTATCTCTCGGTCCAGAAAATGAGAAGAAAAGATGATGATGGAAAAATGGATGGGGAGGGGAAATCTTAATATATATGCGGCCCGGCCGCTCAATATGTATATATATATATAATATTATATATATAATTAATTATATATAATATATTATATATATAATTAATATATATACTTATCTGATCGATCGATAATCCGATTTTTGCTGAAATACTGTCAAAACGCTCGATTTTAAATTTTACCGGAACGGGATGTTACACGAGCAGTTCGACTCATCTGCAGCCCTACTTATCTCGCCTTAGTTGTAAGATAGGGGTCCTGGATCTCTTCACCCCACGTTCAAACACAACGAGGAGACATGAGAACATATGTTTTTCACTTGTATGGTGGCACAAGACTTTGGCGCTTGATCGGTCTTCAGGGGCGACTTCAGCCTTGGGAGACTAGGTATTTTCCTGGGTTTGTTTCTTACTCCTTATTTTGTGCTACATGGTAAGAACTAAGAAGCGGATGTCTTTTTACTACAGGTAGCCTACTTGTTGTGGCGGCTATGGAAAACAGGGTTATGGCTCTGCTGGCTGGGTTGGTATTAAAGGATTATCATTTGGATCATTGGGAGGCTACAACAACAAGAGATGCCATTGTTGTCTTTGCTAAATACATGGGATAGGTTGTTCGGGTTGTTAATGCGGGTACCATAGGTTTGTATTTTTCTGGGTTTGGAAGCTGGTTTTCCATGGTTTTGTTAGAAATCGATTTATCTCGGGTTTCTATATTCATTATTATAAGTTTTATAACCATTAATAGGGTAATTCTTATTATGATTACTGATTAGTAGTCTTCTAGTAGAATCAGGTTTATTAGTAGGGTTTTCCTATATTTCCTATAAATATGTACTTGGGCTAATCATTCAGGATCAATAAGAAAAATATTAAGAAAATCTCCGAAACTCTAATCTCTCCCTATCCTCTCAATTCTCGATCCCTATCCCTCTAAGGCCTCGGCCGATTCTCTATCTTTCTCTTCTTTCTCAAATCTCAATCCCTAATTCTGTTCGTATAAATTCTAATCCCCAAATATCAAACCCGTTAGAAACATTTGGTCGCCACTCTTGCTCTGTTTTTGTCGCCTCGAATGTTTGAGCTTCGACTTTGTTGCTTGTTTTGTAGTAGGCAAGTTTCTGTTGTAAGCCTACAAATCTTTATATGTTTCTCTTTTTTAGAGTGATCCAATGACAATTTTTTTTTTGTAAAATTCATCATAAAAATGTACTACAGAATTCCTCGTAAAATTTTACTACATACGAGACGATACATAGATTTATAATGATGGGTTGATATACTTTAGCTTTGCCTATAACTTTTCGGTAAGGTCGACTAATAAGATACACATGAGTTGATATACTTTAGCTTTGCTTATAACTTTTCAGTAAGGTCGACTAATAAGATACACAAAATGACTTTCATACACCGTCACATTACATGTTTTTTCATAGCTGCAGTTGTAATAGTACAATTAGGTTACAAGGCTTTTTGAAGCACGAAAGACATTTTGGTTGCTAACTATTTACAAAGACTTATGATTTATCCATCTTTGGAACATAGCATAACATTCCATGGGCCTGTTAGTCGGAGGGATATGCGAACCGCCCTAAGAATTAAGACACCAGAAAATGATGGTTACAAATATGAAATATTACGATTAATAAAAACGACAATTAGAAATCTAAGATAAAAGAAACACCCACTTTCACCGTTGCATAGGTCATCCCATTAGAATAAGTCCTCGTATACCTGAAACAATATAACTACCTCTAGGCTTGAGCAGAGCAATTTCAGAGGTAAGGTTAGTCAGGAAGGAAATTAAAAAATTTATCAATAAATTACCCTGCAACTTGGCCTCCAACGTGCCATGATCTCCAATCCTCCATGATGGAGTAATTGAGAGCTCGAATCCAGGCTTGTGTTCCAACAAATGGTACAAAAATATCGTGATCGCCACTGTTCGAAGAAGCCCAGAGTTTACAGCCATAGATTCTTAGTCTTTATGAGAAACAAAACAAAAAAAATCTCCAAAATCTATAGAGATATGCAAAATGAAGGACCTGTAGATTAATGAACGATAACCCTTGGTTGAAAGGTTGACATGGTACTCAAAGCTACTCGGAATGTCATTTTCATAGTTCCACCTGCTATTACATCTCTCCCATTCCCCTATCGTCCCCTGCACCAAACACAATGTAATCTACAAATGGCTAAAGGGAAAAAGAACCCAACAAAGAAGCATTGGCAGAAAGCCATTGAAGTTTTGGGGAAGTTCTTCCTGCAACTGCAACTCTTACCTTTCTTATGTGAAGCGCTTTCTGGACTAGTTCATCATTGGCCCAATGTTTGCAGAGTAGATTGATGTCATACTAGCAAAAGCAAACTTGAATACTCAGTCAGGAGAAATTAAAGGGAACTCACCAGAACACTTTTTAACAATGGAAGTTATAAGTAGCTACCTTGCAGTCGAGTTCAGGCGGATCGATGGTCGATAACAGTCGAGACTCGTCCTGCAACAATCTTCTTCTTCTTCTTAGGGCAGCAATCTCCACTGGCATTTGATGTAAAATGCATTGTGGATCCAGCGGGTTAAACATGTTTATACCTGAGAGACACTGCAGAAAAATGGAACATCCTTCTTCACTAAACAAGAAGTGGGCAGAGAAAATGTTCATGATATATATAGATTTTCATGCTTGCTTTATTTTTACCTCATAGAAAGCCTCTAAGTTGTTCTTACATTCCAAGTTGGTAGGATCTACTATGTGGTACTCTCCCTTACAGCTTTTGTGAAGTGACTGCAACAAATTTTTTGGGTGAGGACTACTCTTTACTCTTTAGTGCTAGTAATTAATTTAACTTCGAAATCTCGAAAAATTCTCTGTTTATATGGGAGGAGTGCAGCAAGATGATGGTGTGATGAATTAAAAACCTGGTAGAGTTCATCAGAAATGAGCGCCATTCCATGTGCAGATGGGATTCGGGCGTTCTTATCGAATTCACCACTTGTTCCTGGGTTCCCAAGTATGTACCCCTGAAACAAAACAAAAAAGAACCTTGAGATTTCGATCGAAAATTTTCGAATTCCGATCGAAAACGTTTTGATCTGAATGTCCGAACCTTGAGATTTAACATTGGCTCGATGCCTCGCTCGTTTCCTGCACAAAAACCCATGTACGATGATGATGATCCTAAGAAGAAACGAAACACCCGCGAACAATCTTTCGATGTGATTCGATTTGGTGCCACAATATGTATACATAATTATAATCCTGTTATTACCAATGGAAAGTCTTTGGACAATGGGTGGAACAGTAATGCCTGCGTAGGAATCCCCAGCAATATACAGTGGATTCTGCAGGAACTCCGAGTGTTCTCCCAGCCACTATGAAGCCAAAAACAATTTCGAATGAAATATTGTACTCTTCTTCCCAATGATCCTTTTCATCAGAAGGAGGATTCTTACTTTTCTGATGAACTCTGCAGCTTGAGAAACTTGAACATGGTCACTCGGATGATCAGCAAGAGATGGGTTTGTTGTGTAAGAGAATCCAGTCCCAGCAGGCAAGTCCAGAAAAATGATGCTCGAAAACTGCAGCAGATAGCGAAATCATCAGGTTTCGAAACGAACTTTCGGAGCAGGACAGTAACAACAGATCTCTCAATGGTGTTGAGTTGCAGCACTTCACCTTAGTCCAGGAAAATGGGTTGAGGATCAAAGTTGGCAGGCTCTCGTTGAATTTGATGGGACCTGAAAGAGCAATCGTCTCGAGCGATTGGTTGACGATCAAGATTGATAAAATCCAAGAAAGAATTCTACATTAAGATATGGGTTTATTGTTGTTAGTTAACCAATGTCCAAGGCAAGACCGGTGAGGCCAGAGCAGCCAGGGCCGCCAGTGAGCCAGAGAAGGAGAGGGTCGGCTTCAGGATTCCCTTCCGACTTCACAAAGTAGTAGAACAGCTCTGCAGCTTCCCCAACTCCTATATACCTGAAAACCGCAGCACGCGCAGTATGCATAAGACCGTTTCATTGTGAGTTTTAACATTGTATCGATTCGAGCACGTATACTAACCCGGTCTCGAGGTAAAATGGGAGTCGACCCTGGAATCCGGGAAGGTATTCGACAGTCGATTTGGAGGCTGCGACATGGCCATGATGCGATATTGAGCATATGAGTGCAAGTAGTAGAAGAAGAAGAAGAGGCAGCCGGAAGAAGTGGAGGAAGTTCACCAATTTGTCCATTTTTCTCTTCATTTGCTTTGTTTGGAGGTGGTGGAAGCTGAATCGGCTCTGCAACTTGGAAAATGGCGATTGTACTAGCTCAATCGCTATATAGATTGAACCAAACCATTACTTTGTTGGATGATCTGTCGCTGTAAGGAATGAACCATACGGCATTTGTTTTCATAAACATCTCCTAGCCATCAGGTATTGGTAGGGCTTCTGTTTTGTTGATGTTGTCTGAAATTTTCAGGCTGGCGAATGTCAACATAATTTTCAGGTTATAGTGTTTTGGTGTGGAAAATTCGCCTAAAAAAAGACTGGACTAGAATGTTGGGCTTTGTAACGTTCAACAAGGAGCAGGCACAAGCACAAATGGTAGGGATGGCAATAAAATCCGAACCCACGGGTACCCACCCGACCCAACCCGGTCAACGCGGGTAAAATTCGTGTTGACGGGTTTTGGGTCGGGTTTGGGTTTAAACCCGTTCACTATTCATCGGGTTGGGTTGGGTTTGAGTTTAGATAAACCCGACCCATGGGTACCCGCCCACCCATATAATTAATTTTCTCGGTATATTTAATATTCTAAACAACTAATCTTATTTATGTTTGTGGAGACATGTCTAATTTTTTCTTTCTAGTTATGTAGAATGAAGTTGATGTTATTGAGTGGAGAGTGAAAAACTTAATTGAAAGGAAGAAGTTTCGATTAATCATGTTATTTATGGATAATTTGTGATTTGCTTCAATTTTCTTGAGTTTTCTAGATTGGTGTTGAACAATTTGTGTAGTTAATTTGTGATTTGCTTGAATTTTCTAGAATGGTGTTTTATATATGGATAATTTGTATTGAGAGATTGATATTTGACTTTAATTTTGATAGGAATTTGTTATTGTGAATTTTTTACGACAAAAACCCGTGGGTACCCATGAACCCGCGGATACCCAGCGGGTTGGGTTGGGTTTGAGTTTTTCAAACCCAGTGGGTTTTACCCCGGGTTTTTTTCACGGATAAACCCATGGGTTTGGGTTTGGCAAAACCCGACCCAACCCGACCCATTGCCATCCCTACCAAATGGAGATCCCTCTTAGGGCGAATGTAAACCCTGAACCATAAACCCTAAAACCCTAAACCCAAGGATAAACGGACTTCTAGATTTATTGATAAATAAATGAAGGGTAAATGCCACATTTAGTCACCGAGATTATTAAATCATGTCATGTGTAGTCGCTAGAAAAAATTAATATCAATTTTGGTCACTCGAATTATTGAAACATGTCGCATTCAGTCACTCTCCGTTAGCCTCCGTCCAGCTCCGTTAAACGCAATGTGGTTAACAATGTCACAGGATATTACTGGCAATTGAGTGGGGAAGTATGGGGAGAGACTGTTGATCAATCTAAGGTCCTAACTTGTCTAAGTGTGTGACACTCAGAGGTTGCAATGTGGTTAACAATAGAGATGGGCTTAACTAGCGCTAACAGAATACAGATAAAAATAAAACTTCCTTTAATTTAGACTCGACGCTCCAACTTTCGTTCAAAATAAAAAGTTATAGTGCCGTTTTGACATGACAATGACACATGGTGGTATGTATCTATAACATTGTTACATGACCGACTTGCATGTCTCGTCGTTAGTTCTTTGTGTTTATTGAGATAAGACGTTAAGTTGTCTGTTAAGTTTAGAACATCTTAGTCGTCCGTCAAAGTTCGAGCCATTTTGAGATATTTTTCCTTGAACGTTACGTTCGACCAATGGAGTACTTGACTCTTTGTACATGGCTTATTGATCATCAATGTCAGGTGAGGTGAGCACATTGTAGTGAGAGTGGATTGTGTCATGGTCGGTCTACGGTCTAACAGCTTGCCCTGCAGCAACACCATGCTGAAACTCACGTAACGTACGTCTAACAACTGGGGCCTGGGGGCTACTACCTCCATTACCGCAGAAACCAAACACGGCTGGCTTTTATTCAGAAACAGGGGAAGAAGCCACAGTTGGGGGAGCTGATGGGTTCAACTTTCATGATTTTGTCCCAAATCTGCAACCAACTCAAAAAAAAGGGAAAAGACCCATTTGCTGGCCTGGTGACAACAAGGACCCCCCACCCCTCAATTATGCTGTTCTTTGAAGGTCATTTTGAACCCCCTTTTCTTTTCATTCCATATCGTTCCGGTCCATGAACTTTCGAGTTTAGCCATTGGGATACTTGAAACAGCTGAACATTGTCGTCTTTCGTAGACATGTATGTTAGTAATCTTAATTAGAACGTAGAACGATTCTCACCAATCATATCGCTTTGTGGTCTTAACATGCTCGTAAGTGAATGATCTATTATTGCCCCCCCGAAGTTCAGAATTCGTGTACCGAAATGTCGGAAATGAGAAAGTTTAGGGATCAAATTGAACTTCTAGGCCACTTCTTTTCTTCTTTCACCCTTTTAATCTTCAATGATGGGAATAGAGGGAGTGAGTGAAAGACAAAGGGATCGACAGAAGCGTGCAATGGTTCCACTATACACTCACATTTTCTCATTCCATGTATATGCAGAAAGAAAGACCACAAATTTAGCCTCTCCCTCCTTTCTATGCTGCTGGGTGTTTGTATATGTAGCTAGGGATGCAGCTTGCCTTAAGAACCCTAGCTAGTGGGACTGGAAAAGTGACCTAAAAAAAGGAGAGGGAAAGAAAAGGAAGAAAAGCTTAGGCAATGGAGAGGGGTTTTTCTTTTGGGCTTTCTCTAGCTTCCATGATAGCAACATGGACAAGGAATTATGAAGAGATATTGCTTGTGTATAGTGGCACAAGAATGTCTAGTTTCTAAATTTAGTTGCACTCTCTACTGCCGTTAACCGTCCGAAATCGAAACTCAATTATTACAATATGGTCCGCTTTAAATCAATTCCACACGAATTTATTTTCGATTTCCTTCCCCACAAGAAATTAGCTTGCATGGACAGTTATATACAAATGTCATTTCCTTTGTATTTGTATTTTCAAAGAAGTAACTGGACTGTCTCGTAAAAAATTTAATAAATTATTAAAAATATAGTTATTTTTTTTTAAAAAAAAGAGTAGAAAGTGTAATCAAGTCGCCTTTCAGTTTCCCCAATCTAATAATGTTCATATAGCCCTTTTCTTTTTGTCTTTTTTCCTCTTTCTGAAAGCTGCATATTCAGAGTTGCTTGGGGCATATTGAAAAAGAAAATTGATCAATGGTCTTTTGCTGTTTCTTTACACTTTCTTTGAAAGTTCCCCCCATTGACTAATAAGAACCGTAAAAAAAAGATATATAGAAATGAAGGATTGTTGTCTTAGGCTAGCTTTCGTTGATGAGAAATATTGTATCATCAACTAAAGAAATTGTAGCTACTCAATAAAAATACTAACAATTTAGTAACCCAAATAATTAAGACGTTAACTCATTCGAGAGATACTTTGAGATCGAGTCCAAACTCCTCGATCCCACCACCAAGATTCACAACTTTCACTTGTTATAAAAAGAGCACTATATGCAATCAACAGTAAGTTGGTACGTACATAATAATGTGCACATTTGTGAGATAACCTTGTGCGAAATTCCATGCTGATGAAGCGAGTGCTATTGGTTACGAGGCTTAGGCTGAGACCCTTGAATTTGATGCCAATGAATTCCATACTCCATATACATATTCATATCCAAGTGGCACATACATTTTTTTGCATTAGTAGTGAAGGTTAGGAAATTAAATACATGTATATGTATTTTTGATAATTTCTTTTGTTTTCCAATAGCCAGCCAGCCAGCAAGCAGGAGGGCGCACCACTGACATGCACACATGATATAAGGCTGAAAGTACTCTGCAAATTTCTTAATGACTCCATGTCTTATTCTCTCTTCATTCAACACAAACAAAAAACAAGGCCCATCAATCTAGCTAGCATTCACAAACAGATGTGATTAGTTTGAAGAAAGATTACCAAAGAATTAAGTTTAAGTTTGCAACCACTTAATCTCTTTCAAACGACATGTACCACCACCATTATCATCATTTAGGGGCCCTATGAATGTTAGATTTAGAAAAAAAGAAATGGAAGGATGATACTTAAAAATCTTAAAATTATAAATCACAGTCCAACCGAGATTCCAACAATTGAATCATATGAAGAAATCATATATGAAAATAGATATTATATCAATTCATCTCAATAATTTAAGTTATTAGGTGGCAGCAAAGAGAGAATCATCAATATATTTTACCGTCATCATATTATAATTGTCGAGAAGGGAATGAAGTTGCATATCTTTCAGAGCAGAGAGTTTGCGGGGGTGAGTTTGACCACAATATGAGGAGGAGGAGGAGGAGGCGGAGCAGACATGGCGGAAGCGATGCCGAGAACATCACTCGTAGCAGATGTAGCAAAAGCAGAAAAAGCCCGACATGGTGAAAAGAAAGAGAGGAGAAAGGAAGATCTATTTTCATATAACTCTCGGTTGTTTCGTTAGGTCTAATACAAGAAGAAAAGCCAAACACGTTAGAAATCCAACTCATAACACTCGATCCAACTATCTAATAAAAACGTTTAAGTATGTCACGAAACACGTATGCATGACATATAATTTAATGTCTTAATACCTTATACAATAGCAACCATGATCCCAACTTTAGACCGTTTAATTAAGAGGTTATCTCCACTCTCAATTCCCACCACAACATTTGGTGCAAGGTCCAAGAAGCTTAGAATCGATCCTCTTCCTTCAGTACGATGACTATCTAGGCACACCTGTGGCCACAGATCCTCATCACCCTCTCTAAACCTACCTTAGCCCAGGCAAAAACAAAAAAAAAAACAAAATCCAACAATCATTGAGCAAATCGGTCACATGAAGGAATTCTACACGGAAATGGGAGAAAGATCGATTGAATACCAACCAAAAAATTTCATGTTGGTATTATGGCTAGGTCGTGTCGTGTAGAGACAGCGATTAGCTGTATTTTGCAGCCATGAAAACGAAAGAGTACCGTTGCAGAAAAAAGGGTCACAAACGTGAAACGACACACTCGGACGTTGCAGGCTGCTATGTACATGTACGAATGCCAATTTGTATGCTCCGAAACCGCGAAAGATTTCCTTGGAGGTGTCCGAGAAAAAGCTTTTTTCCCTCTGTGTGTGGCTGAATGTGAATCCGTCGAGGATATTCCCCGTTTGTCTTATCCTTTTCAACGAGAATTGAGGGCCATCTAGGGCTTGTCTTCAGGGGAAAGCCATGGAAATTTAATGTTGGTTTGGAACAAACCACACGGTGGTGATAATTAAGATCAGTAAACATTCCCCAACAACTCGACCTGTTGAAATCGATCAACTGATTCTTGACATGGTATATAAGAGCTTTCGGCAATAGACAGGTCTTGTGTTTGAATCTCGACGGCGCCCATTTGTTAAGGACATGATGCTCATACCTACGCTATGTACGTGATTTACTAACATAATACGTGCTGACTAGAGCAAGGAAGAAGATGATGCTCACCCGTAAAAAAAAAAAAAAAGCCTCATAATTGGCCATTGCCCTCCCCACTTCAATTCCCAATCAATTTTCCTCTTGCCTTATTGAGCTTTGCGAGATGAGGAAATGAAGAGAGATCGACGAGGCCGTGAATGAGATGAATGAATGAATGGAGTTATACTTTGAGAAGAAAACAGTACGTACTACTACTGCTCCTCATTTGATATGTGTATATTTCTCGACATTTATCAGACACACGTGAGTGACATGCAAGGAAATAAGAGAGGAAATAGAGATGCCATGCCCTTCATTCATGTATGATCGTATATATATGTGCCCACCCTCTACGTCGTCGTTTCGCGTCCATACACGTTATATCAATGGACGTGAATAATGACGAGCTGCAACCGGCCAAGCTATAGCAGCAGACGGTCCCATGCAGCAGCAGGCAGGCAGCTCCAACTTCCAGCTAGCCGTGCCAAAAAGGAAACTCTCCACTCGCTGTTAATTCTAGCTATACTTGCCTGGTTTTGGTTGGAAGTTCCCAATATCCATATGGTAAAAGATGGGTATTGTATATATGGATGCTCGAAATTTGATTCAAGGCTAAAAAAAAAAAAAGAAGAACTATATTTCATTTTGTAAAGATGATTACATCAACTTATATATCAGTAGTCATTGGGTAAGTAGGTCTTTGGTTCGCCTCGCCTCGCCCTGTCTCATACCGTCCTGTATTGATCGCCGGTTTTTACGTAGATATAACTGAACGTGTAAGCAGACGGTGTGATAGTACGGGTCGTCGTTTGTACTGGCTCTGTCGTCTCGTCGTCTCTCATAATGCGTTCTTGACGTATACCTTTCTTAGCTATCTATATTATCACTAATGTTTACTTGTATATTGATTTTCCTATTTGATTATACTTTTATTCGTTCATCAAGCAAACAATTTGGTTTCATTTTTCATATGTTGTTGTTTTCTTTTTTCTTTTATAGTTGTTATTTAGGCACCTATATCAGAGGATGCAAATGTGGAGATGTCATATTCAAATAATCAAAATGTATGGATGTCGTCGCCGTCGCGCATAAGAGGTGCACAGACAATACTTGTAAACGTTATAATCATAATAACGAGCGAGATGTTGGATTGAGTGTAAAATTAAATCGGGACAAACACTTTGCAATTGAATTGTCTATTTTCCCCCTCCAAACCTTGCTGTCAGTTGTAATTGTCACTTTTCACTTACATAGTCGTAGTTGTGGAACTCTGAAAATTTCCATGAGTGGAGTCAGCCACCTAATAGTTGGAAAATTAGCAGCATTATGGTAAATCTCATTTGCCTCTATGTGCAGGTAATTTTAAGCTTCATTTTCCTCCTCCTTGAGTAAAAGTCCAAAAAAAAGCCCTATTACTTTCCTTTCCTTTTGGTTTGATTATCATTCTTATTTTATGCTAAAGACAAAAGTAGAAGTTTCTTTCTCAATCATTATACATCCAAATTACCCTAGCTCTTTTCCCTAATATGTTTTGTGCCACAACTCTATCCTTAGTAAACATGTTTAAGATTTATTATTTGAATAAAATTATTCGATAATGAATTACGATGTCGATTAATTTAACATGAGCGTTAACCAAATGTTGAAACTTTTTGAAAGGGTTCTTGTACAAAATATATATCTCGATAATACATTTTCAATTGATTTAGAAAATTTTGTATTTTCAAGTTCCACTACATCGATTTTCAAAGTATTCATTTAACGTTTTGAACGAAAACACTCTACGATGAATCTTCCATAAAAAAAAATTAAATTCATTACTAATTTATATACACATATCCAACTGTAGAAATTTCCATTTGTACCATCAAAATTAGTGATAAGCTAACCAAAAACAAATCCACGAAATGAAACAGGGAAAATCATAATTATTAAATTCATGATGAACGGCTTTTATTTTTCTTATTTATTTGTTTCTCACCTATCCTTCTTCTCACTCTCTCCGTCCTCTCTTCTATCTTTCTATCTCTCTGTCCCTCTGTTTTCCCTCTTTACCATTGCCTACTTAAACCATTTTGTCCCTGCTCCAAAAAGCTCCGAGCTTTCTGAAACAATGGAGTTCGATCTCGAAAACCCATTAACGAGCATTTCAAGCTCCAAGGATTCCGATTCCACAACGACCCCACTTCTCCTCTTTTCTTCAGAGTCCGATCACATGCCGTCACCAGACTTCCTCAGAACCTCTGTTTCTTACGCCTTATTTCGTCGGGAAGCCATCAGAATCGTTTCCCATGCTGATTATTCCGACCCTTTTTTGCCCTACCTCGCCGTTAATTACATGGATCGTTTCGCCGCCCGGCTCGAAAACATGGTACTCAATCGTAGTAAAATTCCCTCTCTCTGTTTTTGCCTTACTCTGTTTTTTTTCCTTCTTCCGGTGAGGAATTTCTGATTGCCGGTTGTTATTTTCAAGGAAAACAAGCCATGGGTTGTACGACTCGTTGCCATATCCTGCCTCTCGTTAGCTTCCAAGATGAGGAATTCGGATTTCTCAGCCTCTGATTTTCAGGTAACGAAAAACAATCTGTTAGAGAAAATCTCTCTGTTCTTTTTTTCTCGAATCCGTGTTTGGTCGAGTACGAATTTTACTGATTTGGGTTGGGGGAAAAAAACAGAGAGAAGGGTGTTTTGGTTTCGACGAGAAGACGATTAACAGGATGGAGGTGATGATTCTCCACGCTCTTCAATGGCGGATGAGATCGATAACCCCCTTCTCTTTCCTTGAGTACTTCGCGTTATCCTTCGATACGACGGCGTCGGAGCAAGCACTGAAACAGCAAGCTCTGAAAGCCCGTGCCCAAGATATCATCTTCAAAACCCAAAACGGTAAAAAGAGCAAAACAGAGCAAAATTTATTTACTGTTTCACTTTCCTGTCGTTATCTTTGTTCTTGTGTTTTTTACTGCGTGGACTTTGGCAAAAACAGAGATGAAGCTGCTGGAGTTCAGGCCGTCGGCGGTGGCGGCGTCTGCGCTTCTTGCAGCGTGTCAGGAATTGTTCCCTCTCCAATTCCATTCCTTCGAGCGCTCCATTTCCTCTTGTGATTGTGTAAACACGGTGTGTAACATTTTTTTTATTTTATTTTTCCATCAATAAGTTTAACTATAAGGGCATAAATGGTTCTGTTCAATTTAAAACCGGATCAAGTTGGGTATGATTACGTAAAACAAAGGCCAAAAAGAAAACGAAATCGTCTAAACAAAAGGGTATTAAGTCAAATTCAATTGATTTGGTACGTGTTTTTTTTTTAATTTTTAAAAGAATTGTAAGACTATGACTGACTTGCTATTTATCTGGTTCAATTTGATTTGATCAAAATATCGATTGATCTAATTTGGTTTGTTGTAGACCGAATCATTATCGATCGGTAGAAGTGAACTAGGGCTATAAAGTTATTACCAAAAAATTGAAATGTAATGTTACCTTTTGCTAATTTGCACTTACCAATTTTGTTAATTTTGTTTAAATTATTGTCACAGGACAATTTATCGAGGTGCTTGAATCATGTGCAAGAAACAATTATGTATGGTTGTTTGACCGAAGATTATACGAAGTCTAGTATTAGAAGAACTCCGTTGAGTGTTCTCAATTGGGAATCTACCGGTGGCAAATCGGAGAGCGAGAGCAATAGTCTCAGCGGCACCACCATCGCCTCAGATGACGTGATTGGAGTCGCGAGGCCAATAAAGCGGCAGAAAACTGATGTTAACAATATGTTTTTATGAAAGATATGTTTTCTTTTTTTTTATGACTTTTGTGTCAATGTCAACAAAATTCAGAGAGATATTGACGTTTTTCATTTTCTAGTCCATCCGTTCCTTGTCATAGAATCTAGGTTTAACTGTTAAGTTTGTTAATTTCGTGAAACCATCAATCATTTTTAGAGATTAATCTAGTAATATGAAGTTGACTGTCGTACAATCTAAATTATAGATACCAACCATCATATGAAAGCACTAAGTGTAGTAAAGCCACCATCAACTAAGAAGAATAGGGAAAAGATTGAATTTGTGGATATTTCCTTTTGTTTATGTGTACATCTTGTGGTCGAGTAACATTAATCGTAAAATTTGAACTCGAAAAATCCAAACTATTGCTTATCGTTTTTGTAAGATCGCAAATACAATTACGAGCAATACAAAAAAAACATTGTGAATCAAATTGACAGAAGAGAAAAGTGGAACACACATAATGACACGATACAAAACACAAAGAATTTCACATGGCTTTGATAGTTGTGTCTAAAGTCCACCATAGTTTATTAATTCCCTTCTTTTGTTACTACAATCAAGCCGTGTTTTTTTTTTTTGGCCCTTTCATATCATTGTCTGACTTTTTCACCTCAACATATCAAAGCAGATACACTAAACAAAACATTAGTCTAACCACAAATTTCAACTTTGACATCAAACCATATTCTCCCAATGAGGATCAAACCAGTTTGTAACCACAATGGCTAATCATAAAAAAAAAAACAAGCAATCAAACACTAGAGAGCAGAGTGATCAAAGATGGCATTGGGTTCTCTGTGTAAGTTTAATTGCTGCTGCTGTTGTTTCTGAGCAGAAGAAGTGTGTACTTTGTCGCCTGGCAGAGCCTCTGGCGCACAGCTAAAAGAGTGTTGTTTGTTTGGCTGTCAAATTTCCTGCTTTCCTTTCAGAAAAAAGGACACAAAGGGAGATGCTGCTGCTAGCCTGGTTGGGTTTCAACTTTGAAATTGAATTGAAGCAGCTTTGTGTGTGACTGTGTTTTGTGTTCTTTTGGGGTTGTGGGGGTCAAAGGGGGAAAGAGTCAACGTGAGAGTGTGAAGTCGTGCAAGAGCAGAGGAACCAAACCCAGAGGCTGGCTGGCTGGCTGGCTGGCTGGCGGGAAATTTAATGAAATGAATGAACAGCGTACGAGGCACGGCCTGACTGCGGCTTGTCCTTTTTTTTCTTCTTCTTCTTTCTTCCTCTGTTTGTAAATTTCGAAAAAAATGAGAAAAACAGAATTCCTCTGTCTCTGTTCTGTGCTCTGTTTCTGTCTGTCGATGTGTGGGTTGACTAACCCAAAACCGAACCCGAAACACGACAGCCTGCCAGCCTAGTGAAATTAATTAGGCTTTGCTTAAAACAGCAACAACAATTTGTTCATTCAACATTTCAACTAGCTCATTTGTCTGTGTGAGTGTTCCTCTATATTGTCTTTTTTGCTGTTGGATATGGTCACGTCGACACATACAACATCGTTAACTTAAAAGGCGACAATGTATCATGTTTTTAATGTATAACGTTTATATAATATAATGTGCACTGATTTGAAATGCAACGTCGTCCTCTTTTGAGTATTGTCCAATAATAAGAAGAGTTGATTGGGAAATTGGGGAAAACTGGTTAATTGGGATTTGTATTCGCAACGCCATTTTTAGAAGAAAAGAATTCATTTTCATGATGAATTTTGTTCAAGGAGCCGTTAGCAAGTTGCGATCATAAAAGTTGTAATTATTGAATACATAGGATACAACATTTGAAAGTGTGAAATTATAAAAACACGCATTGTTGTGAAGATCCCACCTACAATCAACAAAAATGATGAATTACAATCTCAACCAAAATTATCGTTGATTTTAGATTTGAGTGCATTTTTTTCTTTTTAATTTTATAAGCTCATGTATTAAAAGTAGAGTAAATGTTGCAGTTTCCCATAAATCAAAAAATGCATCTATTGTGCATGTATTTATATTACACTGGCTCATTAAATATAAATATTTAAATAAGCAATGTTAACAGATCGTTTGGTACCAAATGAATTACCATGTAGAATTCATTGTCAAATGAAATCTTGTGTTTGGTATGTAATATTCAAATATGTAGAAATAAAATGAATTGTCATGTAGAATTCATTGTCAAATGAATTTATGTGTTTGGTGTGTCATATGTATAAGTAATTTAGTTAAAAAAAAAAGAGAATAATTATATAATTCTATTATAATTAATTAATACTTATGGAATTCATTTGGAAATTCCATCTCAATTCCCTGCAATTGCTATAACTAGTTTCAATTCCACAGAATTCAAAATGAAATCTCTCCATTACCAAACACAAAAATATTTCATTTCAAAATGAATTCCTCAAAACTTATAGAATTCATTTATACCAAACGTACGTAATAGATCGGTTTTATGGGTTTGATCAAGTAGTAGGGCTGTCAACTCTGCTAATGGAGTGAAACATCGAACCTCTCATTATTATTATTATTATTATTATTATTATTATTATTATTATAATTATTATTATTATTACAATGAGATTAAGATTAACTAATAACCAGGTCACACCCTGGCAATTATTGACGAGTGGAGAAGAAAAAAAAATACCAAACCCATGCCAGTGTCATCCGGGCCCAGTGTGGCCCAACGTTGAAACAGCCGTTTGCTGGAAAAAGCGCGAACAGGCCCAAGTATTTGAATAGGCCCATTGTAGGAAGCCCGAAG
Organism: Linum tenue; assembly: GCA_946122785.1. Taxonomy (NCBI): domain Eukaryota; kingdom Viridiplantae; phylum Streptophyta; class Magnoliopsida; order Malpighiales; family Linaceae; genus Linum; species Linum tenue. Next base: position 89,111,450 of record CAMGYJ010000008.1, read on the forward strand.
TTGTTTACTTGGACGCTTCACTCTCGTTATATTATCATCTCCTCTGGAAGTTGATGAACTTCAAAGACGCGGCATAGGCAGAGAAGAAGAGGATACTGAAACAGACGAGCACCCCGACCGAAGGTCCAACCATGTTGGTCCCGTACCCATAGTACTCCTTCAGATAATCTTTCACCGAGCCGCGGAACCCTGGCCCTTCGATCACGGTCTCCACGTCACCGAGCTGCGACGAGATGATCCCTTGCAGGGTCCACGCCACGGGGCAGATGTAGTAGAGCCAGATCCACCACCCTGGCACGAACTGAGATCGAAAAAAGAGTCTGAATACAAAACCAGCTGTTTTTCAAAATCCACCATTATGATATCTCCCTGCTGGGTTACCTGCTTGGAGATGAGGAAACCGGAGAGAAGGTCGCAAAAAGTGTAGAATACTGCGGAGACCACCGCGGAGAGGCTCTGGGTATCGGTGAGCCCGACAGCCATCATCCCGAAGAATGTGAAGTAGGTGAATGTGAGGAACATGAAGACCACGTACGTGAAGAACTTCCCTGTGCCAAAACAAGAAAGGAGAAGGCAAAGGTTACTTGCTTCTCAAGGCGAAAACAAAGTGTAAGAAGATCAGAGGTTTACCAGCATCTCGCTCGAAATTAATCATGAAGTACGTAATGATGCTGTACAGAATTGTCTGTACAACAATGTATGGGATCTCCACAATGCCCTGTGACCCGAAAGAAAGATTGGTCAAAGACTTCCTCCAATCATGCCAAAAGAGGATTATAGAAATCGGAACCAACCTGTGCTGCAGCATAAGCAAGGGGAGAGTACATCCCTGCCGCCTTCTCTCGGTAGAACACTGTTCTCTCAGTTGATACTCCAGCCTGCACCGCAGCCGCGTTACTAACTCCGAGGATTACGCAAGCGGAGTACAAAGCTCCCATTACAGTGAACAAAGTGCGTGTTGTGTCCCTAACATTTTATTAAGAGGGAAATGTTAGGCATGATGCTGATGACGGTTCTTCAGGAGGGGAAAAGGGATTGCGACAATTACCTCCGCGAACCAATGTCCCAGAACTGGGTGCCTAATATCAAAGCAACAACCACAGTTAGAAGCAACCTTACTGCATTGTACTGTGGGCTTCTCCAGTAGACAAGCATTTGCTTTCGTAAGCAAATCCGGAACTGGGACAATAGGTCATGCGCATATGGAGAGGAAAAGTTTAATAGTTGGGAGGCAGGAGGAGGGGCACTCGAACTAAGAATTGAAGCTTCGACGTCCCTGGAGAAAAAACAAGAAAACCCTCAAACAAGAACTTTAACAGCACTTCAGCTCGGGCTTACCTGTGATCTACCACAAAACATTTTGGGATTACCGGAACTGCTGAGACGTTCTGTACGACTGTGCGAAGTCTAGATGCATCCTCTGTTCAACGTTAGTAGAAGTAATTTCTAGCATCCAGGTTGCAGGGTTATAGCCATTCGGAATCGGATGAATCCCGCCAATTCCCTAACCAAGCAAATAATTTTAACTTCAATTCTCTGACCCTTTCTTGAAACAACTCAGGCTTTTGCAGCATTACCTGAAAATAGTCAATTAGAGTCCGGGAGTAGAGACCACGCTGCCCACCATAGATGATCTTTCCTCCTTGCTTCATGAGAAGCAGCTGCCGTAACAACCAACATGATATCAGATATTCGGAAGCAAAAGCAACATAATCGTCCTAACAAGGTATTTACTCCAGAACAAATTGCATGAACAACCTCATCGAATGATTCAAATATGTCTATACTCGGCTGATGAATGGTGCAAACCACAGTCCGTCCTGTGTCCACAGTATTGCGCATAGTTCGCATCACCACGGCTGCAGCTCTTGCATCAAGCCCAGATGTTGGTTCGTCCATGAAAATTATGGAGGGATTCGCAACTAGCTCTACAGCGATTGTCAAGCGTTTTCTTTGCTCTCTTGATAAACCAGAACTACCCGGCAACCCAACCAAAGCAAGTCTTAACGTATCAAGCTCTACCAGCCTCATTACTTGTTCAACAAATTCCTGCAATAGAATAAAACAAGTTGTTAAAAGTGGGAGGGACCAATATTTTCTAAACAAAAAGTAAAAAAAAACTCACTTGTCTTTCTGCTTTGGTGACTTCTTTGGGGAGCCGGAGAGCAGAAGAAAACCAGAGAGATTCCTCAACAGTGACTTGAGGAGAATGGATGTCGTTTTGCTCAACATATCCCGAAATCCTAGCAAATGTGCTCTGCACTTTAGGATGTCCTGCTATCTTTATATCCCCAGTTATGTATCCACCAGTTTTCCTTCCGGCAAGCACATCGAGTAGCGTAGTTTTCCCAGCCCCACTCGAACCCACAATCGCAGTCAGAATACCGGGTGAGAAAATTCCGCTCACTTCTGATAGTAGCTGCAGATGTGTCTCAGATTTACCATGACGCATTTCCTGAAACCATAACAGCAGGGTGCTAGTTCAACATAAGCAGTTAATAAACAGACCTGAACAGGGAGGAAAAATATACCTTTGGCATCTCAACGAAGTAGCTCACGTTGTGAAAAGTCATCACTAGCGGTTCAAAAGGAAGGAACGTCCCTCTCCTTACAACCTCTTCCATGGACGTTCCACTTGATTTCTTCTTCCTATCCCCTGCAGAAAAGAGAAACCAAAAGGTTGTCCTATTGGCTGAACCAAAAAAAGTGAAAAAAACCATTAAGGAGCTGCTAATTCAGTGATCGACCCATTCAACACTAACCACTTTTGTTGATTTTCGCTGAAGCATCATCACCAGGATGAAGAGCTTGATGCTTTTTGAGAGCTGCAATTGGGTCAAATCAAGAAAGAAACATTTGTTTAACAAATGATATAAACAATTTCACTGTACATGATGATCAACTGCAATTAGAACTTACGATGAAGAAACGCCAGTGCAAGTGTCGCGATGACATTTAGAAACAATGCATAAGTCAACAAGACACCAACTCCAAGCCAGTACCAGCGGTCATCAGTTGTTAGGCTATGGTTGTTGAGAACGTTGTGACCAATCGTACCATTTCCAAATGTTGAGCTCTGTGGCACATTGCAGAATTTTTTAGTAGCCATACATATACATCTATGCATCCATATAATGGGATAGCGTCAATATGAAGTAAATGTTTGTTCACCTTCATCCACCTTTCAGCACCAAACTCATTTACAGAGATTGCACGTTGAGCATATGTCAACGGTGAAATCCAAAACGCCCAAGCCCACCATGGCTTGACCATAGCTGGAAAGAAAGAAACAAAACTGAATCAGTAACCACAAATCAAACATCAAAATCGGTTCCAGCAAGTTGACTCTTCTATTTGAATGATCAATTACCTTTCGGGATGATAAAACCACCTGAGGAGAAGATGATCAACAGACAGGCTGATACAAGAGCAAAGGTGGCAACCATGTCCCGAGCAACTGAGGCTAATGTTCGGAAGAGGCCTATAGTCATTTGGTGAACCGAAAAAAGCACCAGCACAAAACGAAAGAACCTCCATATTTCAGGAGCAAAACCAACAGAGTAGTAGACGATTGCAGACCATACAACAGATTCAATAATGGAGTATGGAACGCTTAGCAAGAAGCTAGCAAGCGACCACGCCCAAGCTGGATGGAACAAATTATCCCGCTGCTTGTAAAAGACTGGGAGCCGAAAAATTAGCAGGGGCAACTCGGCATAGCAAATGAATATCATTTGAAGCAGACAAAAGTACAGGCATGAGAGGTATAGATTCCCTTCTATCTCGCTCTCAGGATGCAATCTCGACCGGGTGAATATGGTGCAAGTGACGAATCCAACGATCGCAAGCTTTTATCAGCGGGAAATTGGGATGGAAGATTAGTGGTGCAACATACAATTATACAGCATTCACTACTTACCTAAGACATTTCTCCACCTATTCGGAAAGGGGGAAAACAAGAATACCTGGCAAGTTTTGAACACATACAGGAACTGATTCCGTTTCATCAGCAAGATTTCCCGCTGAAAGCACGTTTTAAGCAGTTCCCACCAAGGTGCAGCATATTTCGTTCTAGACAAAGCTTCAGGATGGCCATTGGCTTTGTCATACTGGACAGAGATTGCTGAGCTGACAGACCTCCCAATTGCAGAATCCTTCAATGCCAGGGCAATCTCCGGAACAGAAATGTACACGTATGGTTTTGAAGCATCCGCCCAATATTGTGCTTGATCCTTTCTAGAGGTCACCTGTCCAACAAAAAGACATGTATCGTCATCAAATAAATAGCAAAATCATGCTGATGCAGGCAATCCAATGGCATCAACATGTATATACTCCTCGAGGTCAACATAATAGCTAAATCTCCATTCATAGAGTGTGCACCTCTTGGAGGAAATCCGCAATGCCCTTTCTAGGAGGCAACTGGAACCCGAGAGACTCGAAGAATGGTAAAACTCCGGCCCTCGGTCCTTGGTAAACCATGTATCCCTCCGATAGCAGTATGAGGTCATCGAATAGCTCAAAGGTCTCGGGTGGCGGCTGAAGAAGAGCCATCAACGCAGTTCCTTGCCTCATATGTATGAAATTGCCCAAGCATTTCACGGTTTGGTAAGTTGTTGAACTATCAAGACCGGTTGATATCTCATCCATGAAAAACGTTTTCCTTGGCCCTACGATCATTTCTCCTGTGACAGAAACACCGTTCACAAACATCTGTTAACATCCACATTAACAACATTTGAGCAATGTGGGGGGAGGGGGGTAGAGAGTACCAATAGTAACTCTTTTCTTTTGGCCGCCTGAGATGCCCCTGACCATGTAATCGCCGACTAAAGCATCTGCACATGTATCTAGCCCGAGAGCTTTCAGGACATAGTCCGTCGATATGCTATGCTTCTGGCCAGGAATCGATGATGCCTTTCACAGTCAAATAACAACCAAATGCAGTTATGGTGACTGTGAAATCGGGTCGTACATTGATTTCACAAAAGACTTCAGTATAAGGAGGGACCTCCATGAAGACATCAATCTCAGGACTGGGATGTTGTCCCCTTTCCTTTTCCATTACTTCTTTCATGCAGCCTAAACCAAAGAAGCATCACATGAATTTCGAATCGAAAGCCAACAACCAGTTCATCGTTAACAAGCTTCTTACATATTTCTCCCTAAATGACTGGCACTGCATGCATTACACAATTCAGAAGCTAATAACTAACCGGCAAAATCTTGGCTCGCCCCTTGACAGCGAGCAGCAAAATCGAGGGTTTCTCGCACGGTGAGCTCGGCGATATGATCGTCCGTTTGGCTGACGTACGCCGCTGTTCTCTGGACGTAGAACTCGTCGACGCTTTCTCCATTGTAGGTGACTCTACCAGTTACCTGAGCAAAGATAGGGCAAAAGCAATTCGCTCAGATCAAGGAGTTGATTACTCTATTTCAGTTGATTTGTACTACTTCTCGCGTCGGGGAAGGCAACCCAACCGCTATCCCCCGCCGGCGTGTTGTTGATCGAAGAGGCTGGGGTGGCACGGCAGTTGTCGGAGAATTTTGGCGCCAGTTTCGTGGAGGGCAATTTCATCATCGCCTTTCATTGTTCAGAAACCAGGAGGTCGAGGAAAGTGATTCTAGAGTAAATATTCCATTTAGTCACTAAATTTTTTGTTGTTGTAACAGATATATCTCTGTACTTTATGTTTTATCCTCATCTTTTATATTATCATAATAATTTATCCAAATTTATCTTGAATAGTCCTTAAAAGAATAGTCACGATGGCCACTTCATCAATGTTTTTTCTATGAATCTGGGAGGGGGTTCCATCACAAGTGTCGAGCTAGCAGGTATTGTGCATGGGTTACGACTTATTTGGGAGGCAGGAATTCAGAAGGTTATTCTGCAGACAGATTCGACTACGGCATTGTCACTAATTGACTCAGTGACACCACATCACTCCCATTACTCTTTGTGTAACCGAGATTAGACGGTTGCTCCATCGAGATTGGCAAGTTCAGTTACAGCATGTCTATAGAGAGGCGAACGTGGTCGCTGACCACCTTGCAAACAAGGGGCACTCTTTGCCGATTGGCATCTATTGTTTTTCAGCTCCTGATAGCTATTTAGCTAATTGGTTGTATCATGACACTATCGGGGTTCAAACACCCCATCTCATTCCCGTATAAAAGTTGGGGCGCCCTTTAAGCGTTCCGTTTTCTCACCAAATCATTCTCTGTGAAACTAGCTAAATATTACTAATTAATTCCTTACTATTACCAACCTTCAAGTTGTTGTCAAGTTGTCCCGCAAGAGCTTTCAACAAAGTTGATTTACCCGAACCCGGAGGTCCTAGCAGCAACGTCATCCTACATCAACAATAACAAGTGTCGAGAACTTTAAATATTTTTCTGGTTAAGTACCGACGGTCGACAGAACAATATAGAATTGACCCACTTCTTTGGAGCCAGTACACTAATGACGATTTTAATCATATCTTCCATTGTATTTACATTAGATTAGCTAAAATTGTGATTACCTTCCCGGTTTTAAAATGCCATTGACGTTGTTCAAAATCGTCAAAGAATGTCTCTTGGGATGATATATCCGCAGTTTGGTGAGTAAATCCTGCAAAAAGAGTGAACAAAACCCGGTCAAAAGAGTTAGCCCACCATATCTCTTATCGATAGGTTATCCAATCCCTTCGATAAATGCCTTTTCTCCCCATTCTTTTATCTTCTTCTCCATACCATGTTGGAAGCTTTCAATGTTGCATTACAGTTGGGGCAGATACTTCCATGTTGGTACTCACTGACTCCATAACCAATCGAGTACAGGTTGGGTGTTTTATTTTGGATCGAGCAGGTCAGAACATGTCAAATTATTTGTCTATAAAAAAAAATCAACAAACTAATTTCCTCGATAAAAAAAGTCGAGAAAAATCATTATTTTATAAAAATGAAGAATATAATAAAGTACATCTTATTATTAGAGAAATAGAGACCTGATCATATTGTGATAGCTACAGGAGAGCTAATAAGAGGACATAAGAAAATATAACATAGGTAATCGTAGTTTATCAAAATCAGTTAAGCTGGTCGTGGGATAGATCAAGACATGGTATCCATGTCCACACCTCCCTCCCACTCCCAGGCTCACTAGATGGATATTAACAAATCGAGTATGGCAGGTCACGTCGAAAATCGTCATTCCTAATTGCAACAACAATTTCATATGATTATACACATATAGGAAGTTTCGTGGTGCTCATGGTAAATATAAAGGATACTATATACTCTAAGTAAGAAGGTGTTATCTAGAGCTTGAACTAAAGAGTGTTTTGATCATGGTATTAAGGTCTTAATTCTACAAATCTTATTTCCTTATACCAATCTGATTAGATACATTCATCGATGATTTTGATTTATCGAAATACATCCAATCCAAATATGCATCACCCATCTAAGCCTTTATAGTATAGGATTTCGAGAATTATAACTTAAAATTTACTTTGAGACACAAAATGATCCTCAAGATTTAAATCGAATTTTGAGATACATGTTTTACAACAAACACATATTAATCACTAGATTATCGGTTACTTGCATTATGAGCCACTTGAGATTTTTTTTTGCCCGTTTTCTTCTTCTTCTTACCTCTATGGTGTCACGGGCGACATTGATGAGGGTCGGCAGAGCTCTCGAACCCACTTGAACTTCGGCCGCCACGTTCAAGTTCTCAAATCTTACTTCCACGGTAGGCACCTCGACCTCCAAAACGCGCTCCCGCCGGCCGCCATCGATGTCCTCCTCCAGCCGCTGCTCCACGTCGCCGGCGGCAACCCCCTCAGCTCCGACGGCTACTAATACTGCTTCCCCGTTTCCCGCCGGCAGCTCAACGATCTCGGGCCGGTTCGGTGGCACCATCGTCTATAACTCTACCGCGCGCATCACACCGGAGGAGATTCTTTTTTTAGCTCCGCCGTAGACCGGCGGGGATTAAGCGGCCGGGGAAGGTGGGTGCCGGTGTCGGAAATGGAACCAACGGAATTGAGGAGGATGGACCTTTTTTTTTTCTCTTTTTAATCTAGCGGTTCCTTTTCCCCCATTTTTGGATAGAACGAATCGAATCCTATCTATATTGGACCGTATCATTTTTTTATTGTTTTGCATTTTTCTTTATGTTACTGAATAATGAATTTTTATTTTATGTTTTTGGTCGTTGTGTATGTCTGCAATCCACAAGCCGTCAAAACCATCCAATTTAATATGTACTCCTGGCGGAGCCAGGATAATTGTCTCTGTCACGGGATACATGCATATAGGAAGGATTGAAATCGCCAAATTAAAATGACGTAAATGTATTTTGCCACTATGCTAAAGCTCACTTATTGTTATTTGATTGTCATAATTCAATTTAATACACTATAAAATGAAATTTCTAATCGAAATAATTTATATTCAGAAAAAAGGACACACCTTATTTCTAGATCTGGCTCCCCTGTATGTACTGTGACTATTTATAGTCAAACTTGGAATAGTATCTTGTTGGGGTAGTAGAGAGGAGCCCATTGGGCCTGGTTGAGAGAGAGGAAAGGAGCTCATGGAAGGTAAGAGCCTGTTGGGCCTGAAGCCTATTTATGGCCCACAAGAGTATGACCTAGGTGATTGTGAAGGAGCAGGGGGCGCATGACGACAAAATAGGCTCGCAGACAAGGGAGTACAGGTGGACAAGGTCAGAAGGGCGCCACGAGGCAAGTGGTCCTCCTATGCGCCCTGACGTGGAAAATGGACGGTGTGCCACGTGTAGGCGCGTAGGCGCCAGGGGAGACCGAGCATTTAATGCTAAACTGACATATGCCTTGGTGGCAGAAGTTGGTCGGAGCTTGGTCGAGGAGCTCGAGTAGTATAAATAGCACTTGGTAGGTAGCATTTAAGCAGGTTGGTCTTTCTCACACTAAACTTCTTTCTTCACTTCTCTCTCTAGAGTCACACCTGACTTGATCGTTGGAGTGCTAACGGACGGGTATAGCCCTCTAGGCGCCCGTCCTGCAGGGTTCAAGCGCTTGGCGTGGGGCAGTGGGAAGTGACACGTGGAAGAGGGAGTATCCGGGCTTCAACAATTGGCGCGCCAGGAAGGGGGGCTCGGCAAGATAGAAAGGATGGAGGACTTGAATGTTGGAAGTATAGGCGCCGAGGATGCGAGAACGGAGAGTTCCAGTCCGGAGGGGAGTGAGCGGAGGTCAAGCCCTATAGTGAGCATGGACGTGGAGGGCGAGAGCCGCGAGCGCCCGTCTATGGAGAGTGATTCGGTGTCAAAGAGGGAGCTGTTCAAGATTATTGCAGACCAAGATCGAGCGATAGCAATGCTTCGGAGGGAATTGGAAGGAGGAAGGAGCGTTGATACAAGGGAGTACAGCCCCCCAGTGAGGAAGAGGGATAGGCTCATGGATGATTCGGAGGTTAGCGAGTATGGGCGCCCGAGCTATGAGGGTCTTAATCCTGAGGTAACACCGCCCAGGCGCCCGGGCGTGTGGAGGGCGCCAGGCGAGTGGACCATCCCGGTGCCGGAAGAACAGAACCCATGGACGCCCAAACGTCAGGCCAGGCGCTTCGGGATCAGACAACCCTTGGCGCAGAGTGTGTTAATGGAGCCAGCAGGAACTACACTCCCACCGCTGACCAGCTATGATGGAGTCACTGACCCAGAAGATCATCTGAATAGCTACTTCACGAAGATGCAATTGTACAATAGCACGGATGCCACGTTGTGTAAGGTGTTCCCTTCGACGTTCGCAGGGGTAGTTTTGGATTGGTATCATCAGTTGGAGGAGGGGCGCATAGAGTGCTTTGAGCAATTTGCAGAGCTATTCTTGTCCAAATTCGCCAGCCGTAAGAGGCGGACGTTGACTATAGGCGCTTTGTTTAAAATCAAGCAGAGAGAGGGGGAGGCGCTCAGAGAATTCTATGACCGATGGATTTCGGTCGCCATGGCCGTGAAAGATGTGCAACCGCCAGTCCTGGGAGTGTGTCTGGAGGAGTGCACAAATAGTGAGGAGTTGTGTCGTGTGCTGTCTAAGAGGGCGGTAGTGTCAACTGAAGATCTGGACCGAAGGGTTCAGAAGGTTATTGCCTTGGAGGAAACGTTGGCCGCGAGGAGGGCAGAGAAAAGGCGTGTTGGCAGAGAAGAAGTGGAGATGCGCCAGGCGCCTAGGCCATTCATTATGAACAACGCTCCACCAAGGAGGATGGATGGTCAGCGCCCACCACCCAGGAGTGCGGGAAATTTCACGGAATACAACGACTCTCTGAAAAACATTCTGCAATACGTAAAGGACAGAGGATACCATGTGCGCTGGCCGGGGCCTATGCGGGGACAACCAAACGAGCGGAACCTTGATCGGTATTGTGATTTTCACCGGGATAAGGGGCATCACACGGCTGATTGCTACCAACTGAAATCGGAGTTGCAGACGTTAGCTGATCGAGGAATGCTCAACGACTTCATAAGAAAGACGGAAGAGAGGACACACCGCGCGTATGTCACAAGAGAGACGAGGCCAGCGCCTGCTGTGGTGGCTGGACCTAAGGCGCCCGCTCCTCCCGTCGTACAACAGGCGCCTGGTAACCTCCCAGCGCTGGAGGCCCACCCACCTCTACTTGAAATACCCCCGCCTCCATTCGAGTTGAATCAGGAAGGAGAACCCAACCGGGTTAGGCTCACGGTGGAATCCATAACCGGAACCGTCGATTTGCGGGACAAGTTGGACCGGTCTAGGCGCCTCCGGGCCGCATCTGTGGAGGCGAAGGCGGCGGTGCAAATATGCTTTAATCAGGAGGCGGAGGAAGCATGTCAGGTGCCGTCGGAGGAAGCTTTGGAGATCCAGGGAATCATTGCAGGGTGTAAGGTCAAGAGGATGTTGGTGGATACGGGAAGTTCGATGGATGTTTTGTTCAAAAGCACGTTCGAGCGCATGCAGCTAGCGCCGGAGTTGGTGAGTCCCTCCGATTCGGTGCTGATAGGGTTTTCGGGAGCGCCTGCCCACGTGATCGGGCGCGTGCGCCTTCCGGTAACATTGGGCGACGAAGTACACCGAGTGACACATGCCGTGGAGTTTGGGATAGTGGATTGCCCTTCGCCGTACAATGTCATACTGGGAAGACCACTGTTGGCGTTATTCAATGGGGTAGCCTCGACTTGCCACCAAACATTGAAGTTCGTCGCCCCACAAGGCATAGGAATTTCACGAGGAGAATGCGCCCCCCGCTATGCTCGAGAAGAGGAAGGAAAAAGGAAGGGCACACGGAGACACCGAGTAAACAACATTGACGTTCGATCGGAGGACGCGCCTAGAGCAGAGCCTATGGATGATGAGTTCATGGTACCAATCGAAGAAGGGCGCCTGGACAGGCAGGTACGAGTGTCAGCGCAGGCTCCTGAACACATGAGGGCGCCCTTGATCGAATTGTTGCGAGAATTTGGGGAGCTATTCGCTTGGAGTCCCCAGGATATGCCGGGAGTGTCACCAAATGTGGCGGCGCATCGATTGGCTGTCGAGGAGGGAAAGAAGCCTGTTCAACAAAAGCGAAGGAACTTGACCCAAGAGAAGGAAGAGGCTCTAAGGAAGGAAGTTGATAAGTTGCTCGAGGCTGGGTTCGTTGAAGAAGCCAGGTACATCACATGGCTATCGAATGTAGTGTTCGTCCCAAAGCCGTCGGGAGATTGGAGGATGTGTGTGGACTTCACAAACCTTAATCGGGCGTGCCCCACAGACGCCTACCCCATGCCTCGCATTGATATATTAGTGGACGCCACGGCTTACCACGAGGCGCTCAGCTTCCTTGATATGTTTTCGGGGTATCATCAGATTCCCATGGTGGAGGAGGACAGAGCGAAGACCGCCTTCATGACGCCCTTTGGTAACTTCTGCTATAAGGTGATGGCATTTGGGTTGAAGAATGCGGGTGCCACATATCAGCGTATGGTGAATCAAATCTTTAGGAGGCAGTTGGGAAGGAATGTGGAGGCATACGTCGACGATTTGATTGTGAAGAGTAAGAGGCGCCAGGACCACATCGTGGACTTGCGTGAGACATTTGAGACTATGCGCTCGTATAAGCTACGTCTAAACCCACAGAAGTGTGTGTTCCTTGCGGAGGCTGGCAAGTTTTTGGGATTCATGATCACGAAGAGAGGAATCGAGGCCAATCCCAAGCAAGTTGAAGCAATTATGAGGTTGGCGCCTCCCCGAACACCGAAGGAGGTGCAGGGATTGACGGGAAGGTTGGCAGCGCTTGGGCGCTTCATTCCGAGGTCCTCGGATAGGGGCGCCCCTTTCTTCCGAACATTGAAGAAGGCTAGCAAGTTTAAGTGGACGGAGGAGTGTGATGAGGCGTTCGGGGATCTGAAGAAGTTGCTGGTCGCGCCTACGGTGATGACGGCGCCCAGGCCTAAAGAGACTTTATATTTGTATATTGCGGTCTCCCGAATTGCTGTGAGTGCGGTGTTGGTGTCTAAAGATCCTTCAACGAATGAGGAACGACCGGTGTATTATGTAAGCCGTACCATGGCGGTGCATGAAACGCGGTATGCGCCCATTGAGAAAGCGGCGCTGGCGGTGGTAATGGCGGCAAACAAGCTCAGGCCCTACTTCCAGGCTCATAGCATCATTGTGCTCACGAACTTACCTCTCCGAACGGTCTTGGGGTCCATGGATGTGTCCGGGCGCCTGGTTAAGTGGGCTGTGCAGCTGAGCGAATTCGACGTGAGCTATGCGCCCCGACCAGCCATCAAGGCTCAAGTATTGGCCGATTTCGTGGCTGAAGGAGTAGTTGATATGGGAAGCGACGTCGAAGAGTGTTGGCAAGTTCAGGTGGATGGAGCCGCAAGCAGGTCCGGCGCAGGAGCGGGTATTGTGCTAATTAGCCCCCTGGGCGCCATGCATGAAGTCGCCCTGCGATTCGCAACACTTAAGACGAACAATGCGGCGGAGTATGAAGCTGTGTTAGCAGGGCTTCACATGGCAAGGGAGCTGGGCGCCCAGAAGGTTAATGTCCAAACCGACTCAGCACTAGTGGTCAATCAGTTGAACGATGTGTATGAGGTCAAAGAGGAGGCGCTAAGCGTGTACGTCCGTGCCGTCAAAGAAAAGTGTGCGTGGTTTCGAGAGGCGACATTCACACATATCCCAAGAGAGGAGAATGCCCATGCAGACGCCTTATCGAAGTTGGCCACGGCGCTGGACTTTGGAGAGGAAAGAAAGGTGATAGTTACCAAAGAGGCCCCACGAGAGGAAATGGTGATGGCAAATTTCCTCGGAGTGGCATCGGATGGGTGGATGGCGCCCATTATGTTGTTCCTCACGCAAGGGGTGGTTCCGGAGGACCCAAAAGAGGCTTGGCGCTTGAGAAGGAAGGCGGCGCGATGTGTCATCATGGAGGGAGTGCTATACAAAAGGTCTCACTCCGGCGCCTATCTTCGGTGCCTCACAGAAGCTGAAGGACAAAGGGCCATCGCGGAAGTCCACCAAGGAACGTGTGGCATGCACGCCGGGGCTCGGAGCCTAGAGAAGGTGTTGTTAAGGCAAGGATATTATTGGCCAACAATGAGAGCTGACGCTGGGAAGCATGTGGCCGGTTGCCGTCAGTGTCAAATCCATGCCAACGATATACATGTGCCAGCGGCGCCCATGCAAGGAAACGTGAGCGCCTGGCCATTTGCTCAATGGGGAATGGACCTACTGGGACCCTTCCCAAAGGCGCCCGGGCAGTTCAAATACTTAATTGTGGCCATCGATTACTTTACAAAGTGGATTGAGGCGGAACCATTGGCATCCATCACAGAAGTGCAAGTGCGGAAGTTTACAAGGAAGAACATTTTCACAAGGTTCGGGCTGCCAGAGTCGATCGTCACCGACCACGGCAAGCAGTTTGATTGCAAGAAGTTCATCAACTTTTGCGACGAAAATGGAGTGGTTTTGAGGTTCTCCTCCGTGGCATATCCGCAAGCAAATGGGCAGGCTGAGGCGGCTAACAAAAGCATTTTACATGGACTACATACCAGGCTCACCGAGGCCAAGGGAAACTGGGTGGAGGAACTCCCAAGCGTCTTGTGGGCGCATAGAACCACTTTCAAAGTTGCAACAGGCGAGACGCCCTTCGCGCTTACGTATGGGAGTGAGGCGGTGTTGCCCGTGGAGGTGCGTATCCCGACTTTTCGGATGGCGCATAGGGACGAGTCGATGGAGGCGCAGGAGCGAGTCAATGAGCTGGATCTCCTAGACGAACGCCGCGAGAGCGCTGCTTTGCGCCTGGAGGCCATGAAATCACAAGTGGCTCGGTACTACAACAGGAAGATGCGCCCACATGGCATCGTGGTTGGGAGCCTAGTGTTGAAGCGTGACTTCCGACCGAAAGCTACCGATGGCAAGTTGGCACCAAAGTGGAAGGGACCGTATCGTGTGCAAGAGGTCGTGGGGCCTGGCACATTTAAGTTGGAGCATTTGTCGGGAAAGAAGGTGAAGAGAACGTGGAATGCCCAGAATTTGCGAAGGTATGGGGTGATGGAGGCCACTGTGATGGGAGAAGATGGTATGGTGCCAGAAGGGGCGCCCAGTTTGTGGTAAACGTGAGAACAAGTATCAAGCCTCGGGGTGTGGTCTTTTTGGTAGGAATATGGGAAGACGCCTAAATGCGCCCATAGTATTAGCGCCCGGGATACTTAAAGCGCCCGGTAATCGCGCCCTGAGGATGTTTTTGAAATCGGCATACATATACATAGCTACTTCAATAGTTCGCTCATAGTAGTCTTTTAAAGCGCCCTTATGCGCCCTCAACATTTGTGTAAAGCGCCCCTCCGCGCCCGGGATACTTAAAGCGCCCGATGGTAGCGCCCAGAGGATATTTTGTAAGTCGGAATATATATATATATACATACTTGATTCGTTAACTTGTCTTTGGGGATTGTTTTCTAGTGCCCTAATGCGCCCATAGCACCGAATCATTGTGCCCTCTCATGCGCCCGTAGCACCGAATCATTGTGCCCTCTTATGCGCCCACAGCACCAAATCATTGCGCCCTCTTAAGCGCCCACGGCACTTATGCAATGCGCCCACAGCACTTATGCGATGCGCCCACAGCACTTATGAGATAAAATGTTAAGTTAAATATTGAGGTAAGGCGCCCATAAAACTAAGGCACAAAGGTTACGAACGAAAAATAGACACTTGTTTGTTCATAATACGACCTAAGCAAAGATAGTCAAATAAAACACAAGGCGCCTCGGTGGGCGCAGCAAAAGGATTAAACGCATGAAAATCCAACATGAAGTAGATGATCAGTTTTCTTCGTCCCCATCCTCGTCATCACTAGACTCCGAGCTCGACCCAGAAGCATCTTCATTCTCTTGATCAACGGGGGGCGCAGGAGTGGCATCGACGATGGGGCGCCCACTAGCCATGAAGTCGATGACGAAGTTAGCCATCTCCTTGACATCCCAATTGATGTTGGGATGGTCAGCCTCCAGCTTCCTCTTCAGAATGAGGATGCTGTTCAAGGATGCCTGCGCCTTCACAGCCAAATCTGACCCAGGCGCTTGGGGGGCAGGCTTCTCGCTCTTAAGCGCCTCTATTTCCTCCTGGCGCCTCTTTCCTTCTCGGATCAGTTGCTTATTCTCCTTTTGCAAGGCCTTCTTCTCGTCAAGGAGGAGATCGATTTCACTCCTCTGAGCGCCGTTTTCCTTGTCCAGATCAGCCTTCTCCTTCACCAACCTGGCCACTTCTTCGTGATGCGCCCTCTTGAGAATCTCAAGTTGGGCCTCATGCGCCACCTTCAGCTTCTCCTTTTCTTCATCCACCCTTGTCTGTAAGAGGGACGCAGCCTTAGCAGCCTCAAGATGGGCGTTCTCACATTCCTCCGCCAACTCTGTTTGGCGCCTCCGCGCCGTATCCAAGTCATCCTGTGCAACGGTGAGCGCCTTGTTGGCTTCCACTTCGCCTAAGCGCAGCGCCTCTTGCGCCATGGCGCCATTTTTGGCCAAATGGAGCATCTGCACCGAAGTCAAAATAACAAGTCAAAAATCATTGATATGGGCGCATAGCATGGCATCATGATAAAAGTTGGAGAATATAGTTAAGTGAAGTTGGAAAGCGCTTGTTGTACCTCAGCCGCTATGCGCGCCACTTCTCCCCAGAGATTCTTCCCCTCAACACTCGAGGGCGCTCGGAGTACTTCGGAGGCGCGGAACGCGAAACCAAGCGCCGAGCCTCGCTCCAACGCAGACCTATCCGAGCATTCCACCACGACCCTGTGCTTCGGGGGTTGCAACCACTTTTGCACAAAGGGGTGGACAGGCGCCTCCTCTGCTATGCGCTGCTTTTTGACATGAGTCGATGCGCCACCCTCCGGCTTCCTTTTAAGCTTGCTCGACAGGGGGACTTCATCAATGTCCAGCTCCGGATCGGACTGCACATTCAGAGGCGCCTCCTCCTCAGGTTGCGCATCAGCAGGCGCATTCCCTTCCGAAGCCTTCGCCACTTTCTGTGGCTTAATCCTTCGCGGACTCGAGCGCCCCTTCCCGCTGCCGGCCGGAGCACCAGGCGCATGGGTTTTGCTTCCGGTCCGTGCTTGTGTTGGGGCGGTTCTCTTACTTCCTTTCTTCGAGGCGCCTTTCTTCTTGGAGGCGCCCTGTCCTGGGAATACAGGCGCTTGATAGTCCAGACCCATCTTCTCCAGTTGGGTTTTCATCAATGACGCCACGGAGGTATAGTCCACGCCTGCAAAGAGAATACACAACATAGTTAAGAAAGTACAGTTAGCCATATACGTATAGTACGGGCGCATGGGCCAGCAGCGATGCAAGTGCAACACTATGCGCCTACCCACCATCAGCATAGTACTCATGAAGAACAGGGACGCGCGCGGCTGTCGAACTCAAATTTACTGGATGAAGGGACAACAGGCGCGCATGCTCTTTCTCCTCCTTGGTTAACTCCTCGTCAACATTAAAGTGAGAGGTGTTGCCAACCCTCCAACGCCGGGTAAATCGGCCGCCACTCTCGTAAAACGAGTCTGCGTGAGGCTTGATGAAGAAATAAGACCTATACCACGCACGCCCCAACTTAGGGCAGTCCTCCAAAAAATGTCCCGGAATATCCAGGCGCCTCTGTATAGATATGCAATTTTTACTGCTGGTCATTGTGAAAAAATGCTTGAAGAGCTTGAACGTGGGAGTGATGTCGTTCTGACGGCATTTCAACTTAAACAAAATATGTATCAGGAAGATGGACGGTGACAGGCGCCCAATAGGACAGGCGCATGTATCCAGAATTCCCTGTAAGATCGAATCCAAGGGAAAGCGCAACCCGAACTTGAAGTACTCTCGGTAAATCCCAATCCAGCGAGGACCCACAACGCCTACCCTGGTGATCCGTGGAGCAGGCGCATAAGACCAGCTCCGGGGTAAGTTGCACGAGGTTATCAGGCGGTGCAACTCTGCTATTTTGACAGTGGCCACATGGTCTGGCCCAGCTCGAGTCACGGGCAAGTTGCTTATGTCCTCAGGCGCCCCACCCTGTGGCCAAGTATCGACCCAATCAACTATCTTGAACGACCCATCTTCAGGGGCGCCTGAGTTGGTGGAGGGTGGCGAATTTTGCACCTCACCTGATTCTGACGATGCGGGCGCGGAATCCGAGGTAGGCGCGGAGCCTAAAAGCCAATCGTCCTCGGTCAATGACACGGACCTAAAGATCGCTAATGGGCGCCTAGCAAAGGAGCGATGCAAAATTGAAGGATTGGAAGTCAGGGGGGCATAGGAAAGATACCTTGATTAGTGGTGGAGGCCGTGGGCGCGGACTCCGAAGGCGCCTCTGATTCTTCAGGCGCGTTGACGACTGGTATGGCCTCAACGTCAGCAGGCGCCTCGACGTTAGCAGGTGCGGAAGAAGAAGAAGTACCCTTCGATAGCTTGGGCGCCTCCTTGGTCGATCGGGGCGCTCTCTGATCCTGGTTTCGCATCGGGTCAGGTGACAGATGCTGCTCCAAGACATCAAGAACGCTCGGCGCCTCCTTGTCGGCGGTGGTCGGCGCTGCGCCGGAGTCTGATTTCGACATATCTCAGTGAGAGAACGAGGGGCGCGCAGATGTGAAAAAGAGGGCGCGTGGGTGCGGCGGAGAAGGAACAGCTAGAGAGAGGAAGTAGAGAGAGAAGCAGATTTGGGGCAAATGAGATAGAATGGAGAGGAGAATGAATATTTATAAGAGGAGGAGAGGAGGTGAAGAGTCACCTAGGAAACCGCGCGTTGAACGATCCAATCCTCGCCCTCCGTTCAAAATTTGAATTTTGAAATTCAAAAATTTGAACGCACACCGAGTGGGGGGCAGGAGGTACGGTCACGCGCACGGTCATGCGCCTGGTAGGAGCAAGGCCGTGCGCCTCCTTGATTGATTCAAAACCGGGTGGAAGGATGGGGATCGCGGTTATGCGCCTCCTGGTTTCTTTCTTCCATGCGCCCGAACCTAGGTGCAATGAAAAGGCAGGGGGGCAACGTTGATTGTTTAAAACCGGATAGAAGGATGAGGATCGCGGTTATGCGCCTCCTGTTTTCTTTCTTCCATGCGCCCGAACCGAAGTGCAAACTCGGCTGAAAAGGCAGGGGGGCAACGTGAGGTTATCTTTTGAAAGCGCATTGCTTAGACTAGGGGCGCATAGGCTTATGCAAAGCAAACTCGGACGCCTCATGGTGACACAAAACCTAATGAAAACCAGACGCATAGTTAGGCGCTCACCAGTGAACACCTAACTGGGGGGCAATTGTTGGGGTAGTAGAGAGGAGCCCATTGGGCCTGGTTGAGAGAGAGGAAAGGAGCTCATGGAAGGTAAGAGCCTGTTGGGCCTGAAGCCTATTTATGGCCCACAAGAGTATGACCTAGGTGATTGTGAAGGAGCAGGGGGCGCATGACGACAAAATAGGCTCGCAGACAAGGGAGTACAGGTGGACAAGGTCAGAAGGGCGCCACGAGGCAAGTGGTCCTCCTATGCGCCCTGACGTGGAAAATGGACGGTGTGCCACGTGTAGGCGCGTAGGCGCCAGGGGAGACCGAGCATTTAATGCTAAACTGACATATGCCTTGGTGGCAGAAGTTGGTCGGAGCTTGGTCGAGGAGCTCGAGTAGTATAAATAGCACTTGGTAGGTAGCATTTAAGCAGGTTGGTCTTTCTCACACTAAACTTCTTTCTTCACTTCTCTCTCTAGAGTCACACCTGACTTGATCGTTGGAGTGCTAACGGACGGGTATAGCCCTCTAGGCGCCCGTCCTGCAGGGTTCAAGCGCTTGGCGTGGGGCAGTGGGAAGTGACACGTGGAAGAGGGAGTATCCGGGCTTCAACATATCTCATGTTGATTTGTGCGTATAAGCCACACTCTTCATTTTCATACCCAAATACGAGCAGGAAATTATGGTGATATGCTGAGCTTCTAAAATTGCATATTACCGTGACTAATGCTACACTTAGAGTCAGTCATTAGTCACGGGAAAATAGTTGCTAAGTATCATATTTTTGTTGCAGCAATAGTGACGTATAGTGTTGGGTTGCAACTTTGATTTTACCTGCTGCGTTAAGAAGTTCAAGTTTAGTCATCATACATGATGATTTGCGACCAAGTTAGAGGATGGTAAGCAAACAGCCCCGCTGTGACCAAAATTATTGATCATTTAAACTCCGGTCAAACGTCACCAAAAATATGTAGTGGTCACAAATAATATAAAAGCATACCAACTCATTTCCATTAGCCTAAAATGATTATGTCACAAAATCAATTGATTACGAGTTTATGACCAATTAATTTGTTACAGGAAGATTCCCATACAACTAGTTCAATCATTTCTAGTAACCACAATTATAGACTATAGATCTCATTTCTAGTTTCAAACATGACACTGGTCACAAATCTCCGTAGGGCTTAATGATTACACTCCTTAATGGCTACATTGCAGACCTTTAAATACGACTGAGATAAATATCATAAACTAGAGTAATACTAACAGTCCCTTCCATTGAAATACATACAAACACAAACCTTCCTTACCATCCTTCTCATCTTCTCTGGAAGTTGATGAATTTCACAGACGCGGCAAAGGCAGAGAAGAACAGGACGTTGAAGCCGACAAGCACCGCGATCGAAGGTCCAACCATCTTGGTCCCGTACCCATAGTTCTCCTTCAGATAATCTTTCACCGAACCGCGGAACCCTGGCCCTTCGATCACGGTCTCCACGTCACCAAGCTGTGACGAGATGATCCCTTGCAGGGTCCACGCCACAGGGCAGATGTAGTAGAACCAGATCCACCACACCGGAATGAACTGAAGACACAAAGGAGAATTTAACATAATGGTAAGATAAAACCACTACAAAATCTCACCGTTCTGTTACCTGTTCAGAGATGAGGAAACCGGAGAGAAGGTCGCACAGTGAGTAGAAAGAAGAGGAGACCACCACAGAGAGGCTCTGGGTAGCGGTGAGCCCGACAGCCATCATCCCGAAGAATGTGAAGTAGGAGAATGTGAGGAACATGAACACCATGTACATAAAGAACTTCCCTGTGCAAAAAAGGAGAGGGCAACGATTACTTGCTTCTCAAGGCGGGAACTAACAGCAATGTTTAAATTGAAGTGTAAAAATATCAGAGGTTTGTACCAGCATCTCGCTCGAAATTAATCATGAAGTATGTAATGATGCTGTACAGAATTGTCTGTACAGCAATGTATGGTATCTCCACAATGCCCTGTGACCCGAAAGAAAGATTGGTCAAAGACTTCAGTTCACGTAAAAAGAGGATTACAGAAACTGGAACCAACCTGTGCTGCAGCATAAGACAAGGGAGAGTACATCCCTGCAGCCTTCTCGCGGTAGAACACTGTTCTCTCAATTGATACTCCTGACTGCACAGTGGACGCGTTGCTAACCCCGAGGACTACACAAGAGGAGTACAGAGCTCCCATTACAGTGAACAAAGCGCGTGTTGTGTCCCTATCATTTAGTTAGGGAAGGGGGGGGGGGGGGGAGATATTAGGGATGATGCTGATAGCGGTTCTTCAAGAGGAGGGGAGAAGGAATTGCGATATTTACCTTTGTGAACCAACGTCCCAGAACTGGGTGCCTAATATCAAAGCAACAATCACAGTTAGCAGTAACCTTACTGCATTGTACTGTGGGCTTCTCCAGTAGATAAGCATTTGCTTTCTTAGGCAAATCTGGAACTGGGAAAATGGATCAGTGGCATATGTGGAGGCAAATTTTAAAGGTTGGGAGCCTGGATGAGGGGCACTCAAACTCAGAATTGAAGCTTCAACGTCCCTAATAGATAAGAACATAACCCAGAGACAAAAAATTTAACTGGAATGCTGCAAATCGTTTGCAGGAGGTAACATCATGGCCTGGCACAAAACATTTTGGAGTTACCTAAACTGCTGAGAGGTTCTGTAGAGCTCCGCAAAGTCTACACGTAGCCTCTGTTCAACATCAGAAGCAGTAACCTCTAGCATCCAGGTTGCAGGATTATAGCCATTTGGAATCGGAGGGACCCCCACAATTCCCTAACCAAGCAAAGGAGTTTCAAACTTCAATTCTCTGACCTCAGGCAAAAACAACTCAGGCATTTTGTAGGATTACCTGGAAATAGTCAACTAGAGTTCGAGAGTGGAGGCCAAGCTGTCCTCCATAAATGATTTTTCCTCCTTGTTTCATGAGAAGCATCTGCCATTAAAACCAACAATGATATCTGATACCTTGAAACGAAAGCAACCAAAGCATTCATAACACAGTCTTTGTTCGAGAGCCAGATGTAGGAACAACCTCATCGAATGATTCGAAGATGTCGATACTCGGCTGATGAATGGTGCAGACCACAGTCCGTCCTGTGTCCACAGTATTGCGCACAGTTCGCATCACCACAGCTGCAGCTCTTGCATCAAGCCCAGATGTTGGTTCGTCCATGAAAATAATGGAGGGGTTGGCAACTAGCTCCACGGCGATTGTCAAGCGTTTCCTTTGCTCTCTCGACAAGCCAGAACTACCAGGCAACCCGACCAAAGCTAGTCTTAACGTATCAAGCTCTACTAGCCTCATTACTTGCTCAACAAATTCCTGCAATAGAGTAAACCTAGATTTTAAAAGTAGGAAGGACCAATATTTAGTAAACAAAAAAGTCCCAAGAAACTCACTTGTCTTTGTGCTTTGGTGACTTCTTTGGGGAGTCGGAGAGCAGAAGAGAACCAGAGAGATTCCTCAACCGTGACCTGAGGAGAATGGATGTCGTTTTGCTCAACATACCCTGAAATCCTGGCAAATGTGCTCTGCACTTTAGGATGTCCTGATATCTTTACATCCCCGGTGATATATCCACCAGTTTTCCTTCCAGCAAGCACATCCAGTAGAGTAGTTTTCCCCGCCCCACTGGGACCAACAATCGCGGTTAGAACACCAGGCGAGAAAACTCCGCTCACTTCTGACAGTAGCTGCAGCCGTGTCTCGGACTTTCCACGACGCATTTCCTTTGGCATGTCGACAAAGTAGTTCACATTGCGAAAAGCCATCACTAGCGGTTGGAAAGGAAGGATCATCCCTCTCCTGCCGACCTTTTCCATGGACGTTTCACTTGCTTTCTTCTTCCTATCTCCTGAAGAACAGAGGAACCAAAAGGTAAGGATTGCTGTCCTGATAGCTGGAGCGAGAAACTGAAAGCCAGTAAGGAGTCACTAGTTCAAAACCTTAATTGAACCATTTCACACTAACCATTTTTGTCAATTTCGTCTGAAGAATCATCACCAGTATGAGTAGCTTGATGCTTTTTGAGTGCTGCAATCGAGCCAAATCAAGAACGAGAGGTTAGTTTAAAGAATTTATGAACAACTTTATAGAATGAGCAACCACGACTAGAACTTACGATGAAGAAACGCCAGGGCAAGTGTCACGACGACATTAAGAAATAATGCATAAGTCAACAAGACACCAACTCCAAGCCAATACCAACGATCATCAGTGGGCAAGCTATGGTTCTTGAGAACGTTGTCACCAACTGTACCATTTCCCGTTGTTGAGCTCTGAGGCACATTGCAGAAAGTTTAATTCCCATGCATATTTATCCATAAAATAAAGTAGCATCAACATGTAGTAATTATTTGTTCACCTTCATCCATCTGTCAGCACCGAACTCATTCACAGAAATTGCACGTTGAGCATATGTCAACGGCGAAACCCAAAATGCCCAAGCCCACCATGGCTTTACCATAGCTGGAAAGAAAAAAGTTAATAAAACTTGGGTTGGTAACAGAACCAAAAGCTCAAAATTGTTTTCAGCAAGTCATCTCTTCAATTAAGATGACCAGTTACCTTTTGGGATAATAAAACCACCCGATGAGATGATGATCAACAGACAGACCGACGCGAAAGTGGTGGCGACAACCATGTCCCGAGCAACTGAAGCTAACGTGCGAAACATGCCTAGAGCCATTTGGTGAACCGAAAATAGAAGCAGCACGTACCTAAAGAACCTCCATATCTCAGGAGCAAAACCAACGGAGTAGTAAACAACAGCAGACCATATAACAGATTCAATGATGGAGTATGGAACACGCAGCAAGAAGCTAGCAAGGGACCATGCCCAAGCAGGATGGAACATATTATCCCGCTGCTTGTAAAAGACTGGGAGCCGAAACATTAACAGGGGCAACTCTGAGATGCCATTGAATATCATATGAACCAGGCCAAAGAACAGGCATGACAGGTAGAGGTTCCCTTCTATCTCGCTCTCAGGATGCAATCTCAACCGGGTGAATATGGTGCAAGTAACGAATCCAACAACTGCAACCTTTGAATGACATAAAATTGGGAAGCGAGCTTAGTTGTACTGCATTAAATTATACAGCATTCACTGCCTGGAATCAAACTTTCATATCAAACTAAGACATAGCTCCATATGTTCAGGAAGAATAAAAAATTAGAATACCTGGCAAGTTCTGAACACATATAAGAACTGATGTCGTTTCATAAGCAAGATTTCCCGTTGAAAGCATGTTTTAAGCAATTCCCACCTTGGTGCAGCATATTTCGTCCTCGATAAAGCTTCAGGATGACCCTTGGCTTTGTCAAACTGGACAGAAATCGCTGAGCTGACAAACCTCCCAATCGCAGAATCTTTAAATGCTTGGGCAATCTCCGGGACCGAAATATACACATATGGTTTTGAATCATCAGCCCAATACTGAGCTTGATCCTTTCTAGAGGTCACCTGGTCGAACAAAAAAATAAGAGAGTTGATCAAAGCAATAATATTATTACGCTGACGCAGGGGCAATCCCAACAGCATCAACACGTACAGATTGCTCCCATGCTCAAAATAATAGCCAAAATTTCCAGTACCAGTGTGTACCTCTTGGAGGAAATCTGCAACACCTTTTCTGGGGGGCAGCTGGAACCCGAGAGACTCAAAGAATGGTAAAACTTCGGTCCTGGGTCCTTCATACACCACGTATCCCTCGGAGAGCAGTATGATGTCATCGAACAGCTCAAAAGTCTCAGGGGGAGGCTGAAGAAGAGCCATCAACACAATTCCTTGCCTCATATGAACGAAATTGCCTAAGCATTTCACAGTCCAGTAAGTTGTGGAGCTATCTAGTCCGGTTGATATCTCGTCCATGAAGAACGTTTTCCTTGGTCCTACAATCATTTCCCCTTTGGCGCGAACATGTTAAGAAACAAATGTTAACTCCCATTAATCTTAGCCCACATTAACAGCATTTGGGCAATGTAAGAGAGAGTACCAGTCGTAACCCTTTTCTTTTGGCCGCCTGAGATGCCCCTGACCATATAGTCGCCGACCAAAGCATCTGCACATGTATCTAGCCCGAGAATTTTCAGGACATAGTCGGTCGATATGCTGTGCTTTTGACCCCGAATCGATGATGCCTGATCCAGTTCAAAAATGCATTCATGGTGACAGATTAACAACTAAAACCCCACACTCAAATGAGCAGTACATTTCACTCTAAAAAATTTGTACAAGGGCCGACCTTCATGAAGGCATCAATCTCAGAACTCGTATCTAGGCTCTTTCCGTTTTCCCGTTCCATTGCATATTTCATATAACCTTAAACCAAGATGCATAATTTGCGTTTCCAATCAATCAGTAATGTCATTGATCTATATCGTGTCAATACCCAGTAGGCTTTCTGTGATAAGACTGCTGAAGCTGCATTTACATTAAGAAAGAAAACTGACCCGCAAAATCTTGGCCAGCCCCTTGCCAGCGGGCAGCCAAATCGAGGGTTTCTCGCACGGTGAGCTCAGCGATATGATCGTCGGTTTGGCTGACGTAAGCCGCGGTTCTCTGTACGTAGAATTCGTCGACGCTTTCTCCATTGTAAGTGACTCTACCAGTTACCTGGAAGGAGGAAACAACAGCAATTCGTTAAAATTTTAACGAGTTACTTGAAACATAGATGCATTGCCCGCTGTTTTGAGCATAAAAAAAAAAAAAGGCCGCTGAGTTCGATCGTGCGAGTAGGCGAAGTCCGAAGCTAATTCAAACTAAAAAAAGGCAAGGGAACAAGGAGACGATTACTCGATTTCAGTATATCTGAACTCCTACTTGCAAAGAGGAACGCAATCCAGCCGAGCGCTAGCAGCTGCAGCGGCGGTTGTCGGAGGATTGACGCCGGAATTTTGGCGCCATTTTCGTCGTCGTCCATTGTTCAGGAATCAGTTATCAGGTGGAGGAAAGGGGGCGGGGGGGAAAAATAGGTTTCCAGTCCCAGGTAAAATGGTAAATGCTCCTTTTAGTTGTCATATCTTTTTGTTTTAACAAATAGATTCACATACTAAGTAGTTTTTGCGTCTTTAGTTCATTTCTTTCTAAAATTTACCAAATTCGTTTCGATTGTGATCGGCTCTCAATCGTTCAAAATGTGGTACTAGTGATTGCACAGACATTATTGTATGTTCAATCGTTTGTTGTTTATCTTATTAATTAGTATAATCGAAAGAGGAAATATAAGTATATAACAATCTAAACGTAACTTGATCGAAATTTTAGATATCTTTATGACAAGCTATGTTAGCAAACTAACCACTTGGTCCCAATAACTCGAGTTGTTGGGAAAGGGATAGTTAAGCCTTTTAACCTCTTATACGCCCCCTCAAACGAAAGCCTACCTTTGTCGGCGTATCATTCCTTGTGCTGCCAAACCCATTAGGCTTTCAGTTTGTACAGGTTGGACATACCATTCCTTGTACTAAACCATTGTTTGCTTAAATTGGGGGTCGTCATGAGGATTCGAAACCATGACCTTTCGGTTCTAGGCTCTAATACCATGTTAGCGAACTAACCACTTGGCCCCAATAACTCGAATTGTTGGGAAAGGGATAGTTAAGCCTTTTAACCTCTTATAAGCTAGAAGCTCAACATTACTGATTAGAAAGTAAATAGCGTTTAATATTACAAACCTTCAAGTTATTGTCAAGTTTCCCAGCGAGAGCTTTTAACAAGGTTGACTTGCCCGAACCGGGCGGTCCCAAGAGCAATGCCATCCTACATCAACCACAAACTCAGAGTAGAGGAAATCAATTTGCAAGAAACCCATGGGCCTTGGATTGGGCTTCTGTCCACGACTAGAAGCACTGGCCCATTTCCATGGTCCCGATACGCTAATGAACTTGCGTCAGTTTGTTACCTTCCAGGTTTCAGAATGCCATTGACGTTGTTCAAGATTGTCAGAGTACGTCTTTTAGGCTGGTATATCCGTAATTTGGTTAACAAATCCTGCAAAGCGATTGATTGATGGGATAGAAAATTTACAGCTGCATTCTTTCTACATTTGTAGAGATGAGCGAAATTACTTGCCGTAAAAAAATTGTCAAAAAAAAAAGGAAAGAAATTGTTGCCTCAATGGTGTCGCGTGCGGCATTGATGAGGGTAGGTAAAGCTCTTGAGCCCAGTTGAATATCAGCAGCCACTACGTTCAAGTTCTCAAATCTTACTTCCACGGTTGGCACCTCAATTCCCACCCTATGATGTAAAAAAAAAAACAGAAAACAGAGCGGCTGTTAATAATTCGAGGTAAAAAAAAAAAAAAAAAGATTAAAGCTTAAAAAGTGGTGCCATTAGACCGCTAAGTCAATTTGCAAAGAATGGATATTGGCTGATGTAACATTTACGGGTCGTTTGCTTGAGGGTTTTGGTGATGGATTTGGTGATGGAAATCTATCCATCATGGACTTTAACGGAAATCCATCGTTTGCCTTAGGGAATTAGGGAGATGGAATTTGTGGGTCCCGCCACTTTTGAGGTTCCAAATCCGTGGACCCCACGGACTTGGAAGTTCCACCTCTTGAGGTGGGATTTGGGTGATGGATTAAAATCCATGATGGTAAATTACCTTTCTACCCTTACGTATTACTTTAATTACAAAGTTGTCCTACTTTAATTCAATGGTCATGCAATTATAAACTTTTATAATGTCGTATTTTATATATATGAGAATTTTTCATTTCGTTTTGTAATATCATAGTTTATTTAAATATGAATGTATATGTGATTTGTTAGATTCAACTATAAACATCTTATGCTCGTCTTGTGCATTATTATTTGATTGATTGTCGGATTCCAAAATTGGGCAGTTAGCAAGAAGTTGATGAGTTGTAGCAATAAAGCGAGCAATTGTTTACAATTGATACATAATATTGCGTACATTATTAGATGAGTTGTTAATTAGTGCCAAACTATAATACATTTATATATTTGTAGTTGAATTATTAGTCCACATAGTGGTAAAGAGTTTAAAATTTCATTGTATGCGTTGGATTTTTTAATGAAATTTATGGATTATAATATAGAAATATAATTAGATGATAAGGGTAACAAGGTAATTTGAATTTCATATCCACAAATCTATTCAAACAAAATCTATAATCAAATCCAACAAGCAAACAATAGACTTGGTCAAATCCATAATGCCACCAAATCCATCATATATCCATGGTTTTCCAAAACCCACGTTTTACCAAAACCCTCATTTTTTAAATCCATGAAGCAAACGACCCGTTAATTGAGGACCTTAACGACAGCGTCTCAATGTTGCCGGGACAACTAATTACTTGTTTCTTTTATTTGTCCGAGCAATTAGCGCAATCAAATCAATTAATTAATTAATTAATTAACAACCGCGTGTGTTTGTTGTACTTGTACACTAACCTATCGAGGCGTCGTTTGACGGCGGCGAGCAGATCGTAATTGTCTTGCGAAGTCGTCGTGGTGGTGGTGGCGGCGGCGAGCGCTTCGTTCAAAACGCGCTCCCGGCCCCTGCGATCCAGTCTCCGTACGTCAATCGCCTCGACTTGCTCTCTGACACCGGCGCTCACCTCTTCCGCTCCGGGATGTCGAATCGTCTCGTCCGTGGCAGCGGCTGCAACTGCTTCCCCGTTTACCGGCGCCGGCAGCTCAACGATCCCGGCCCCGTTTGGTGCAGCCATTTTGTAAGGCCCGGCTATGAATTACAATGTTGAATTTTTTTTTTTTTTTGTTTTGGTTTTAGGTTGCGGCAAATTCGCTAGCGCGCATTAGCTGCTTTAGAATGGGGAGTGGGTTATTACTGTGTATCCATATTTATACGAAGGGCAACTTTTGAGTTCCGTACGAGACGAAGATGAAGCGGGAAGGGAGGGTGCGGAAACGGCGCCGGATTATGCCGGAGTATCATGACATGTGAAATTGGTCAACATACTCATTAGCAGTCGGAAAGAAGACGGAACCCTAGCTCCTCGATTGACTAGCGTTAGACTTCGAATAGGATAGGTCTTTCTAACTTCTAAGCATTGGGTCAACCTTTTTGATACGAGGTATAATTAATCTGGTCTCATTGATTATATTCAAATTTGGAAATAGATGTTGTTTTTCTGTTTCGTTCTGAAGCAATGAATGAAATAATCAAGACGAAACGTTTTGAACCTGAAACGATAGTTAAGACCTAGCCCTTAATTAAGTTGTTTTGTTAGAAGTCAGTCAAGGCATATGAAACTTTTTCAATTCATCATGTGACAGCCTAATTTTAGGAAAGTAGTTAAGACTTGAGTATTTTGTATCAGCATTTAAGAGGATGATCATATTTTATTTCCTCTAATTAATTTGGACTAATTTGGGGAAATTAAGGTATTCAGTATATGCACAAGAATATCTCCACAACCTAATATATGCATAATGCATGTATATATATGGCCTCCAAAAAAAAAACATATATGGAAATGTTCCCCAAATAACCCATCGTCTTGGTTTTCTTTTGTAAATAAGTGAAGTCATAAAAAGAAATTATTCAAAACCAAGAGCAGTTGGTCATGAATCTATCATGATTCAACTGTAATAAATTCTTTTAACAGCATGAACATGATTCATGATTCAACCTGTTTATAGACTAAAACCATCTTGCATGATTCAAGTCACACACATTGGCGGATACAGGGGTGGCCAACACAGGCCTGGCCCAGCCCTCCTCTGGATTCAAAGTTAGTATAGTCCTTATGAATTTTTCGATTTTAGACATTCGGTTCAATGTTATTTTATAATAAGATTGTGTGTAACTAGAAAAATAATTCGTAAGAACATATTCAAATAACTACTCTAAATTTAGCTTATAAATTCTAGCCCCAAAGATTTTCGTCTAAACAAAAACAACGGAACCTTATTCATAAAAAAAAAAACAACGGAACCTAAAATTCTAAAAGTCTAAAGCGTAAACGACTAATAAAAGAAATATGAGATTTATTCCATTGAAAATTTACTAGAGCAGCTGTTCGATATAGGGATGAACACAATGGAAATTGATTAGTCGATTGATTTTAGTGTTGACGATGTCCGTTTCCACAGCTACTACGGCGAGAACCTTATCAACAACGAAACATGTGAAAACTGATTAACGCAACAAAATGAGCGATGAATTACTCGCCGGTTGCTCAAGTATTTTATTTGAAACAGAGCATACTATTGGTATGGATGTAGACTCCATTATTGATGCATTCACTAAATTAAAACACCATAGTGAACAATTGACATTGTAAAAAAATATAAAATCATTATCCTTTTTTACGATATCTAATTTCTAATGAAATGCGGCCCAGTGCGCTATTGTGTTCTGGATCCGCCGCTGGTCACACAATTAAGCTCTACACTCTATAAGAAAAAGCAATGTTGTCAAAGCCGAGCCGGAGTATGACCCGGTAACGTGAACGGTTCGGTCATTAGTGGTCCAACCGGCATTAAACCGTTTAAAAACCGTTTGAGAACCGATAGTCCATTTCGTAAGCAAACTAGCAGCCCCTATCAGGAAATCTCAAAATCTACGCTAATCACGTCAAGATCAGACAAACGACTACTAGATCCACCACTAATCAAATACCCAGTAAACCAATCGCCACCGACAGCCCAATAATACCCACACTGGAGAAATGCTAACATAGAAATCCCCAGAACCAACGGAAAGAGTGAAGAAGAAGAAGAAGAAGGGAGATTAATTACCCCGCTGTCGGATGGCGCGCTGCTTGCGACGACGGGACGGAAGCGTTGGGGCGATGGTTGACGGCGGCAGGGTGGCGCCGCTCTCCCTCTGTCGTCTGTTCTACTTCTAGGTCGAAGATGAAGAAATAAAATGAAAGTTAGGGTTTTGTTTGGCTGCCCCATTCCACGATTGGGCTTCTTTTTTTTTTTTTTTGGGTAAACCAAATGGCCGAACCGCGCGACCGGCTTGAATGGCTCGAGCGGTTAACCGCTTCGGCCGCTCGGCGGCCGCTATATAAAACCGTGGCGGTTAAATAGCTGATCCGAGCCGGTTTTACGACCGGGTGGCGGCTTTGGTGGTCCGGCCGGCCGGCTCGGTTCGGCTTTGACAGCACTGAGAAAAAGGGTTATTTTTTTGCAGGCCCACGGGGACACTGGAAGTGAGGCTCTCTTGTTGGACGGATTTCAGGACATAACGAAGACATGTAACTTCAATGCGAATTAGTGCCGGAGATGTCATCCCACGAAAATAAAAGCGTCGTATCCTCATACTTCACTTTACATTGGCCGATAGTGCAGAACGATGAATCATACCGCAAATCTGAAAGGATCTCTTAACTCCTAGCTTTTTTGTCGATACAGCCTTACGGAGAGGGAGAGAGAGTTGGTCTTAATTCTTAATTTCTTATATCTAAGGTGACACGCAAGGACCATATCGCCCAAAGAAAAGAAGCAAAACAATGTGGGAAAGAGATTTCTCGAGTATATGGGTAAAGCCGGAAGAGTAATAAAGCTTTGTACTACGTATCCTTATCGATGAAAGGGTTCTGTCATTGCTCCCTCATTTGGACAAGGGCTTTGGCCACTCGCCAATTTTGACTGAATCGCTTGGTTTCTATGTTTGTTGGTCTCTGTCATTACTCATTACTATCTGCTATTGGAGGGGGTGTTGGGCCCATGTTAGGGCCGGGGTGGGCATTGCCCGTCACTAAACCCGAATCGAACCGATCTTCAACTTGAAACTGATCGAACCTAACTGCGGAGTTGTACGGGTCAGAATTCGGTAGCAAGATAGTCGTTACTCGGAGTTCGGTTCGGAATCAACCAAATCGAGCGGCTGAATTTTGAACCGAAATTTATTTTGAGTCTTGTCAACCCCGAGCCGAGTGTTGAGCCTTGACCATACCACTTTTGCTACCTCACTGCCAAGCTCAACCCTACCAGCCCCACATGCCACTCTTTACCCATCATAACTTGTGAATTGAGACCGGACCCTCCCTTCTAATGACTAGATGCATTTGGGTTGGGTAATACCCATACCACCAAAAGGGAGTAATAGAAATCTCTTAAACTTAAACAATCACCAATTGTCATCCCAAGTAATTAAGTAATGATCGATAATTAAAGTGCTTAACATGATACTAAGTTACTAACTCCTATGAGATTAGGATTTAGGAAAGATAATATGCTCGTTCAAGTAGCTAAGTAAAGCCCAGCGACTTTAGGACTCGTTTGCTTGTTGGATTTGAAAATTAAATGAGGATTTTGAGTTTTAAAAACCTTTGGATTTATGATGAATTTGTTGCATTATGGATTTGGAAGAGTACATTGTTTGTTTAATTAAATTTTATCATGGATTTATGATGGATTTGTCTCGCATTTTAGCCTTCCATTATCAAATCACAAATGAAATGTGTAATTTGCAAATTGGTGGATTCCACGGATTTGGATCTAAAGCAAACAATGGATTTGAGTCAAGTCTTGATACTTGGTATTTATGTGACAAATCTATCAGTCAAATCCCACAAGCAAACGATACCTAAAAGTCCTAGACATTAGCAAGGTGGCCTTTGAAATGAGCAAGTTTGGGCCTTGCAACATGCTTTCTGCCAGCCAGTAGTGACTGGGTCTGGGTGAATGATTGTCGGGCCCGAAGCCCATTTTCTTTCCATACCGAACCTCTTCTGATGGTGGGCCAAAGGCTCAGTAGCAACTTCATAAATATTTGTGAACCCAAAATTGTCACGGGGCGATATTCGAGTCATCTTATCGAATTGAAAAACTGGTCCGGATAGTCTAATGGTTAATTTTTTTTTCTTTATAGGAAAGGTTTTAAATTTTTAAATGTTATTTAAGGGTTGATTTGGTTTTTTATCATTAAATTAATTGTATTATATGTGCTACATTATATATGCATGGATGAAAGGCGGCGACCTTCTTCTTCGTCTTCTTACTCCTCCGACTTGGGATCGACTCCGGCAGTAGAAGCAAAGCACCAGTGATGGTCAAATTGAGGTGGGCAGCTGCCGGTGAAAAGAATCCACACGACAGCCGCGTCGGGGTTGAGGTCGTCGGCGGCTGGGCAGGATAAGAGAATATTGTTTGTTTAGACTTTTTGTTAGAAATTGGGGGCCAGAGGATAATATCGTCAATTTATTGTATTCTAGAACGATAAATTTTAAATTTTAGGGCGACGAATAGAGATTCAGAAAAGGGATTCATTTTTAACGAAAATGTCTTTTACAGCATCCTGGTTCATTGCAAAATGTACTTTTCAAAGGTTAAAAGTTAAAACTTGAAACAAGTAAACAATACTTGTATTGTGTGGACATAATAAATTATATATTTTAAAAAATACAAGCATTGTGAAAACCTCACTGAACCATCCTTAAAAGAATTGCATTTTACCATAAAATAAAACGACATTGGGACACAAATTAAAGGTTCAAATTGATGGGTTTGGGCAATTACCCCTCAAATCAATCGTGGTCCGCATGATCTTAATCCTACTCAATTTGTGTCTGCCAAGCCAAATTTGTGGTCAGATCTAGTTATTTTTGTCAATTCAGCCAGTTCCAACCGAATTTAATAACACATTAGTGAAAACATATTCAAAACTTGATCATTACAACTCTTTTCTCTTATTCTTTTTTCGAGGACGATATCTCTTCGATCATCTGCTTTTTTAACCTTCAGAGTTCAGAGTTGTCTTTTTCTTGGATGCTTCTCTTCTAGCTTTCTCTTTTGAACAAAAAAGATGAAAGATGTCGAGAAGCTATAATAATCTTGATGCTTGCAATGCTAGTCACTTCTACTCATAAAGGTTGATTGTCTATTTTTGGAAGACTGACTGCGAGCCAAGTTCATGAAGGTCGACCTAATGACCATAAGAGTTATATGAAGTCAAGACAAGCCAACCAAGACTCATATGAAGATTTAGGGTCTAGTTAAATTCTCCATTTTGAGCTTTGACCTATTAAGAATTTCTTTTATATCTAAACCTCATTGGTTTCAAACTCATAACTAAATTAGATAAGGGTGTTCAATGACATTATTCATTGGTATACGTAATAAATTGCGCATCTTGTTTATCTAGACCGAAGTTCAACCGATATAGATGAATCATGAGCTGCGTAAGATCGACGAAAGGTCTTCGATGACATCATCTTTTGGTATATGTACTATTTTGTGCATCTTATTTATCTTGACATAAATTCAACCGATAGAGACGAATCATGAGCCGGGCAAGATCTCATTTTTGTTGCTTCAGACTCAAAGGTGACACTTAATTGGGAGGACCACTTGCTATACTTTTGACACACCAGAGGAGAGGGCGAAACAAAACTCTTTGAAAACAAGAATGAAATGCAATAATCCAAGCATTGGTCGACAAATAAGCTGAACAAAAGCAACATCATATTTTAGGATAGGAGGGCTTGGAACCATTGGAATTGCGGATGATGTACTATATACTATTTGCCCTTTTGCTAGTGGATCTTTTTTCCCCTATGTGCTTGATGTATTGTTCTATAAGCCTCTCATGGACACTTCTCTTTCATGAAAGTTGAGTTTCCTTAAAATGGACAGCCCAAAAGGCCAAAGGACCCGTTTTTTCAACAAATAATTGAGGGAACATGTACTGAAAATGAAACACAGATAGTTCCCCCCCCCTCTCCCTGCAACCGTAGTTAGTGCGTGCGTTGCCTCGTCTTTTCAAAACCCTAAAAGTTCTCACTTTTGATTAGGTGAAACTGATATCATAGTGTACGATAACATCTTCTGAGTTGCACCAACCTTGTGTGGTGGATTGTGTCACATTCTCCTGTGAAGTATCTTTGTTGTTAGAGGTTTTATGTTTAGATTATTTAAATTACATTTTCTACGTATTACCTTAATGAAGTATTTGTGTAAATTCATAAAGACGTGGTACACAACATGTGCAATACACGACGTGGTTGAGAAAGGAGCATATATGACAGTATGGTTGGTTCGTTTCAATTCAGCTTGAATTTAACAAACCATATGTCCACTCTTACTTAACATACTTGTATTACAGTAAGCCAAAGTATATTGATGTTTTTTTTTTTTGAACAATTCTATCACATCTCTTCAATCTCCTTTAACTTATCACCAATCATACGGTCATCTCTAGTAGTAATACCACTAGTCTTGAATCTGGAAGTCCCTAATTCAAATCTCTTTTAAATGGCACCTAACCGTAAAAAATAAGTTTATATATCACCCTTATATAAAAGAATACCGTCTCTATTTTTACTTATACTTCTCATTCAAATCTTTACCGTATTATGGAGTTAGTCCAGGGGCGGAGCTACTTAGAGGATAGGGTGGGCCCCGGCCCACCCGGGAATAGTCTCGGCCCCTAGGACTGTAAGGATATTTAGATAAAAGTTGAATAAGTAGTACTCGACCTATACATAGTCTCATGAATAGTCATGTGGTCTACTGGTAGCTAAGCTAATTTTTAGTTTGAAGTAAACAGGTTCGGTCCACAACAATTGTAAACCCACTCCTTTTTTTTTGTTACTTTAATCCAACTACAAATGAAAAAAATCACCTCTACTTAGTTCATTTGGGAATTTTAGCTCTCTATAGAAACTATATGATCTTTTTTTTTATCTATGTCGGGATCAATAGAAATATGATTGTCCAATGAATTCTATTTTGTAGATAGGTTGATTTCTCTTCTTCAACTCTTCCAGTTTTTCACTGCTACATGTGATCTTGCATATTTTCAGGTATAAAGATAGTGAAGAATAGATTGCGAAACAAAATAAATGATGAGTTTCTTGTTAATGATTTAGTTATTTATATTGAAAGAAAGATAACTAAATTTTTTAGTTTAGATGCTATTTTGTGATATTTCAATGATCTCAAAGGATGTTTGTATACTTTAAAAATAACTAAAATAATTTTTTATTTTTATTTACATTTAACTATTTTCGGCCCACCCGGTCTCAAAATCCTGGCTCCGCCCCTGAGTTAGTCCATTCTTTATGTATCCTAAGGAAGGTAAAATGACTAAAAAAACCCAACCTTATCGACTGACCAGGTTTGGTGACTTACCAAGATTCACTCAGATTGCATGTGCATGCTTAATGCTTTCCGGTAACTAGCTAGCAGAAGCCACGATCAACATTTTTACCACAGTACTACGTAGTATATAAAGACCCATCACCACCACATCTTCCCTCCACTTTCTTCATCCGCCCTTCACAAAGTGCTTCAGCATTTTGTTCATTGTAGGAAGTTGGCTATGGATTTTGCTAATGGAGGAGGAAGTAGTGGTACTGGAGATGGAAACCCTGCAGCAAGACTCGAGGTTTTGAAAACTTCAACCTTCATAAACTCTGTTGCCCTCTTTTACTTTAAGCAAGAGACTGTCAAGAAAAGCAGCTTTTTTTTTCTATCTTATGATCGAAACAGAGGTGTCACTTTGCCAGAAGCAACAAAACAATCGTCAAAAGGGTTTTCTGGTGACCGTTTCATGACTTTTACATCCAACTTTAGAGAGTGTGAGAGGGGGAAGATTTTTCCTCGTCAAGGAATAATTTATGAGTTAAACTGAAAAGTTGAGAAAGTGTTACGTTTCTCTTTTTTTCTCTCTTTCTGCAGGGGAAGGGGAAAGCGCTGTTGGTCTGCTGGATTCTGGGATTTGGGTCTCTGGTGTCGTGGAACACCATGCTGACAATTGGAGATTACTACTACAGTTTGTTCCCGGTAAAAGGATACGTTAAACACATGCAAGAATGAAAAAAGAAAAAAAAAAGAAAAAGGTTAACAATCCATTAACATTCTGTTGAAAACTACAGAGCACTCTGCAACTAACATATTTTTGCGTTTGTGTTCAATGCCTGAAGAGATACCACCCTTCAAGAGTTCTAACCCTAGTTTACGAGCCCTTTGCCCTCGGAACCATGGCCGTCCTCGCTTACAACGAGTCGAGGATCGACACCAGGAAAAGGAACATCGGTGGATATTTGCTCTTCTTTGCCGGCACTCTCATGCTGCTCGTTGTAAGTGATACATATTCCTTTGATTGATTCATCTGCCAGACTGTTTTTGGAACATTCTAATTCTCTATGTAAGCCTTTGATTGTGGAAATAGCTCGACGTTGCGACTTCGGGGGAAGGAGGGATTGGGCCGTTTGTAGGGATTTGTGCAGTGGTTGCAGTGTTTGGAGTTGCCGATGCCCATGTTCAAGGTGGAATGGTGGGAGACTTGTCTTTCATGTGCGCTGAGTTCATGCAGGTGAGAGATACATAACATCGTCACATGTTTTACTGAAAGAAAAGAGGAAGAACATTCCATTAGAATTCAATCACAAATTGCAGTGCTACTTCGCTGGCGTGGGTGCATCGGGAGCCATGGCCTCCATCTTGAGGCTGATCACGAAAGCAGCTTTCGAAAACGCCAGGCATGGTCTTCGTAAGGGAGTTCGTGAGTCTGTTCTTCTTTCTCTCTATTTTTTTTTTTCTTTCTCCTGTCCTAATTGAGGTTCTAGCTAGGTAACTAGTGCACATTTCATCCTCATTTGTGTTCATTAATCACTCTGCAGAATTGTTCCTAGCAATAGCCGTTTTCATGGAGCTCCTCTGCTTTTTGCTGTACGCGTTCTACGTCCCAAAGCTTCCCATAGTCAAGTACTACCGCTCGAAGGCGGCCAAGGAAGGTTCCAAGACGGTGTCCGCCGACCTCAAGGCAGCCGGAATACTGACAAACCAGGTAAATGATTTGAATACGAAAGTTCATCAGACACTTGAGTAGTATCAACTAGCCATTTATTGTAGCTTACTCAGCTTACATTTGTGCGGCTAGGGAGATGATGGGAAACAGCAGGATCGATTGAGCAACAGAGAGTTGCTGATTCAGAACATGGACTACGGATTGGACCTATACTTGATCTATGTGCTAACGTTGTCAATCTTTCCTGGATTCATCTCGGAAGACACAGGCACCCATCAATTGGGTTCATGGTAAGTCGATTCGCTCTCATTTCCCCCTGCCTTACTGGCCTGTCAAATCCGTGTCTCAGTGCGGCAAAGTTTGAGCTCCTTTGATGGTTTCCTCTCTCTCTCTCTCTCTCCAGGTACATATTGGTCTTGATTGCAATGTACAATGTCTGGGATCTGGTAGGCCGATACGTTCCATTGATCGAATGCATCAAGCTGAAGTCGCGCAAGTGGCTGATGATCTCGACCCTCGCTCGATTCTTGCTCATTCCCGCGTTCTATTTCACGGCCAAGTATGGAGATCAAGGGTGGATGATATTTCTCACTTCCTTTCTGGGACTCACAAACGGCTACCTCACTGTGTGCGTCATGTTGTTGGCCCCAAAGGGTTATAAGGTTACCTTCTTTTTAAATTCAGTCATTCGATGAACTGGCTCTTGAGTATACACTAAGACAATACATTCCAGTAAGGATTGCAATCGAACTTTGTGGAATGGTAGATTTGACGTTTCTCTCTTTGGGTTGCAGGGCCCAGAGCAGAATGCACTGGGGAATCTGCTCACGTTGTTCTTACTGGCCGGGATATTCTCCGGCGTAGTCCTGGACTGGATGTGGCTAATTGGCAAGAAGAACGTCTTTTGAAGAGCCAGGGTTTGCTATGTTGCTGCTTTCATTTGATCCACCGCATCCACTTGCGCAAGTAGGAGCTACGATAAAATGACTTTACAGGCTCGACAAACTATCGAGAGCAAATAACATTGTAGTGGCATATCTATCTCATCTCTTAATCAGTACCGTTAGGCGTTTACCTCAAAATGAAAGACAGAGTGAGTAGCCAACATCTGTGGATCCAAATCATCAACTATGTAACTCTACTAATAATAATCCTTTAACAGGCGAGACAGAAATATGATGGCCAATTTTATTCTGTTCATATAAATACGAGAGACTGGAAATTAATATCATACACTTGGACTAATACTTCCTCGCTATCGAATATGTACAAACTACAAATGACACAATTGCTCTCATCCCGCGGCATTCTCATTCTCATTCCTCCACTCACCCCCACCAAATGTTCAACATTCGTCGTCACTAACCTTCTGTGGACTGGTGCTGTTGTCTGGGGATTTGGTCGTAACAATAGCAGGAGGGTGAAGCTGCAAGTAAGCATGGTTCCCTTCTCTAAACCCGCCTACGCATATCGTATCACCCCGCCCATGCCAAGTTCCATCTTGTACATTGTTCATCTCTAGGGTTCTCGCCTCCTGTGGAAGCAATCACATTAGAATTTGGAAATCCAATCGAATCACAGAGTGATCATATCACATAACTGAGAAAAGGGCAAACCCTTCTCTACCTACCTGGCTCAAAGCGCAGCAAGGGCAGAAGATATGGTAGAAGCAATCGTCCAATGAACTATCACTACCCTGAAATAACAAAAGAAAGAAACTCAATCAGTTACCTTTCGTCTCTCGAATCATACGATAAAACCGAGTAGATGTCAGGTACAAATTCAAAGCAGCTAGCTCACCCTGATGTTAAACTTGTCTTTGATCTGAGACCGGAAGAAACCCAGATATATTCCCACTAGAACTGTGAACCCGATTGCTAGATAGAGGAAAGCATGCCTCTTTGTGACGAAGAATGCAACGAGATTGAGAAGCGCAAATAGAGCTAGAATGTAATACGCAGTTGCCTGCAAACAAAAGAGATCAACACCTTCATCTCAGAACTAAAACTTACAACTGATTCCGCAATTGAACTCGCCTATTAGCATTAACATAGCTAAAGCACCAAACTCGGCCCTGATAAGTCACTATTAGCATTTCCCAGTTTCTCCAGTCTACCACATCAGTAACATAACCACGAAAGTTGATCGATGAAACGAGAATGCTAATATGCCCGTTTATTAGACCGAGTTTGCGTGCGCCAGTGTGATAAATGTAGTAGAGTTTCGTGATCAAATTGGTGATTTTAACACTTGAAAGGGAATGATAGTTGTACCTGAAGGAAACAAGAACCAAAACCAGCTCGTCTCATGTTCTTCCCAAATCTATAGCAAGGACAACTGCAAAATCATCGAACATTCCATCACGTATCAACCAAACAGTAACCAACAAAACCTAGCATAGTTTGAGTGCAGGAAGCAGTCAAACGGCGTTGAATTTGAATGATTATCGAAGAAAGGGCTAATCAAGGTCGTTTGACTGCTGAACTCATTTGGAAAAATTCAACGCCAGAAGAACACATTCGTCAGCCGATGATTCTTATGAAATACATACATCGTATTAACTGCAAAGTAAAACCTAATTTCACTTCAATCTTTGGATCAGTTTGGCTTAATATTTATCAGAAGTTGAGGAAATATATTCGCCGCCGGGAATTTTTCCGGGAGAATCTCACTGCGTAAGAATAGCAAGGAAAGAGAGAAATCTCCGGGGGTTTCCCCCCGGCAGAAAACAAGGAATCAAAATGAACGGAAAATAAGGGAATTTTTTTTTACCAGAATGATTCGACGGCAAGGCGGCGGTCGTCGCAGAAATCGAGCACCCCACCTTCCCACATCCTGAACACGGAGGCGCCGCCGTCGTGGAATTCCTCGTCGGCAGCTTGGACCTTGGTCGTCCATTTCCCCTGCGTCTGCAGCGCGACGGTGGAGCAGAGCAGGTCGAAATCCACCACGGCGACGTCCTCGATCAGCTTCTGCTCCTCCTCATTCCGCCCCTCCGCCGCACCATCGTCGCGAGCTACCCGGTTCTCGAATTCCCCCATTCTAGACCCACCAAGAAAAAACTCAAACCCAGAAACTAAAACCTAGGGGTTTTGGGGGAAATCGAAAGAAAACACTTCCCGATACGAAAAAATCCCTTCTTTCCCCCCTTTCTTCTTCCTTGGCGAAACAGTTGAGTGGCGGGGGAGAGAAATGGGGAAATGGGGAATGAGAAGAGGATAGAATGAACTGGGGTTTTCCCCCTTTTTAAAAGGGGCCGATTTTAATAATGAGAATGATGGTGGGTAGGGGGAGAGCGGAGGAAGGCGGCGGCGGAGGCCGCTTTTTTAACGGGGAGCGAGGCGGAGAGATGATGACGATGATGATTCATCTCCCTCTGCTTCTCTCTCCAATTCATTTCTTTCTCCTTTTTGTTTTTCTTTTGGGTGGGAATTTGGTGGGAAGGCGTTGGCGGGCAGAGCAAATGGAGATGTTGTGGGACCCACTCGGAACGGCTCGTAATCGACGGTTTGAATTGCGACACGTCACCCTCAACTTCCTCTCTGATTTTCCTGGATTTCCATGGATTTGTTTTTAATTAATCCCAGATTAATAAAGCTGTTTTGTTTGGAATTGGGAGTTAAATTGTTTAAGTAATCCAGATTAGTGGTCTGCTGACTCGTTAGAATTGGGGTG
Organism: Linum tenue; assembly: GCA_946122785.1. Taxonomy (NCBI): domain Eukaryota; kingdom Viridiplantae; phylum Streptophyta; class Magnoliopsida; order Malpighiales; family Linaceae; genus Linum; species Linum tenue. The sequence continues at coordinate 89,152,638 of CAMGYJ010000008.1, forward strand.
AATTAGCCTAGGAAAGGACGGTGTTTAATTAACGGTATAAGAAGACAGAAAAGGTTTAGCTGGGAAATGACCAACGAGAGAGGAATAGTTGAACTACAAACTGGAAAAAAAACGCCACTTAAAAATTTGTGTACATTTCAAATGATGGTTCAACAAACTACATCGCTAACCTGTGGTAGGATAGTTCATCGTGTCATTATATCATCACCGTCACTGAAAGAGAAATTAGTTACAATAGTCAATAATGAATACATCGATGCCGCATCAATGTAGATTGGTTTTATATTTTGCATAAAATATAACGTCGAAGAGAAGAGCCATAATCCGGTTGCTTCTTTATTAAATAAGCAACAAAGAATCATAGCTAGCTCGTAACCAAACTATACCTGACAAAGACAGGCAATCAACAGCTTGCTTCCTCACTTGGCCGTTCCTTACATACATATAATAATCAAAGAGAAGAAGAAAGGAAAGATAACAGATATCAAATCCCAATCATAATGGGGATGACCAACCAAACTCTTTGGTTTTCATTATCCGGACGCCTCCTAATTCTCCAATAATATTAGTCTAATTGCATCATTTCCATTCGGTTCATATAAAAATACAGCATAGTTGTCAATGGAGCACATGCTCAGATGATGAACTGGTGGTGCAAATTATCAGTGGTGGGTAGAGGGCCCCTATTAATGGCATTCTGATTTCTGGATATAATAACAAAAATGGTTTGGGGATAAGAAAGGAGAAAAGGGTCCACTTTTCCTCTCCTTATCCGAAATTCCCAACCCACTACATCACATGTACAGTCAATGCCAACCCAGAAAGGCCAATCTATTACTGTAATCAGACTGTTAGGTTCTGTACTTCTGTTGCCATTCAAGCTAGGAATGAAAGGCTTGTTGCTGATGTACATGGTGGATTCAGGTTCGACCACAAATCCAACATTTTGACCAATAGGGATGAATGAATTCCAGTTTGGTTGTCTTACCAGCTAGCCGAAAGGGTCGTCCATCTTTCTTCGGTAGCTCAACCTGATGAATGACTCGGTTCTGAGATAGATGAACCTTCATGGAGTGTTACACTCTTACTTCCTACACAAAAAAGAAACAAGGCGATTTAGGGTTTGATAGGGAGAGAAAAATGAGCAGCTGTAGCCTGTACATTAATCAAAATCCAGAGAGGAAGAAATGAAATCGAAAACTTCGAGTAAATTGACCATAACTGGTTTCCCAAAACATCAATCTCCAAATCCCAGGAAGGATAGAGTTTCTTTGTAAACAAGGCAGCTGTCTAAACAGATTAGGCAGAGTGCCCATTCAGACAGGGCCCCTCAAGTTTCCTGTAACATAACCATCACCATGTAAAGAATTCAACACACAGAACAATGAAGAACTCAGGTGGATATTCTTGGATTCGATCTAACGAAATAGATTACATTGTCGAATGGAAAAATACAAGACAAGAGTAGTTCGACATAGATCAAACTTTCGAAGAAGGCCTCACAAGTCCCAAACCCGAACCACTACCCAAGTGCTTGAAATCCGTAGCAACAAGACCCTCATCGTGACCTGCAAACCCAGTCCCGCCCTTCTCCAACTGCACCAAATCCCTCCCTTTGCACCCCTTGCTGCACTCCAAGCAAACCTTGTCCACCGCCAAGAACTTATCTGCACACTTCTTGCAGAACACATGGCCGCATGAGCTCACAGCAACAAGCGTTAGCGTGTTGGTCAGGGTGACCTTACAACTCGGACAGAGATAGATCTTATCGAGAGAGCCCCTGTCACCCTCACTCGTGTCTTCGGTTAGATAGATGGGGAAGAGGCTCTTCATTTTAAGCTTCTCGTTCCCCTCGGGGCATGTTGTGTGGGAGGACGGAGCATCCACTTTAACGGTGGCTTCTGGTGTTGCTGAGGGAAGCCAGAAGGCTTTCATCGTACGAAGGGCTTCCTCTTCGAAGGAGGTTGTCTTCACACTGTTAGCACCATGGAAACCGTTCTTGTCTTGGTTACGGTTTCGGCTGTCGTTGCTGTACTGTGGGACTGCACCATGGTTCTGCTGGTCGAACGCGTCAAGTTCTCGAGTTCTCTGTGCCGCTAACTTATCTTGTTCCTCTTCCTTGTCCTGCTTTTTCTGTAACTCATGGGCGGCTTGCTTCCTGCGAGGTAAGCATACATCATCTAACTAGGCACAGTATAGGGGAGCACCAAATATATGAATAGTTACATGATGCTCAAATTACATTCACATTGAAGATCATGTAGCCCGTTTTAAGACAACATAAACACATGTCATAAGTGAACAAACCATATGCATGACCAATAATACAATCATGAAGCTCCTCATAGAATTCGCTAATAGTTAATGCACGTACATTGAAGATCACTTTGCAAGACAAACAGTCAGAATTCGTCCAAAATGCTAACAGTTCAACCCTACTAGCACAGCCAGTAAAGCAAGCAAGCAAGAACCGCAGGCCTGATACGAACCTATCTCAATCCTAAATCTTCGAGAACAATCCAAAAACTAGCTTAAAATTCTAAAATCCTTCAATTTCAGAGACAAAAGAAACAAAAATATCCACAAAGCTCAGAACACAGCCATTGGCTATCCAGCAAATGGGATAGGCAAAACTGAGAGACACGAGCAACTATGATTATAACAGAATTCACACATCATCAAGACACTCTAATCACATTGAAGATCACCTCGCAACCAAAACTGTCCAAAGACACCCAGCTACCGCAAAAATGTTACCCACGACACAGGAACACATGTATGAGATCCACTTCCTATAGCTATGCAATTCAACACCACTAGGTAGATTCACAGACGAACACAAGACAATTCCCTAGTTTTCAATTGAGGGAAATCCATACCTAGATCAAAACACCCAATTATTCGTCAATTTCAGACACCAAAGAAGCATCCTTGACTAAAATCCGACTAATTCAACTTCAACCAAACATTCATAGCCAACTCACTAGTTCTAAAGCTCGAGTGAATCAGCTTATACAGAAAGAGATAAAAGGGGGGAAATGGAGGGAATTTTTTTTTGTACCGAATGATGTCTTTCTTCTGGGCGAGGAGGCACTCGAGGATGCATTCTTTACAAAAGACGTGACCTTTGGGACAAGACATGGGACTGATGAAGGGCTTCAAGCAGAGGCTGCAGGCGTCGAAGGGCTTGATCGAGTCCTTGCCCAGCCGCTCCCTCTGCGTCCCGTAGCCGAGCTTCCTCTTCTCATCGTAAGTGAAGAACGCTAGATCGTTGTTGTTCTTCGAGTGTCTCTGCGGCATGGTTAATCGACTTTCAGGAGTATCAGACGCCGCCGATCTAGATTAGGTGATGGAAACGGAGTGTCTTTAACTCTCAATAACCCTAGAAATTTTCCGATACCGATTTGGAGTAGAGAAGTTCCGAGATCGGATTCGACGGTGACTTTTTGTGCGACTCCGGTTTTTGGAAAGTCGGCTATTCGGAGGACTTGAGCCGTTGGATTTGAGAAGGCGACACATAATACGGTGTCCTATCATATTCTGTTTGGGCCAGTTTTCGTGTTCGATTTGGTACCATGGGCCCATCCATTTGGGCCTAGTCGCTAGCAGATGAGATCAATGTTCTCAGCCCGTTAGTTAGATTCCATGGAACCTAAACAATGGCACTACCACCAAGTACCAATACAGTAAAATATTGGTCACACTCCAACAAAGGTAGAGCTTTATCATTTGTTAATGTCTTGATTCGTTCACGCTAGAATATATCCTTATAATAAAAAATGTCGTTATTAATGTCTTAATTCGTCTAAAAAAATAGACTAGTTCCATCTAATAACAAATAGTAAAGTATTTTATCACCAAATATTTTTATAAGAGTAATATATATTTACTATTAGTGGGTAGGTGCTACTTAAGAAATTCGAATCTAACACCTTTTGGTTCAAGACTAGTGGTATTAACACTAGACCAAAATCTTATTCGCATTTTATCACTATGCAAAGTTGGGAAGGACTTTTTAATTGCTATATTGTTTTCTATATGGTTTTCTAATAAACGATATACGATATCTTTAAGCTATTGTACCTGCTCGAGCTGTAAACCGGGGCCAAGCGATCTAACTCGTGAAGTTCACGTGGGCGGTGTCGGGGGGAGCAGCCGGAAAATTTTCCACCTGATGACAGTCGTCGTCCTAAAAAAATAATGCAGAGAGAGCATCGTCGTCATTCACACCCTGCAAACATGAATCTGATCAGAAATGAGGTTCCGATTAAACCAAAGGTTGGTTATTAATTCTTACTCCTTCATCTTATATTATCTTCTTCACATCAGAGAGGGAATTCCGATTCCCTAGAGACAAACACACAATGGGAGAAGAAGAAGAAAAAAAATCTCAGAGACCCACGGCCACGAGGAGAGGTGATGGGCAGCACACTCTGCGTACGTGATGCGTGGGGTTATCTGCGCGTGCCACTTGGACAACCTGAATCAATCAATATCAAAATCAAACTGAAATGGATTGATTGATTGATGAACGTAACATCTCTACATTAGTGTGATGTTAGTCTATCATCCGGCTCATATGTTTCGGTCTCTATAGACTGTAGATTTTTAGTTCCGAATTCATACATTCGATATCGAATTATGTATATGCGTCGATTGTTAGTAGCAGTTCCAAAGTTCGAAATTAGTTTGTGTTGAATTTATTATTATTTTACAGTTAGGTCGATCCTTTAGAAGTAAGACAGTGGTGTTTTGCGACATTTTTTGATAAAGAAAGCTGATAAAGTATGAAAAGGGTTCGACTATCAAGAACTAATCGATCGCAATAATTTGAGTTGTTGGGAGATGTTCAATAACATCTGAATTTTATACAATATACTAACTGCACAAATCAATATGGTGAGCAAGCTCCGGAATGATATTCTTGTGTTATGTGTTTGACCAATTTTAGTAGGTCATTCTAACTAATTGGAAGTTTGGAACCATGTCAAATGAAACCCACTACATATCATCTAATGTGTCAACATAAAATTCATAACCACAACATACTTAGTGATCATAGACATCTAAATTTACCATCCAAAACCTTATACACGAGCACAAGAAGAAGGAAGTATGATCCAAACCCAAAATTAGAGCGACGGATAATCTTTATTCATACCTACCACAAACCATTTTCATCCTACATTTTTGAGCACCTAATCGACATTCAAAGATTGCTCAACCTAGTTCCCACCTCCCAATCACCTAAGAACCCCAAAAGCTTCGGACTTTCGAGCAGCCCATCAAACCCGACGCCGTCGTGTTCTCCGGCGGCGCCGTCGACGACCACGGAACCACTTGATTCTCTCCGTCATCTCCATCCCCGCCGCCGCCATCATCCTCGTCGTCATCGTCACCATCTTCATTCTCGTCTTCATCGGAATCCCCTGAACCTCCGTCTTCTGAATCGCCGTCTCGGTCTCTGCCCTCGGCGCCGTTTCTGCTGGAAGTTGAATCATTAGTGGCGGCGCAGCCTTCGCAGAGAGAGATCGTCGGAGCGAGCCGGGATCCGGACCCGGTCCAGGGAGTCGGGCTCTGGCACTCGTGGCAGAGGAGGGTTCGGGTGTGCTTGGCGACGAGGAAATTGGCGCCGTGGACTTTGCCGTCGCAGTCCCAGCAGAGGCTCGCTTGATCGGATTCGCAGTACATTCTCGCCGGAGAATCGCAGAGCTCGCACTTCTTCATGTTTTTTTCTCCCCCCGCTGTGATTTACTGTTTGAGATTCGCCTGCTCTGTTTTTTTTTAAAGGGGAAAAGGGAAAGAGTATAATAGAGCAGAGTATTTGCGACCGGCTAGTCATAGGAAGGGGAAAAGATTAATATAAACAAAAATAAATAGTTAAATGACAAATGGGAACTGTTTTTTTTTTTTTTTATCTGAGTGATATCAATGGAGGAAAATAGTTAAACTTACAATTCTACCCAGGATCTCTAAAAGACTCTAAAGAAGCCACCCAAAAAATCAAAAGATTCTACCTCTAAACGAGACAAAAGCAGTGCTTTACGCGCCACTCAATGGGCAGCACTGATGGCGGATCTAGGAACCGCCCTAAACTCTATACAAACAGACAAAGAGCTAAGGATCTGAAGACACTCTCGTAACACCGGACCACCAATCGAGTCTTCTATGACGCCTTGACGAACTTGTTAGACGACCACTTCGGAATCACCTTCGACTATCATGCGGGTCAAGGAACTTGAGGCTACGATGGAGATAGCATCTCTGAAGGCTAGAAGCTCTGCCAGATAAGGATTGACTATTCCTTGATGCTACAGCCCGAACGCCAACACCACATGCCCGTCTGACCCACGGATAACAAGCCCAGACGAACACCCGATGGCACAACCAGCAGCGTCAAAGTTGATCTTCAAAAAGACTTCTGGCGGAGGGACCCAGGTGGCATGATGGTTTGGGAGTAGAGAACTGCGGGGTGGAAGAGGAAGGAGAAGATAGGAGACTTCGAGGACCTGGTTGTAGAACTGGTTGGTTAGGGAACGGACATGAGGTTGGTAAATTCGAAGGTCACTTTATTTCTAGACTTCCAGATTCTCCAAAGTAAACAGAGACATTGGAGAATGTGGAATGGGGCGGTCTCAGAGACCATGACATGTCGCCACCATAGACTAAAGTTAACAGTCTGGGCGGTCTCAATAAAGTTGCTCAATCCCACTAAAGTCCACAATCTAATGGCTAGGGGGCATCTGAAGAATAAATGTTCAATGCTTTCTCGATGTCTTGAGAAAGCAATTTACTTCAGGAAATTGAAGAGTCACCATAGTTTGCAATGTCGTTTAACATAATACAACTGCAATTTAAAATAATACAAACCATTCTTAGTGGAAACCCATATTTTTCTTCTTCTGATTACCATCTTTTTAGAGGCAGAGTTAGCTTCTAATACGATTAGTTTTTGCTTGGGGTCTTTTAGAGGCAGATAATGAGATTGTCGAGTAAGTGTGAATGAGGAGAAAATTCGAATTACATAAATATTACAATTTACAAACATAAACCAACTAATAATTAGCCACAAAATTATTACTGTAAGTAGAGAAAAATACTTGCAAGTCATGCTTCTAAATAAGTCTAATTGCTAAACAATAGTCGTGATGCCTACATCTCAACAAATTTTAAGACTAAAGTTGAACTTAATGTCATTGATTTGTCTGATCTAGTCCTACAATGTCTATTGTAATTTTTAAAAATTTAAAAGAATTACTTCAAATCTAACGATCTATACAGTGTCTAATATGATTTAGATTGCTTAAACATTTTTTATAAGATAAATAAGTGAAAAAATGGAAAAGTACATTGTTTATAGAGCTAGTTTCTTATAGGATTTAGATTTGCTTCAACACTTGTAGTACAGTAAGTCAATGAAAAAATAAGAAATAAGTTTTTAGATAATCGTTTCGTACAGTTAAAAGTTAATTTACGATACAATTTAATTTTGCTTCAACGCTTCTAATATGATTAGCATATTGTTGATTATGAGTGATGGAGTAAGAACCCTTTTAAGTTGACAAAAAATTCTTCTAACTGTGACAAGATCAAGCGACCCACACATCATAAAACGATACATAATCCATTTGGACAACAATGATCTTGAAATCCAGAACATCATAATCAAGTTTGAGACCATAAGTGTATCTACAAACTCTAAGATCTTAGAAATTCGAGGGACACTTTCTGATGTCAATTCATTACCCAGGAAAAAAGGCTACAGTTTGTAAGAGCAGCCCATGCCCTCGGATGCATCCCATATAGCTTCAAAAACGTCCATATTTATCATCTTCTGGTCCTTAAAGTTGAAGCATTTTGCAATGCTTATATCTAGGGCTGGAAGTTTGGTACCGGTATTTGGGATATACCGAATACCGTACCGAATTTGTCTATATTTGGTATTACCGAATATACGTATTATTTTGTGGGATTGGGATTGGGATTGAATTTCAATTGTTATTCGGTATTAAGGATTACGGGATTGGGATCGGTATATACCAAAATACCGATCAATACCGAAATATAAGTTAGTGTGTATTTTATCCTCTCAACTAGACTCTCACATTCACTACTAAGCGACCATCAACCACCAAAAGTGTCATTTAATTATACATAGATCATTATATCACTATTTCACACTATTATTAGTCGTCTCTCAACCTCAAATTCGTCAAATTAAAGATTACCAATTACAAGAACTTAAGATGTTAGCTCTAGGCAACTCAAGACTATTTGCTTAGTTTCTTCGCCCTAAATTAAACAATAAAATTTAATTTATATATTTAATTATTAATTGCAAAGGTAAGTAATTATGTATTCGATAATACCGATTGGGATACCGAGGTACCGATTGGATACCGAAATTATTTAGGGATTGAGATTGGGATTGATTTTAGGGTGTAATTCGGTATTCGGGATTTCGGTATTTGATATTGGGATACCGATACCGTACCGATTTCCACCCCTACTTATATCCCTCTTTAACATTCCGACCTAATTCAATCACTGAGGTGGTTGACACTAAACGGTGGGGATGGTGGACAAGAAGCAGAGCAAAAGGGAGTGTCTTCTCAAATGGTGGGCGATTAGCTTTAGCTATTGTTTGAAGGCCGCCATTGCACCTAACAATGCCCATACCGCCACCTTTTTATTATGCGATTACATTAACCATATCCGCCCAACGTCTTCTTATGTGATGTCGCATTCCTTTCGACAATAAGTCATGTCAGAATTTGAAAATAAAATACTCCAACATCAAAACGATGTCATTTTGATAGAAAATTAGCAAGAATAAAAAAATCAGGCAGAGCCCTCCTCTCCAATAGAATTTTAATCGACACTTACTCCATCATTTTCTCTCCTCATCTAAAGCGACACTCAACCCTCTCCGGTAAACAGAGACTGAGCCCTCTCTTTGAGGGTTGAGATAAAAGTTAACGGTTGCACTTTGCAATTGGGTTTAGTTATAGACTAAATTTGGTGAAATTTTTAAATACCAAAGGAAAATATATTTAAACTATACCAAAGCGGACCGAATACAATGTCAGTCTTGTACCATTTCAACTGGTTAACTCCTATTAAGGTTGATACTTTCGTTCTTGTGTACTGGACCAATGGTATCTGTACTTAATCATCGTTCTATCCATATATATAGATCATAGCCGGAAAACAAATGAAAGAAGCAAAAACATTGCGATGGCTAAGGAATCATAGGAAGTTCACGACTTTCACCAACAAAAAGGAAACATAATTGTTGGGCATGTGACTCGGACCTCCCCGCGCCAAGGAAACACGCCGCCATTACCCTCGATGCTGTCAGACACGTCAGAGCGCGACACGACCGACGTCGCTCCAGCGCGAAGACCCCGCGCGCGGCGAAGGCGAAGGCGAAAGCTATGCAGGCAAGTGAAGAGATTAAGCGTAGACCAAACCAAAGAGCCGCAGAAAGCGTCATTTGTGCTTCCCGAGGGAGAGTCACATCAGGGCCCTAGATACAATCAGAGGTAAACCCCTGACATGTCCTAGGTAGAGGTGTGGCCTAAATCCCTGACATGTCAGTGGTCATGTCACCGTACCATCATGTAATCCACTCATGTAATCCATCCACTCACCCACCACCATGTAGCCTATAAATATGGCATTTACTCCGGTGGGTGAGGGGATGACATTTTGGGCATTCTATCTCTACAAACATAAACTTCTCTCTCTAAAACACCAATTCTCTCAACCTCAATTCTCTCAGACCTTTGTTCTACGTCACATAGTTGATTTCCCCTTGCTTATTCTCCTGACCCACTTCCTTCCCCGAACCTCACTCCTACACTCAGTTAGGTTCAAACAATAATAAAGTTCATCATACAAGTTCCGATCAACAATGTAAAAAGCAAAAAACCGAGCAAAACGATAAATTGATAACTAAGAGAGAGAGAGAGAGAGAGAGAGAGAGAGAGAGAGAGAACAGAGTAATTGACATCTCATGCCGATGGCTGCAGGCTGGGTTCGAGCAAGTACTACTTGGGTGGTGAGATCCATACAGGCGGAGGACTGCTACGAATCGAAGCACTAGAACAGAGCGGCTGAACAATGCAAGTGGTCATATTGTAAATCTCCATGTCGTGACCTACATAACGCTTCTCGTTCCACCATGGATGGTACTCAACTACATCATCAGTGAAGTAGATGGAATCGGCTGTTAATCCCGGATGCTCTTTTGTAGAGACGAAAGTAGCGGAATTAAAACCGACGAACAAAGCAAAATCGCCGATACTTTCCACCTCACCCCATCCTCTTTTGTCGTCTTTGATAATCGCGTCGTCGATTCTCAGCTTGTACACACTGAATTTGCTGGTCCAGTAAGTTATGCTGCTAGTCATAGCAGGATCAGGATCGTCAGCAGGAGCAACAAACACCTCCTCCTCCTGGTGCTCATCCTTGTATTCTGCAATATGACCCTGATGGCCGCAATACAGAGCCAAACGTTCTGGCGATATGAATACATCTCTAGTAACCATCGTCAATTCATCGCTGACTGGACTTATCACCAAGTAGCTATCGTCAGCGATATCGTTATGAAAATCGGTGTCAAGCATTGAGAGCTTAGGTTCATCCGGCACCGAAAGATCACACACGAAAACATTCCCATTATGGTCAAGGGCGTAGAATTGACCCTTCCAGAAAACCACATCGGCAAAAGGAATGGTCGGAGGTAAATCACCGTGGGAAACCAACGTCCACTTCGCATCACCATGCCTACAAAGCGCTAAGCTGAACTTCTCACAGAAACAGATGGCCATCACAATGAGTTCCTTCTCTCCGGGCTCGGCTGACATGGCAGCTCTTATAATTCTTCTCAATGTACTTCTTGTCTTGTGCCATCGTCCCGTCGGAGCCGTAACGGAGTACGTATTCACGGCAGAGCTTTTCGGGGCGGTAGGCCAGCACGAGGGAGAAGTTGTGAGGGGCGGCAGGGGGATCTGATTCCCCGTCGAAGGGTTCAGCAAGAAGACGGGCGGTGTTTGCTAGACCATAAACAGCCAGCCGAAAGCAGAGCCCCGACAAGTTTTGTCACCAGGGAAGTCGACGTGGCGGTGGTGAAATTGCTGCTCCGCCACATCGTAAAAGTAGCATCGATCGTCATCATCCTTGCCGTCGGAGCGGCACATTAGCCATGGAACAAAAATCTAAGGAAGAGCACACTACTCCAGGGGTCCCTCTTGAAATCCTTTCCTTTCCTGCTCCAGGTAGCGTGGGTATTTCCTTTCCTTTTCTGTTCGTGTCTATTATCTCTAGATTATGATCAATTAAAGTGACTTTGTTCTCCCTCTTAGTCTCCACGCGAATTTGGTTCAAGAAGTTCTTGAACTTCTTGGGTGTTATTGGGGGAGATGGTCTGTTGTTTGGACGTGGGGTGGATGACGGCGACACAAACCTTCACTCTTGGATGTCGGTATCCAAGCTCATTGTGGTATGATTCTTGAGCCTTCTCAACTTGTAACTACTTGTCCTGTGTGTAGTTCTTGACTGAGACGAGTAATATGGAAAATCAGAGAAGGAAACTGGAGTCGTACTGGAAGTGGAAGCTACTGAATATATGGACCAGTTCAGTGGGGCTCATCTTTTCTTGTAGTCTGTACAACAATAATAAGCTCGTTCTAGCTCACATTCCTCTTACTTTAGTCTTCTCCATAGCAACTTGAAGCCATCAAATAGACTCACTTTATAAACGTTGTGGTTCAAAGAACGTTTCACTTACTCTTTTCTATTAATTAATTTATGTAAATTGCAATATATAATGAGTAAACTTTATTCTTTACTTCACTTTATTTCTAGAAGTTAAAGATTAAGATTGGAGACAGATTTATTCCCCCAAACTCTAACATGACCTCTCTGTTATGAAATAATTTCTTGAACCCAACTACACTTGGTGTGGATACTGAGAGGGACAACAAAAAAAAGTCTCTTCAATCATTCAGAATCACAGAAATCATAAACAAGAACCCAAAAGAAAATACCAAAACTATCCGATTCAAAGATTTGAGAGAGGGATGCTAGAGCATTAGTGGACTCTTTATTTCGTACTCCATGATCAGAAGATAAATGGAGAGCGAGCTTGGCCTCATGATGTCGTCTTTTGTCACAAATATGTCATAGGAAAGGCTTCAAGTAAACGCAACAATTGCATCCTTCGAAAAGGAAGAGTAACCAGAATTGGCAGTTGTGTATTGGGGGAGCAGATCGATTTCTTTGTTGCCCGCCATTGCTATTCCATATAGAGAAATTCTCAGGGTGAAAACTATGGGAATGATGATCGTTTCAGAGGAAGAGAAAGGAAAGAAAAAGGAAGAGGGAAAAGGAAAATACGCCCGTGGATATGCTTGAAAGTCCAAAGATTCTAATAAAGCACCAGGGGAGTGCTTTTGATCAGAATACGCAGCTCACACAAACAATCGAACGCTAGATGATGGATAGGTAGAATTCTCGCCACAATCGAGGTGATTAATCGATTGATAAGAGAACTTGCTAAACGATTTTGGAATCCACTCAGAATAGCTTCACAAGGGTCTTGTAATTAGCTAAGGAATCCACTCGTAGCTAATGACAATGGGTAAACTCTCGAGACGCAACTCAAGAAATCAGGCTACCTGAAACTGTTTCAACACTTAGCCAAAAATCAGAATTCTTCAAGTGAGTTGAGATGACTTCTTTGGCAAGTAATTATGAATTGTGGATTGATCCAATTGGGATCATATCAGATTCTCATTTAAGACCCTTAACAAGTGATGTAATCTATAGTTTAGTTCGGTTCTAGATATACATTTTCTCCAAAAATATTAGTTTTCCAATTGTAACATGTATATGTGATATTTTAAGAATCTTTTGGTGTTTTGTGGTTCCTATTCTCCGCGATAATATATATTTTGCAGTTCAAAGCACGTTTCACTTACTTGGTATTATTAATTAATTTATTTAAGTTGCAACATATAATTAGTAAATTTTATTCTTAACTTCACTTTATTTCTAAAAGTTAAGATTACCAAACTATTTATAACCAGAAGATATTCACAAGAGTATCAGTTGTCATTCATTTTTATTGTCTATACTCCCAGACTATAACAAACCCTCTCATCGTGAAAAAAGTTCTTGAACCCAAGTATAGTTGATGTGGATACTGACAGGGGCAACAAACGTTTCTTCGACTGTTTAGAATCACAGAAATCATAAACAGCAAGAACAAAAAAGGAAATACCAAAGCTACATGTTTCAAGGATTTGGGAGAGGGAAAACTGGGCCATGAGTTGACTGTTCATTTTGTATCTTTGATCATAAGATATATATAAAAAGTGTGATTGGTCTAGGAATTCCATCGTTTGCCACATATATGACATATGAAGGATTTGAAGTAAATGCAGAAATCGCAGTCTTGAGAAAGAAAGAGTACGTAGAAGTGGAAATTGAGTATCAGGGGAGCGGGCTGGATTTCTTCATTGCCTGTCATTGTCATTCCATACGAAGAAATCTCAGGAGGAAAACAAGGGGAAGGGAGTTCGTTTCAATATGGGAGAAAGGAAATTAAGACGAACGGGGGAAAGGAAAATACGCTCAGTGATGTAATCTATAGTTTAGCTCAATTCTAGATATATAGTTTTTCCAAAAAAGTTAGTTTTCCAATTCTAAAATGTGCGTGAATATTTTAAGACTTTTTTGGTGTTTTGTGCTTCCTAATTCCCGCGATCACATATATCATGGGTTATAAACATGTTTCACTTACTCTCTTCCATTAATTAATTTATGTAAGGTGCACCATATAATTAGTAAACTTTATCTTTAACTTCACTTTATTTCTAGAAGTTAAGATTAAGATTGGAGACAAACTTCTTATAACCAGAAAATATTCACAAGAGTATCAGTTGTCATCCCTTTTATTGTCACTCTCTGTTAAATAATTTTAAATATTCAACTAGGTTTTATGCATAATTAATTTCATGAAACACAAATTTCACCAAGAAGTGATTGAATAAGATTATACAAATGAATATAAAATATACATAGGGTAGCAACTCTTTGATTCACACTGGATCAAATAGAGCCAAATGATCACTGAAGTAGTCAAAACAGAACCTAATATAAGATGAACCAATCATCGATCTCATTAATTTTGCAAATCTTAAAAAATTATTAAATTGACCGAGATGAATGCACTGGAGATTTATTTTGATTTGCAAATTTTCTATACATTTGAACCGTGATTATCAAATTATATGGTTGCACACCCAAAGATTAGTGGTTGAGCCATGAGTTGAAACTAGATGTGTCCTTTTTCTAAATATAAATGATTTCAAGTGAGGATTCCATTTATAGTGTAATAAATTATTTTTTTGGCAATCAAATGAAAATAATAGATATGTCCCGTACATTCAACATTATCATACATAAGAATGTACATATAATTTTCAATAAATTTTTATTGTCATCCCTATTCCCGACCTAACGCGAAATCAACCCGTATAAGACCAAGGTAACTTGTATCGTCCAACTGTCTTCAGATGTTTGTACCTTTCACCGATCTGGTCCTAGGTCAGCCTGGTCTTTGACCATTCTTGTCCTGGGCGATCGGGTTAATTTTCAATTAATTTATAATTATTAGTGCGTGATGTAATTATGATTATTATTATGATGCGAATGTGATTCACAAGCTTAGAATGATTAAGTAGGCAAATTTAGAATTACGATTAGTATGCCAATATCATCTAATGTGATTAAGTGAAAGTGATTAATATGATTAAGCATGTGAATTTTGATCAAATCGAATCTCCTAATTGAGAGCAATACCAAATCCGAAGATGAGCAAGTGATGACAACACAAAGACCCATCTTCTTGTCAATCTTTACTAGCTAGCCTTAATAAGTGAACTTTCATGCACTTCAGCACTTGTATATTCACTTCCGTTTCTTTTACCTCTTTTTCACCCCCTCCATTACCATTCACATCCCAGTAAGGCTTCTTTCTCAGTCTCACAACTCGGCAGAAAGCCTTACTTCCGAAATATATATACCAACAACATAACATCAAGTAGAAATGGGTTACGTTTGTATAAACTATAAAGTTGGTGCTCCTCTACTACGTACTATTTTCCGCGAAACTGAATCATGCACCTTCCTTTATAGGAAATCTGCTGTAGTTGTAGTAACCCATTATTGTGATTAACGACAGGCAAATGAGAGATCCAGTACTTATTATAACACAAAAGAGACACAATACTTCACTCCTAACATTAATTTTATATGCAAAACGTAATTAGGATTTTATATAAGGTGGGTTCAAAATATGATAAATTTTTCTTTAAACCATATCACGCAATGTGCCATATTTTGAAACATCTAATAAGATGCATTGATATGATTCAGAACATAACATAGAGCATATATAGAGAAGTAGAAAATGACAGAACATAACATACTCAAACGATTTCAAAGACAGGATAATCTTTCGTCGTCGGTTTGTTGATATCCTTCTCCCACCATCGCGAAAGCTAGCCAGGGAGAAAGAAAAAAAACCCACCACTTACTAAAACGGACGTGTTTTTCGTAGTGGTGATCACAACTCGGATACTTGCTCATCATATATAGATCGAAATTTCCACGAGGGAGAAACCCTAATAACGAAAATCATAAAGCTCGAACCTCATGCGACAAGTATCACCTGAAGAGACGTCAGCGCCTTGTTTGTGCGCGCAGGTATCCTTGATAACATTTTTGGCCTGAATAAGACACTTGTCGGCGGAAGGTTTCGGCAGATCCACCCACCTGTGACCGTACACCGGCCAGCCGGAGCAATCAACTCGGTGGTAAAAGTCGCCGTCGCTCGGAGGGTCGACTATCGACCCGGACAAGGCGTCCAAGAGGTTGGACACGCATTGGTTTCGGAGGTCGCTGGCCTCGAACGAGTCGGAAAAAATCCCAAAATACTCTACCTATTAAAAAAAATTCCTCAAATACAATACTTATAAACTTTTTTCCCAAAATACAGCAGTTTCACCATCACTGTCTTTGTCCAAGACAGTGATAGTAATCATCGCTTTGATTAAAAACGGGGAAGGTATCACCGCTTTTGAGGACAGCGGGGATAACATCACCGCCTCAAACCACGACAGTGATTGCTTCACCGCCTCGGACCACGACAGTGAATGCTTCACCGCTTTGGACCACAACAGTGATCGCATCCCCGCCTTTCAGAACGACGGTGATAATTTATCTCTTCACCGCGTTTATGTGAAACGGTGATAGCATCGCGGTGGAGAAAAGCGGGGATAATTGACCACGTTTTTCTACCCTGGTAGGTGGAAAATTAGGTCACAGCGACCTAGCTATCACCGCTTTGGACAACAGCGATGATGTGTTCACCGCCGAAGTCCAAAGCGGTGATTAGCAGCCATTTTTTCCTATATATACAGAAGCCCACTCCCTTCCTGCTGCTGCCTTACAGCAACCAAATACAACAAACCTTTTTTTTTAGTCGGTTTCTCAGCTGGTTTGGAGTTGGTTTACTGCTCAAGAAACTCGTCGGGATTCGGTATGTTAGAATTACGTATTGTTTACATTAATTTGTTTATATATATAGATTAATTATGATATGATAGATGTTAGTTAGTTAGTACTGAATTTAGATTAATTTGTTTAGTTTTCTCATGATAGATCGGGATTGAGTATGTTATAAGTATGTATTTTTTACATGTTGAGCTGTTAGTATGAATATGTCTGTATTTAGTGAATCGCAGTTATTGGAAAAGATGTTATGATATATTTAGATTAATTATGATATGATAGATGTTAGTTAGTTAGTACTGAATTAGATTAATTTGTTTAGTTTTCTCATAATAGATCAATTAGTTGCATTTTATTATGGGTTTGTTTTGTTTTTGTATCCATAATGTACTAATTGTATACTAATACTTAATTATTATAAATTGCAGACATGGGTAAATTTAAGAAGTTTCGGCTTATTATTCGGTGGAATGGTCGGGTGACAAACTCGAACATGGGGATCGACTATGAAGATGGCGAATCCAGTACGCTTACAATTGAGTCGAGGCCCTCGTGGCAAGAACTCCATGACAGGTGTGCAGAAAGGACTTGTACGGGCGGGCAAATGAGAGTTCGTCAAATTACTTACCGGTATCCCAACATGAGTGCTGACGGAGTCATGTACGAAAAAGTTGACATAAATGATGATGACGACGCGAACATGATGACACATTTCATATCTGAGAACGGCGTGCGGCTTGCAGAGGTGTATGTCGAGACCGAGCCGGTCGGTGAAACTCATTCTCACCAGTATTCTTATGATGATGGTTTTGCAGGAGGGTATGGCTGGGGTGGTAGTTCAAGTAACTACGGAGCAGGTTCTTCTGCCGGAGGGTATGGTTGGGGAGGTACTTCAAGCAACTACGGAGGAGGTAGTTCTGAAGGAGGTGTTGGGTGGGAAGAATACCTGCCACATGGTGGTGAGACTGCCGTCGATATCGTTCAGCCCGACGGTGATCAATGGCCTGCTTGGGGTCCAGAGTGGGGTGACATTGAAAACACCCTTCGAACTGGGCGTCCTTCGCATGACCAAGAAGGCGATGCTGGTTATGCTGCTAACGATGACCATCCTTCGCCGACCTATCCATTCGCCTCCAGTGACGATGAAAGTGAGGAAGATTTGAGATCAGTCAGTGAGGAGGAAGATACGGACGATAACGACGATATCGATGACAGTGAGGTGGCGTTCCGACAGGCACCAACGCCTTACTACACAGAGGTTCCTGATCAATTTTTATATGGTCAGAACGATGCCCCTGACTTTCGGCCCATGCCTGTGTATAATCCGACTGCTAATTTGGAAGTGGGTATGGCGTTCACTTCGAAAGCCGATGTGCAAGACGCTTTTAGCGAAGAAGCCATGCGGCGTAATTTTGAATGGAAGGTAAAATATTCTGACAAGGGACAACTGCATGTCATTTGTAAGAATGCTGGAGAGGGTTGTATGTGGCAACTTCGTGCTGCATATATGAAGAGAAAGGGGGTCTGGGTCATGCGGACAGTAGAGAACAACCACAGTTGCTCCTCAACCATACTTTCACAGGATCACCGGCAACTGAAAGCAAAAAAAGTGGCAAGAACCATTAAGCACCTTATCGAGGCACAACCAGATATCAAGATAAAAGCTATCATGGCGGAGGTGAAGGATCGACACTCCTACACCATAAGGTATAAGAAGGCGTGGCATGGGAAGCAGAAGGCCATGGCTGATGTCTACGGTGATTGGGATGACTCGTATGCTTTACTCCCCAGACTAATGTCCGCAATGGAGGAGTCCAACCCTGGGACGGTTTTCGTGCCTTGGTACAACAACGTAGAAACTGAAGATCAAGTTCGAGTACAGAACGAGTTGATGTTTCATCGTCTGTTCTGGACATTCAAGCCATGCATTGACGGGTTTCCCTTCTGCATGCCAGTGATTCAGGTATATTACGGACTCAAAATATTGTACTATTTCATTACTTTACTAATTTCAATTTTTATTAACTCATTATTCATTTTAACAGGTTGATGGAACTTTCCTTACTGGGAAGTATAAAGGAACTCTTCTTATTGCCACTGGGGTTGATGGAAATTTAAGTATTTTTCCCTTAGCATTTGCATTAGTTGAAGGGGAGAACAACCTAAGTTGGGCATGGTTCTTTGACCAGCTACACGCCCACGTCACACAAAGAATGGGTATTACAATTATATCGGATCGACATGCCGGGATTAAACACGCCGTCCGTGGTTTCCCGGACGAATGGGGATGGACATGGCGTTGGTGTATTCGTCACTTCCTAGCCAATTTCCAACACAAATTTGGCAAGAAGAAAGACATAAGAGATCAATTGTGGAGTGCAGGTAATAATGTAATTCAGTGATTGTTCATGGTTTATTGTTCAAATGAAATTTCTTATGGATTAATTATTTCTTATGGAGTATGAACATCGCACCACCAGCTTGTTTCGCTCCCAACTTCGAGCAAGTACACAACTCGCGGTAGATCCCAGCCAAGACGGCCGACCCCCAGCTTCTTTGCCCGATCTCGTCCCAGTCACCGAGGAGCATATTTAACCACATGCCTTGTATCCACCGGTTTGACTTGTCGGGGAACAGAAACCCACCAACCAAGGCAATTAGGTAGACACGTGCATACCGCTCCACCTGATCTTCAGGAGTATCCAGGCCTATATTAACCTCCATCTGGATGTGGTCAACAAGCCACGGGATCGATACTTGCCCCGCATTCAGTGGTGGATGCCCCTGACCTTCGACGGGCGTGGTGGTCGGCATGTTGAACCCCAGACGTTGTTGAATTAATGGCCCCCAACCGTCTTCTGGTTTTCTCGAGCTGTCGATGATGGCATCTCCGGTGATCGGGAGCCCGGTGAGGATGGCAACATCTTTGAGGGTGATCGTCATTTCACCCTCGGGAAAGTGGAAGGTATGCAGCTCAGGGCGCCATCGCTCTGCCATTGCCGTCAGCAGATCGTTGTCAATATCTAGCCTCATAAAGTGCCTCAAATTGTGCAATCCCGCCCTCTCTAGATAGGGATGCAGTCGAGGATGCCAACGGGGCAATCGACATGTACCTCGATGACTGATGGGAATAAGTGATTCCTACAAAACAAAAAACACAATATTGTCAGTCAATAGAAAGCAAAATAAAAACTTAGAAAGCAAAATAAAAACTTTAAAACTATTGAAATAATTTTAGTGTGTCTACCGGATTATTGTTCCAAATTGAACGAGAGCGATGTTGATCTTGCCCGGTTAAATACCTTCGATCCCTTGGGCCAGGATCGATATACAATCTAGGGTCGTATATCTCAGCACCCATCTATAAAAAAATATGAAATCAAATCAATTTAAATTTTCGCACCCATGTAAAAAAAAATCACAAAAGAATTAAATAAATTTACGTACTCTCAAAGCCTCTTCGTCCATTTTTTGCCGAAAAGCTAGCGAGAGTATCGACAAAAAATCAAAACTCTAGTAATTCTTTCTGATGCGGAAGATCGGACTTAGCCGCAACCACAGAGCATACTTAGAACGAAACTAGAGTGAAGTTGGAGGGAGAAAGAAGTATAAAATTTGGTGGTGTGATTTGGAATGAGGGGGGGGAGTGGTATTTATAGGGGGGGAAGGGAGGGGAAGGGGACGCTGGAAATTAATGGCGGCCAATCACCGCTTTCCTCGCCTGCAGTGACAACACCGCTCCAGTCAAAGGCGGTGATGGGCGGATGGCTGACGTGGCGAGGCGTGAGGCGTCGGATCGTGGAGAAAAACCACAATCCGCGCCTCACCGCATCGAACGGCAGCGGTGAAGGGCGCGGATGGCGCGGATCGCTGACGTGGCGGGGCGGGGCTATCACCGCTTTCGTCTTACGCGGTGAAGTCCCCGCTCCTCGCCACGTCAGCGATCCGCGCCAACTTCACCGTTTTTGATCTCAACGGTGATAAACCTTCACCGTTGTTCTTATCAACGGTCAATCGATCACCGCTTTGGTTGAAGGCGATGATAGCTTCACCGTTTTGGACAAAAACGGTGATAGCATCACTGTTGTTGTTTAAAGCGGTGATACTATCACCGTTTTGAACCAAAACGGTGAACACCATCACTGTCTTGGACAATGACAGTGATGGTGAAACTTCTGTATTTTGGGAAATTTTTTTATAAGTCTTGTATTTGAGGAATTTTTTTTAATAGGTAGGGTATTTTGGGATTTTTTCCGAACGAGTCAGGGTTGCAGAGGCAGTTGAACTCGAAACCGTGGGCGCTGTGAATCATCAGGAGGAACATTATCACGAGGAAGAAAATTGATGGCGGTGGTGGTGCCATTTTTTTTTTTTTTTTGTGTGGGTATTGATTGTTGTTTTGCCGCATCGAAATGCATGCGACGGAGTTCATTTTATAGTGTTGATGCATTGATTCGTTGTTATTTTGGTTTTATATTATTATTAAGGGGGGAGCTTATTACAAGACAAAAAGATGGTATTATATTGTATCAAGAAATCACTTGTTAGCTAGGTTATGTAAGAATTAATGGATGATATGTGTCTTTTTATGAGTTGGTTTACGCGGTTTAATCTTATTCCGAACGGCAAGGGGGTCTCATGCAAAACTCTCTATAATCTAATCATAATCGACGACGGATTGTTGCTTTGGCCTAAACAACCACCATAAACATGAATATAACGATTTCTTATACATATTTTAGTGGCAAACTCGCAAAATAAGTGTTAGGTTATAATCGTTATCACTGTGATAAACAACAGTATGACATATCATTTTAACTTAGAAATCTACAAAATGTGTATCAAAGAGCTCATTAATTATGATATACACGATTACAACCATTTTATATATGATATTCTACGGAAAAATCTCTTCAAAACATATATTTGTTGTGATCTTGTTACTATCATATCTTGATCTTACTGTTATGATAAGACTAACACCACAATCAAATAACAGTCATATGCATGATAATATTATGATATGACAATGGATTGTGATATCAATTTTTTTTTCTCAAATAGAAGATCACTTCATATTATTTTATCATACCAACATCACTCATATCCTTAATTTTATATGCAAAACCCTTCTTGTTAATTAGCAAGGGGCATAGCCATGATTTTATATAAGGCGTGTCCAAAATCATCATAATTTTAGACCATTCAGTTTGACGCAACGTGTCATATTTTGAAAACAGCTAAGTGCATGATATGATATTAATTTTTATATATATATATACACATATATATATATATATATATATATATATATATATAATCAAATAATCGTTCTTGATTTTCTCACTCATTCAATAACAAAGAGTACATTTCACATAGGTCATTCCACATGTCCTTTCCATGCTTTCAGTGGAGGTTTAGGTAGCAACAACACTGAGTTACTTCTTTCTTTTGATTTTTTGGCTACTATATAAAGTTCGCCGGCAATTAAGCTAATCATTCTTATGGAATTCAAACTTTATCCTTTATTAAATTATATTATTTCTATTTTCTTAAATGGAACTTTACAAGGGTAAACAGCATCAAATAAAGTTGTTACAAGACAACATGATTCTTATCTAGCCAGCTAGGTTGTAAGAATGCACAATATTTGTATTTTAGAAGTTTGGTTTACACGAATTAATATGATTCCAAACGGCAATTATAGCTTCCTATTTAAAACTCTGTAACCCAATCATAATCATTGATTTGGAAGCAGGGATGAGATACGATCCTGTCCGATCAAATTGAACAAAATTGTTGGATTACGTTTTTTTTTTTAAATAAATAAGAACCAGAAAAATAACCATTTCTTATACAGATTTTAACCGCAATTGAACAAAATAGTTACAGTTCGATTCGGTTTAAACCCAAGGAACATAATGGTGTTTGTTTCCATCGGGTCGGGGTTCAAAAATTCCTCATATCCCACTGCATTAGTTCATTTCGGGATATTATGGGTGGTTGTTGATTTTACGGAAGCAATACTTGTTAGAGTTTGTAAAGAAATACATTCTAAAACTGCAGTGGAGTGTTTTACTAATAAAATATAAAAAAAATAGTGTGAGATAAATCAAATAATTTCAATTGCGGTTTCAGTATCAGTTTGCACTGTCGAATTTGGGTTCAAGTTCTATGGGAAGGTAATTAATTAGCCATTACCTTCCCATAGGGGAAAAAAAAGACGAATTGGAAAGTAAACTTATTTTGTCAAACAAATGAAATCGAAAATACAACTTCAAATGAAGTAAAATACATCAGCTAATCCATAAACCTCAAACAGGTGTTTTATATAGCATACGATAAATTAGTCAGGGTATACTATATAAAACAACTGTTTGAGGTTTATATAATTTCCCAGAACTGGTCAGTCATTATATATATATAATTTCCCAGAACTGAATCTTGCACCCTTCGCAGAAAGCTCCGCCGCTGGACGACGTCGTTTCGCATTCCTGCAGGTACGGCAGCAGCTGTTTAAGGCAGATCGCGCAGTCGCTAACAGTTTCGTCTCCCTTGTCGGAACACGTGGCGGTGCCTCTGGCTGGACAGTTAATTGTATAGCTTATGCCTTCTCCAGGAATTGGGTCCATCGACGACGCCGTACCGCTCACCAGAGTGTCGAGAAGACGATGTACATTACCGGCGAACGTCTTCTGATCTCTCGCCGGAGTTCCGCCGCAGATCGGGTCCCCGTTGACGACGGAACCGCTCAAGTGCCCGGCCAGTATAATAACTGCAGCAAATAAATGTGGTGTAACCCATTACTGTATATATGGTGGCTACTTCGGTGCACTCACTTTTTTGGGTGCACTCAGTGCACCCAACTCTAAAAGCGTCCATAATACATCAAATTTTGAACTTTAATTAGTACTCTCAATATAATATGATGATATGACATAGAATCATAACAAATCAATCCATTACCCTAACCCCTTAACCTTCAATTTTGAATCCCAACCCAAAATTCCAAATTGTAAACCTAAACCCTAACCCTAAATCCCTAAATCCTAAATCCTTCAAATTAAAGTAAATTTTGAATGAATTTTTTTAAAATTCATGTGCTTCTTGTTCATAATATCATAAGCAACAATTGATACCGTTTTGACATGAACCGCATGGTTAGAATGACAATTATGAGGCGGGTGCACTGAGTGCACCCGAAAAAGTGGGTGCACCGAATACGCCACCCTGTATATATATGGTAATTAATCAATAATTAATTGACAGGTAATTGAGATTATTATTAATTAACTACGTAATTAAACTGACCCTTTCCATCCTTTTTATACGTGAAGAAAAACCCCGGCCTTCTCGTTTGCTTCAAGCTAGCTGTTCTATATTCGTGTCGTTTGACTCGTTTCTCAACTTGTAGTATTGAATGATCCATGCGTAAAATGTCGGAGAAATTGTTTTAAAATACCGGAGAAGATAAATTAAATCGACCGGCGGATATGGCAAAATCATTATATATGTGCAAGGGAAATTAACATGAGTTATATTGAGAACGTGATCAAGATGATGATAAGAACTATATATATAGATATATGGTTGGCTTTGTAATTTCATTGATTGGAGGCTCTTATAGATCGCGAGAAGCAATAATTATTAGGTAAACTATGTCTTTCACAGGTTGGTTTTATACAATTTAATGTTATTCCAAATGGCCTATCTTCTTGAGGAATATGGAATCCTATAATTAAAGGAGTGGACTTTAGTCACGTGACCAAGTGGACTTTGACCTTTCATTTTAAATTTGCATCTTAAGAACTTAGAGTAAGTCAATTTTTTAAGGAAAGGAGAAAAGAAAGTGTTTGAACCTAACTGAGTGTAGGAGTGAGGTTCGAGTGAGAGTTTGGGTCAAGAAGAAACGCGAGCGTCAAGTTCGATCGGGGAGAGAGGAATTAGAGAGTTGAGCGAGGACCGGAGTCCAAACTTTTAGAAAGAGAAGTAATTGTTATAGAGAGAGAATGGTGAAAAATGCGATCCCCTTCACCCACCGTAGTAAATGCCGTATTTATAGGCTTCGTTGTGGTGGGTGAGTGGTTGACCCAAGTGGGGGTACAAGATGTGACAATTGGGATACAATGATGTGACCACTGGCACATACTAAGGATTTTAGACCCTGTCTCGGCCATCCCCCTACCTAGGACGTGTCAGAGATTTGCCACTGGCCTTGATGTGACCACTTCCTGGGGAGGAAAGCTACGCCTCCCTCCTCTCTTGGCTTTTCCTGCGCTACGCTCTTCCTCAGCGCCTGTAACTCACATCGCGCACAAACTCTTCGCGCCAGGACGTAGTTGACTACGATGAGGTGTCGCGCTCGGGGTCTTCGCGCTGCTATGTCGGAGTCCATCCAGTTGCGCCCGTTCCTTGACGCGGCCAGGCCCGAGTCACATGCCCAACAATTGCCCCCCATCAGGGGGTGTTTTGCGAACACCTCCTGTTTGGATTTTTTCCTGAATGACTCGGGCCTGTGTGGTCCCCGTGATGCTGGTTTTTTTTGGGTCTATTCCGCTCGTCGCGATCGGTTGGCTCCCGCGCATGCTCGCGTTTAGGTTCTTCGACGCGTGATATTATGAAACAGGGACGCGTTTGCTGGCGCGCGCCCGCGGTTGGACTCCTCACCGCGCTTAAAATAGGGCTTGGCTCGTCGCGCGCGATGTGTGGGGCGATTATGGGTACTCCGCGCGCTCGCGCGTTCCGCTCGCGCGTCGCGTGATACCCGGTACTGCGCGGAGCATGTTTTTCTTTCCTCGCGGGTATATCTTGCCCCCCAGGCGATGTGTGGGGCGATTATGGGTACTCCGCGCGCCCGCGCGTCGCGAGATACCCGGTACTGCGCGAAGCATGTTTTTCTTTCCTCGCGGGTATATCTTGCCCCCCAGGCGGTGCGCGGCACTTGTGGCGTCGCCGACTAGTGCCTATGTTGGTAGGTATCCACGTGTCATTGTGTGGTTAGGTTGTTTGGGCGGGGATTTTTGAATTTCGAAAAGATTTGGTAGGATCTGACGGTTACGGATCCCTATGTTGCTTTAACCCTTCGCCTTCCGCTGGCCGACATTGGCCCCTTGCCTTCCCATTGGCCCTTTATTTTCCCTCCGACCCACTATAAGAATGGGTTGTTGTGAGAAGTAAGGACTCATCTGTTTCCTCTGATTACTGTTTCCCTCTGCTTTCACTGAGATTTGCTTCCTCTGAGATTTTTTCTCCTCCTTCTGCAACCTCGATCCTTTTCCGCTGTTGCCAAGTTTCGAGTCGACATCATGTCCGGCGTCAACAACAACAACGAGGCCGAGGTCGTGCAAGGCGAAGAAGGTAATTTCTCCCCTCTCTCGCACACTTCTTCTGACCGTTCCGGTGACGGGGACGGTGGTTCTGGGGGTTGGGATGACGGGTCTGACGGCGGACGTGACGGTGGCGACGGTGGGATTCCGGCGACGCCGTCATACGATGCCAGGTCCGGCGACGGTGTCGGAAGCTCCTCCGACGTGGGTGATATTCCCTCCGGCAGTGGGGAAGCCATGCAGCAGGCTCGGGGAGTGATGATCATCCGGCGTACTCCGGGTGGTCGACCGGTAGGGGCCGATGAAGTCATCGACGATGAGGTCACCGACGATGAAGTCGTCGATGATGAGGCCGCGGATGAGATGGCGCAAGGAGATATTGATGCGCAATTCGCGCCGCGCGCCATTGAGCGCGTTTCCGAAGCATTTGCCCGTCTGGGGGCGCAAGGCGTCGGCGCGACCTACCGTGTGATCGAGTGGGCCGAGATGTGGGGCGATCAGCCGGCGCCCTCGGACAACCTTAAGCGCGGACCCGAGCACTCCTCAACATACGACGTGGACGACGTGGAGGAGTTGGTCCGCGGGCTGGGCTTGCCCCCCCATTGGGAGTACGCTGCCCCGTCGGTGCGCAGCATGGTGGGCAACTGCCCCCCTGGTTGGTTCGGCGTGTACACGGAATACTGGGTGATGGGGTTCAAGTTCCCCATCGATCCGCTGTTGTGCGCGATCTATGAGCGCCTCAAGTGTTCCGTCGGGCGGCTCTCTCCTTCAGTCATCATGCACGCGAGCTGCCTCCGTCTCGCGTGCAAAAGGCTCAACATCGAGCCTACGTATGGCTTGTTCAGGAAGATGTACAAAATCAAGGAGCCCACCAGGGTGAGCGACTGTCTTTCCATCCAGCGGCGCGACCACCGCCCCGAGGGTTTTGTGTATGGCTCGCCCAAGCTGAAGAAAACCTGGTTCGAGGAATTCTTCTATGTTAAGCCTACCCCCGGGCAATGGGCCAGCGGGACCATGGCGGAGCCCACCTCCTGGGAGAAGGGCAGTACGCATGGGTTCGAGTCGGACGTCGGGTTCTACGTCGGGCTGAACGACGAATATGAGGCTTGCATGCCTCATCGCATCAATTTATACGCCAAGGGAGTCCGCGAGGCCTGCTTGGAGGAGCTGTTTGGGGATGGTTAGTTATATTTTCCTTCCTTTGTATTCTATCTTATTAACCGCTCTCTTACGACTTATTGGCGCAGGTGTTGATTTCTCCAACATTGCCAGTATGATGTCGGTGGATGACGTCGCGCCCCGCGCGGACAAGAAGAAGAAGAAGAAGAATGTCGCGGCGCCTAAAGTGCCGAAGCGGAAGGATATCGAGCAGCCGGGCGCGCGGGCTGTCGAGAGGCCCCGCAAGACGATTCGCATCGTGGAGCCGACTCCTCTGGCGGTGAAGCAGACGCCTGCCGCGGTGAAGCAGACGCCTGCCACGCAGCAGCTGACCGCCGCACAGCAGCTGTCCTTAGCATTGTCGCAGCCGGAAGCGACGGTGACCAGACCCGCTCGTCGGGATGGGAGCGGAGCGAGCAGCTCCTCCGGGGCAACCGCCACTGCCGCCCCCGCTAGCGCTACTCCCACTACCGCCGCCGTCCACCAAGTTCGTGACGTGCGGATTCATACGGCGGCGGCGTGCAACCTGGTTTCCGCCAATCATGCTCTCCGGGCGATCGGGCCCGTTCTCACCGTTCCTCCGCGGGTGAAGGAGACAGACCCCCTCCATGATCTGGCGCAGATCCACTTCGCGGTAAGCCCTAGTTAGATCTCCGTAGTTTAAGTTTTTACCTTCCTCTCTTCTCTTCCGTTTTCCTTTTTATTGCCATCGCATTTGGCTAAGGCTCGTGGCGTTGTAGGGTCTGTCGGCGACATTCCGAGCTCAGCAAGAGCGCGCCGCGATGCGCGCAAAGATGAAGGCGGACGAGGCGCAGATCGTCCAGCTGGAGGGGAAGGTGCTGGGGGCAAACAACCGGGCTGAAGACGCGACATCCAAAGCCAATGAGGCGTTGGAGTCGCTCGGCCTCTTGCAGAGCCGGTTGGCCGCGGATGTGGAAGCGGCCAAAGAGAAGGTGCGGAACGAAGAGCGCTCCGCCCTCCGGGAAGAATTGGAAGCCTCCTTCTCTGAGAAGTTGCGCAAGGCTCGCGAGGACTTCCAGAAGGAGAAGGACGACCTGGTCCGCCTTCATACCGTCGCGAAGGCTGAGGCCGTTCGCGCAGCCGAGGTCGCGGCTATCCGCCAGTTCAAGTCTTCCCAACCTTTCGGGAAGATCATGGCGGATGCCATGACCAAGGCCGTGATAGCGGTCGGCAAGAAGGTTCGCCCCGAGAATCCAGGGATGCAGTGGGATACTCGCGACATGGTCCAGCACGTCAAGTCCTGGATCAGCGGGAAGCGTCCTTTGGATTCCGACTCCGAATCCGAGGAAGAGGAGGAAGAGGAGGAGGAAGAGGGGGAGCACCGGGAGGAGGTAGATCGTCCGGCCGGGGAGGAGGTTACAGGCGCCCGGAGGGATGGCGAGGTGGCCGATGAAGACGAGGATGAGGAAGAGGAGAGCCCCTTGGTGCGTCGCAAGTCAAGCAAGGAGGACGAGCAGCCCAACGCTGGCTCTGCCTAAGTGTCGCCCAGTTTTTCCTTAGCTGTTGTCATTGTTTATCCATGTGTAATTGCGAACAAGATTACTGCTTCTTCTATGATTATGCCAAGTGGCCCTCGATTGTGATTGCTCCTTTCTCTCTTTGCTCTCTAACTATTTGCTTGACAATTTTGCGTGCGGGGATGGGCATTTGTTTCGTTTTCTTGCGCGGAGGGTGCGCGGACTGGGTGAGCGCGGATAGTGTTGGGTTATCGTTAGCTCTTCGCTCTTTCGGACTAGGCGCGCATAGTACTGGACTACTGCTAATTTTTGTTCTTTCGAACCATGCCCTTTTGCGCGAATAGTGCTGGACTATTGCTAATTTTTGTTCTTTCGAACCATGTCCTTTTGCGCGAATAGTGCTGGACTATTGCTAATTTTTGTTCTTTCGAACCATGTCCTTTTGCGCGAATAGTGCTGGACTATTGCTAATTTTTGTTCTTTCGAACCATGTCCTTTTGCGCGAATAGTGCTGGACTATTGCTAATTTTTGTTCTTTCGAACCATGTCCTTTTGCGCGAATAGTGCTGGACTATTGCTAATTTTTGTTCTTTCGAACCATGTCCTTTTGCGCGAATAGTGCTGGACTATTGCTAATTTTTGTTCTTTCGAACCATGTCCTTTTATTTATCGCGCTAATGCGCTGTTACAAACGTGGTACACGTTAATCGGCACGATGGTACTTCCTTAGATTCTGTGCGTTCCATGTTCTTGGAATCTTGTTGCCCCCCAATTCGCTGAGTTTGAATGTGTTGGCGCCCACCACTTCGCGAATTAAGTAAGGACCTTCCCACGTCGAGGCGAGCTTCCCGTGCCTGGGGTCGGGGCGGAAGTTCCGCCGCAATACTTTGTCGCCCAGGGTCAACTTGTGGGGGACCAGCTTCGCGTTGTGGTACTTGGCTACCTGTTCTTTCATTGCAGCTAGCCTGATGGCTGCCAACTCGCGCCTTTCTTGCGACAATTCGAGCTCTAGTAGGCGCGCCTCGTCGTTTGCTTCCTCGCTGTACCCGGTGATCCGGTAGGTCGGTATTGTCGTCTCGATGGGGATCACCACGTCAGTGCCATACGTGAGGGCGAAGGGGGTTTCGCCTGTAGCCACTTTGTATGTAGTGCGGTGCGCCCATAGCACCGTGTGTAGCTCGTCCGCCCAATTGCCCTTGGCCTCATTCAGGCGAGTGTGGAGGCCATGTAGGATTGCCTTGTTGGAGGACTCTGCTTGGCCGTTGGCCTGGGGGTAAGCGACCGACGCGAATCTTGCAATGGTCCCCACCTCGTCGCAAAAGTCTATCACGTCTGCGCAATCGAACTGCTTCCCATGGTCGAAGACGAGTGCATTTGGGACCCCGAAGCGTGACAAAATGTTGTTGCGCAAGAAACGCGTTACCTGTTGTGCCGTTATGGATGCCAGTGCCTCGGCCTCGATCCACTTAGTGAAGTAATCCACTGCCACGATTATGTATTTGCGCTTCCCTTTTGCTGTTGGGAAAGGGCCCAAGAGATCGACTCCCCATTGCGCGAAAGGCCATGGGCTCAAGTTGCCTTGGAGCTCGGTGGCCGGCAAGTGGTGTTGGCGCGCATTGACTTGGCATTTGTGGCATTGGTCCGCGTAATTCTTCGTATCCTTCTTAATCCTCGGCCAGTAGTAGCCATGCAGGAGGATGGTGCGCTCCATGCTGCGTGGCCCTGCGTGCATCGCGCACAACCCCTCATGCAGCTCGCGCACCAAATCTTGTGCCTCCTCTTGCCCGATGCATTTGAGGTAGACGCCCGAGTATGATCTTCGGAACAGGTTCCCTTCGATGTGTGTGCACCGAGCTGCCTTTTGCCTTAGCGCCCAAGCTTGCTTAGGGTCTTCCGGCACCGTCCCATCTTGGAGGTATTCCACAATTGGGTGTCTCCAGTCTTCGTTTGTCATGAGCTGTGTTGTGTTGACCGCTGATTCCGAAGGGGTATCCTCTTCTTCTTTTTGAACGGACACGAGGCGCGTGGACTCGAAGTCGGTGGCCGTCGCCAGTTTAGATAGTGCGTCAGCATGCGCATTCTCCTCCCTTGGGATCTGCGCATATGTTACTGCTTCGAACGTTGCCGCTCTCATTTTGACGCGTTCCATGTAGTGTGCCAGGGCGTCCTCCTTTGCGTCGAACGCGCCGTTCAGCTGGTTGACTGCCAAGGAGGAGTCGGAGAGTATCCGTATCGTTCTTGCCCCTAGGTCGTGAGCGGCTGTCATCCCCGCCAAGATGGCCTCGTATTCCGCGGCGTTGTTTGTCTTCAACGCTCGGAACCTGATTGCGATCTCGTGCACCACGCCAGTAGGTGTGCGCACCACGACTCCTGCCCCGGCGCCGTGTTTGCTCGCCGCTCCATCGACATAGACTTCCCAGACGCCTTCCGGTGTTGTTTCGAGGGTTACCCCCTCTGCAATGAAGTCTGCGAGGATTTGTGCCTTTATCGCTGGTCTTGGCGCGTACTGAATGTCGTACTCCGACAGCTCGACCGCCCATTTGACCATGCGCCCCGACACTTCCATCGATGTCAGAATCTTTTTTAGCGGGAGGTTTGTCAGGACGGTGATCTGGTGCGCTTGGAAGTACGGGCGTAGCTTCTGCGACGCGCTCACGAGCGCCAAGGCAGCCTTCTCGATCGAGGAGTATCTTGTTTCTGCGCTTACAAGAGTGCGCGAGGTGTAATACACCGGTCGCTCGGTCCTGCCGTCTCTTCGAGATATTAGCACCGCACTCACGGCCCTTGTTGACACGGCGAGATACAAGAAAAGTTTTTCATTAAGCTTGGGGGCCGTTAGTACAGGGGGAGATACAAGATACGCCTTTAGCTCTTGGAACGCTGCTTCGCATTCTGGAGTCCATGCGAAGCGCGCTCCGTTCTTGAGCGTTTGGAAGAAGGGCGCGCACTTGTCGGCAGATCGCGGTATGAACCTCCCCAGCGCCGCTATTTTGCCATTTAGGGACTGGATTTCCAGCGCGTTCCGGGGCGCCCGCAGCTGTTGGACTGCGGTGATTTGCTTTGGGTCGACCTCTATGCCGCGCTTGGTTATCATGAACCCGAGGAACTTCCCCGCTTCCGCTCCGAAAACGCACTTGAGTGGGTTGAGGCGAAGGCTGTGTTGGCGGAGAGCTTCGAAAGTCTCGCGCAGGTCCTGCAGGTGTGACTTGCCCGCTTTCGTTTTGACGATGAGGTCGTCTACATATGCCTCGATGTTCCGCCCGATCTGTCGCGAGAAGACCGTGTCAATCATTCTCTGATATGTCGCGCCCGCGTTTTTTAACCCGAACGGCATCCCCACAAAGCAGAAGTTTCCAAACGGTGTCATGAACGACGTCTTTTCTTCGTCTTCCACTGACATGGGGATCTGGTGGTACCCGGAGAACATGTCGAGGAAGGATAACGTCTCGTGATCTGCGGTTGCGTCGATCAGTTGGTCGATGCGCGGCAGTGGATAAGGGTCTCCTGGGCACACTCTGTTGATCGTGGTGTAGTCGACGCACATCCGCCAGGCCCCTGATGACTTCTTGACCAATACCACATTTGCCAACCACTTTGGATATTTCACGGGTCGGATTAGCCCGGCTGCCAGTAGGCGCGTCACCTCCTCTTCTATCGCCTTTAGCTTATCGCCCGTGAAGGACCTCCGCCCCTGTTGCCTTGGCTCTGCGTTGGTTGGCACTGCAAGGCTATGTTGGGCTACCTCCCTGGGCACTCCTGGCATGTCTTCCGTGCACCACGCGAACAGTTCCTTGTACTCCTTCAGCAGTGCCACGAGCGGCTCGATTGTGTCACTGCTGACGTGAGTGGAAATGCGTATCTTCCTGGTCGGCTCAGCTGGATCTAGCGCGACCTCAAAATCGGAATCCATCGACTCCGGTCGGGGTTCTTCCGCCCTTGTGTCGACGATGTTGGTTTGTCGAGTCACGACGCGATCTTCCCACGTCGTTCCCCGGGCTTCTCCCACTCCTCTCTGTGTTGGGAACTTGAGTTTCTGGTGGCAGGTTGATGGGAGAGCCAGGAACTTCGCAAGGAATGGCCGGCCTAGAATGCCGTTGTGCGCCGATTCGCAATCGACAATCGTGAACTCTACCTGTTTTGAGGCGCGAGGCTCCTGGTCGCCGACCACCACAGGGAGGGTGACCACTCCAACGACCGGGACTTTAGTCCCGGAGAAGCCCACTAGGTTGCCATGCGCGCGCCTGATTAGGCGCCGGTCGATGTCCATTTTGTCAATGGTACTCTGGAAGAGGATGTCAGCCGCGCTACCTCCGTCTACCAGGAGGCGGTGGGTCTTGCAGGCGGAGATTAGCGCGGTGATAATGAGCGGCTCCTCTGATGGGGTTCCTTGTGGGAATTCCGCGTCGTCGAAGCTCAGGTTGAACCTTGACGGCGCGTCGGTGGTCGCGCACTCCATCGCGCGCTCCCGTTTGGTTTTCTTCTGGGGGCGGTCTCCTTCGACCGTCACCACCCCAATTTCCTTGCGCACTACATATGCGCCCGTGTCATCGTTATATTCAGCTTGGGGCGGTGGCGGCGGCGGGTGCTGTGGGTGCTCAACTTGTTCTTTTTTCACGTGAACAAACTCGGTCAGCAGCCCTCGCTGTATGAGGCCCTCTATTTCGTACCTCAGGTCTCGGCACTCTTCTGTTCGGTGCCCCGTTGCTCTGTGGAATTCACAATGCCTATGTGGATCGCGCATGTAGGGTTGGGATTTCAACGGGGCAGGCCAGTTGATCTTGTAACCCTTCTCGCGAAGGACATGGAACACATTCCTCATTGAGTCATTAAGGGGAGTGTAGGCGTTATGCGCGCGCCTGTCCGGCGATCGGCCGCGTTGCGCCTGCTCTGGCGGGGGAGGAGGGGCGCGCTTCGGGCCACTGTGCATCTGTAGCAAGTGGTCTCGTGGGATCACGGCTGGAGGCTGACGACGTGCCTGTTCTTCTCGTGGCATTTTCGCCGGCTCAAAGCGCCTGACGGACCCTGCCCCCAAGGTTTCTTCCAACGTGATCGCCTTTTCGATCTTCATCTCCAACTCTGTCGATAGCGTGACGGGTCTCTTGGCCAACGCCCGCTTAAGCTCCATATTGTTGGTGGCCTCCATGAGGTGATGGGCGGCTGTTTCGGGGGTGAGGTCGCGGACGGCCATTGCTATCCTGGACCATCGGGCATAGAAAGTTCTCAGGTTTTCTCCATCCTTTTGCCTGATATCTATCAGGGCCTTGAGGTGAAGCGGGCGCCGTTTCTGGGACGCAAACTTCGTTGTGAACAGGAGTATGAACTCCTCGAATGAGTGGATGATTCCATTTGGGAGGCGGTTGTACCAGTCGAGGCATATGCCGGTGAATGTCGACGGGAAGGTTCTGCATAGCGCGGCGTTGGAATTGGTCTGGAGTTGCATGCGCAGGCAAAAGGTGCTTACATGGTCTTCCGGGTCGGTCGTGCCGTTGTATGTCGGGAGGGCGGGCGTCGCTCCTGTTAGGTTCTCCGCCATTATCTGCGCGCTCAGCGGCTGGTGAAGGACTCTTTTTGCCGGGTTGGGTCGGTACTGCGGAGACAGATGTTGCTCTAAGAAGCTGAGGTCCGCCCGCTCTGGTGGCTCGATCCCCGGCGCTTCGCACGCGGGGAGTTCCGTCGCCCCGTGTTGGGGTGGCTGGGCTGTCCCCGACGTTTCTCCCAAAGCCTGTTGTGGCGCTACCGCCAAGGTTTGTCGAGGCGCGTCCGCCACCGCACCAGTCGCTGCCGCGCTATCCCTGCTCATCATGAGCGCGATAACTTGGCTCATTTGTTTCTGCATGTCGGCTATGACGTCGTTTTGCTTTCTCACTAGATCCCTCATTTCTTTTGCCGTCAGTTCGGGCTCTTCTTCTTCAATGAGCACGGCGCTGAGGTTGCTGGCTTCCGCGAACATCCTCGGGTCGGTCATTGCCTTGACTGGTGTTGCTTGGTCAGGCTGGTCGTGGTTGCGCTCTGCCATCGGGGGATTTTCTTTAGCGTTTCTCCTTGGCCCCACGGTGGGCGCCAATTGTTTGAACCTAACTGAGTGTAGGAGTGAGGTTCGAGTGAGAGTTTGGGTCAAGAAGAAACGCGAGCGTCAAGTTCGATCGGGGAGAGAGGAATTAGAGAGTTGAGCGAGGACCGGAGTCCAAACTTTTAGAAAGAGAAGTAATTGTTATAGAGAGAGAATGGTGAAAATGCGATCCCCTTCACCCACCGTAGTAAATGCCGTATTTATAGGCTTCGTTGTGGTGGGTGAGTGGTTGACCCAAGTGGGGGTACAAGATGTGACAATTGGGATACAATGATGTGACCACTGGCACATACTAAGGATTTTAGACCCTGTCTCGGCCATCCCCCTACCTAGGACGTGTCAGAGATTTGCCACTGGCCTTGATGTGACCACTTCCTGGGGAGGAAAGCTACGCCTCCCTCCTCTCTTGGCTTTTCCTGCGCTACGCTCTTCCTCAGCGCCTGTAACTCACATCGCGCACAAACTCTTCGCGCCAGGACGTAGTTGACTACGATGAGGTGTCGCGCTCGGGGTCTTCGCGCTGCTATGTCGGAGTCCATCCAGTTGCGCCCGTTCCTTGACGCGGCCAGGCCCGAGTCACATGCCCAACAGAAAGGAATCAATAAAAGGTGAAACGAGTCAGATCAACCACTAGACGAATCAACCGACAAATCAATTTGTATTGTATATCCATCTCAGTTTTCACTAGCTTCTCTAGTAGTTTTGCAAGGGGAATAAACTTCATATTTCTAACTATGAACCACATGAGCGACATAATATCGTATAGATCATTCTTCAAAGAATGCATCTAATAGCCTTCAAAGTCTCGAGGATAAACTCTTGAACAAGTTTGTAAATATTTTCTTCATCAAAAGACAAGAAAGAACTTTTAAGATCTATTGAAACACCCAACTGAAGCAATTCAAATGCTGACTCAAAAAGTTTGTAAATATTTTCTTCATCAAAAGACTGGAAAGAAAATCAACATCCTACGAAATAGCGGAGGAATCCATTTCGGGGTCGTTCGCCTCCTCGTTCTAATTTTATATTTGAGGAATTTGGGAAATTTTTTGAGTTCTGACAGATAAGTGTGATGTTTAGTTTAGAGTTATTTTATTTCAATGAAACTTTACACTTTTTAGTCTTTTACGCGTAAGACTTCTAGGTTTCACTATTTATTTTATTCTCTTTAAATAAAAATTATTGGGGCTAGAATTTGTAGTCTAAATTTAGAGTAGTGGTTTGGATATGTTCATGTAGACCACTTTTCAAGTTACAAAAAATCTTATTATCAAATAACATTTGACCGACTTTTAAATATCACTGGGCCGAACACCCAAAATCGAAAAATTCATAGGTAATATACTAGCTCTGGACTAGAGTAGGGCTGGGCCGTGGCCCGGGGTGGCCGGGCCCTAGATCCGCCAATGGTTAAAACCTTATCTTAACGTACTTTGTCTTATTAAATCCATTCATGTTTAGTCACTAAAAAATTTTAATACCAACTTTTGGTCACTTTAATTACTAAAACATGTCACATTTAGTCACTCTACCGTTAGTTTCCGTCCAACTCCATTAAGTACAATGAAAATTACCATAGAAATTTCATGGTTAAACATGCTTGATTTGGTGTTACAAAATGCACACAGTCAATAATAAAATCTCAGTCAGAAAGTTGGTAAAATTAGTGTATTTACATGAGTATAAAAAAAAATTATTCTATTTACATTAGTAGAAAGAGTTATTGTATTTACAGGCTATCACAAAATCTATAGTCTCTAAAGCCTGCCGGTTGGGTACCTGAGTTGGCCCATTGGACATTTTCTTAGCAGGACGCTAACTGATCAGGTCCAGCCCATTGGTATTATGGTAGAATGGCATAGTTCATCTGTGGTCTAACTCTAATATATCTATGACTATCAGTTTGTGTTAGTGAATATTTTAGTCCGCCGTTTGTAGAAACCATATCAAAACAATAATACTGGTTAGAATGCCTCTTAGCATCCGTCATTTTACAACAAAAAAATTATATATTGGAGAAACCCAGATAAGTTAGTTTGGATTGGGGTTTAACCCATAACTTCGAGCACTTCTACTATGCTATATAACATTGGTGCTTTAATGTACAACTTGAAGTTGTACCATAACATTAAATGTATAAGTTTAGGTTGTACCATAAAACAATTTGTATCATTATGTTATGGTACAACTTCATAACTTGAAGTTGTACGGTACCATCACATAAAGGTACAAGTACAAGTTGTACCATAAAAAATTTGTGCAAAAGTATAAGTACAATCTGAAGTTGTACCATAACGTTAAATCTCATGAATCAAGATATAGAATCTCTCTAATTATGAGAGATTTGATATCCATAGATTTTATAGATTTGAAATCTCTAACGCTAAAATCCACAATACAAAAAACAACAAAAAAAATATAACTTTCTACAAATTCTACGGATTCAATGAATCCACGCCCTAAATTCCGTTCTCCAAATGACCCCTAAGTGTTTCTCAGAATCAGCCATTCAGCCGCCCAAATCGAGGGAAGCCGTCCCACTGCTACAATACAAAGAACAACGTACAAGCAATGGCATATTAAGAACTGACAATGAACGCGAAGTTATTAATGGAAACGTAACTCGATCAGTGTATATATATATATATATATATAGTGGTGTCTTCGGTGCACTCACTTTTTTTGGTGCATTCAGTGCACTCACTTCAAAACCGTCATTTTAAACATGTGATTTATGTCAAAATGATGTCAATCATCACTTATGATGTGATGAACAATAACGCACATGAATTTGCACAAAATTCATTGAAGATTTACTTTAATTTGAAAGATTTAGAGTTTAGAGATTTAGGGTTAGGGTTAGGGTTTACAATTTGGGGTTTAGGGATATGACTCTAAATTGGAGGTCTAGGACTTAGGGTAATCCACTAATTAGTTATTATCATATGTTATATCATCATATTACACTAATTCTACAAATTAAAATTCAAAATCCGACACCTTAAGACTAGTTTTTGAGTTGGGTGCATTGAACGCACTCATTTTTGTGAGTGCACCGAAGTAGTCACCATATATATATATATATTATTGTATTTTACACAGTTATCCAATCCATCCCTGCTATACCTTCTTGCTAGCTGTTAGATAGGTGACGGTAGAGCTTCTCGATCGGGAGACCAAATCAATCAACTCTGCCACCTTTGCCTATATAAACCACCAACATATATATCCCACCATCATCAACGTATTCCAGCAGCCGGGGATAACTACACAAGCCCTAATCTCCCCACTGCTTTCTGAGGATGAACTCCAACAAAGCTGTGGTGATCGGGTTCGGCCTGCTTCTGCTTGCTTTCCTTCATGTCGCCATGCTGCCTCCATCCATGGCTGCAGCCCCGTTGATCCCACGCTCCTAACCATGGTAAGTAGCAGCAGTTATAAGAGGTTAAAAAGCTTAACTGTCCCTTTCTCAACAACTCGAGTTATTGGGACCAAGTGACGATTAGTTCGCTAACATGATATTAGAACCTAGAATCGATAGATCATGATTTCGAATCCTCATAACGACCCTCATTTCATGCCAATTCGTTCGTACCTTTATACGTTACCGTTTCGTAGATTGTGTGATGATGATTATACTTTGGTACGTACGTACGTAACGTTTTGTATGTACAGAGATGGTAGCGGAAGGCGGCAGTGCAACCACTCAGAAGTGTCACACGCCTGATTCTGGCTGCAAATATTATTTCTGCTGTGTTTGTTCACCCAATGGTCTGCCTTGCGGATCTTGTTGGACTCGGTTTGAAAGCTAGAAGAGGAAGGAATCCGAATCCAGTGCGGAGAAGGATTGGAGCAGGACTGTGAGTTAGTGATACTACGTCGTTTGGGTTATCCGGTCTTAAAGCTGGATTGTGCTGTGTCGTTTGGTTTGTTTTGTTTAAGTCCCTGTTTTTATTTGTTGTGTCTGTTTGGTCAGTGTCCGTTGCGATCAACTGATCAAGCAACCAAGTGCTGATTTGTTGCTGCATTTGGTTAGATAGTTGCAGATTTGTAGGAGAGTAGTTTGTTACTCAGCCGATTCCTGTGGCTGAGCTTTTCGTATTTAATAGTTCTTCTCCTCATCAATAAAACTTCATCAGATTGCATTCAAAGGTGTTTTACATTTGGTATCAGAGCACTTTTGCAAGCTGTAACCATTGAGTGTTGAAAAGCTTTCAAGCTTTCTGAGTGTTTGTTCAAGAGTGAAATTTGAGTGTTCTGCAAGATCTGGGTTTGGGAAACACGAGGGTATTATTGTGAGGAAATTGTTTCAGGGTGAGAGGATCTGTCATAGCAAATATGAGTGACAATGCTGGTTTTGCACAGGTTGGTTTGCCAAAGTTCGATGGCGATTATGATCACTGGAGCCTTTTGATGGAAAATCTACTGCGATCTAAGGAGTATTGGGAAGTGGTGAGTGAAGGCATTCAGGAACCAGCTCCTGGAACTCAACTGACTGCTGGTGAATCCAAAAGCCTTGATGATCGCAGGCTCAAGGATCTTAAAGCCAAAAATTACATGTTCAGTTCAATTGATAAGTCAATTTTGAAGACCATCACGAATAAGGCCACTGCACAGCAGCTGTGGGATGCTATGAAGACTAAGTACCAGGGCAATGCTCGTGTTCAGAAGGCTCAGTTGCAGGGATTGAGAAGAACCTTTGAAGTTCTTGAGATGAAAGAAGGTGAGACCATTACAGCTTACTTCAGTAGAGTAATGGTGGTGGCAAATGATATGAGGAATTGTGGTGAAGATATGCCCGATGTTAAGATAGTTGAGAAAATCTTAAGAACATTGACAGAGAAGTTTAACTATGTTGTGTGTTCCATTGAAGAGTCCAAAGACATAGAAACTCTCTCTGTGGATGCTCTGCAGAGTTCCCTACTTGTGCATGAACAGAAATTTCATAAGAAGTCTCTGGTTGAGGATGATCAGGTCCTGAAAATGACTTATGAAGTCGGAGGAAGAGGAGGTAGAGGAGCAGGAAGAGGCAGTTTTTCTCCCAGGGGCAGAGGTAGGGGAGGAAGAGGCTGGAATAAAGAACATATTGAATGTTTTAAGTGCCATAAGATGGGCCATTATCGAAGTGAGTGTCCTGAATGGTATACTAGTCAGCAGGCTTATTATTCTGGTCACAGTAGTAATTCAAATCCCTCTACTGAACTGCCTGATGATGTACTGTTAATGGCCTTTCTGGATGACTCTAAGATGGAAGGCATGGAGAACTGGTGGTTCCTAGACTCTGGTTGCAGTAATCACATGAGTGGAGATAAGAGGTGGTTTGGTGATCTGGATACTAAGGTCACAGGCAAAGTGAGGCTGGGAAATGATAGCAAACTGGAGGTTGCTGGCAAAGGGAAGGTGAGACTGCAACTGGGAGGAGTTTCACTACAGATTAGTGATGTGTTCTATGTCCCAGGATTAACAACAAACTTGCTCAGCATGGGACAATTACAAGAGAAGGGACTGGAGTTTCTGGTCAAAAGAAATGTATGCAAAATTTTCCAAGAAAGTAAGGGTTTCTTGCTAGAAACCAGTATGAGAGCAAACAGAATGTTTGTGCTCAAAGATGAGTCCAACAGAGTTGAAGCTCACTGGACACAAGCTGATAACACCAAGGAATCGTCTCTAAGTCTCTGGCACAGGAGATTTGGTCACCTGAGTCCAGAAGGGTTGCTGCAAGTAAAAAAGAAAGGCCTGGTTTCAGGCTTACCAGACTTAAAAGGAGCTGTTGGAATCTGTGCTACTTGTCAAGTTGGCAAGCAAACCAGACATGCCTTCCCAAAGCACAGTCAATGGAGGGCAACTCAAAAATTGCAGCTGGTTCATGCAGACCTGTGTGGTCCTATCACCCCAACCTCAAATGGTGGTAAGAGGTACATATTCACACTCATTGATGATTACAGTAGGAAGCTGTGGGTTTTTCATCTTGCTGCTAAATCTGAGGCACTTGAATGGTTCAAAAGGTTCAAGGTTAATGTAGAGAAAGAAACTGGTCTATCTATTAAGTGTCTTAGGACAGACAGGGGTGGTGAATTTCTGCTCAGTGAGTTTCAATCCTTATGTGTTGAAACTGGAATCAAAAGGCAGCTCACTGCTGCTCTCACACCTCAGCAGAATGGAGTGGCTGAAAGGAAAAATAGAACAGTTATGAACATGGTGAGATGCATGTTAAAAGATACTGAAGTACCTACAGGTTTTTGGCCAGAAGCAGTAAACTGGACCACTCATGTCCTGAATAGAAGTCCTACAGTGGCAAACCAAGGAAAGACTCCCCATGAGCTATGGTCTGGTGCAGCTCCCTCAGTATCCTACTTCAGAGTTTTTGGCTGTGTGGCATATGTACATGTGCCTGATAAGCTAAGGAAGAAGTTGGACAACAAGAGTACTCAATGCCAGTTTCTGGGAATCTCCAAAGAATCCAAGGCTTACAGGCTCTATGATCCAGAAACCAGGAAGGTTGTGATAAGCAGGGATGTGGTATTCGATGAAAGCAAAGGTTGGAAGTGGAAATCTGGCAATCCATCAATTCAGGCAAGTCTGGTTTGGGAAGGGAGTGAAGATCCTTTTGTTGATTCAGATGGGGAAGAAGGTCCTCAAATTCTGGACACCCCAGTTCTTACAGAAGAAGCAACAGAAGAACCACCAAGTCCCGAAAGTCCTGTTACACCAGTTGGGACAAATGCCAATGAAGAAGAAGATGGAAATACTTCTACAGATGTGCTGGGACTACCTAGGAGCACTGATCTAGGTCCCAGATCCAGAAAACCTCCAAGTCATCTGGCCATCTATGACTGTAACAGGGTGGAAGAAGTACAATCAGAGTGGCTAGCAATGGCTGCCACAGCAGAAGATCCTCAAACCTTTGAGGATGCAATCAAGGATGACATCTGGAATGAAGCAATGAAGCTGGAGATGCACAGCATTGAGAAAAACCAGACCTGGGAACTGACAGAACTCCCAAAAGGTGTTATTCCCATTGGTTTGAAATGGATATATAAAACTAAGTTTACTGAAACAGGTTCTTTGGATAAACACAAAGCAAGGTTAGTGGTTAAAGGGTATGCTCAAAGATTTGGAGTGGATTACAATGAGGTTTTTGCACCTGTGGCTAGGTGGGACACCATTAGATGTCTTTTAGCATTTGCTGCACATCATGGACTTATGGTCTGGCAGTTAGATGTTAAGAGTGCATTTCTAAACGGGGAGCTCACTGAAGATGTGTATGTTGAGCAACCACAAGGGTTTGTGGTTGCTGGGGAGGAATCTAAGGTCTACAAACTCAAGAAGGCACTGTATGGCTTAAAACAAGCACCCAGGGCCTGGTACAGTCGCATTGAAGCTCACTTTCTAGCATCTGGTTTTGAGAAAAGTCAGCATGAAGCCACATTGTTCATCAAGACAACTGCAAAAGGGTCACTGCTTGTCAGTATTTATGTAGATGATGTGTTGTATACTGGAACAAGCACTGAAATGGTAGAGGATTTCAGAAGGTCAATGGAGGCTGAATTTGA
This sequence comes from Linum tenue, assembly GCA_946122785.1. Classification (NCBI taxonomy): domain Eukaryota; kingdom Viridiplantae; phylum Streptophyta; class Magnoliopsida; order Malpighiales; family Linaceae; genus Linum; species Linum tenue. The sequence continues at coordinate 89,194,807 of CAMGYJ010000008.1, forward strand.
AATGACTGACCTGGGGAAGATGAAGTATTTCTTGGGAGTAGAAGTGATGCAGAGAGAAGCTGGCATTTTCATTTGCCAGCAGAAGTATGCAAAGGAGATCTTGAAGAGATTCAATCTGGCTGAGTGTAATTTTGTGCATAATCCCATTGCTTCAGGAACAAGGCTAACTAAAGCAGGGGATGGCTGTTTGGTGAATGCCACTGAGTATAAACAACTCATTGGCAGTTTGTTGTACATCACAGCAACCAGACCAGATCTGATGTTTGCTGTGTGTTCTTTGAGCAGGTACATGGAGGCTCCCACGAAGCAACATTTACTGGCAGCTAAAAGGGTTCTAAGGTATTTGAAAGGAACTCAAGGCTATGGCATCTGGTACAAACAAGGAAGTGGAGAAGACTGTCTGATGGGTTTCACAGACAGTGATTATGCAGGAGACTCTGATGATAGGAAAAGCACTAGTGGGTACATTTACTTTCTTGCAGGAGGGGCAGTATCCTGGGCTTCCAAAAAGCAACCTGTTGTTACTCTGTCTACCACTGAAGCTGAATTTGTGGCTGCTGCATACTGTGCTGCTCAAGGAGTATGGCTGAGACGAATTCTTGCTGACATTGGATGGAAGACAAGTGTGGAGAAAGGAACTGTCATCATGTGTGATAACATCTCTACTATCAAGCTGTCCAAGAACCCTGTTCTCCATGGAAGAAGTAAACACATCGATGTCAGATTCCACTTCTTAAAGGAACTAGTCAAAGATGAAGTTGTGGAGCTTAGGTATTGTGGCACCAAGGAACAAGTGGCTGATATAATGACAAAGGGTCTGTCTTTGGAGGCATTCTGCAGGTTGAGGGAAGAGCTTGGTGTGTGTGATATGTCTGGAAGCACGAAGGTCATGAATGATGAACTAAAGCCAGTTGCAGAGGGGCTTTAGTTCAGGGGAGGATAATGTTGGACTCGGTTTGAAAGCTAGAAGAGGAAGGAATCCGAATCCAGTGCGGAGAAGGATTGGAGCAGGACTGTGAGTTAGTGATACTACGTCGTTTGGGTTATCCGGTCTTAAAGCTGGATTGTGCTGTGTCGTTTGGTTTGTTTTGTTTAAGTCCCTGTTTTTATTTGTTGTGTCTGTTTGGTCAGTGTCCGTTGCGATCAACTGATCAAGCAACCAAGTGCTGATTTGTTGCTGCATTTGGTCAGATAGTTGCAGATTTGTAGGAGAGTAGTTTGTTACTCAGCCGATTCCTATGGCTGAGCTTTTCGTATTTAATAGTTCTTCTCCTCATCAATAAAACTTCGTCAGATTGCATTCAAAGGTGTTTTACAGATCTTGTTGCGCACAATGGTGAACTCGAATGGGAAAAGCAAAACTACAAGACTATCAATATGAATGTTTGGATTTACATAATGTATGTATGCGTGTTGATTTTCCCTTTTGAATAATGGGTTCTTCCCACTTTTGCTAATTAAATATATTGTGTTTTGAATGTATCGTTGTGAGGCTCGGATAAATGGGGTCCAAAGATATACTTGTCGTGTCATTTTTTTTTTATTTTTTCTCCGTCGCCGCTTGTTTATTACTGTTATCGAATTTTACTCTTTTTCTTTTTATTGTAATCGTGCGCATGCATGTTTCAGTGTCGTATTTGGTTCGTAGATTTTATTTACTCCAACTCGATGTTTCATAACAACAACAAACCAAGGTTATAAAAAACACCAGCAGGATCACAATATATAGTTTGGTTATTATCGACTTTATCGTAATATCGTTACATTACATCCATCACGTCTGATCTCACATATCACATCTCCCTAACACCGGCCCAACTGAAGTCCATTAGAAGAGCACGATGGGAAACTGTACTTAGTACGTGGACTCCATGCAAAGCCCGCGGCCCAACTTAAGTCCATCCTGTGCATGGGCCCGCAAGTCTATTGAATAAAAAGGAGCTGGAGAGGATCAAGATTCAAGATTGCGAGATATCTCAAGCAGTTTAGAAGGGGATGTGGTGGTTAGTTGGGTTTTGTCCCAAAATTTGACACCTGTTGTGCCTATTTATTTGTTGGCCCATCAGCCCACAAAATGAAAACGAGACTGTTATTTAGAGACTGACAACTTCAACCCGCTTCGTGGGAATTATCCGATCGGATTCGTGATGGAGCGGGTATTACTCAATCTGCAGTAGCATGAGGCGGGATATAGGTATCTATTTTTGGGAAAGTAAAATATGAAGAAGTCATTGAATCCCGTCATGTCTCTCGCCCCATCTTATTTTAGACTCATTTTATTTCAATTTCTTATATTATCTATACATATTTTTTCTATTTTGACTTTTCTTCAACTAGTTAGAGTCAAGCTTTCAACTTTTCAAACTCAATTACCCATTATATTATCACTATTTTTCATTCATAAAGTGTTTCCCTTCGTTTTATAGTAAAAAGTTAAATTTGAGTGTATTTTTTTTTCCAAATAATATGTAAGAGTAGGTCGACTCGCCCTGGCCCTTACCCTCGCAGGTTTTACCCGCCCCGTAGTAACGTGGAGCGGGACATGAGAATTGAGGTACCCACCCTGCCCCACCTCATTGCCACCACTACTATTTTTTATCTGCCAATTAGAAATTTGGTTAGTGATTATCAAACACTAATGCAAAACAAAATTTCAAATGCTACATAACAATCTAAACTTCAAAACTTAAAAAAGTTTGTAGACTCAAATTTTCACAATAATCTAATGTTACGTTCAATAGTACGTTAATAGTCATAAATATATAGGTGACTTCTACGGTGCCCAGGGCAAAACCCGGGTACGGGTGCCTTGGCCGATCTTAACCGTTCGTTTTCAATCTCCACGGCTCACGTTTGTTAAACCTAGCTGCGCCACTAAATAACTAAACAAATTACAAATTGCCTCCTCCGCGTTAAGTTAGTTTTCATCCTAGTCCAACTAACTGCCCCGGTTAAATTAAATGGATTAAGACCCAAACCCAATTGGGTAGACCCACTGCCGCCCAAACCAATTTCCAGTCTCCCTAACCAATTACACGATCCCTCTCTCGTCTTGGAGGGACGCCCCTTCACAGTTCCAAGAGAAGCTCCCCATCCACATTCGACGTAGATTGAATTTCCCAAAATAATTTTGTCTTGTTTCTTCTTCGCCAGTGTATTTCCCCTCGCCTATCTCTTTCTAACACGATTACGGCGACCATGTCTATTATTGTGTTCATCGAACTTTTCATTTGGAAAAAAACCCTTGAAAGAGGTTTGCTAACCCTAGGGTTCATGTCACTAGTGCTTTGTCATCTTGTCTTAGCGTTATTGTGATTATATCTCTCGGTGAAATTAAGGTTTTCTGATATGCAGTGTTCGTCTCGCCCAGAGGATTGAGGAAGGAGATGAAGAAGACCTAATTTGATTCGAATCAGATGGAGAGGTCTCTAATTTGTGTTTATGTATTAACGCTGCGTTTAGGACTAATTCTAGTTGGACTGGGTCTGATCATTGATTTTTGCAGGCTTTTAAATAACATTCAAACGTGGGCTTGTACATGACCCATGAAATATTCAAAATTGGGCCTGGAACGTGCGAGCCCATTAGTTTTCTCCTGCGGTATCAGCGCCAACCCTAGTTTAACTAGATTTAGTTACCCTAGTTTAACCTACACGAGTTAACATCATCATTACTACATATCTTCCCAAATCTTCTAACTCTTGACATTCCAGACTCAACCGTCTCCATCACACGTCTCCACACTCAACCCCCACTTTTTCTTACACCTACAATCTCTCTTTCCCTACAATTTTTTTTCCCCCATATCTTCACCTTCCCTTGTTCCTTCTTCCTCTGACTCCATGGCAAACATGGGCATTCTAACTCTATCAAACGACGACTGCCGAACCACCACAAGTCTCGCGGACTATCTTTCATTCACGAGCAAGACAACTATTGTGGCCGAGTACGAGTTCATCAACCTGAGTCCTTTCCCTCAAGAAGTTAAGAAGTTAATTAAAAATCTTGGTTGGGAAAAGTTCATCGATCTCCGGAGTCGAGGAAGCACCAGTTACTGCCCGCATGCGGTGAGGAAGTTCTACCACAATTTAGAGCTGTCTGGTCCCTCCGATTCTCATCTCGTGTCGGTCTTCCTGGGTCATAGAGTCTGCTTCCAGCCTCATCAGTTTGCTGAGATCCTCGATCTCCCCGCCGCAGGACACCACATTGATAGCAGAAGCGATCTTCGGCGGCTGTACGATTTTGATTTTGAAGTTGAACTGGGGAAACTGACGGATGGGCGCATCCAGGCTTCTTACCTCCCAGATCCTCTTCGATTCCTCCATTGGATGATCGTCAACTGCTTCATGCCAAGGTACAGAGGTCATTCGATAATTCGTACACTTGACCTGTTTATCCTTGTGCAAGCTCAAAGAGGTGTTCCTCTTAACCTCGCATCTCTCATGTGCGTGAACATGGTTGAGGCGGCTCCTACGGTGTCGTTTTATTTAGTTCGGATGGATTTGATTGAATTCGACCTGGAGGTTTTTCCCTAAATATATCATGTGCAACATTTCAGTTGAATTATTTTTCTCACTCGTTTTTTTTTATTGAATTATTAGATCGGATTTTTTACTTGTTTATAAATTTACTTACTTTTGGCCACTAAAATTATGACATGTAATTTGGGCGTGAAATGACAAGAGCATGCGCCGACAGAGGACTTCTGAAAATGGAGGCAGTAATCAAGAAATAAAATACAGTATGTTTATTTAGTGAAATATCCCTCACCGATATATTATTAAGATCTCAAACACTAAAAGTACAAATCTTGAAAAACAAAACAATTTACTTTCCCTCCTCCCACTTTTATACTATACATATGGCAACTTTTCCCTCTTGTATATATTTTGGGAGCATGATCAACAAGTACGCGTCAATGTCGCACAAAAGAACCATCATATGACGTAGGGTTCCACAACACCTATTATGGAATCGCAACAACATATAATGATTCTTCAGGCGATATTGAAACGACGACTTATTGTCATTGCTCCCCTCCCTGCCTCTAACAAAGACCCTGCATGGAGAGAAAAGGAGAAACAATACAACGAAGGATTTAGTTTAACAGTCATAACAATTACATAACTAAAGGAACTGAGATCTAAAATAATACGCAGTCTCATCTTTACCACTGCACCCGAAAATAAAGCATGGACAGGAGGACGAAGAGGCGGATGGGGATGATTTTCGGGGTTGAGAAGATGGGAGAAAGGGGTCTTTTCAGGGATTTGAGAGGAGGAACGGACAACAGCAGGAGATGAGTGCCTCTTGGGTTTCGGAGCATGGTCTCTCCCTCTCTGATTAAAGAATTTATAAATGAGCTCATAAATTTACTTTGCCTTTCCAGCCCTTCCCATTTACTGAAAATCACACTCCCTACCGCTGCCTCGGCCTTGGTAACGTCAGCACTGGTTAGGGGCAAATGCGACTTTCCGAAAACGGCGATATCTGATTGGGTGACACGCCACGGTTAGGATTGAAGCTCTTTCACCATCGGATTAAACGAAAATTTAGGAATTGACGGCGGGAGATGGGGATGTGCTTTTAGACTGGCTTTGTAGATTAAATAACTTTTTCGTTTACCAAAATTAATCTACAGATTTGGTACATGTAATTGTAACCCTAAACCCTAAACCCGAACCAATCAATACCATATACTCTACAACAATAACACCTTAGAGCATCTCCATCCCATTGCTAAACCAACCTTTAGCAATTGGCAATGCCAAACCCTAATACACGAACCAATCAATAACATATACACTAAACCATCAACACCTTACATAATTCGAATAAAACAACGACAAAAAACAACTTGAGAGATGCACTCAAATTAATATAATACACTCACCAATTAATATTGAATTGCAACGAAAATTAAGTAGGACCCATGGTCACAATTGATATATAGTTAAGGGGTCGTTTGGAGGTTGAGATTTGAAGTGAGGTATTTAGCAAATACATGTAATGATAAGATTAAGTCGTTTTTTTGGTTCACTTTGAGTTAGAATACATGCATTACCTTTTTGTTGGGCCCACCAACAATCACTCAAAATGAATGATTATAAATCTCTACTAAAAGGTGAGATTGTTAATGAAGGATTGTCTACCCTACTTTTTGTTTCATCGTTGCCCTTCCAAACAAAGTATTTTCCTAATACATGCATTGAATCAATACATCAAATGATAATACACTAATTGGCCTAATACATCAATTTGAAGAATCACAACTTCCAAACGATTAAAGTTGCTAAAGTGGCATTTGGGACCATATATTTGCTCGGTGTTGGAAACTTGAACTGAAACTGGAAGTCCTCCTATGCCGAGTCGTTTGGTATATAAGAAGACTGTTGGCTCTTGCGGTGTCGTTTAATTTATGCACTCATTAATGGTCACTTGATGGAAATTTGTAAGCACTTGATGGTAATTGAGAATACTACACCTCCCCCTAGTAATTTGACATTACCACGTTTTCTTACTTCTTTTTCCAAATTCCATACCATCAATTCTCACAAACTAAACCTTATCCAAACGTGAGTTTTTTTTTTCAATTTCCACAAGTCAATTCCTTGGTTTTGTAAAACATGGAAATTCAGACAAATTTCAACGTTTTAAAATTACCACATCCAAACGACCCTAAATAAATCATGTGCAACATTTCAGTTGAATAATCTTGAGAACTAGTTTTTTTTATTCAATTATTACATCGTATTTTTTGCACTAATTTTGAGCACTCATTAAATGTGTAGAGCATGTGGCTATAGAGGAGCAGAGTTCGAAATCCGGCAAAAAATCCGGTTGGCCCAATCGTAACGACTTCTAAAAATGGAGTCAGTAGTCAACAAATAAAGTACAGTATTTTTATTGGGAGTGTAGGATCCCCTGCAGATTTAGAAGATCTCAAACGCTAATAGTACAAAGTACAATATTTTTATTGGGAGTGTAGGATCCCCTGCAGATTTAGAAGATCTCAAACGCTTAATAGTACAAAGTACAGTATTTTTATCGGGAGTGGAGGATCCCTCGCAGATTTAGAAGATCTCAAACACTTTTGGAAGCCGCCATGGAAGCGAAGAGAGAAGCAGAAGAAAAAATAACAAAACAGTATACAAATATAAACAAATGTTACATAGAGTCCAACAAAAACAAAAAGCTGTACTTTCCCTCCCTATTTTATCCTATTATACATATGGCAACTTTCCTATCTTGTATACATTTTGGGAGCATGATCAACAAGTACGCGTCAATATGGCGCAGAAGAATCACCACATGAAGTAGGGTTCCACAACACCTATTATGGAATCGCAACAACATGTGATGATTCTTCTGGCTATATTCAGACGGCGACTTATTGTCATTGCTCCCCTCCCTGCCTCTAACAAAGACCCTGCATGGAGAGAAAAGGAGAAACAATACAACGAAGGATTTAGTTTAACAGTCACGATCTAACAATGACATAATGAAAGGAAATGAGATCTAAAATAATACGCAGTCTCATCATTACCACTGCACCCGAAAATAAAGCATGGGATAGGAGGACGAGAGGCGGATGGAGTTGATTTTCGGGGTTTCATATTGAGAAGATGGAAGAAAGGGTTCTTTTCAGGGATTGAGAGGAGGAGGAACGAACAGCAGCAGGAGATGGTTTTCGGAGTCTCATATTGAGAAGATGGAAGAAAGGGTTCTTTTCAAGGATCGGAGCACGGCCTATTAACGAATTTAAAGATTGACTCGTAATTACTTTTACTTTCCCTCCCTTCACATTTACTGAAAATTACAGTCCCTACCACTGCCTCGGCCTTGGTAACGCCAGCATTGGTTATGGGCAAAAGCGACTTTCCGAATTCGGCAATATCTGATTGGGTGACACGCACGCGACGAGGATCGAAGGTATTTCACCATCGGATCAAGGGAAAAGTTTAGGAATTGACGGTGGGAAATGGGGATGTACTTTTTTAAATAGTCTGAATTTGTAGATTAACTAACTTTTTCGTTTACCAACATTACTCTATTGATCTGGTTTATGTTATTCTAACTTGAAACCCTAAACCCTAAACCCTAAACCAAACCCTAATACACGAACCAATCAATATCATATACTCTACAACAATAAGAACACCTTATAGGCTTATACCGTAACCAATCAATAACATATATACTTTAAACCATCAACACCTTGCTCCTTCCCTTATACGTCCATAACCTTCAAGACCTTATACTGTATACCAACAACACCTTCTTCTATCTCCATCCCCAACTTTCAATTTATAATAAGTGTTTCCTTTGAAATATAAAATGGAACCCACCTTGGCAATTACTAGCATAATGTAGGGATGTAGATGAATAGAAATTGTTAAGTGATGAATTGCTAAAATTGATGATGTGGCGGTAGGGACCTCGTTTAGAAATTGTTGTTCAATTTTAGGGATGAAGATGATCAATACACTAACCCAATACCATATACTCTAAACCATCAAAACCTTATACAATATCTTATTTTAGGGATGGAGATGATCAATACACTAACCCAATACCATGTACTCTAAACCATCAACACCTTATACAATATCGTATACCTATACGCTGATAAATTAAAATTATAACTCGCTTTTCAAAACATAAATTAAAAATTGATACCTCACTAAGTATCGAACCACAAACCTCTACTTTATTGACTAAGCAAATAAGAGACAATTAACCAATTAAGCTACATCACATTGATGACCATCTTGCATAATTTCGCTTTCTTATTGAGTGAAGGGTTAAAATGATCGATAAATATATCACAGGGGATTGTTTCAACTTCGGCGGGGACTGAGAGAGTGGAAAAGGGGTAATTATTCTACCAAAACAGAAAAGAAAAGGGGGAATTAATGAAGAGTTAAATTGGACGGATTGTCTTTACCACGCCACTACAAAATCATTCGGAGCAAAAACACGCAGGTTCAAATCAAACAATAAATTATCAGCATTTATAAGCAGATATAAAGCATTTATAAGCAGATATAACGAATTATGTCTTAGTAATAAGGCATGATCAGCATTTATAAGCAAATATAAAGAAAATATATAATCGAGAAAAAATAAGACAACACCTACCCTCACCCTTTAACCAATCGATACCATATGCTCTAAACCATCAACACCTTATAACCTACCCATATACCATATACTCTATACCATCAACAACCTAATACCCTAAGCAGTCAGTACCCATTTCCTCTAACATCAACACCTTATACAACAATCGTATACCTATACGCTGATAAAATTTTACATTTTGAAAATACTTGCCCAACTAAAGTACATAGGTACTTCAAAAGTGAAACTCTAACTTTCGTTTCAAAACATAAATTCAAAAAATATCCTCACTCAGTATCCAACCACAAGCCTCTAATTAGTCTACAAGAGGTTTGTTATGTACGAGTGCATTGCATAAAGAGGGGAAATCGGTGAGAGAGTGGAATGGGATCTCAATTAATGAAGAGTTAAATTGGGCGGATTGTAGTTTACCTCGTACCGCTAAATGTGTAAAGAGACACGCTAACATTTACCAAATTCCAAAAAAGATGGAACACAGAATTATGTTTAAATTGCGTGAACTCAATGAATGATCAGGATTTTAGAAGCAGAAGCAGATGAAAATAAGTAAAACAAAGAATCGCCACTGAGAGTCTGAGATAGACAATTATCAAAGGCCCAACCTAATGACAATCCGGAACTCAGTATCTATTATCAACAAACTAGGTGTCATGGGTCCATGTACAAGCCCACGTTTGAATGTTATTTAAAAGCCTGCAAAAATCAATGATCAGACCCAGTCCAACTAGAATTAGTCCTAAACGCAGCGTTAATACATAAACACAAATTAAGGAGACCTCTCCATCTGATTCGAATCAAATTAGGTCTTCTTCATCTCCTTCCTCAATCCTCTGGGCGAGACGAACACTGCATATCAGGAAACCTTAATTTCACCGAGTGATAGAAGTTTCGAGAAAATGACAATAACGCTAAGACAAGATGACAAAGCACTAGCGACATGAACCCTAGGGTTAGTAAATCTCTTTCAAGGGTTCTTTTGCAAACGAAAAGTTTGATGAACACAATAATAGACATGGTCGCCGTAATCGTGTTAGAAAGAGTAAGGCGAGTAAATTCCGCACGGAAATAAAATGGCGATGAACAAAACGTCGATTTGTGGATAAAAGGATTTGGGGTTCTAAACGATGATTATGTGAGGATTTCATATTGGATGGGGATCTTCTCTTCGAATGTGGATACATAGATTTGGCGTATGAAACATGATGATGTTGGGGATTTGAGATTGGATAGGGAGCTAAATCGAATGTGGATCAAATAATAAAAGGATTTGGGTTTCGAAACGATGATTTTGTTGGAGATTTCAGATTTGATAGGCAGCTTATGATCGAACTTCGAACTTAGAGTTAGAGGGGACCCTCCAAGGCGAATGAGGGATCGTAGAAGGGAGACTGGAAATTGGTTAGGGCGGCGGGTCTTATCCATAGGGTTTAACCTCTTAATCGCTATCATTAAACTGGGTACAGTTAGGTTGAAGTCCGTAGAAGTCACCATAAACGCTTCGTGATGCATTTGGTAATTTTCCTTGCCCCCGGTTACCCGTACCCCGGATTTTGCCCTGGGCACCGTAGAACTGCCCTAAATATATAATATTATTTATTTTAAAATAATAAAAATATATAAATAATTATAAAGTTAACAATTTAAGTCATTAAATACGGATATTAAACGTGTTGTACGGGTTTTATATGTGTTTAGTACGGGAGACATCAAATGAACGGGAAAAAAAATTGAACGGCTTGACAATAATACGGATACGGAAGTTTTAAACGAATAAAGTACGTATTGGTACATATACGTGTACTAAACAGAGTATTTACTAACTATGCAATTTAGTAGCTAAAATTTAATTTTTTTTTTACAAATAAGCCCTTAAATTTTGATGGTAAAATTACGTTTTGGTACCCAAAATTTATTTTTTTTACAAATTTATCACCTAAACTTTTACAAATAGGTCCTATGTGTTGCCATGTATAATTTCATGCACTAGTTGTTGCTAAGGGTCACAGGGTCAAAAAATAAACCCGACCCTAAGCTTACTCGACCCTACCCGACCCTTATCTGGTCAAAAGATGACCCGACCCTAAACTGACCCTATCGATAAACTGACCTAACCCAACCCTCAGGATCGGAGCGGGTCGGGGCATATCAATGGGTTTTAAGGTTCAAGCTTACACCCCTACATTAATAGGTTGCATGGCCTAAAACTCTTCAAGTGATTGGTTATTATTTGTATGTAACCCGCACCTTGATCACAGATTGTGAATCATAGCCTTGTCATTATGCTTTTGGAATGGACATAGATCACAATTCTTAACTCTTTCTCCCTATGGTAAGATTCACGAATCTGGTTGTATATTATATTTTGCACGTTTATCATGTACTTAAGTCGCAGAGAAAGACAGGACAATAGAGAAGACCTGCAATCCATCCCAGCTAGCATCGCATCCTCCACCAATCCGCTAGCTAGCTGTTAGATTAATGGCGATGGTATTGTTTTGTTTCTAAGGAGACATAATTAATATAACTAGCGCTTTGCCTATATAAATCATCACCCAACATACCATCAACGTATTGCAGCATAACCACTACTGTAATCCCTAATCTCCCACTTCCTTACCGCGTTAGCTTTCTTGGTGCTAGCTAGCCTAGCTACTAGCTATAGCCAACAATTCCTTGTAAGGATGAATTCTAACAAAGTTGTGGTTATTGGGTTCGGCATTCTTCTCCTTGCTTTCCTTCATGCCGTCGTGGTGCCTCCATCCATGGCTGCCGTCCCATTGATCCCGCGCTCGCACCTGCAGGGTAAGCAAAGATGAAATAATTGCGATCAATGTAGTCAAAATATAGCGTTTTAAAGGGTTAAAAACTTACGCTTTTACGTACAAACGCGTTTTTTTTATACTACATTTGACAATAATCAGCTTGTTTGTACGTACCTTACGTTATGCATGATGATGATTGTGTTTTTTTCTACGTACTTATTGCGTTTGTATTTGCAGAGATGGCAGGCGGAGGCAGCGCATTACCCACAGTTGAGCCATCGGGATGGGGCAAGAAGTGTCACACGGTTGACACAAGCTGCCCGTCAAAGTTCTGCTGTTCTTGCTCGATAGGTTCTTGCGGAGCCTGCTGCGGCTAATGATGACTCGTAAAATATTACTGCTGGTGGCGAGGCGGGATGAAAAGGAAGAACAAGACTATCAAGATATGAAATTATGTTTTGTTTGGGTTTAAAAATCGATCTATAATATGTGTACGTACTTTCCCTTTGGAATAATGGGTTCTTCCCTTAATAAATGTTTTTGTCTTTTGAATGTTATTGTTATGTACGTTCGTATGTATGGCTCATATTGTATCCACTTTCTTGATCTTACTTATTTGGCATTACTATCGGATTTCGTTGTTCCCTCGCTTATTATAATCGTACAAATACGTGCTTCAGTGTCATATTTGGTTCGTGGTTGTAACATTAGTCGACGGGATGTTTCAGGAAGAACAATACAAGATTAAACGAAAACAGGCAACAGAACCGCAATATAGAGTATGATTATTATCATTAGTTCATGGGGGTAATGACTAATTATCAGCCAAACCTTTTCGGTATTCTTTTTCATTAGTCAAATCTATTGAATTACTACTAATTAGTCAAATGTCGACTTCAAGTTAGTAATTTTGTTAGTAATATTTGTTTGGCAACATGATACTGACTTGAAAGAGACATACGGAGGTCAGCATTCCAAAATTTTAGTATTTTAACTAAATAAATAGTCAGAAAATTATTAACGATAATAGAAAAATAAATATTATTTTAATATATTACAAAAAATTTGACTAATGATTAAAAATTCAATAATTTTAATATAAAGGGTGTGAAAAAAATTTGGCTAATAATTATTACTTATCCTATTTCATTACATCCATCACACATCTAGGCCTAGCTGTGATAAACGCTTCTTGCCCCTAACACTGTCCCAACTCAAGTCCATTAGAAAAGCCCAACGGAAATATATGTATGTTACGTAGAACGTGGACTCCATGCAAAACCCAAGGCCCAACACGTAAGTCCATAAATCGGCCCAACAGTAGTTTCAACTTTGAAGCATGGTCCATGAAACTGTACAGGCGGTTCAACCACGAAATACCAGTATCAGAGGCTAAACCGGTAGGCGGTATTTAACGGTCTAACCGTTAAACTACGGTTTTATCATAAAATATCATCCCGCTCACTTTTCCGGTACGATATCCGGTATGGTTTCATGGACCATGCTTTGAAGGCGAAGCAGCAGCTTCTGGCGTGTGCGCGTGGAACCGCTATGATGGTTACTAGACACATATGTGTCTCGCCGGAGAATTCGGCTCTCTTTTGCCGCCACCGCCGTGTTAAGTATGCCGCAAAATACAACGATGGCGAGGAGGAGAAAGAGGCGGCGACTGCTGTTGTTGATGAACCTGATGGTGATGGTGCGGCTACTAACATCGTAACCTATCGGACCAACAAGTTTAGAGTGTTCAAGCTGATAACCGACGATGAAAGGCCGGATAAACGACTATCAAGGCTGGAGAGGATGGGATGAGGTGGATAGTATCGGTTTTAATTCTCCTGCTTTCGTCTCGATGGAGGAGCATCCGAAGCTGAAGGCCAATTCTATTTACTTCACCGACGATGTTACTGATGAATGCTATCCATGGTGGAACGAAAGCCGATATGCAGGTCAGGATGTAGACATTTACAATCTGACCACTTGCACTGTTCAGGTCCTCTCTGCTTCTATACGTAACAGCCCTATGCCTGTATGGATCTCACCGCCCAAGTACAAGCTCGCACCCATCAGCCAGCCAACCGCATAAGGAGAACTTGCTCTTTTTTTTGTTTATTTTTATTTATTTATTTATGATCAAAATTTGTTGGGTGAAATTTGTTGTTTTTTATTTATTTTTCTTTTGTTGTTGGTGAAAGTTGTGAAATTTGTTTGAATTATTCTCCTCTGCTATGTTTTTGCTCCTTCATTTGATTTTCGATTAAAATCTATCTAGCTAGCTATATGTATGTTTGCTTAGCTTTATATTTCTAAGGCCTTGCCATGGAATACCAAAAGATTTTGCTTAAATTTTCACGTTGGGTGATGAGTCGACCAAGGGCGAGGACCTGGAGTTTCCTCTACAAGTTCAAATTATTAAGACCTCCTAATCAACTACAAGTTCAGTAATTTAGTGAAAAAACCTACCATCCTACATTCCTAATCATTCACATAATAGCTATTATTATATTCTTTGAAGTTATAGCACTATTCACCATCCTACTTCTAGGTTAGGAAACGGTGCTGTCTGAATCAGACCAAACATATACACATTTGAGGTCCAGGCAGAGAGACTAGGACACAGATCATGGCCATACCATATACTAGACGGTGCAGTCTGGTACGATCTAGACCAAACAAACCTTGTTAAGAAAATTCACTCTTATTCCGCCCTACTATCCTCCCTGGTATCAATACAAATTAAAATTTCAGTAACCAATATACTAGTGGAAAAAAAAATTAGTGATCATAATTAAAATGTGAAGAATTATATGAGGGGAGAAGTAGACTTTTTCAATTTTCAAATTCTCTCTCGAGTAGCTCTATCCACTATCCATTAAAAAAACATACATCAAATAACCTTGTCTCCCTCTTCCTCTTTGTGCTGTCGCTTCTCTCACTCTCTCGTGTGATCTGGAAGGTTCTCATAGTCGATCAGCGTTGTGATGACGTCGAAGTCGTTTTAAATCACTAAGATGGCCGCTTATATCTCAATAGTTTTCCTTATCTCATCAAGGTGAATGAATTTTTCTAAGTATTTATGTTTTATCGACTCCATATATAGTCTAAACATTGTCAGTGAATATTAGTTACGAATCTTTCATGTTTTTGTGTGGTTCTTTGATAAGGAAATAATGCATAAGAGATCATTTAGGCAATCTGTTGGGTCTCAACTGAATGAATAATCAACTAACTTAGTTCTTCAAATACAAAAATGGAGGTTTAATTTAGTGTTATTTTGGTGTGAGTTAGAAAGTAGTCTGTCACGATTTACTGTGGTAAACCACGGTCCAGACCATTTTAGACCACACACTAAAGAAGGAGGCCATAAACCAGAGCAAATCATAGTCTTGGTTTCACAGTCCAAATTATATGATACGATCTAGACCGCAATTCCTCATACGATTTGATCTAAATTCTCAGCCCTACTATGTACCTTTCAATAAGTAAAAAAAAAAAACCTTATCATCCTATCAATTTTACTTTCTCCAAACACTTACAGAAAATATGAGATTGAAACAAACACACCCATTGGCAAATCCAAAGATCCGATGGGGCTCAAATCCCACATATACAACGACAGATTTGGTGATGATACCAATTACGTACCAAGCTCCCGGGACTCTATATTCAATCAACTCTCCTCTAAAGATTATTCCATCTTAACCTAAACTTCAAACAATTCTCGCCAAACTGAAACGTGTTTCTGAGAATCAGGCAACCAATCGAATCCTCCCACAGCTAAGATGCAAAGAACAAGCGCACAAGCATTGGAATTCATGAATGAAAATTAACGTCAAATTATATGTAGATCAACATAACGTACGTAACTCTGGATATTATATTTTACACAATCATATATACAGACAGGACAAGAGAGAAGACCTGCCAAGCTGGCTAGCTTTTGCCTATATATATAAATTAAATCATCAACACCCCACATAATTACCATCATCAACATAGGCAGGATAACTACTGAAACCCTAATCTCCCTCCACTTCCTGCTGCGTCTGACTAGCTTTCTTGTAAGGATGAACTCCAACAAAGCTGTGGTGATCGGGTTGGGTCTGCTTTTGGTTGCCTTCCTCCATGTCGTCATGCTGCCTCCATCCATGGCTGCGACCCCGTTGATCCCCCGCTCGAACCACGGTAAGTAATTAGGGGTGGCTATACGGTCCGGTCCGGTTAAATTGACCCAAATTGATCCGGTCCAGTTCGGTCTTTTTAAAAATATAAGGACCAAAGATTGGATTGGATACAATCCGGTCTTGACCCGTTCCGGTCCCAATTCGGTCTTGATTTTCTATTGAGCTTGTGGGGATTTGAGTGGCCTAAGGCCTGAAGCGGTGAGGAGTTGGTTAAGTTTTGTACTAAGTGCAAAGGTTTGTGACCGTTTATGCAAATTACCCTTAAGTTTTGGGTGTTGAGCTCTCTTATTCCATCTTTATTCAGTTTTTCGATCCGATCCCGAACGGTTTTTTACCTCAAATCTAAGCCCTGAGATTGGATTGGATTGGATTGTTTACTATCCGGTCTCGGTCCGGGTTATACGGTCCGGTCTCGGGTAAAACCAAAAAACCCGGACCAAACAGCCAGCCCTATATTAAGTAATGATCATCAGCTTGTTTATACCTTACACGCTTAAAGTTTCGTAATTAAATTGCATAATTGTACTTTTGTTCGTACTTTGCTTTTGTATTAGGCGCCGAAGGCAGCGCATCCACAGTTAACCAATACACGATAGCTAAGAAGAAATCATGTAAGTCGTATGATTCAGGCTGCAAATATAATTTATGCTGTGCGTGTTCGATCATAGGCCAGCCTTGCGGAGCATGTTGCGGATTCTGAACTACTGGAATATGGAGAGGGAAAACAAACAACGAGACTGACTATCAATGCGAAATGTTTGGATTTACAAGTCCCATGTTATGTCTACTTTTCCCTTTTGAATAACGGGGTTTCCCCCCTTTTTTTCACTTTACAATGATGTTATGTCTTTCGAATGTACGGTTGTGTAGCTCATCTATTTGGTACAAAAAATTCAACTAAACTAAGACCAAATCACAATGTTATTTTATCCGGTATGATATTTCAGTATGATTTCGTGCATTGTCTTATATATTTATTTTTATATCATATGGGACAGATTGACTTTCTGAAATCTCTTTCCATCCGGATAAGTACTCATCTGGAGTAATTGAAAGAAACTATACCCAGCTACAATGATGGATTGAATGCTTAGAAAGGAATTTCACAAGAAACTTTTTATAGATAAAAAAAATCTAGAATGTGCCAACAAAGATTTTTGGACGTGGTTTCTGCCAAGGTCGATCTGGAATGTACCAGTGCTAGGAAGTAGGAATGGCAACAGAAAGTTGGGTTGGGACGACGTTGAATTAATGAGAGTATGAGAGACACATGCCTTGATAAATTCAAATCCAATGGAATTTGAAATTCAGAATGAACATTGTGTTACTATCAATTAAGCAAGCCACAAATAAGAATTGTGAGTATTCAAAATATTCATATCGACAGAGTTTAGAGATTGCGATGGTTTGTACTATTCAAAAGGGATCGCTTGCATCAAACGTAAAACATTGATTCCTATAGCAAGCAGCTGAAGTGAGCGATTACCGGTTTCTAATAGGAAGTTTATCGTTGCTTCGACGACTTGTTCTGAATCAAACAGTCGAGGCTCCCTTCAGATGCCTTGGAATCGGGGTAGGCAAACACTTGTTGGCTCGAGGATGGAATACCGGCCAACGAGACGCACCTCGTTTCACTCGAGCGAAATACTCTAGATTTCCCTTCCTCATATCACAAGTGAAAACCGTGGTAGTAGTCTCCTTATTATTACCGCCCTGACGACTATCGCGGACCTCTAAAAATACGATTTCCGGCTTCTCCGGATGCAGAACGAGCATGCAACACTCCAAATCGTCGAATTTTTCACAACTCGACGTCTCCAAGAACTTGGAGTACGTCTCCCACCATACCCTGCCACTGTCTTTTTCGATCAGTCTCCAAACCTTCAAGACATTCCTCGTGCCATAAAGCGCGTCGACGTCCAACTCGACCTCGAGTCGAACCAAGTGAACCTCGCCTCGCGAGACCGAAACGTCCCAGAATCTGGCCGGCCTCTCCCCGCGCACTCGATCCACGATCGAGGCCGCGGGCAGATGGATGCAAAAGGGGTCGAGCGCGAAGAGATGAATACGATGATACACGCGATCATCATCGTATTCATCAACGCGGTCGCCCTCCTCGTCGTCGCGCGCGACCAGAACAACTCCCCGTTGCAGGAAACTACATTCTTCGCCCCGCGGGGCCCCACCTGAGGGTGGTCGAGGACCCGGACCGCCTCGGTCCACCCCCACGACCCGGACGAGAACACGTCGACCGCGGTCGAGCCCTGCCAGTAGGGCTGCCACCGGTACATCAACACGACCCGGAACTCGTAGTCCGAGTAGTCGAACCACGACGATTCCCCGTCGTCGTCGAGTTCGAAACGTTTCGAGTTTCGGGGCTTGCACACGAGCCTTGCAATCACCCTCAGGTTGAGGGGCTTGCGTGGGGCTAGAGGAAGGGCGACCCATTGCTTCGTAAACGGATTGCAGATCGAGTACGCGGTGCACCCGTACCCGTCCTCGATTTGGTCAGAGTACCCGCATAGGACCAAGTCGTTGAAGGAATCTACGACCTTGAAACGGCGTCGTACGTTGGGTGGAAGGTGTGGGAGGAAGCTCAGGATGGGTTTCGGCGGGGAGTCGGGTGAGGTGATCAAGCTGATCGGTTCGACCGGGGCGGTGATTCGAACCGAAACGAAGCGGTTGATGAAGAGGGGAGCGGAGACGAGGGAGCGCCACCGCTGGCAGACGGGGGTGCAGCGGGCGGCGGAGCTAGGGCTCGGGAGGCGGATGAGGATTTCTAGCAGGAGATCGTCTCCGAGGTTGGAGATGGGTCCGGGAGGGTTAGGGTTTGGTACGGTTTGTGAAGTGGTTCGTCGTTGTTGTTGTTGTTGTCGCCGTTTTCTCGCGGCGGAGCTGCTGCGGTTCGTCATGGCGTGGAGCGCCTAGCGATGGACGGATTTGACGACGGGAAGTCGTGAGTACTGATGTCTGATATTTGGGTTTGCCCTAATCGTAATCGGATCAGCATTTAGAACGGGCTTTAGAGAAAAAAAAAATCTTTTCAAGTCTTTGTTTTTATGTGGTTTTTTTCCCCTTCTCGTCATTAGATAACTCGTGGTGTGTTATCGAGAAAAGAAAGTTACAAACTCTGAAGTATCAAATTCGAAACCCACCAGCAACAACGGTCTCAATGAAATGATTTTTCGGGCCACAAGATCTGAGCAACTCTGTTCCTACTACGACGACCCAAAAAACACTGTCGAACTGAGCAAACGACGATCCGAGAACATGAACTTCTTGCAAGACATGCAGATCCTCCAAGGGCATCTCTCCTATATATCTCCGCTATTGATCTCATACAAAAAACAACTGGCGCATCCCAGGCAAGAAGCTCAACGCGAGAAAGGGCACATGCACGTACAACTAGTTTCATTGCGAACCCAATCCTACAATCTATCAACTTGGGTTTTACTCGCTTTTACCGGATTGAAACGGGTAGGGTATATTGTCATCCCTAGTTCGTGGTCCGGAATAAATTAAGGCGATGGCCGGTTTTTATGTCATCGGGGGAAAATAGCACCCATGCATGCACCGATCTCTTTTTCTCTTCACTTCTGTTCCGGCGGTCTCATTTTTGGCCCAACGGGGAAAATAGCGGGAATGTTTGCGACTGGCCGGTTTGATTGGTGAAGAGAGCAATGGTAACAGAAGAAGGCCAACCGGTCAACGGAGTTGAAAGTCTCTGTACGTATTCCTGGCGACGTACGTTTACGTGGCAGAAGCAGAAAGTCCTTACGCGATTGTCTCTTCTCTTCTTCAGGTCTTTGTATATCACTCGTGTGGCCAGTAGCGCTTTGGATCTTGTTTTTCCTCATGGTCAACGGGTTTGGCGGGATTAGTGGACTTTGGAAGGGTTGATTTTCTGGGGGGTTTTTTTTTTGCATGAAATTGTTCAACTAAACCGAGTTCCCTGAATTCCCACCATTCAATTGGAAGAAATAAATTAAAGCAGAGGAACTAGCTAGTGGATTGGGGGTAGGGGTGGCAGTTCGGTTATTTCGGTTATAATCGATAATCGATTGGTTGGTTATCGGTTAACCGAAATAAACACTCCCCTTACCGAAAACCGACCGAAATACGCTTCGGTTTCTCGGTTACCTCAGTTATCGGTTAACCGAACCACTTTTAAGACCAAAAACCATTTTGGCCAGCTTCCGATAACAGATCGATGTTCGGTTACTTCGGTTACCGGTTAGTGGATAACCGGCCGGTTATCGGTTTAATTGGTCGGTTAACCAATAACCGGTAACCGAACTGCCACCCCTAATTGGGGGTTAGTAGTTGAGTTAGGTTTGTTCTGGAATATACATTTCTAATATCTATTATCAATTGTTGGATTTGAATAATTTCATATTAGTCAAGTGTACGATTAAAATTTTTAAAAAAACCCAATAATTATAATTTAATCTTGATGGTTGATGTATCTTTATACCACCCAAAATGAGCCGCGTATATATACGAGAGTCATATATGATAGTTTTTGTGAACTTTCTTAGCTCGCTTGAAGAATTGTACGAGTTCATAATTGGACCCAAGTACCACATGATGCATTATTTGAATTGAACCAAAATTTATATTTGGCTTGAAAAATAATGTGACAGTTAATTAGATGTGCATCCATATTTACAAGATACGTAGAGGTTGACATGTGAAGATATGAAATAATCATTTTTTTCGCCTTCATTTGCTGTGTTCTTAAGTTCCAAAATATCGAACAGGTCGACATTTTACCGCTATCTTTGCACAAAAAAAAAACTAAGATTGTCTATTATAAATATTGAAATTGTACCGTAGTATTTTTATTTTATTTTTGCCATAGATATTTCGGAGAGGAATAAAAAAATATAAATACAAATATGACTTGTGCAGGTCGAACTTTAAGAATAAATAAGAAAAACATGTTGGTCAACAATTTGTTGAACTAAAGATAAGAGGTTTTGCTTTAGCATGGTATGGCTGAGGACATCATTAAATTACCGATATTGAGCGAAATAAAACGACGCATGCTTGATAGAAAATCGCAACAAGCGAACTTTCTTCAGAATGACACCTCCCAAAATGTGAACAAAAAGTCATTAGTCACAAATTAAAATAATAAACACACGTTGCAACTCGAAGAGCTATGATCTGGATCAAGAATGGATGAGTTAATTACAATAAATTAATAGAACTGTATTCAGTACCATGGTAAGAAGCTAAGAGGACAGTGACATTTACCCTAACTCATTTTTTTGCAACTGTCGCTGTATATGGCATGGTATGTATGTTCCATGCGGTCTTCTCTTTCGCTTGTCTCCAAGGCATTCGGCTACCGGCCAATCTATGATTTTTGACGGTTTTCACATTCCTTTTTCCCGATATTATTTGATCATCAGTTGCTTACTTGCTTATCGTTTTCGCATCCAATTCAACTCGTTTATCATGTGAATATATATACATATGAGCAGCATCGTATTAATTGATTGATAAGCGACCTTCGAGAATTTTGTGTACGTGGTAGCTACAGAAAGGTTGAGTTGTTGTACATTATTCCCACATAATCTGATTGAACAAGAAATACAGAGGTCTCGTGTTCGAATTCTTATGATAACCTGTAATATAAACAATGATTTGATACAGGAGATGATATGTTCAACTTGGACAAACTGAAAATCAAAAAGTGAATTTTTATTTAATGAAGGTGTGGAAAAAAAAAACAAATGACAATTAGATCGAATGAATCATATTTTGAATCAAAATTTTCTCTATGAAAAAAAATATTTGATTTACATTATTTTTTTCGAGCTATTCATATATTATTTCTTCTAAACGGAAGTCGAAGTCTCTGAAACCGCTTTCCGTCCTCTTGGCTTCTCGGAAGTTGTAACTTGTGTATAATTAAAGGCCATCCGTTTGTAATTAATTCAATTTAAGGCAGTCTTAATCAACATATTAATATTAAACAGTCTTTTTCTAAATCACATGGTGCATTATTTGGCTGCATTCGTAAATTAATATGATTAGTGGCTAGTGGGTGGGACTGCCGCCGTGTCGGGCCCGCCGGCCGGAGACTATTCATATCTTTCTTCCCACAATATTCTCTCTTCCCGTCTGCCACGTGGCAAGGGTGACGCACTTCACACCAACTTGGCTAAGTGGCCACTCGCCGGACGTGAGAACTTTCTCCGCTTCTTCGTTGTCGCTTCCGGCGGGGGGCAGTCAATTTGAGCAAAGTTGGCCTTTTTTCCATCCAGGGCTTTACTTTTTGGTTTTATGAAGTGATGGTTTAAATCTGCAAGAAGCCAGGAGAATATGTTGTGGAGCAACAAGATCATATTCTTATGTGGCGGAGTGGGAAAGCCTTAACGAAGGATAAAAAAATTTACACTCCATTATTTTGAGTCTTGCCAATTATTTTATTTTTTTAATTTGTTATCAAATCTACATATAAAATTACATACTTTTCGAGAGTCGAGAGGAGTTGCAGCCCCTACTACCAACGTCACTCCGAGATTGATATTCTTCCTCTCTTCAATTTGATCTAATTACGAGAAGTACATGCACAAATATGACGCTGACAATTTTTCAGTATTCAATTGACCGTAAAAAACACGTTGCGGTGAATACAAAAAGATGTAGACACGACACAATTAATTTCCTCAATTCACTGAAGGGTTAAAACTTAAAATGGACATATATATCATGTTTGCACCTACTCTGGGTACAATAAACAAATTTCCTCACTCACTCTCTCTCTAATTGAGAGTTGATACTTTGTATGTCACTCTTACATTTGCTGGAAGATGCTTCTTAATTCGTTTGGCGTATGTGATTATTAATAAGTAATGACTTTGACGCGTAATTCATCAAGGTGTTATATATAGGTGAAAGTAAAAATTTACATGTGGGATCAACATAAAACTAGGTAATGGGAAATTAGATAATCCGCACAGAAACTGGAATTTGGTGAAGTTCATCTCGATTGGTCGCAAAATAATGGACGTTTTAAACAAAACTGCACCTAATCCATTCTGACCTCTGGATCAAGAAGTAGTGGAAAATTACCACCAATGACAAACATTATGCAGATGAAACATGTGACACGTCATATAGATATTGTTTCAGCCAAGAAACAAGGGATCTCCGGATCTGCGAAAAGGCGGGGGTGGCCCCCTTTATCTACACTCCAACGATCAACATTAGTATAGTAATGGAGAAACATGGAGAACATGTATAGAGAGAGATAGTGTAGAGAGAGAAGTGATATGCCAAAGTGAGAAGAGGAGAAGAAGAGATCCCTTACTTGGAAGACCTATGAGCATATTTATAGGTAGAGTCTTGGGACACTTTGTTGGGCTTTAGTTGGGCTTTAGTTGGGCTTTTGTGATGTTTCATGGGCTCGGGCCCATATGTGCTCAATGGACTATATTTAATTGTGGGATCGAGTGATGTCATACTTACACCCCCAACAATTGTCCCCCAGTTAGGTATCCAGTGGTACACTGGATGCCTAACTTTCATGTTGCCAAACTTTTGTAGTCTCTGCACCTGGCGTATAATGTGTGTGCGCCTCTTTGTACTCGGGCTGGTTGACTCGTTGAACAACATACAACAAAGACTATGCAAAAACTGAGCGATATATGTGACTCACAACCTGGTTAAAGATATAACTCAGACAATGACATAAAATTACTTATTGCACTTTCAATGTATAAAAAGAAGACTATGGCGTTTTAAACACATATATAATTGGAGATTTGCTTGGCTTAGAAAAATCTTGAATGCATATGCACCTGCTATCCCTAACTGTCCCCCAGTTAGGCGCCCAGTGATGCACTGGACGGCTAACTAAAATCTCTCTACTTGTCAAATTACACATAAAATTATTTTATGTTATTTCACCAAGTCCATGTCCCCCATATCACATTAAATTGGAAGAAGGATAAGAGAATGACGATAATAAGAAGTTAATAATCAATTAACTCATGCAACACTTAGGAATATATTCGTAGTAGTGAGAGGAGATACTTAGCTTAATCGGAAAGTACAATGCTAGCACCACCGGATCATAAGCGCCCTTGGCAGTTGGCACCCTTATTTTGGCTTAGGCGCTCTACGCCTGTACTGACCTTACGCCTTGGAATTTAATCCACCGTGTTACTCCAAATGCCAAGCCACTGAAATTTGTGTCGTTGAGCCCAATTCCCGAAGCATTTTGGCTGTACTTGGGGCGCCTAACCCTTTTCATGCGCCTCTAGTTTAATTCCCAACAGCTTTTTGTTGTGATAATTCCCTCTTCAAGTGTTGAATGCATTAAATGCCTCTTTCAAGGCGCTCAATCAACTTATGATCCTCTCAAGCTTCAAATCACACGTAGACATCTATCTAGTGTTATGAGCATTAACCTGGACACAATGCCATATATTCCCCGGCCAAATTTAAGTGCTTTAAAAATGTAACGAGAAAAGTAATTTCCAACAAGGCGTTTTAATTTTAAAGGTGCGGAAGATATTTCCAACCAATATAATGGGGCGGAGAGTACTTCCATTCATAGGCGCTACACTCGGGTGTAGAGAGTATTTCGGTCCAAGGGCGCTACGTTCGGGCGCGGAGAGTATTTCAATTCATGGGCGCTACACTTGGGCGCGAAGAGTATTTCGATCCAAGGGCGCTATGTTCGGGCGCGGAGAATATTTCAATTCATGGGCGCTACACTTGGGCGCGGAGAATATTTCGATCCAAGGGCGCTACGTTTGGGCGTGGAGAGTATTTCAATTCAACGACGCTACAATCGTGCGCGGAAAGTATCGTACAGAGAACGCTTGAATTCATCAAGTTTTGTGATAAGTAGCAGGCGCCTGATGAATGAAGCACTGGTTGAACGTTGTAGTACGTGTTTCACCACGATGACCCCTAATTGAAGTTTTGTACGCCTGTTAGCCTTAATCCTTATCCTCGGGCGTTTTTCTTTTTTCATCATCTTTCATCTTTTATTTCCAAGCGCATTGCCTCCTCTTTTTTCTTGTGGCCTCTATTCTTCGCGTCGTAAATATTGCCGGCATTCCAGGTTCCATGAGCATTTGGGCGAGACGCCTCTTTTGAAACATTATTATTGAGGGGCATAGTAGGAAGTGCCTCCAGATATCCTCCTTGTTGACGACAAACAATAGAAATCCAGTTGGTTAGCTCAGCCCAAAAAAGTATACCAGCCTTTGGACACTTTGAGCGTGTGCTAGTGTCTTAAGCCTGTTGAGTACTGCTAGAGTGAGCTCTTGAAGCTTGGCGCCTTAAGCTGTACTCTTTAATTAATAGAGCGCAGAAAATATTAGTGAGGCGTCGCTGTTTTGCACGAACTATCCCGAGTCTGGCTGTAAAACTGCTCCTTGTTGGTCTATGCGATATTCATGCTCCCATTTCTTATATTTGCATGTTGATGGACACTTGGGCTTGAGAAATGCGCAGGATAGACTGTCACAATTGTAACAAGCTTCTTCCTCTTTCTTCTTTGTGTTTTCCTTTGTCTGCAACTTGTTGCTTTTCCTTTACGCTTGAAACACTCTTCCAATTTCCTCCCCTTGCTATATATATATATATATATTTTTGAAGAGAAGAGGCATAAGGATCACAAACTAGGAGGGCAAGCAATATACGTCTTCCACTGCCATCTCCTTCTTCCCATTTTGATAAAGGCGTCCAATATGTGGCGCTGCTTAATATTCTTCCTCTGCTCGCCCGCCTCTTTTTCGGAATTTAGACAAGTTCGCTCTTCTTAGCACTTGACGTCTCGCGCTCGGTTGCGGTTCTATGCACGTCATCCTCCTTGCCCTTTTGGGTGTGCGCCTAGCTGCTACTTGGTGGTGGGATTGTGGTGGCGCGATCTCACTTTCCCTCTTTTTATGAGTTGTGACTCGTGGCGCCCTAGCTTTTTTTTCATTTGGAACCAGCTAAGCATATCTGAATTTTGTCTCGTGTACGTCTTTAACTGGAGTGACTACTTCGAATAACAAGATTATCATGCACCTCCGGATCCGAGAAGGAGACATGGGAGGACAACCTTACCCAAAACACGTCCAAATCATAGGCACAATGTTCATGCACGGAGAGTATTTCTAACCACGGGCGCTAAATTTGGGCGCAGACAGTATTTTTGACCAAAACCGGGACACGAGAGTATTTCATAACAATCAAGATAATTTATGCAGGTAAAATTAAATTTCACAAAAGAATATAAATTGAGTACTTAGCTTGAAGTGTGTTTCGAAGCCCATGGTGACACTATTAAATAAGAGGCGCTTGCTATGAGTTCACATATCTGTGGTTGTAGCATAGTGGTTGGAGTTCTTGTCTTCTTGTAATGTTGGAAGACGTCTGGGCCTGCTTGCTGTGCTATTATAATTTCGAACGTGGTTGAAGCCCAGTGTGGCAAGCTCGGTTTGTAGTCCAGTGGTGAAGGTTGAAGACATGCGTTCATGAGGTACCTGGTTCGATTCCCATATGTGATATTTTTGTTTCTTCTTCAGATGGGACTTAATAAGCTTTGAGCTTGCGCCGCTAAGCAAGTTGGTAAGACCGTAAGAATTTGAAGGCGCCCACGTTTCTCACAACCTGAGCAGTAGCTCGACGGTAATAATGTTGCACTTGAATGTTGAAGAGCAGGGCGCCTGTTCGAATCACAGGCTTCTGGTAGTTTTGGGTGCATTCCTTGTGGGCCCAATGTGAAATACGCCTGGAATAATCACACTCGTCGATTGGGCTCAGCATCTTCTCCTCCTATTATTATCTTTATCTTCCCCGGAGCGCCTCTCTTCACTTTCTTTCCCTTCCACCTTGCATTTCGCCTCCCCCCATTCTCAATCTACCTACCATGCCGTACTGAATTAAATGTGCTCCTTTTCCCCTTCCTCTTTTCATTCGTAATGCCCTGCTCCCTTCCCCTTTTGATTATCTTTTAGAAATTGGAACTCGGACGCCCAAGATGGCGATGACTTCATCACTTGAGGCGGCGCCAAGGATAGCTAACTAGGAGGATGATTGACGGAATTTCCTATTGACGCCTTCCATGGCTAAACTCGGAATCCCCACCCTTTTCATCCTTTTGGTATCGCTGCAACTAGGATCGTACTTTTGATGCGTTGGCGCCTAATCTATTTTCATGGCAGGCGCTTAATCCCCTATTTTCTTGCACTCTTGTATCGTCCTGGCTCGACGATAATGGCGCCTGACTATCCCACAACTCTGGCCACTGTAGGGTTTTATCGCTTTTTCAACGGAGCACCGACGCCGCATTCATCTTCGACAACTACTCAATCGAATATGAAAACTAGGGTCTCTCTTTTTTTTTTTTTTTTGTTACCGCCCGAAAAAGAAGCCTGGCGGGTGAGTAGGCAGGCGCCCGCCCCTTCCTGACGCGCCAATTGTTTCTGCCAAGAAACAAGGGATCTCCGGATCTGCGAAAAGGCGGGGGTGGCCCCCTTTATCTACACTCCAACGATCAACATTAGTATAGTAATGGAGAAACATGGAGAACATGTATAGAGAGAGATAGTGTAGAGAGAGAAGTGATATGCCAAAGTGAGAAGAGGAGAAGAAGAGATCCCTTACTTGGAAGACCTATGAGCATATTTATAGGTAGAGTCTTGGGACACTTTGTTGGGCTTTAGTTGGGCTTTAGTTGGGCTTTTGTGATGTTTCATGGGCTCGGGCCCATATGTGCTCAATGGACTATATTTAATTGTGGGATCGAGTGATGTCATACTTACACCCCCAACAGATATTCTGTCAAATATAAAATTGATATTTACGTGAAAAATCTCAATGTCGATCCTCTGGTAGCATCTCGGTGAAAGGATCGTAGCCCGTACTTGCAGGGTGATCAGGCCTTCGTATTAGTCTTCTAGTAGTCCATCCTCCAACAATTAACAAACGGGTTGTGTGACATCAACAATTCCAAAATTTATCTGATAACAACATCGCTCAAATAGTACCTCTCGAAAGAGTTAGGGTCACAAAGGCTTCCTATATATGAAAAGAATCACAAATATGAATATTCATGAATCACACAGTAGAGCAGAAACTTGAAGAACCTTTGATTTGGCATGAATCAATCACACCTACGGACAATACGCATGGAGGGACTTTTGATTTTTCCATTCTTCCCCAAAGTGGAACGAACTGTTTTGTTGGCTTGAACATTTAGCACTTTCCAATTCCTTTTTATTCCCTCAAAAGAACCACTTTCTAATTCCATGGTAGACTAAGTAGGCCACTTGGCCACTAATTTTTTGAGGTGGCTAGCAAATCGGGGTCACAACATAATAGTTATTCCATTTATTGATGATGATAACTTTGGACAATGAGACCATTTGTTCAAATTTTGTAAGGGTATCGATATGGACATTTGCTTTTAAATATTCGTCATTGTAGTTGAATTGATGGACAGTCATTGTACTTATAGATTATCTAAACTTAAAAAAAAATCTCTGATAATTTAATAGTAAAAAAAAAAGGTTTGTAATAGTCACTCATCTATCATCACAAAGTACTTCTTTCGTCTTAAAGTATACAAAACTAGCGCCCCGATTATACCAAATTATTAATTGTACCCTGCACGACTGAAAAGATACATGTGACTATTTTACTAGTTATTTCAATGTAATTTCTTTCACGACCGATCTATTGTTGTTATGATTTGAAGATAAATTTATCTATTGTCGGTGTATGAGTTTATACGCGTTTGTTTCTGCTGTTTTGGGTTTGATTTGTAACATTTTCCTATTCTTATTGGATTAGGATAAATGGTCTTAATAACTTGAGTTGTCGGAAGAGGTCCATGCATGATACTTAATCACTTCCTTACACACCTCTCAAATAAAAGTCAGCTCATGGGCTTGAAGTTTGCACAGGCACAACCATACCATGTGCTTTAAGACAACGGTTAATAATTGGGGTCGTAATGACTTAGACACGTAACCTCAACAACAATCCACCTCTGATACCATATCCTAACCAACTGTCTCAATAACTCGAGTTGTTGAGAGAGATCCATGTGTGATATTTAACCACTTATTTACATTGTATGTTTGTTTTCGTACATTGTCAATTTCTCGATGCTTTCTAACAAGCCATCAATATATTTTGGAAGTTTGGTGACCATTGATGTAATTTCCCCCCTTTATAGTGGAATTTCTGTAACCACGCCCTAAGTCGGTCAAATTACACTTAATCAAAAGAATGTGTCCAAAACGCATGTGTCCATTGAAGTTGAATTTTCCCATCAACCGTGGATGTTAACTTCCTCTCGCCCGCCTAATAATACCAAAAGATATTCTCCCACCAAAATTTTATTATTTTTAAAAAATAAATCCCTACAATCCAATTTATCAAAAATCCGCTTTATTTAACAGTCAAACCTTTGAATTATCCTCAAAACGGGAAATCCCCATTTCCCAGTCAAACACATTTCTCCTCCGTCTCCCCCTCCCTCCTCTTAAGTCCTTCTAAAACCTTCCGCCATTAAAAAAAAATCCTCTCTTTTCTCAGAGATCGGAAGAAAGAAGAACTGCCCAGCAGCCACTATGTTCACCGGCGTCAACCCAATCAAGCGATTTTGCTTCCACTCTGTGTACACCCTCCTCTTCCTCGCTCTGTCTTGCTCCGCGGTGAACCAAATCACCAGAGGCCAGTCGCTGAGGGACGGCGACACTTTACTCTCCGTCGACGACAAGTTCGAATTGGGCTTCTTCAGCCCCGGGATTTCCACCTCCCGGTACCTGGGAATCTGGTACCACGACGCCGCGGAGGCGGATTCGTTAATCTGGGTCGCGAACAGGGACCGACCGGTGCCCGATCGGAGCGGCGTGCTGACCGTGGCCGGAGATGGGAATTTGGTGATTTCTGATGGGAATGGGACGCGGATCTGGTCCAGCAACGCGACGGCGAGGGTTGAGTCGAACGATACAGTCGCGCTGCTCGCAGTCACTGGAAACCTAATCTTGTCCCAAAACGACACCGTCGGGGATGTTGATCGTGCCTTCTGGCAGAGCTTTGCCAATCCGACGGACACGTATCTGCCGAACATGAGAGTTCTCGTGGACGCTGCCGTAGGGGAAAACCACGCGTTCAGCTCGTGGAGATCGGCCGACGACCCGTCGCCGGGGAATTTTACCTTGGGGGTGGACCCGCGCGGGGCGCCGCAGATTGTGATTTGGGAGAACGGGAATCGGCGGTGGCGGAGCGGGCAGTGGAACGGGCTGATTTTCACCGGAGTTCCCAGCATGACGACGCTGACGAATTTCCAGTACGGGTTCAAATTAACCCGAGAAGACGACGGCAGGTTGTACTTCACGTACAATCCGGCAAACGCCTCCGCGCTCTTGCGGTTCCGAATTGGTTGGGACGGGATTGAGGAGCAGCTCCGGTGGAACGAAAGCCGGAGAATCTGGGACGTGCTGCAGAGGCAGCCGGAGGAAGGGTGCGAGGCGTACAATCGCTGCGGCGAATTCGCGGTCTGTGACGAATCGGGACGGCCAACGTGTAACTGTATGGAAGGGTTCCGGCCGAGAAACCTATCGGAATGGAATTCAGAGAATTTCACCGGCGGATGCCAGAGGAACACGCCGCTGCAGTGCCAGAGCAACAGTAGTAGCCAGACTGGGGGTGAAGAAGACGGATTTCGATCCATACGCTGCACGAAATTGCCGGACTTCGCCGATGTTCATGAGGGAGTCTCGCCGGATTCTTGCCGTGAGAGGTGTTTGGACGATTGTGAGTGTAAGGCTTATTCGATGATCAATGGGATTGGGTGTATGATTTGGAGTGGAGGTTTGGTCGACGTTCAGCATTTCGGCACCGGCGGTGGCAACGTTCTCAACCTCCGACTAGCTGGCTCCGAACTCGGTAAGACAGTTACTGCATATAATTGATGGGTTGTTGTGAACTCTGTATTGAAAATGATCAACATGGTCTAATCGGTGGATTGTTAAAATGTGAACAGATGATGGCAGGAAGCTATCGATTCCTGTGATAGTAGGCATTGTTGTGGCATCAGTGGTTGGTTTGGCCGTAATAGTTTGGCTGTTCTGCAGAATCAAAAGGAAACTTCAAGGTCCGTAGCTATTATTGATCTTCTCGAGCAACTTCTGTTTAATTTACTTGTCATGACTCTGATAGACAAATTTTCTCGACAGTTATTCCAGCAGCCCCTTCTGTGTCAGGGACAAAACAGAATGAGACTCCCATGTTTGATACTAGCAAGAGCAGGGAGTTTTCCTCAGATCTTTCTGGCCCAGCTGAGATCATTGAAGGAAGTCAAATGAATCCTGCGGATTTGCCATTGTTCAATGTCAACTGCGTAGCGATTGCAACGAATAACTTCTCAATAGAGAACAAGCTCGGCCAAGGAGGATTCGGCCCGGTTTATAAGGTCAGTCATATGTTGCTGAATGAGGATTTAAACATGATGTTGAGGAAAATAAATCGCTAGAATCGTTCTTATGCATCACTGTTAGTTTTCATTCTGTTTGCTCTGCAAGTTTTTGCTGATATGGTAGCAGCCTTTTGGTTATCCAATTAAAAGCTGCCAGGTTAGCTCCATAACTGTAAAATCAGGTGGAGGTGACATGGGGAAATGAAAATGATGAAGATGATTATTAGGTTGAGACTAGTGCCTATTGTGACATGTATAAGTGAGTTTAAGGGTGTTAAGAACAAGGCTTTAGTAGCAAGAAGAACATGAACAAGTTGAAGCCAAATGGGGTTTTGCAGTTTTTGGCTAAAGTTTGGTTCTTTATCATGTTATAGGGAAAGCTTCCGGGAGGTGAAGAAATCGCAGTGAAGAGGCTATCGAGAATCTCCGGTCAAGGCGTGGAGGAGTTCAAGAATGAAATAAGCTTGATTGCGAAATTGCAGCACAGGAATTTGGTGAGATTGTTGGGATACTGCGTTCAAGGAGATGAGAAGATGTTGATTTATGAGTATATGCCCAATAAGAGCTTGGACTTCTTTCTCTTTGGTAAGTCTTACGGCCCAAATTCCTCACTTTTCATTGCAAGTGCTTGAACTGTCAGTTTTTGCTAATTTGGTTTGTTTGCTATAGACCCAAGAAAGCAAGCAACTTTGGATTGGGCGAAGCGGTTCACTATCATCGAAGGGATAGCTCGAGGTCTGCTCTACCTCCATAGAGATTCGAGGCTCAGAATCATTCATAGAGACTTAAAAGCCAGCAACATTCTGCTGGACGAGGAAATGAACCCGAAAATTTCAGATTTCGGCATGGCTAGAATCTTTGGTGGCAACCAGAATGAAGCCAACACAAATCGAGTAGTTGGGACATAGTGAGTTTCTTCTTGCCCAGACCTGTTCGATGGAAGTCCTTGCTGAAACACAACTCCATTAGCTAATTTGATGATCATTAAACTCTTGCAGCGGTTACATGGCGCCTGAATATGCAATGGAAGGATTGTTCTCTGTCAAATCAGACGTGTACAGCTTCGGTGTATTAGTATTGGAAATTGTCACTGGTCGAAGGAACACAAGCTTTCGCTCGTCGGATCATGTGAACCTCATCGGATATGTAAAGCTTCAATCTCTTAAACCAATTGAATATTTTTCATCCGGCCATAACGGTGTTCCTGATGTCAATTTTCCGTTCTTTTTCAGGCATGGGAGCTCTGGAGTGAAGGCAGAGCACTGGACCTCGTGGATCCTTCGGTTCGAGGTTCTTCTCCTCAAGAAGAACAGTTGAGATGCATACAACTAGGGATGTTGTGTGTACAAGACAACCCCGTTCAGAGACCAACGATGGCGGCAGTGATGTTGACGCTGGAAAGCGATAGTCCGAGCTTGCCAATGCCGAGGCAGCCGACTTTCACGTCTTCCATGAGAGCTTCCGTTGACAGAGATCTCTATTCAGAAGGTCAGGATATTGTGTCGAATGAGTTAACTGTCACAATGGTTATAGGAAGATGAGTATATGCAATTGCATATGTTCATCTCCCTTTTTGTTTTGACCCTTTCTCATTTTTTCTTTGCATATACCTATACATGTAAATTGTTCATTCTGATTGATAATACGTAGGTTTTCATTAGATTTCTTGATGTAAAGACATTGGTTTATCACAGACTTGGTATGATGAGGTTTGATTATGAGGCGAAATTATGTATTCGAGGGCCACAACAGTTCACCTTGGAAGATTGGATTTGTGTTGTTGTGCACAAAGGATGAACACTTCGCAACTAATTTTATTCAACAAATCATTTTCTGTACAATGGCCTTCTTTTTTTGTAAATCGAAAGGTAGGAGAAAAAGAAACTTGGCTTGGCCTTACATTGTGATTTTAATTTTTTTTATTATAAACTGTAACATGATCTGAACGATAAAAGCGTGTGCATAATACTTTTTTTAGACATAAACAATTTATTTGTATCAACTAAGATGTAAAGAGAATACGTTATTAGAAAGATCAAGTTTGAGAAGAGAACCTCATAAAAGGTTACTTTCATGTAAAATCAAATTATAAATCGTGTCCACCATGTTCTTCTTGTGTCCCTGGTGTTTTTGGTGTGGCTGGAGTTTTAGGAGTTGCAGGAGTTTT
Source organism: Linum tenue (assembly GCA_946122785.1). Lineage (NCBI taxonomy): Eukaryota > Viridiplantae > Streptophyta > Magnoliopsida > Malpighiales > Linaceae > Linum > Linum tenue. The sequence continues at coordinate 89,228,509 of CAMGYJ010000008.1, forward strand.
GGGTGTAGCTGGTGTTTTTGGGGTTGCTGGGGTTTTAGGAGTAGCAGGTGTCTTCGGTGTTGCTGGTGTTTTTGGAGTAGCTGGAGTCTTTGGTGTTGCTGGTGTCTTCGGTGTGGCGGGTGTTTTAGGAGTAGCTGGTGTCTTTGGTGTAGCAGGTGTTTTTGGAGTAGCCGGTGTCTTAGGTGTTGCTGGAGTTTTAGGAGTAGCTGGTGTCTTTGGTGTGGCTGGTGTTTTTGGTGTAGCTGGCGTTTTAGGTGTAGCCGGTGTCTTAGGTGTGGCAGGTGTCTTTGGGGTAGCTGGAGTTTTAGGGGTGGCTGGTGTTTTTGGAGTCGCTGGCGTTTTTGGGGTGGCCGGGGTCTTTGGTGTAGCAGGTGTTTTGGGGGTGGCCGGCGTCTTTGGTGTAGCAGGTGTTTTTGGTGTGGCGGGTGTTTTAGGAGTCGCGGGTGTTTTTGGTGTTGCGGGTGTTTTTGGAGTTGCTGGAGTCTTTGGCGTTGCTGGTGTTTTCGGAGTAGCTGGAGTTTTTGGTGTTGCTGGTGTTTTAGGAGTGGCCGGAGTTTTGGGTGTAGCAGGTGTTTTAGGAGTAGCTGGAGTGGCAGGTGTTGCTGGTGTCGCCGGAGTAGCTGGTGTCTCTGGTGTGGCAGGTGTGGCTGGTGTTGCTGGAGTCGCTGGTGTCTCTAATGTTTCTCTACCATGACCAGTATGACCAGTGTGACCAGTATGTCCTGTGTGACCTGTATGACCAGTATGTCCTGTGTGACCCGTATGCCCAGTATGACCGGTGTGACCTGTGTGACCTGTATGACCGGTATGACCAGTATGTCCAGTATGACCAGTATGGCCTGTGTGACCTGTATGTCCTGTATGACCCGTGTGTCCTGTATGACCCGTGTGTCCTGTATCCCCATTATCGTCCTCTTCTTCTTGATCATCTCCAATAACGAAAGGAGATATGAATAGGATGATGAAGAAGAAGGTGACCGTCAAAACCAAAAACTTGTGATTTCTCGCCATGAATGCTTTATATTTCCCCTTTCACACCTTCTAAATTGTTTGCCTTTTATTACTTTAGTTTGTGACCTATTCCAAGAGTTTTATAGTGTGGAAGAATACAACATCTCGTTTACAAATGTGTTAGCTTATGACAAATATAGAAATTCTATTAATAGAGTTCACTGTTTATGCCATGTTTGTGGAGTGTGTTGACATCGATGTCATTTTTCGCGGTTTTATCAAAGCCCCATAACTAAAAACAAAAAACAAATAAAATCGTGTTTGAGAAATAATTCCCAAAATTTCCTTCTCCGAGAATATTTTCCCACCAAGTAATCATTAGTTATTATGTTCTTGTATGTGAAACAAACAAAAAAACGATTTCTTATTTGGAACTCTCACTCTCAATTCTCCATTGCCATATGGCATATTGTTGCCCCCAATTGTAAATAAATGATTAGGGATCATAATAATAATTCATAGTAAAATGATTTCTTACCACAAAAAATTTAGGTTGCGTATATGGTGCATCGTTGAACTTAGGTGTATACTGTACACTCAAATCTTATAATAGTAATCTTATTCATTTTACTTGTTTCAAGTGTTTAATAATTAACATAAATACATACGTGAAATTTTATTTGTGATTTGCTTGTATGTTAGATATTTTTATACTTGCTCTCTACAACATAAAATTTTTATTTAATGATCATTAAGAACAAAATTATGAGTAAACATGCATGAATTAACTATATTCTTGTCCATACCATCATACTAAACAAATACCAACAATTAAAATTCAAAATTTAACAATTAAAGTTTAATTTTAGACCAAATACACCCAAACAAAAAGTGTATACTTGACGTGCCCGAAGTTTCAACACTAGCTATAAAGTGTTAGATTTATTATTCTTAAAAAGTTTATAAAAGAAAGTGAGAAATTAACTCATTTCGATTTTTCTCAAGAATCCTTCGATTTTTTTATAAAATGTTCTATTTTTTCTTGTACTTTTACTTCAATAAGTACAACATGGCTTCTCATTTACTGGGTTAACACTAAAAAAAAGCATTTTCATCGATAGTTCGATTGTTTGTCAATTGTCGCGTTTGATTGTTTGGTGTCGTGTAACAATCCACATGAAGTCAGTATCTATAATTAAAACCATGTGACAAGAGATTGGTCATTAATCATCACATTTGACGGTGGATACTTTGTTAAATACATAAGAAGATGAAAAGTAATAAAAAAATTACACAAACCAATCTTCTCAAAGTCGTTATCATCCCTCAAGTTAGATCAAAGATACACTACTTTAATGAATAATAATTAATAAGTAAGATCCGTATCGTAACATCCTCATCCAATTTTACGATAAATTGTGTGTCGCAACAAATTATTTTGCACGCACGCTAATTAGAACAAGTTCATCCACGCTCATTTTATTCGAAAATATAAAGATGATAATTTCATTTCGATAATGTCGCAAAACAACCCAACAGTACGTGAATTGACAGTTACTCTTCAAAGCATCCGATAAAATTGACAGTTCGTATTACCAAGGGTAGATTTCCATCACGCTCAGCTGATTAGTATTGAGCTAAGATTAAACTAATTACCATAGGTCTAATCTAATTAAATACACTAACCCCTTGCCTTCCCGCCAAGTTGTTACCTAAAACAAAGACAAGGAGGGAAAAAGGTTCAACAGAAAATCCAAAGCCCAAGAAAACAACAAACTACTGGCGTTGAAAACCCTGCGTCGTCTACCTACTAAACCATCGCTACGCGCAGCTCTCCAAGACTCACTTCACCCAACAATGGCGACCGCGCCGTCGTGCTCCCGTGATCTGCAATTGGGTGGATGGTCAAAGCTTATCAGAAAACAAGGTTCCAGCCAATCCCGTAAAACGTGACAGCTTGGCCTGACTGTATTAAATGGTGGACGACGAGGAGGAAGATGACCCCCAAGTCAACCCCACAAAATCTGTTTCCCAATCATCCTTTCCTTTTCAATTGATGACCTTCGTTCGATCTAGAAATGGACAAGCAAGTTCCCCTATCCAATTTTATACTTTTTATCCATTGACTCACTTTACAACTACCCAACAAATCGCCATTGATGGTCCATCAAGCTTCAATCTTTCTCAGAAGGGTTCTCTCCGATTCGAATGGGTCGATTTGGGTTCTTCTTCTTTGCTCTGTTTCTCTTCGCCCATGTATCCGATTCCCTCACTAACTTGACTTCTTCTTCTTCCCCGCTCTTCCCCAACCAACGTCTCTGCTTCTTCTCCTTCTGCAGCGATCGCTTCGCTTCAAGATGATGGTAACTTGGTTTTGAGGGATGGCTCGACGGGGCAGAATTTGTGGCAGAGCGGCGATCACTCCGGCGACACGCTCATCGCCGGGAAATGGCTAATGTTCAACGCCAGCAACCCGACGGCTGAACCGTTCCGCCTCAACGCATGGAAATCCGCCGCCGATCCTTCCCCGGGCGAATTCACGGCCAGTTTCCTCCTCCAAACGCCGCCGCAGGCTACCATATGGAGGAACCAAACGACGTATTGGAGATCTGGCCCCTGGGACAAAGCAAGGTTTACCAATATCCCAGACATGGACACCGATTACCAGAGCTCACTCACGCTACTTGATGATCTTGACCAGGGTTTGGTTTATCTCTCCTTGAGTCCACCTAGAAACTGCACGTATACTACATTTGTACTGTCGTCGTCAGGGTCTCTGGAATTGAGGTGTTGGGATGGAACTAGAGGTTGGTATGCTAGGTGGAGGACTCCTAAATCCCAGTGTGAGAATTATGGTTCATGTGGGGAGTTTGGTGTCTGTGAGAGGAATGATCCTTTGGTTTGCAACTGCTTGAAAGGGTTTGTGCCGAAATCGGAGGAGGAATGGAGGCAAGGGAACTGGTCTGGAGGGTGCATAAGAAGGACCGAGTTGTTATGTGGGAAGAGTAATGTGAGTAGTAATGGAGGAGATGGGTTTCTGAAGTTGAGTGGAGTGAATGTCCCTGATTCTTCAGAGTTCATGAGGGTTTGGGACGATGGCGAATGCTCGAGGCAGTGCTTGAACAACTGTTCATGCACCGCGTATTCGTTTGTGAATGGGATCGGGTGTTTGATGTGGAAAGGGAAGGTTGTGGATTTGCAGGTGCTGCCGTTTGCTGGGCAGGATTTTTATCTTCGCCTAGCAAGTACTGAATTAGGTGAGTGTCACTTACTGGTTAAACCGATTAACCGGACAGTCATTGGTTGAATGATATTGGGATTGCATCTGCTAAAGATTTTTGCTTTACTTCCTTTTTCTTTCTCAGATGATGAGAAGCAGCAGTCTGCAAGGCTGATTGTTATACTACCTACTATTCTGGGAACCCTTGTTATTGCTGCTTTGGTATTGGTTTTGGGTTCGGTTATGTGGAGGAAAAGAAGGGTTAATACAACAAAGGGTAGGTAATTAATTAGGTCTGATTACGAGATTCTGTCACAAAGTGTTGTGCTTGACCTGTTTTGATCCTTCCTGAAGCTCTTATTGGGAGTGATAGTACTGCATTGTGGTCCTTGTAGGTGGAACTGACAACTCGAGTGTACCTTCGAAACGGGTTACATATGTGCCAAAGGGCTATTCAGAGGAGCCGGACGAGTCATTGGAGCTTCCCATGTTTGATTTGGAGAGCATTGAGATAGCGACAGACAGTTTCAACACAGACAACTTGCTTGGCCGAGGAGGTTTTGGTCCTGTTTATAAGGTATACGATGCATTTTACGACTACTTCTAACAAGTCGAGTTATTTCGATAAATTGGTCTCGACATTATATCAGATACTTTGATGGCTGAAAGGCTTGTCCAATGCACAGGGCAAGCTACCGGATGGGAAAGTTGTGGCGATCAAAAGGCTCTCGAGCAGCTCGGGACAGGGCGCGAATGAATTCAAGAATGAGATCATGTTGATATCCAAACTGCAACACAGGAATCTCGTCAGGCTGCTGGGGTGCTGCATTGACAAACTGGAAAAGATCTTGGTCTATGAGTATATGCCCAAGAAAAGCTTGGACAATTACCTCTTTGGTTGGTTTCTTGCCCAACTCTCCCTTTCATTCTTCTTTTTGCTTTTGCATCTCAAAGTTTCTTCCTTCTCTTATGTTATGTTCTTGTTACTGTTGGTTGATTTGCATTGTTGGCTTAGATTCGACGAAGAAGGCAGAGCTGGACTGGCCAACACGTTTCAACATCATACACGGGGTTGCTCGAGGGCTTCTGTATCTCCACCGCGACTCATGTTTGAGAATCATACACAGAGATTTGAAGGTCAGCAACATTCTCCTCGACGAGAAGATGAACCCAAAGATATCTGATTTTGGGCTGGCGAGGATTTTCGAAGGGACACAGGATTTGGCTAGTACCCATAAGGTGGTGGGAACATTGTAAGTAGACTCTGCCATGGAACACTTCTTTTCTTTTACCACTCCCAACTGATTCTGTATCTTATTTGCTGATTTTTTTCATGGCGGTTGATCTCAAATTTGTAGGGGGTACATGTCACCGGAGTACTTACTGGCTGGGATGTTCTCGGAGAAATCTGACGTGTTCAGCTTTGGAGTTCTCGTGTTGGAAATCGTCAGTGGCAGGAAAACTACCAGCTTCCATTACGAAGAACACCATCCCAGCCTTCTTTCTTATGTAAGTTGAGCCTTCTTTCTTATGAACACCAAATTGTTGCTTACCCAGCTTAACAATGATCTTCTGTAGGCATGGCGATCATGGGACGAAAGCAGGGGAGTGGACATGGCCGACGAGACAGTGGCAGAGTCGAGTAAGCCCTCAGAAGTGAGCAGATGCGTGAACGTGGGACTGCTCTGCGTGCAAGATCATGCATCTGACAGGCCAACAATGGCGAGTGTGCTCTCCATGCTTAGTGGGGAAACGAGTCTTCCGCGGCCGACTAAACCAACTTACACGTTCCAGAACAAGACAGCGAATCCTGCGATCTTCAATGCTCAATCCTCTTCCAGTGCGGAGAAATGGTCCATCAATGACTTGACTGAATCTATCATCGTTGAAGGGCGATGAGAACTTACATGTTGCAACTTCAAGTGTAGTGTAGTGTATGTATATAGGAGGTAGTATCGATTTAAGTACAGATTAGTGGTACATTATTTCTTCATCGTCCTATTCTTAAACCGTCAGAAATTATGTTTTTTCGTCAATTGAAATCAATGATCGTAATCAATTGTCGTTTAATTGTCATACTATCTAAATTGTCCAATCACAGAATGCTCAATTGGCGCAACTCTTTCCAGTCGATCTTAGAGTTGGACCGCACGGTAGGTGAGGTGCTAACCATTAGTGTCTGGAGAAGAAAGTGGTTATTTTGTTAACTATCAATTAGCTTAGTTAGTTTTTGTTTTGAGATATCTAGTTTAGTGACCATTTTATTACCAAGCTCACAATTAGTGACCAGTCACATGAATTGTCGCCTTCACCAATCGCCATTAACTTGACACCAAAAGAGTATAATAAGTCCTAAACCTACTTAAAGATGCATCATCTTTTTACGTTAGAACCATGAATTGTGGAAGTCATAAACCTAAAAAATGCTAAAACTACCAGTAAAGAACCACCTTGTACATTAGACTCCATGAACAATGGAAGCCATTCATCACCGGACATTCATTGACTAAAAAAAAAACTGGTGATGTAGAGATCAGCAAACGATGCAGTAACTAGCGAGAGAGACACATTGTAATGGTGACCTGATTGATGGAACATTGCTCTTCCTCTTCTTGTTTCGACATCAATGGATGTTCTCTAAAAATGAAAGCAGGTTGCTTGGGGGAAGGCAGTGTTCTTTCGCCGTTCAACATCAGAAGTACTGCCAACATGTCTGGTCTATCATCTGCTTTCTCTTGGACACAAAGGAGCGCAGTTTGGATGCATCTCAAGATGTCTTCGAAACGCTTCTCCTTCTCATCCTCCAACGATGGATCGACTACCTGCATCACTCTTTCCGTGTCTACTTTCCATAGTTCCCAAACCTGTTTAGATTTTCAATAAGCTATTTAATTGTCGTGAATGGAGCGATTGGTTAATTTAGTTATCTCTAAATATGATAAAATCAAAGCTCAATGATCAATTTCGTCAGTGATTCCGAAGTTCATTCATGTAATAGAGCCTGTAGCGCAGAGAATCTTTGAAAGGGTTCTACTTACATGTCCTATCAAGTTCTGGGGTTGATCCTCCTCACAGAACGCATTGATCCTGATCCCACTTATGATCTCCAGCAGCACGACCCCAAAGCTAAACACATCGGATTTTGTCGAAAAATGTCCTAGCACTGCATACTCAGGTGACATGTATCCACTGCAAAATAAATAACAGATTCAAGAAGTGAAAATGCAGATGACAGAAAGTTGATAAAATGAGTACATGTGGATCATGAAATGTAACTTACTACGTTCCAACGATTCTATGTGTCCGATCTCCAAGTAGATCGCCTTTGAACATTCTTGCGGTCCCAAAATCTGAAATTTTTGGATTCATGTCAGCATCCAAAAGAATGTTGCTGGTTTTCAGGTCCCTATGGATCACTCGCAACCTCGAATCTTGGTGAAGATACAAGATGCCCCGGGCGATGCCAACCATAATGTTGTATCGCTTGTTCCAATTCAAGGACACCTTCCTGGTTTCGTCTGTTTTAAGAAAAACAAACAACTCATTACATGTGTCAATTCCTTAGCCAGAGATATGGTTGGAGATGTATGAGCAGATGAGAGAGACTCCCTCACCAAAAAGAACTGAATCCAAGCTTCTATTTGCCAAGTATTCATACACCAGCATTTGTTGGTGATGCTCAATGCAGCATCCCAACAGTTTTACAAGGTTCCTGTGTTGAAGCTTTGCAATCAACTCGGCTTCATTCTCGAATTCTTCTGTACCTTGCCCTGAATTCTTACTTAAAACTTTTACTGCAATCTCCTGGCCATCAGGTAACTGACCCTGCAAGGTAGCATATGATCAGATCTTGTGTCATTTGCTATTTCAATTCATAACCAAACCAATAACCGAAATAGAGATGACTAACTAAATACCTTATAAACTACGCCAAAACCACCATGACCAAGTTTGTGAGCCGGAGAAAAGTCATCAGTTGCTGCTGATATGCTGCTCAGACTGAAAAATCTAAGGTCCTGATGGTAAGTCCTCATTCCACTACCGATGGGAAGCTCATTCCCCATTCTCTCTCGGTACACAAGTGAACCATCAGTTGACTGGTCAGACCTTCTGCTATTCGCTTTATCCTTCACTGTATGTCCAGACATCAAACACAATCAACATTGAGTTCATGAAAATAAACAATCAAGTCGTTTGATTCGATAAAACAAGGTTCACTGTCAATTCACCTTGTCTCTTCCTCCTCAGCACCAAGTAAAATGAAACAATGACAAACCATGCTGCAGTAACTGAAGCTCCCATGACGGCCACCATAGACCTCCTCTTAGGTAAGCCATCGAGGTCTGTGGACCGTCCAGCTAAAATTGCATAATGACGAGAGTTGGAAGGCGTAGAAAATCAAACTGAAACAACGATAGTAAGCAAAAATGAATGTAATACCTACCCAATTCAACCGCATCCACTCGAACATAGAGATCATATCCATCAGTTGTTCCACGGTTTGTGGTGTCCACCAACACGCCATGCCATTGCAGACACAACCTCTTCTCTTCATTCGCATTAACGATCGCGTATGCGGAACATGAACAGTTACTCAAACATATCTTCCCACATTCCAAATCAATGCTCGAACTCAACAACACATCCACCCAAATAGCATGAGAAGAATCAGGGAGCTTGACATGTTCTAGTCTCAAAAACCCATCACCCTCCCCGCACGTTGAGGAACTATTCACCCGTTTGCTCACACACCCATCAGATCCATCTCTCAGAGACCACTCCATCGGGTTCTTCGGTTCATACCCAGGCAAACAAGAGCACTCAAATGTGTTAACCCTCAAAGGATCACAGCTACCATACTCACCACAATGAGCATACAAGTCACACCTGAGCTTCGGAGCAGACCAGAACTCCCTCCAATCTCCATTTCCATCTCTCTCGTGCCATGCCATTGGTTTCAGAATTCCCACCCCATCAAGCACTATCCTGATCGTAATTGAAGGGTCATAAGTATGGTATGAGAACATAACCCCAGCTTCATTGTTCTCAAAGGTGTAGTTGTAGACATGAGGGTACTTCTTCCATGGCCATGGTGCGCTTCTCCAGTAAGGTTCTCTTCTTGTTGTCCCCTTGATAAGAAAGAGCTGAGGAGAACCTCTTGGATCGAGCTTCAACGAGTAATCTCCAGTACCAGGATCGTCTGATGATCTCCATGATGTTAAGGATGATAATGCGCCTGACGTCCTATTCAACCCGAACTTCATCCCTTGTAGAATGGTATCAGTAGGATGATCAAAGCTTTGCCAAACCATTCCTCTCCCGCCACGAAACAGCACCAAATTCCCTGAATCAAAGAGCTGAGCTGCTGCACCAGCAGAAGCATTGAAACCCATTGGCATTGCTTCCTTTGAAGCATTTGTGGACCAGAGTTGAACCTCAGGGGAATGGCTGCTGAACAGAATGAGATTCCCATAATTGTCAACAGAAACTTCCCCAGATGAATCCTTGATTGGATCGTCGCGATTTGCTACCCAGACGACTGTCTGCTTTGGCACTTTGTTGTACCATATTCCAAGATACCTGGAACTGGAACCGGACTTCCCATTATCTCCCACAGGGCTGAAAAATCCAAGAGCAAACTTACCACCTTTGGAAATTACCAGGCTTCCATCTTTGAGGGGTTTGTTTATGGAGATGGTATCACCGTAATAGCAAGAACACAGTGATAGTAAGAGCAAAATGTAGAGCAGAAACAGGCTTGAAAACCCCATTTTCCGTTTAACTCTGTGCGTTTCCTTTGGCCCTTATCATAGTCCAACACACACGGATATGCGTTGGCAGCCATGGTTGAACATCGAGTAGGTGCTGAAAGGGAAAAAAAGGAAAAAGACTTTCTTGATTTAGGATCCCTCCAAGTTGGCAAAATACTGCAGAGCCATGCTTTCTTCATTAGTTTAATATCCCGTTTTGGTAGAAAAAGCGGCATTTCTTTAGTTAAGGTCTCTAGTGATTTCTTACAGCTACCCTTTAGTTCAATTAAACCCAAGATAAATCATGAGAACCCAATAAACCTCGGTTTAATGTGACTGCAAGTTCATAATCAGGGTATAAGAAGAGTCGAGAGGGAAATGGGGGACGGATATCTCGCACCTTTCTGGGAGAAAATTTGACGGCGGCTCAAGCTACTACTACGGTCGACTGTCTCCGCCGTCGGAATGGATCCAGTAGCCGAGACCGGAAAGAGAAGCTGTCGGGAAAACACTGGTTGCCCGCCGCCGCCGCCGGCCGCTGTGATTCCGAGCAGAGATATAGTTCGATCCGGAAGGAACAATGGATAAACGGGAATCGGGTTCCCAGGTAAAACAATGGATACGAAGATCGGTCAGCATGATTCATCTGAGGATGAAGTTTTTGACTTTTGTCCTTATATGATGATTAGGCAGCCATTAAACAACTCTCCGACTCTGATCCTATGTCTACACAAAATGACAAATATCACTAGCGTTGGGCTTCAACTCCCTACGTGGGCTTGGCCCAAACTGAAGAACAACGTCGCAGGACAACAAAGTGGCAGGCTTTCGGGCCCAGATGGTAGAGTGGAAGTGAAGAACTGGAGTCTGGAGAGCTTCACGGTCTTCTCTTAATTTTGTCTTCTTAATCCGAATTAGTTAGCACAATCTGATGTGTTCTCTACATCAAACCCCTTATTAAGTTATTGTTATTAGTCAGTTCAAGTTGGAAAATAAAACCTTACCTCAGTTATATATATAATGGAAGTGTGAATTACAAGTCGTTGAAAACCAGGTTAAAGAAATGCACCATATTATATGAAGCAACGACCAAACACATTATACAAAAAAAATTATATTGGAAATGAAATAGAGAAGATTTAAAAGGGAGACCATGCACTAGAAAACATGGAGATTGTCTACTTAAGCTTGTTGGTCTTCCCTCAAATTTTGGGATTTTGTTTTGCGGTTTATTTTAAGAATATAGACATCTAGGTTACTTGTGTTTAAGTAACTTAATAATTCGATATATTTGAAATCGCATGCTTGATGTAAGATTTTAAAATATAATTTATTTGTAAGTTCATTCTACATGAATCATATTGTGAAGCGGGATGGGTGAATATAAGAGAGGTTCAATGGCGATTGTAACTTCTTAACCTTAATTAAAATTTAATAGAACACATCGATGACACTTTGAAAGGGAGAAATGGATAACTTGTTGATAATTTTTATGTTTCTATCCTAGATTGGAAACCTTCATCCAACAAATCAGGCTATGGAAGATGAAAGGAACACAAATACGTTGCATTATTGACTTATTGTTTGCTATATGTTTAACATCTGAAATTTCCTCAAACAAACTAACAAAGAGATACGGATCAACCAGGAAGAAAAAAAGAAATTGAACCGCACAAGGTGTATTGTAGATTAGCTATATTAGGTTGTACTTGTAAAGGTTGAGCTCCATCCATGATGTTGTTCATATGAACTTATTTAGAATCCTAATTTTTACTGAGAGTTATATGTATAATATGCCCATCTACTATGACGTTTTATCAAACATGCCTCTCTACTAATTTTTACATCAAACATGTCCCTGTAATTTGGAAAAACTATCAAACATGCCCTTCAGTTGAAATTTCTATTGAAAAAATCGTCAATCATGGTTGAACCGAGATTTAGACAACCTGACATCAATAAATGGGAGGGGAAATGTCAGTTTTGACCCTTGCTTTATTTCTCTAGGTCTCATCAAAGTGAAATTATTATAATTATTTGGCTTTACAAAAGAACAAAAAAAAACTCTAAAGTGAAATTATTAGAGATATTTTAGACATTTGGGTCGCCCAAACCAAAGTTCGGTCTTGGTTAACGGTTTTTGGATGGAAATTTTAGCAAAAGAGCATGTTTGATAAGTTTTCCAAAGTACAGGGGCATGTTTGATGTAAAAAATAACAGAGGTGCATGTTTGATAAAACGTCATAGTAGAGGGGCATATTATACCTATAACCCTTTTACTAATTGCATATATCCTAAGAACATGCGCATATTTTGTTAAAACAACTTTCATGAGTATGTACTGAACGGTAATCACGTCACATTGTATCCACAAGTGACTGATTATTAGTGTAAATGTTAAGTGTATTATTAGTCATAGCTATACAGATAATTCTCCAAAAATTCAACAACAAAATACAATTTTTAGAACCGAACATATGAAATATTCAAATAACCAAATAAACAACAAATTTAGCCGGTCATACGAAATGAGTGGAGCAGATTACGAGTCTTAAATCAAACCACCGGAATACAAAACATATTGAAAATCCAAATCCCGCTTCATACAAATCATTACATCTTGTACTTGTCAATATGACATGTCGTTGACAACAAAATAACAAGGGTTTGCGATTATGAGTTGACCATGTCGTACATATGTGCAAAAACAAAAAACAAAATAACAGAAAGTAGAAATATCGAGAGACAAACTTATTTTGGCCCAACTTGGCTTAATTTCCAAGGAGTTGTTTGGCTCTTGAAAAAAAACTAAACAATTAAATAAAGCGTCCGTGTGAAATGTGAACCAATTCGCTTCTGTAAACTAAAAAAGAATCGAAAAAGAAGGAAAAAAGAGGATTTACGTGTGAATCCATATTTGTGCAATTGTGCTTGGTGGTACGTCGTACTTATAATAATCCGGCCGGCCACTCTTTCTTTCTTTCTTTCCGGCATTACGGCTTTTCTCAAATGCCAAAATCGAATTTTGCCGATCGACGGTCGTGGCCATTGGTATCGGATTTTAACGCCGTTTTTGAGTTTTGACGTCTTCAAAGTTCAAACGCAGAAGAAAACAATCGGGTCGGGTTATTTGGTAGAAAGTCCAGCCAGTTACCAACATGCATATATTTTGCTTCTCATTTGTCAACCATATAGTTTGGATTAAGGATTAGCCGAGTTAAGGTTGACGGCGATTTTGGAATGGTGATTTTGTTAAAATAAAAGTTTCTATTAACATTGGACATGCAATAGAAAATATATAAAATTCTGCGGTCGATGTGAAACCTGTTCGCTTGTATCGACCTGACTTGTTATGTTCTCTAATCGAATATTTGGTTAGATGTGTACGTATACATGGATCAACCCGGCTATTTGATCTCATTCATAAACACCTATTATGTCTCATTTAAAACACCTATTGTGTCTGGTTACGGGTATGACGACTATGTATTATACTCCGTGCACATTCCTTGCACCATTCCTAAGCTAAATCGAGGTGAGTTTTTTTTAAATCGAAGATATACACAATCACAGGGGGGAAATAGTATAAAAGAAAATATCGTTGGTAAGAGAGAGAAAAAAAAGAAATATAGATCAGCTATATAAAATAATGTCAAATTGAAGATGTGTACGAGTCCAGAATAGAATAATCTTTCAGTATCTGAGATATATTGTTAAACAACCATTAATATTGACGAGTTAAAATTCGAGTTTCATTGATATCTTCATCTAATCATGTGTTATTGTTGTTGTTGTTGTTACAATTGAATATATGGATCATGATGTGGTTGTTGTAGTTGGATATGATATGAACATGCAATGGCTAGATGGTAGACTATGTGTTTATTATCGACTTCTTCATCGTGGCCAATTTTGAGAGCTTTTTAAATGGTGAATGGGTTGGCGGGATTGATTACGATTTGGGAGCAACACCTTTTTTATTTCTTAAATGAATGGATAAAGTGGGAAACTAACAAACCAAACCCGAGTACCAGCCTATTTCTATGATCAAGTCATCAGCAACAATTTGTTAATTAGTTGACGTTGACTTGGTTAAGAAATTATAACACCGCGGTTGAAAATTTTGTATGAGGAGAGAATTTAAAGTCGGGAAATTTTGCGTTAACTATATATGTATTCAAGTAATGTAACAAGTAGTTAATATTTGTGAGAAGTTCGATTGTTTAGCGGATTTAGATATCATGGTTAACAAAAGAGTTAATTATTTCCGACTTTCAATGCGCGCTAATGTTACGGTATTCGTTTCTCATGCTCTCTTTCCTAGGATACCGATGTGTGTCACAACATGATGCACATGAAGAGTGCTAGCTAGCTCATTCTATCTTGCGTTCACCTCTTTATCACAAGAACTGAATTCCTTTTTTAGCAATCACTTCGATGTAAAAATATCATCGAATTTTATATTTAGTCTACTCAGTTATGCATAAATGATTTTTTGTCCAATATACGATTTTATCTCTACATTATTTCAGATTGAACGAGAAACGATAAAAGAAAAATTATGCAAACATGTTGAACTCAAACTAACCCAAAATAGAATTAGACCATCGTCTATCAGTCAAGGTTCAAGAGGTATTATTATTTAGCTTTGTGCATGTTGGGGCATCAACCGATTATAGTGGACCAAATAGAGAAGTGGGGTTTATCTTTCTTATACAATCTTATTTTAGTTTGAAAATTAGAAGATACATATAATTAGTCAATGGTGAATGTATAACCCACGTAATTTAAAATGTGAGTCAATTGTATTATATTATTGGGTTAAGTAGTTGTGAATTGTGATCGATAACACGGTGAAATTTCAAAAGGAAACGCCGTTGGTTTCAGAATTTCCGGCATCTGTTTGATTTTGAAAACATATATGTATATAAGCTCCTTTTGAATCGCGTACAAAGTGGGAGTTGGTGTATGATGTACCAATAGTACCATTGACGACATGAATGTGCAACATTTTATTGTGAGAATCAAACCTAATAAAACTGTGCATTCATTTCGTCGTTTTGAACCCACTGTTGGTTGCATTTGGTTCGACTTGAGTACCACAATGATGCTTGTACCGTTGTGCGTACATTCTCATCCATTGAATTAACATTGTTTGCTTGATGAAATAAACAGTCTTAAATATAGTAAACATGATGATTTAGAATGTTGGAAAGACTCGCCAATTACATTCGTAGTAGACTAGCATCCATCCTTTCTTTTCTGTTTCTTCATTGATAAAGTTGTTGAGGTTGATAAGTATATATGATCTCCACATTTAGAACTCGGGATTACAATCACTCCGCCAAAAGTTTATGTAATATACTTGATCACGAGTATAAATAGTCGCAATAATTTTAAATTATATTGACCGCTTGTATGTTACAATCAACCTGATGATGAAAATGTCGATTTTCAAAAATAAACCGGGCAATCACACCATGGTTGGAGAGGTCGGCCGATTAAGGCTAAAGTTATCTTCATACATCAAGTGGCAATGTCGTGGAGAGTGATATAAAGACGAGAAACCCCGTGATTGCACCTGAAAGGTCGACCGATATCCGAAGTGTGTCGACTTGTTGATCTACACATCTTGCACACAACAACTACCTTTGATGTTTCGATGTTTTTTATATATTATTCACCAAGTTCAAAAGTCATAAGAAATTTTTTACACGATTTTTAGAGTGATAAATTAATTATGTAGATTGTTATTTATAGAGGTTCGTGTTGCTAATGATTTCGGTTAAGTGATAGCAAAGTTCTTGTTTAGTTGTACCAACCGCTCAACCATTTTGTTTTCATTGTCGACCATTCTTTTCCTTTGTAATAGTGTAGTTGTATTATCTGGTCGATCCTTTTATGATAACGTTCTACTTTGTTATGATAACAATCTAACCTTTTTGTACAAATCATAGTGATTCACAATGCCAAATTCCTAAACTACCTTTGCAATTTAGCATAAAAGAGTCTATACAAAATGAACTACTTTAAGCATATAAATTAGGGTTAATACCTTATTTTGGCCCGAACTATGACCATATAATCAACTTTGGCCCGTGGTTTAAGAAATTAACATCCTGGCCTCAACTATGCACCATATAGACTCAATTGGCCCAACTCGTGAATTTCCGTCAAATTAGACGGTCAACATCATTGACCGTTAGTGAATCAGCACGCTACGCTGACGTGGATGCCATGTGGAAAATAAAAATCAATAAAAAAAATAAAAAATCTCATTCTCTCTCATCACTCAGCCCACACAGCCCCATCCCTTCTTCCCCGACGATCCGTTTCCCAACCCTCTCCGACCCGGTTCCTTGGTCCTTTCCTCCTCAACCTTCCTCCTCATCCGTCGCCGCCATCTCCGGCAACTGCACCTTTCTCCTTTTCATGTCCCTAACCTCCCTCTCCTTTCTCTATCAAATTGAAAATAATAGTTGAGAAAGGAGACAAACAACGAAAACCCTTATTAATTTAAAAAGGAAATTTCCCCAACTTGATTCCAATTTCCCTTTCCCTTTCGACGAGAGCTACCAATTAAGCTTATAAATTTTCATCTGCGGACATTGCAGGAAATCGAGAACAACTACGCCCACAACAAGATCCGACTTCCCGGCGCTCGTACTCAGCCTAGTCAAACCCTCTCTCAGGCAACCAAGAAAGCTCCGCAGCGAGCTCTATCCTGCATATCTAAATCGACGTCGATCTCTCCATATCTGTATCAATCGCCATCACCTCGGCGACCAGCAGTCCATCGCCGGCCCTCTCCTCACCACTCGTCGATCCCCGTCGACGTCAGCAAATTCGACAACTGTTGTTTCCGCCGTCGCCGAAGCCTGTCTCAAAGCCTTCTTGAGGACATCTACAGAAAATCCGTCAAAGACATCTTTCCCAGAAGAACAAAGCAATCAACCCATAATGAGATTTTTCACAGTAGCATGAAGAGAAGAAAGCGGCAGGAGGAAACCAAACACGTTTCTGGTGACCAGATCTTCCCAGAATTGAATGCGTCATCTGTAAAATTCCTCTGGACCAGCCCATTGGCCGTTCGAATCCATCAATAATTAGTTTCAAATTCCCTCTGCCGGAGAGCGAGGACCGACCGTTGTGTTTTTCGTTGGGGAAGAAGGTTGGGAAAGGGATGGGGTTGTGGGCCGAGTGAGCGGAGAGTAGGATTTATTTATTTATTTATTTATTTATTTTGACTTTATTGATTTTTATTTTCCACATGGCATCCACGTCAGCCTAACGTGCTGATTCACTAACGGTCAATGATGTTGACCGTCTAATTTGACCGAAATTCACGAGTTGGGCCAATTGAGTCTATATGGTGCATAGTTGAGACCAGAATGTTAATTTCTTAAACCACGGACCAAAATTGATTATATAGTCATAGTTCGGGCCAAAATAAGATATTAACCATATAAATTATCCCAAGCTGGCCTAGCTCAAGAAAGGAAAGGTGCGAGTACGTACTCTGACCTATTAATTAGGTTTAGAATTCCAATTTGGCGCGGGGAGTTGTTCCACGCGTGCATGAAAAGTCCCAATGTGCATAATTACCACAAGACCGTCCACGTAAGCTTCAATCGCGATGTCTTATGAGCCCATGATTTCGTTCTAATTTAATTAATTACCCTAATATTTATCATGGGAGTTCAAATAGAAACAAAGGGGTTAGTTCATCTCCCTCTTTTGACCCGTCTAAATATTATCCTACCAATACCAAATATACGCCGACCATATATAGAGTATGGACCCATCATCCATTCATCCTAGAAAACTACCATACGTTTACATAATGCTAGATTATTTGATTTGACTAGAATGAAATGGTACCTCATTTTGTCACAACAAAGAGGCAGTAACCACGGATAAAAATTGAAAATCGAAATAAAATTATGTATGACGACATATGAGGTTTGTGTGTTGCCATTTCGTGGATAACTGTGTTCTGCAAGCTGTATATGAAGTGGAATTAGAATTGGCCATGTACAAACAATAGGGCAACTGGGCAAGTTAACGAATTTCTAATAACAGGGGACCATCAAACGATGATTATATGAGACCTATTGTGAAATATTGCTCAATGACAATTACTCGAGAATCACCATCAACAATGGCATCCTAGAGTTGGTAACAAAATTACTAGTTGATAAGCATCTCATGAAACCATTGGTATTGCAACACATGTATCAACAATACAAAGATATTGTGGGCGTGTTAAGTTAAGAGGACAGTGCCAGCAGAGTCGCGCGTGAAAGACACGTCCCAAGCCTAGAAAAGAGCATAATCAAAATTTTCCCCCTCAATCTAACTGACAATGAGTGAGATCCACGCGCGTACACTATTAAACGAAATGCCATATATGATAATTATAACGGTTTTACTTTATATATTATAATTTATGTTCATGCCTTAAAATTAAAAAAACAACTTAATTTTTCCCAAATAAAAGCATGATGGTACTAATTTTAAAACTAAAATTTTGATGCAAAGTAGAAGAAGTACTAGAGAATGAACAAGCAAAAAACAGCCAACACGGCTCTCTCTTTCCACCAACATTATTCCCCCTCTCTTCACCGTCATCTTCTCCCCCATCAAAACCCCAAAGCCAAAAGAAATGCCTCCACCACAACAATGAAGGAGAAACCAGAGAATCCCTTTTCTCCTCCAAGCTTCTCGTCGGAAAAGATGAGACCTTTACTTCTCTTCTTCTTCCTATCCCTCTTGCCCCGACCCGGATCCGCCACCGACGCCCTGACCGCCGATCAATCCTTAGTCAACAACCAGACCCTCCTCTCCGCCGGCCAGATTTTCGAGCTGGGTTTCTTCACCCCGGGGAAATCCGGCAACTGGTACCTCGGAATTTGGTACAGGAACATCCCCGAGCGAACCTACGTCTGGGTCGCCAACAGAGACGACCCGATCCGAAACCCTTCCGCCGCCGCCCTCCGAATCGCCAACGGAACCCTCGTCCTCCTCCCCGACCAACGCGCCAACAACAATCCCGTCTGGTCGGCGAACCGGACGGCGTCGGAAAACCCAGTCGCCCAGCTTCTGGACACCGGGAATCTCGTCCTGAGGGATCCGAACCAGTCGGGTCGGATCCTATGGCAGAGCTTCGATTACCCGACGGACACTCTGCTTCCGGGGATGAAATTGGGCTGGGATCTAACCACCCGATTCAACCGGTTTCTCAATTCCTGGGCCGCACCCGATAACCCAGGAACCGGGAAATTCTCCTTCAAATTGAACTACACCGGTTTCCCGGAGGTCTTTCTATTCGATTCGTCCAGCATCGAGTACCGGAGCGGGCCGTGGAACGGGTTGCGGTTCAGCGGCGTACCCGAAATGCAACCCCTCAATTACATCTCCTTCGAATTCGTCACGGCGAGCAGAGAGGTCTACTACTCGTTCCACGTGTCCTCCGACACGATTTACTCCCGATTGTCGGTCACCCCGGATGGGGTTCTCCGGCGGTACACGTGGATCCCCGACATTGGCCAGTGGAAGCCGTTCTGGTACGCGCCCAAGGACCAGTGCGACAGCTACAGGGAGTGTGGGGCCTACGGGATCTGCGATTCGAATGCGTCGCCGGTCTGCAAGTGTATGCGCGGGTTCCGGCCGAGGAACCCGGAGGCGTGGAATTTGAGGGACGGGTCGGGCGGGTGCGCCCGGGAGACCGATTTGGATTGCCCGAGGGACAAGTTTTTGAGGATGAGGAACATGAAGCTGCCGGAGAGCGCGGCGGCGGTGGTCGATAGGGGATTGGGGTTGAAGGAGTGCGGGGAGTTGTGCGCCGGGAACTGCTCGTGTACGGCGTATGCGAGCGCGAATGTCTCCGGCGGCGGGTCGGGTTGTGTGGTTTGGTTCGGTGGGTTGGTGGATATGCGGCAGTACCCGGAAGGCGGGCAGGACCTTTACGTTCGTTTGGCGGCTTCCGATGTAGGTAAGTTTTTTTAATTTTTTTTTTACTGGATTGGTTTGTTACCGCGCATTGTTTACCCCTTTTGGTGGTTGCTTTTCTGCCATTCCCACGCAATTTCCGGCTTGGTTTCACATTGCACAGGGTATTTAACTTAATTTAATTGTTTTATTTCATTCTTTAGTTTAGTTAGAGGGCTCATAATTCATAAATTCTTTTGAAATTTGATCGAATTGATAATGGAAGCATATCGAAGGATTGAGATGGGTCGGGTATGATATGAAAATTGAGTTAAATGAATAACGAATGTGAGTGGAGGGTTATTTTTAGTACAATTTCCTGATAATGAAGCATATCTATATATTATTACTGAATTTGAGTTTGGAAGGTTAGGATTAATTATTCCATTAATTATTCCCCTTGCAATTCAAGGGGTTGGTGTATTTTATTCGTTAAAATGATTAAGGGCATGATTTCGAAGATCGAAATCATATGAAACATTCTCAAATCTAACTGATTTGATGATAGTTTAGTCTGAAGATAAGTAAATATCTAAATATATGTAAGTTTCGAATTATATTAATAATGTATTTAGAAAATCTTGCTTAAAAAAATAAGAAATAATGGAAATTGAATGTAAGTAAAATAATTGGAACTAAAAAGAGGTGGATGGAATGATAGAATATAAAAATATTATTATTATTGAGGTCAAAGTGTGGGGAGTTTAATATTAGTTTGCAGGTTGTAAGCAAGATTTTCCTCGCATTTCGATTTGATTCTATTTGGTGATGCAAATCTCCATACAAACTGATAAAATAGTGGTCTCTCCGCTAACCATAATCCAAAATTAATTAACTAACAATAAAGTACTGATTGTTAGGTTTAAAGAATAGAAACTGCCATTCTCTTCTTCCTTTCTCTCTCTGCAATGTGACATGCTGGGCTCAGTGTTCAAAATTTCTAAAATTAGGTAGCTGTATTTTCATTTGTTTATCATTTAAAACTCTCTTAGCCACATAATTTTCCATTTTAACTTCCATTTCCAGATCGACATACTATGATACTAATGCCTGATGGTAAAAGACTTTGGAGAGTCGTAATCAAAATCCTGAAACATCATGATTTATGAGATTTTTTAGTTATAAGTTTTGATACTCGATCGAGAATAAATTTATTTTAATAGTTCGAGTTTTTAAAATTAGAAACATCATGTTCCATGGAGGACTATTATTACCCGTTACCAACGCTTGAGGATATTGTTAAACAGGAATTAGGTATTACCGTATACCTAACAACTTTTCAAGTTTCCATAAAACAAAAAAACTAAGAAAAGACCACAAAAAAATATCTAAAAGAAAAAAACATGAAGAAAACGAAAAGACCTTGTCAAATGTTTGCATTGAAAAGGGGCAAAGTGTGAAGGAAGGCTAAATGGGAACCAGCCGTCCACGTGGAACCCGAGAACCCCGGGTGTCTGCTTGTACAGCTCAGCACATTATTCACAGTGTGTTGTGGGACCCGGATCCGGGTCTAGGATCCGTTTTGTTCATAATCTATTGGGCCAGCAGAACCGTGGACGGTGGACCACCGTCGTGGTGGCCAAACAAACAAACATAAGTTCGTTAGTTCGTTTTCCACGTTGTCCCCCGCCGTGGGAATTTGCTATGTTGTTCTTTTACATGGCCTAGTGGTTCATAACAAGTTGTGGGTTATAGATAGGGATTAGTGAGGTTGAATCGGTTTATTTGGATCGGGATGATTACGATTTACGGGTAATGAGATAATGAATAGTAAAAGATTTCGAGTTAAACGTCTCGTTGAACGAACATTAAAAATTAGGGATGATAATTTTAACCCTGTCGTGGTAAGCCGACCATGAATCTCACTTCTTCGTCATATGATTCTTGGCCATGAATCATGGAGTCGTGGTTCACAAGAAAGAGCTTGCCGGGGCCCGCCCGAAGAAGTATGAACTAGGGTCTAGGGGAACAGTGAGTCTTCCCGGTTTCTCTCCGGTGAGATGGCGACGGCCGGGGCCCCATCGTCCTCCAACAACGCTAATTTAGGGTCGGCGATTTCCAACGTTTTATGGCCCTCTAATCTTGGTGTGCCGACAAATGTTGACTTGTTTAGTGAGGTTGGGTCCTACACTTTCCTTTTGCTAAAGTGAAAACTGGAATCCACCGTTCTGTCGACATTGAAGAAACCTTGAGCCATATATAATCTCTCTATTGCATTTTTTCATAAGAAAATCCCATAAGCTCTTGTAGTTCACTAGTTTGATACTACTGATTGCTGATTCTAACATTAATTCACCTGTTCAGGTTAAGTACTAGAATCGTATGGTTCTGTTGTTTTGATACTCGGGTTCGAATTTGGAGGGTGACATGTGAAAAAATAATAAAGTTCAAAACAACTTGAAAGTGGGGAATTATGATTAGCTTTGTCTTTTGGTCCTCATTGCAGAAAAGCTAATTTCTCCAATCTAACTGGAGATTTTTCAATCTTATGCATCAGAAAGTCAAGAACTTGATGTTATTTGTTCAACTGATTGTGGAGGGTAGCTTTGGATGTGATTTGGTCTAATTATGAAGAGAAAAAAAAAGTAGTTAGCCAACGTTTAGAAAATTTGCTCTAATGGGACCGTCGAAATCTATTACCTTCCCCTCTTTTCTTCCTTCTCTCATAGAAAGTGTCAAGACTTTGAATTGCCATGGAGGGATTTTTTTTCCTTCTCTCACAGTTAAACCGAATATAGCGCGGGTTTGGTTCGATTTGGTTCAATGTCACCTTACCCTACCATGGTGTTACCATATCCAGCATTTATTTGGGTTGGTTGCTTAGTCCTGGTATGATGATTTTTCAGGGTAGTGCAAATAACTATCTAGTTCATTCCTGGGATTCCATCCATAGCCAACTACTTGTTAATCAATGTGTGGTTTTGTGGCCATAGCTTTTCTCCATTATTGAAGTAACTAGAGGACCTTTCAAAATCAAGCAATGAATGTGTTTATGTTCGTGTGACAGATTATGTAATGTGGTGTTTGTGTTTCCAGGCAATGATGGGACCATGGGAGGATTCATTATTGGGCTATCAGTTGGACTTTGTGTCTTCCTCTTATTGCTCAGTGGCTGCCTCGTGTGGAAAAGGAAGAGATTGATTAGTGCTTTCCGGGGCCAGAAGAACGACCACAAAGGTAAAAAAAAAAAAGAGAAGCACAACTTGCTTAAAGATGAAGAGGACCTTTTTATCTTTTCATACATTTGCCAAATCTGATCTTGGAATCTTTGAACTGTTGGTCTTAATGGATGTTATTGTTCAGTGAGAAGATTGGGATTGCCAGAAAGAAGCCAGGATTTCATGTTGAATGACGTCGTGATCTCGAGCAAGAGGGATCATTCGGGCGAGAGGAACGTGGACGAGCTGGAGCTCCCGTTGTACGATTTCGAGACAATGGCGGTTGCCACGGGCAACTTCTCTGACGATAACAAGCTTGGTCAAGGTGGATTTGGTGTTGTATATAAGGTGATCGACCTTTCCTTTTCTTCCTTTTAAGTGAAAGCTCATGAACCTATGGTTCCTAGTATACTGAAAATGTGTGATGCATTTTGAAATGAGCAGGGTCGGTTGTTAGAAGTAGAAGGGCAAGAAGTAGCTGTGAAGAGGCTGTCGAGAAATTCAGGGCAGGGATCGGAGGAGTTCAAGAACGAGGTTAAGCTGATCGCGAAGCTTCAACATAGGAACTTGGTTCGACTCATGGGTTGTTGCATCGAGATGGATGAGAAGATGCTCATATACGAGTACATGGAGAATAGAAGCTTGGACTCCATCATATTCAGTAAGTAGTTTCCATTTTACAATCAAACTGGTTTTCACAATTTGGGTATACATTGTTCTAACATTTATATATGTGTTGCAGGTAAATCAAAGAGCAAGTTACTAAATTGGGAAAGGCGGTTCAATATAATCTGTGGGATTGCCAGAGGACTTCTGTATTTACACCAAGATTCCAGGTTCAGAATCATCCACAGAGATCTCAAGGCAAGCAACATTCTCTTGGATGGAGAGTGGACTCCAAAGATATCCGATTTCGGCATGGCTAGAATCTTTGGCAGCGATCAGACAGAAGCCAACACCAGGAGAGTCGTAGGGACATAGTAAGTACCAAACTTAAACCCTGATTTGCTACTAGCTACCTAGCAAAAAATTCGCGACTAATGTAATTCGTATGGTGTTTGGTGCAGTGGCTACATGTCTCCGGAGTATGCAATGGACGGACTGTTCTCCATCAAATCGGACGTGTTCAGTTTTGGAGTTCTGGTGATCGAGATTGTGACGGGGAAGAAGAATCGAGGGTTCTATAATCCCAACGACGAGCTTAACCTCCTCGGACATGTAAGTATAACGAACTAACTTATTTGATGGAACTAGCTCTGTAGTAATACTTATCTGATTGAAATCATCCACTGTGTTACTCAGTGCTGGAAGTTGTGGAAAGAAGGCAAAGGGCTGGAACTACTCGACGCAGCAGTTGGTAATGTATACTCGGCCTGTGAAGTTCTGAGGTGCATTCAGGTCGGGCTGTTGTGCGTCCAGGAGCGAGCAGAGGACAGGCCGACGATGGGATCGGTGGTTCTGATGCTCAACAGTGAGACAGCTACAATGCCTCAGCCTAGAACACCAGGGTTTTGTGTTGGGAGGAGCCCTCTGGAAACTGACTCGTCGTCTGGGAAACAAGACGTGACTTTTACTGTTAACCAGGTTACATGTACCATGCTAGATGCTCGGTGAAAAAAGGGAAGAAAGAAAGGAAATTTAACTGGATTGGTATAAGTCTTCATGTTCAAGATGTTAATGTTAGGCTTCTGAGAATAGAGGATTCAGATTTCAGATCATCTCTGGTAATTCATGGCGAAAATGTTGGTCCTTGTTGCTCAACGATTTTGATGAAGGCGTATTCATCCATGGGTGCAACAAGTTAGGATGGAGGGATGAGAAACGCTTGCTTGGCAGGCAGCTTGGCATGACCCTTAGAGTAATCTGTAAATCTCATATAAAGTTTGTTTTTCCTTCTTTTTTTAGAAGGAAACTTTGGAAGGATTTATAATTTTTGTTGTTGTTTCGATTGTGAAAGGGAAAAATTGTATATGGGTTTTGGTCTTTTGGGTTTTTATTCTTTTGGTTTGGAGGGATGAAGATTTGTTGTTTCATGGAAGCAGTTTGGTGTCATTGTGTAACTTACTGACGGGTTAAGCACTTCCACGGATGAGGAACCTACAAAGTTCACACCATCAATCAAAAACATTTAGAAGATAGGAGCAAAATGCAAGAATAAACCTAGTACCACGTTCAATACAAACCACAACAACGACAAAAGTTCTTGATATAACCTTAATTAACGTCATCCGCACGTACAAAGACTTAAGAACAATTTTGCTAATGTAACATTAACACCATTTATCACACATATAATTGTTCAATCATCCCTAATTATTATTCATGTCCTCCAATGAAGATGAAAAATTCATACAAATTTACGTCAATTTGTCAATATATATAAGCACTCAAATTTATCGTTTATACATTATACATAACTCATACATGATACATAATTCAATGTTGAAACTCAAAATATTGGGATCATACCCTTGATACTCATCTCACCGAATATATATCATCATCAATAGTGAAATAAACCAAATCAACACTCTCTCTCAAAATCACCGGAAAAACACAAACCTTGTAATTATTGTTCATGATTACTAATTTGAATTAAATAAATAAATGTTACCTGTCAAAGTAAATAGTTTCGAATTATACAAAACCCTATTCCCCTGCCGTAGCACCATCGTGGTCGCAACCACAATAGCCTTCCCCAGCATCTGATTATTTTTCAGCCCCCATTTAATCGCATTTCCTTCCTCCCCTGCCTCTGTCTATGCATCCTTGAGAGTCATCATATCTCTGTAATCGATCATCGAATTATCGGCTGAATATGAGAGAGGCTCTGTCGGCTCGCCCTTTGCCGCTTCGTCGTCCGGTCGTTCCGCACTCGCTGTTGTGGCCGCCAACTTCCGCCTCGATGGCGAATCATTTTGAACCCCTCGGCGACATCGCTCTCAGATATTGAAGGTTGGAAGAAGTGGTAGTTCTAATCGGAATAAGGCTTGTTGACGTGGCTACTTCCATGTTTTAGTGCGTATAATGTGAGGTTAAATATGAAAGTCTTTTAAAATTTTTAAAGATAAAGATTAAGAAAATGAAAAAGACCCCAAAAGTTGCGGGGAGAAGTTCACTGAGAAAGCCCTTAATAGTATTTAGAGAAGATTTGTAGATTAAAAAAAAAAACATTCCCTTACGAGGTTTCAAGGTCATATAAAACAGTATTATTCTTTAAGTGAAAACCCTAACCTAAGGGGACGAGCACTGAACGCCTAATCTTTCACAAACAATACCCCCAATCCACTGAAAACAGAACCCCTAGCAATCCCAAATACAACCCTACATCCTCCAACAAGAAACCACGCAATTGAAATAATCCAACCAAGAATCGAATGAAAACACCAATCTTACTTGCATTGAAGAAGCAGGCCAGAGATTGGCGTCAGGCACGACCACAACATCAGGCTCGGTAACAGGGACATCATCCCCCTTCTCTTTAGTTATGTGTGCAAAACTCACATGGAGGTCGAGCCTCTCCGAGGTAGTCCAATGAGCGGCGAAAGGGCGGAAGTAAGCGCACGCATCGCACTCATCGGCAGGAAGGCCACACACCACGAGTAGGGGAGTGTGGGGGGTCCTGGTTGTGTGCCATCGATTTTCACAAAGGAAATGAGAAGTGGAAGAGGAAAGGGGGATTACTGCTTTGCTCTACTCTACTCCCGCTACTCTATCTCAATAGTGGCGGAACACGGCGGATCCAAAATTTCTCCAATTGCTATATTCTGTTACGCTTTTCTTCCCTCTTTTGATATACTCTTTTGTTGCTCAATTACTCTTTTGCCCCCATCTGCTGCCGTGCTAAAGAAGATTTTTTTGGTTAACCGAGAATGTGTTGGAACCCCTCACAAGGGCAGTGCTTGCCCTTCATCGACCTTGGGAAGTCCGTTTTCACCTAAGGAACCTTATAATAGTGCATTAGTTGTTCTATTTAATTCAGCAGAGAAAATGATGAGTAGTTAACTTACTAAATTTCTATTTATTCATTGATGTACTAATTGTTGTATCAAGTATTTTTTAATGGCAACCTACACGCTGCGTTTATTGTGAATCTTTGTTTTGTTTTTATCCCTTTACTACCTGGCTCCTTTTTAATTCTAATTCCAAAGCCTTTAGGGGTCGTGTGGAAGGTAGAATTCTAAATGAGTGATTCTATGAATGTGTGTATTCTTTACAATCCATTATTATTTTGACATAAACTTGTAAAGCATACATGTATTAAAATCAAACTTTAGAATCTCAAATGTTTACAATAATTCATTTTAGAATCTTTACAAAAAGGTGAGGTTCTCTCAATTTACTTTTGTAATTGATTTTTTTTTCACTCTTATCCTTATTCTTTTTTTATATATTTCATATTTGTCCCTCTTTTAATGATTATATGAAGAAAACTTTAAAGTTACATAAGTCTTTTAGGTAATTAAAGAGAGAATCCTTATATTCTTCAAAAGTAAGAATCACAACTAGCAAACAAAATATTTTTACAATCATCTATTTCTTACAATCACTACACTTAGAATACATATATTGCAAGAATACACACACTCGTCGGCAGGAAGACCACACACCACGAGTAGGAGAGTGTGGGGGGTCCTAGATGTCTGCCTTCGATTTCCACAAAGGAAATGAGAAGTGGAAGAGGAAAGGGGGATTACTGCTTTGCTCTACTCTACTCTCGCTACTCTATCTCAACAGTGGCGGAACTCGGCGAATCCAAAATTTCTCCAGTTGCTATTTTCTGTTACGCTTTTCTTCCCTCTTTTGATATACACTTTTGTTGCTCAATTACTCTTTTGCCCTCATCCGTTTTCGTGCTAAGGAAGATTTTTTTGGTTAATCGAGAATGTGTTGGGAACCCCTCATAAGGGCAGTGCCTGTCCTTCATCGGCTTTGGGGAGTCCGTTTTCACCTAAGGAACCTTATAATAGTGCATTAGTTGTTCTAATTAATTCAGAAAAAAAAAATGGTGAGTAGTTAACTTACTAAACCTCTATTTATTAATTGATGTACTAATTGTTGTATCAAGTATTTTTTTAATGACAGCCTTCACGCTACGTTTATTGTGGATTTTTGTTTTGTTTTTAGGCTTTTTACTACCTAGCCCCTTTTTAATTATAATTCCAAAGCCTTTAGGGGTCGTGTGGAAGGTTGAATTCTAAATGAGTGATTCTATGAATGTGTGTATTCTTTACAATTCATTTTTTTTTTTACATAAACTTGTCCAACATACATGTATTAAAATCAAACTTTAGAATCTCAAATGTTTACAATCATTCATTTTAGAATCTCTACAAAAAGGTGAGGTTCTCTCACTTTACTTTTGTAATTGATTATTTTGCACTCTTATCCTTATTTTTTTTTATATATTTCATATTTGTCCCTCTTTTAATGACTATATTAAGAGAACTTTAAAGTTATATAAGTCTTTTAGGTAATTAAAGTGAGAATCTTTATATTCTTCAAAAGTAAGAATCACAACTAGCAAACAAAATATTTTTACTATCATCTATTTCTTACAATCACTACACTTAAAATACATATATTGCAAGAATACACGCATTGTCCAGAACTTCAATGTTAATTCACACGCTGCATTTTCTGTGGCATTCTTTTTAGTTTTCCAGCCTTTAGTTTTCAGGTCTTCCTATATCACACTTTGGCCAGCATTTGGATTACCTCAAATTTTAACTTTTAAGGAAGATAAAAGAAGCAAAGCAATTTGATCACCTCAATTTTTAATTTCATTTTCTTTCTCATACGTGGGAATGCGTACGATCAATGACGGATCTGATTGATTTCTGATCATGAATACATTTTTTCTCAATTAAATTTGATGGATTATATATCTTCAATTTAATTCGAAATTGAAACTTTTTATAGAAAAATCATACTAATTATAACTATCAAATTTCAATCATTTTAATATGTTTGAAAAAAAAATGCAATATATTAATTAATTATTAATATATAAAAGTTTAACATTGTAGTTACTTTTCATAGTAACTCCCAAATTCTTACAAGTGAAAGTGGGGAAGTTTCAAGTTGTTTTTTTTACCTCATTCTCTCATTCTATAACCTATGTGTTCATCTATTATTCGTTGGGTCTACATCTATTAGCCATTAGATTTCCCAAAATAGTTATTGTCTATTTAAATTTTCATCTATTGTTCATTGTTTTTCCTATTGTAGCAATTATCAATTATGTTTTCGTCTATGATCTTTTACCCAAATCATCGTCTTTGCCTACAGTTGGTTGCTGATAAATATGATAATGTTGGATTGCTCTGATGTTAATAATCACTTCAGTGCTTCAAACTCATGCTTGAATGTGTACGAGCCTACTATGGGGTGATCACAGAAGTTTACGCCTCTCCAAGGTAGTGAGGCGCGCGATGCAGAACTCGCAGGGAAAAGGTCGGAAATACGCACACGCGTCACACTCATCCGGAAGGAAAGCTACACACCAGCGACAGGGGAGATTCCGCGGGTTGTCCGCCATCGTTCTTCAGAAAGGAGGGAATGAGAAGTGGAAGACGACGAACAAGCTCTACTCTCACTTATCTCTCTCAATGGCGGAAACTCGCGAATTTTGGATTTCTGCTATTTTCTGTTACGGCTTTCTACTTTTCATTTTCTTACCCTCCTCAATTACTATTTTGCCCTCCGCTGCCGTGCTAAACAAGTTTCTTTGGTTATCTCTTGCCCCATCCGCTGCGATAAACATTTTTTATTTATTTGTTTATTAATTTATTCAAATGAGTGCAACTACCCGAAATTGATCATTCATAAGGGCATAGCCTTTTCAAAGAAAGTCACACGCACATACCCAATATGAGTAGTCTCATCGAGTAAAACAATGTTATGGTAATTTCTTTATAAAAAAGAGGATAATACCTTAAATTATTCCGAATTATATATTAATAGATTAATTTACCACGTAATCTTTAAAATACTCTGTCCTAAAATATTCACCATGCAGACCAATTTGGCCGAACTCGTGGGTTGATGATCAAATTGAAATACTCTGGCCTAAAATATTCACTATATAGACTAATTTGTTCCGAGTTTAGACATTATAGCGAATAGTGAATTTCTCACGAATTTAAATAATATGTAACAAAAAGTCAAATTATTTTTCCTAAAATTTCTATAATTTTCTCTGCTTGTCCATGTGCTCATCTGCGGGTTGCATTTCTTTCTTTCCTTTTTCCCCCTTCCCATTCATCTTTTCTAGTGTTTTGTTTCCCAACTCTCACCATCAAAATACAATACAATCAGCCTTTCCCCAAACACCATAACAAAAGAAACCCTTTCCTCAAGCATCCCCCAGCTTAAGTAACGGGCATTCAAACAAAAGAAAGCTACCCATTTAAATTTTAAACCAAAAATGGCTATCAAAGTTATTTCATAGGCAAACAAGAAAAACAACATCGTCCCTATCTAAAACCTTACTACTCATTACTCAATGTAGTATAAAACACTAACCAATCAGTAAGAAGAATGAACTGTAACGTGGGCAAGCCAACTTTGCACCAAAACAAAGCAACAGGAGAAGCAAGTCAACCAATCCAGATTTATCCTCTTTTAACTTTTCTAAAATCATGTTTTCATCCTAAAGAACGTTTAAGCTTCTATTTAGATTCAATTATTTCTATTATGTTTCTTATTCATTTGTGAAATATTTCTCTGTGTCTTCTAATAATAGAGTTAAATATCATTGTTCTTTTTGAAAATAATATATAAGAATGGGCCGGCTCATACCCGCATAAATATTACCTGATCTTATCCGCTCTTAGTGCGAAGCGAGTATGGCTATTGAGGTACCTGCCCCGTCACCATCACCTGATCAAAGCAAGTTAGCGAATCCAAATTTATACTCTTTTGTTTTTTTAGAGAAACGTCTGCTTTTACAAAAAATATTGAGATCCCACAGGTACTACAACCCCATAAAAGTCTCTCAAATATTTTATTTAGGATTATGTAAGTTCATGCTCTCCTTATATGACTATTTTCACTTTTCATTCTCATCTACTCCGTAACAACAACACTTACAATAAGATTGTTAATCGCTTTATAGATTGTCATTTCATATTATCTACCTCTAACGGTGTTTAATCCTCTAATCATCACGACCTCACACCAAGAGCATTCTTTAACCAAACCAAGCAGTTTCATTGTAGTGCGAATGAGTGTACCACTACTACTCAGAAGGAAATGCATATTAATGATCTAAACTATACAACATTGGCGCCAAAACTATTATTACCGAGATAACATACCAGAATGCAAACAAATTACAATTTTTGGTTCCCACCAAAAAGAAATCAAGTTCATGAAGTCGTATCATGTCACACCCCTGTCTCGTGTATTACTTAATATGTCAAACCTTATATCTTCTAAGAAGCTTTAGATGGATAGATAGATAGATAGATAGATAGATAGATAGATAGATAGATAGAGATTCGAGTATTTAGATCTAAATTATGCATGTAATAATTACACAAGTCTGATACAGAAAAATTAGGAAAGAAAACATACTAAAGTATATAAAAGGATTGTATTATTAGTGAGGTCAAATGGAGTAATGTATCACCAAGCAAAATATTAGGCTTCCTTCACTTCAATTCCTACTATCTAAGCTCACCTTTTCATTTGAAAAAAAAATACTGAATAAAAGCCAAACCATGGTTAGCTAGATAACTAAATGCATATGTCAACCCCACTACTTTCATCCATCTTCATCTCCACCGTCACTATTCTATACATATCCCACAAACCCAAAATAAAGGGTAAATTGCAAGTTTGGTCACTGGAATTACTTAAAAATTTCACGTTTGCCACTAAAATTAATTTATTCCATTCGTAGTCACTCAAATTAGTTCAACGATTCAAGTTTGGTCACTCTCCGTTAGTCTCCGTTAACTTTATGTGATGTGGCAGTCAACTTTAAGAGTTGACCGTTAAATAAATGACGTGGCAATTAAAAAATAAAAAATACTAATTTTTAATTTTTTCATTATTCCACCTCATCGTCCCAACCCATACAAAAATAAAATAAATCCAAAATAATTTATTTTTAGCTCTCGCCATTGTTGCAACTGCCATGCTGTCCCTAAGCTTGCCGGTAATTGCCAAATTTTTTTTATCTCCTAGCTCGATCCCCTCCCGCGGGAATACGAAATTGAGAACTACAGAATCCAAATCGCAATAGAAATCTGAATTCAATTAGCTTTCCGTTTAATTTTGCAGGGCTATTGAGCTGTGGGAAGAGCAGCCGGAAACCAGTGGTCGGCGATTGCGGCGAAACTTCCTGGGAGAAAGGACAACGAAATAAAAAATCTATCGTAGCTGAATCGCTCTCATATAGCATACCCATTTGAAGAAGAGATTGCAGCACAAACAAGCAAAACGAAGTGATGGGAGGTGATTCTTCTCCCATGGCGGCGGCAACGGCTGAGTGTGTCTTCAGTTAATAAGTTAGGTTAATACAAATTTGTGGTTTAGTACAATCAAAATCCTTTATTATATATAAAACAGAAGAGAAGAGGGAGAAGCAGATCAAGGACAAGGAGTAGTGTCGTGGTTTCCATTGAGAAGAAAATCAAAACCGGAATTGGGATAAAAATGGAGGGGGTGATGAATTTGGTGAGAGGAGTAATTTTCCAACCGTGGCCGTCGCTGTTGGTCGCGGCGATGTCGGTGGGAATAGTGTAGCTGGGGAACGCCAGTTTGTCGGAGCCCCGAGGCAACCATATGAAGTATTCCAAGTCGCCGTCCAGCAGTCCGCTTCTACTTCGACAGTGAAGGCGTCGCCAACCTGGTCCTCCCTTCCTAGCAGAACCGGGATGCTTGCAACGGTGGCGAGGGCCGCCGCCGCCGCCGAGTCTGTATGAGAGCGATTCAATTGCAACGGTGGCAAGGGCTAAAAGTAGAGTAGTTTTATTTTTTTATGAGTTGGGATAATGAGGTGGAAAAAATGAAAAAATGAAAAAAATTTTATTTTATTTTTTAAATGCCACGTCACTTATTTAACGGTCAACTTTTAGAGTTGACTGCCACGTCAGATAAAGTTAACGGAGACTAACGGAGAGTGACCAAACTTGAACCGTTGAACTAATTTGAGTGACTGCGAATGGAATAAATTAATTTTAGTGGCAAACGTGAAATTTTTAAGTAATTCCAGTGACCAAACTTGCAATTTACCCTAAAGGGAACTTGTCCTGTCTTTTCCCATTATTTTCTCATGACAAGTGTTTGGAAACATTTCCCAATTTGGAGCAAGATGAAAGACGTGGTCACTTTTGGCTTTGAACTGAGAAAGAGTTATCAAGGGTAGTGAAGTGGGTTTCGGTTGAGGGAAGGCAGAGAGAGCTGAATGTGCTTCGCTTGCTTTCTTACTACATACTAGCTTATTACCCGGCCCGTTGGCCGGATTACTGTATGTTACTCACTTGTGGAATGGGAGAGAAAGCAAGTGAGAGTGAAGGGATTGGGATTCCACTTGATTAGGACCGACCCACTAATCCGATTCTTCCCGACCCGCCCCAACCTAAAGGGTGAGAAAGAGTTAATAAGAAAATATGAACGGAGAGGATTAGTCATATATCTTGACTCTTCAGAAGTGGGTCAAACAGGATCAAGGTTGGGTGAGGGCAATTTTTAGCGCTAAGCAGAGTTATGGGTTGAATAACTTTACTTAGTCCTAGAAATTGGTGCTGATGCAGAATGCAGTTTTTATTAAACCATCATCAATCATCATTGAATTAGTCCTGGGCATCCCTCCCCGTTGTCGGTCTGAATTCTAATGATGACTTCATTCCTTGCACCAGCCATATCAGCGAGTTGTCATCTCGAGCATGATTTGCCTATGTACAAATGATACAATTAGAGTATGAAACTGAATTCAAAGAAAAGGAAAAGAGAATTCTATCACATGCCAATAAATACACACATAATAGTTGAAACTAAGTGAAAGTCATTACTCGCACATCAATTCTCAAAAATTACAGACTAAACAATGGCTAGAATGGCACTGAAACAACCAAGAATCATGGACGAAACAACTTGTCAAATTAAATAATCCTTATACTAAAACTACCTTCTAACTTGAAATAAGACATGATCACAGTTCATAGCACTCTTATCACTATGAATTGGTTGCAACTCGTCCTTATCACTGCCTCCCAAGCTCAATTCAAACAGAATAGAGACCGTTATGTAAGATAACCATATCCTTACTGATCATAATTCCTTTCTTCACTCCATTTTTTCCGGAGAAAAGAATTATCCCCCTCTCCTGCATTTCCCTTTCCCCCTCTCTTTCCCCTCTTCTTCACAAACCGATCCCTAAACCAGCAACAACAACACAAAAATAGCCTTCGCCTCTGCCATCTCCATCTACTGAACGCGTTGGTGGCAAGACAGGACTGCAGAAGCAAAATTTTCTAAAATCAAACTAAATTTTTTGAAGGAGACTCAACCACGAAAAAAGAGTAAAGCAACAATGCTAATAGTTCAGATGGTTGGTTTTGATGTTATACGTTGCTTTTGTTATGGTCTCCAGTATATCAACTGCAACAAAGATGTTTCCTCCAATCATCTTTAATGCACGATTTAGAAGTAAGTCCTCTTCTTTGTGTCAAACAGAAACATTCATGGGTTTTTAACTCCCCTGTTAGTGTAAATGCAGCAGCAGCAGCAAAGAAGTTTGACAACACATCAAGCACCCAGGCAAAATGATACAATGCAATAGGTGATATGTGTCTCGAAGGTTTTGAGTTACTAAACTTCATGTTAAAAATAAACATGAATTAAAATGGATTATTCTATTAAGCAAACACCCCCTCTAATCATACAAAGATCAGATATCCAATTCACAAACAATTAAGCCATAAAAAATCATCACACATCCACCACCTTTGATTGCCTAAATTTGGTTTTTCGCAAAGTTATGGACTCTTAAGGGTAACGTTCATGGGTAGTCTGTTTCATAACTCTAGAGAGCACAGTAAGCAGCCACCAGCCAGACACAGTGCGGTAGGCGAATATGATTCTCAATTCACAATTTCTCACCACCGGAAGTAAGAACAAGTCATAATAAGCGTAGCGTTCATGGGTGGTCTGTTTCATAGCACTACTACACAATTTGTTAAAAAAGAAAGAAAGGTATTTAGCATCACGGCGGAACAACTTTTACAGGCCAACAACGACAACATGCTGCAACCACCAGAACTGGTATCACAACTCATAGGGAAAATCAAAAGATTTACTCTCAAATTAAGTAGTTACAACATCGAGCAATCGTCAAGCACATACACCATCACAAAAGTCACGGAACCTGATTCACAAAGCATTCAAACATTTGAGGACATTTCTGCAAAGAGAGCTGAATGTGCTTCGCTTGCTTTCTTACTACATACTAGTAAGGAAAGATCGCGCTCGCGGCGGGCGGTAGTTTGTGATATGTGTTGCAATACATATAGCGATTTTTCTGAATCGGTACAATTAGTGCGAGCAAACACATTAACGACCAAAATGTTTCTTTTGGCTGACATTATTTTATAATGGTCTAGAAGGTTTATCAAAATTGTGCAAACCCATGAGAGTAACATAACAGTAGGGCATAAAAGAAAAGGAATATGTTCTTGTAGCTAAAATTTGCAACCTCATTGGGTTTGACTTCTACTGCACTCATTCCCTCATGTATCTATACCCATCTATTACTGAACGACTGTCTTAAAGTTTAAACTTATTGACCCCATCTCAATCCATCTAAATACATGAATACTCTATTTTCACTAACAACATGAATTCTTTCAATCGCATCTATAAAGCAGTTGCTATAATGAAAATAGTCT
Organism: Linum tenue; assembly: GCA_946122785.1. Classification (NCBI taxonomy): domain Eukaryota; kingdom Viridiplantae; phylum Streptophyta; class Magnoliopsida; order Malpighiales; family Linaceae; genus Linum; species Linum tenue. The sequence goes on from CAMGYJ010000008.1 coordinate 89,264,477, forward strand.
ATGATATGCTGGACATAGGCCGATTGATAATGTCAAAAGGTTACAGTAGCGAGAGCTAAGCGTACTAGCTGTTTCTGATTACATTAGTTGCAGGGAGGACGATGTTTGCAAGTTTAAGCAAAGCGAGACAATCTGGCAAAAAAGAGAATGTTACATGACAGGATTGTGAAACCACGCAGAATTCATGCAGTTAATTGTTGTGAAGTGAAGAGCATTTAAAATCGACATGGCGATGTATGGTGTTGACAAACCCTGATAACTTCATGGCAAGCACCTCATTTGAGGTGTGGTGTAGAGGTCGAGTACGCACCTCAAATGCAAATTATTGGAATAATGCGGCTGCTTCATCGTGGTTGAGAAGAAAGTAGAGTAGTTTGTCTTGTCTTGTACTATAATGAAAATGTAAAAGCTGTAAATACAAGTATAAAATTATGTTGTTAACAAAGAGCAGTTTCTAATCACGTATTTTTTCTTCCAATTTAGGATGTTGTCAGGGATGGAGACTAATACCACCGGCGGCTGATGTTAATAATCACTTCAGTGCTTCAAACTCATGCTTGAATGTGTATGAGCCTACTATGAGGTGATCACAGAAGTTCAAGTCTTTCCATAATCAAATTAAAAAAAATCAACTCCAATATTGTTATCAACCCACTCAGCTTGCTCTGTTCTGTGCGACATTGACGAACAGAGGGAAGAAGCTGAACCGGGCCGAAGTGGAGCCATTTTGGTCTATGAAAGTTCCGTGTTGTTGGGCTTCGGCCCCGTCAACAAGTTTCTTTAAACTTAGCGGCCCAAGCCCGCCGGCAGGAAAAAGGAAAGGTCAGGTAGGATACGAAGAGCAGGTATGGCCGTATGGCGCTTCTTCGTCCCCCTCAAACTCTTCCTTTCTGCTTCGCTCCCGAAGGGTTTAGGGTTTTGGCATTTTTCTTCCGGTTCCACCGAGTTCAATGTTTCATCGCACCAGCAGATTATGCCGTCGTGCCCGTTTCTACGCAATCACCATTAATCCCGCCTCCACTTCCTCATTCCAATCCTCCTGCGCTAGTTCTCGGAATCTCAATTCCTTTTCCTATGTCCCACCGGGTATCAGCTATATATCCCGACTTCAGCTCGCCAATTTCGTTAATCGCTATCCTAAAGTAGATACTTCTTTCCTTCTGGTTGGGGATGCCAAGTTCGCGAGAAATTTCTGCTCAGGAACGGGCAGCGGCGGGGATGGTAGTGGTGGTGTCTGGACAGAGGAGATTGAGTATTTGGATGAGTCCGGCAGTTTAATTTATGCCGGGAAAGGAGTGAGGGCAGTGGAACCTGGAATCGACGACCATGTGATGATTGGTGGGCTGAAGAAGCCGATCCTAAACGCTTCTGCGGTGGCGAAAATTGTCGAGGTTGCGAAGAGATGGAGATGGGGTCCTGAATTGGAAACCCAATTGGACAATCTGCAATTTGTGCCGACCATGACCCACGTCATTCAAGCTATGAAACTCATTGATGATCCTGGTGCCTTGTTGAGTTTGTTCAAATGGGGTAAGAGGCAGCCATGGTATGTCCCCAGCGACGAGTGTTACGTCATGTTGTTTGACGGGCTGAATCGAAGCAGAGATTTTGATGCCATTCAGTTGTTGTTTGATGAGCTGGTTCAGGATTCGGGTAAAGCTCAGATTCCTTCTTCGTTTGGTGCGCACAATAGGGTGATCCAGCATTTGGCTAAAGCTGAGAAGCTGGAGGTGTCATTTTATTGTTTCAAGAAAGTTCAGGATTCGGGCTGTAAGATTGATACGCAGACCTATAACGCGCTGATAACTCTGTTCCTGAACAAGGGTCTGCCTTACAAGGCATTTGAGATATATGAGAGCATGGAAGCAGCTAATGCTTCTCTGGATAGGTCAACCTATGAGATGATGATACCAAGCTTGGCAAAGTCAGGAAGGCTTGATGCAGCTAATCAGTTGTTTCAACAGATGAAGGAAAGGAAAATTCAACCGAGCTTTGGGATTTTCTCAGCCCTCGTTGATTCCATGGGCAAAGCAGGGAGGTTGGACACATCCATGAAAATCTACATGGAAATGCAGGGTTTTGGACACAGGCCATCTGCCACCATGTTTGTTTCGTTGATAGAATCGTACGCCAAGTCAGGGAAGCTAGATAGAGCTCTAAGGCTATGGGATGAGATGAAGTTGACCGGTTTCAGGCCTAACTTCGGCTTGTATACATTGATAATCGAGTCCCATGCAAAGTCGGGGAAGCTCGACATTGCAATGTCCATTTTCAGCGACATGGAAAAAGCTGGCTTTCTGCCAACTCCATCAACATATTCCTGTCTTCTGGAGATGCATGCTGCTTCTGGACAAGTAGATTCTTCCATGAGGCTATATCACTCGATGACTAGTGCAGGCCTTAGACCAGGTCTGAGCACCTACACTTCCCTTCTAACCCTTTTAGCCAATAAAAAACTTGTTGATGTTGCGGCCAAAATATTACTGGAAATGAAAAGTATGGGGTTCTCTGTTGATGTTAGTGCCAGTGATGTTCTAATGGTGTACATAAGGGATGGTTCGGTTGATCTTGCTCTGAGGTGGCTGCGTTTCATGGGTTCTTCTGGGATTAGAACAAATAACTTCATAATCAGACAGCTATTTGAGTCTTGTATGAAGAATGGTTTGTATGAACAGGCCAAGCCGCTCATCGAGACTTACATAAACTCTGCTGCTAAAGTGGATCTAATCCTCTACACTTCTATACTAGCCCATCTTGTTCGGTGCCAAGATGAGCAAAAGGAGAGGCATCTGATGTCGATTTTGGGCAGTACGAGGCACAGGGCCCACGAGTTCATGTGCGGGCTTTTCACCGGCCCTGAACAGAGGAAACAGCCAGTGCTGTCCTTTGTCAGGGAGTTTTTCCAAGGAATAGACTATGAGTTGGAGGAAGGAGCGGCGAGGTACTTTGTAAATGTTCTACTGAATTACTTGGTCCTGATGGGACAGATTAACCGAGCAAGATGTGTCTGGAAAGTGGCCTATGAGAACAAGCTGTTTCCAAAGGCTATTGTGTTTGATCAGCATATAGCTTGGTCACTGGATGTGAGGAACCTTTCGGTGGGGGCTGCTCTGATAGCAGTTGTGCACACGCTCCATAGGTTCAGGAAGCGGATGCTGTACTATGGGGTGATACCGCGACGCATCAAATTGGTGACTGGGCCAACCCTGAAGATTGTGGTGGCTCAGATGCTGAGTGGGTTGGAGTCGCCGTTTGAGGTGAGCAAGGTGGTGCTAAGAGCACCAGGGGATGGGGTGATGGAGTGGTTTAAGAAGCCCATTGTGCAGCAGTTTCTGGTGAATGACATTCCGTCGAGGGCTGACATACTCATGCACAAACTCAACATACTATTCCCTAGTTCTGCGCCTGAGATAAGATCACTCTCCCCTCCCAAACCACTTATGTCTGTGGGTGCGAACAGGGCTATGTAAAAATGGTAATGAGCAAGTTTATTTAGGCTTTTTTTCTGAAAGGAAGTGACTTGTTTGCTTTCTGAAAGGAACAGGGCTATGTAAAGAAGACATCTTCGTACAGTCTCACTGAGGATCATTATGTGGATGTTTGCTTGTACTCTGCTGGCGCATATCTTATCAAATCATATGGTGCTTGAATAGATTTGGCAAGCGTTTAAGCATATGCTAGGATGAGGTCAGGATTGCGGTTTGGTCTCCATGGGACTCCAAGTTGGAAACATTGCGTTGACAAGGTGGGGTGGATAAGCCAGAAACCCAACTTATTCATCTAATGGAACGGGAGACGACAGAGGCTGTAAGAGAACGTTACAGGTTGGAGAGAGAAGTTTATTTCCCTAACTGGATTCCCCATGTGTGCTATTCGAAGCTAGAGAAGAATCAAGAGAGCACTTGTTCGTTGGCTGTGAATTTTCAGAAGTTTTGTCCACTCTGTTCAAATGCTGACAGCACAGTTAGGTGTGGCTTGAAAATCTGTCAGCTACGGGTGCTTTGGAAAATAAGCTACTGCTAGAGGAAGAATGTCCAGAATTATATGGTGCTTGTTGGTCTCTACTTTGTGGAAAGAGCATTGTTGCAGGGAACATGGAGAAGCTCCGAGAAGTAGGGCAGATCTCATCATTGCCATCAGGGCTGAGATCTGTCTGCTAGCTATGGATAAACTTGGTATGGATAGTGTATTGCAGTGTATTGTATGGACCTCAGTTCTTAATTTAGAGGCTCTTTTTTGCTGCTATGCTGCTGCTTTTTGTTTTGGGGGGAGTAGTTTCAGCTTATATTAATGTAGCAGGACTCTGTTTTTGCGGTTTGCTGTTACAGCATTAAGAAATTTGAGTAATAACATTCAATGAATTCATCGAAAAAGTTTGTTTTCGTTGTTGAAGCCATGGATGGGGCGAGTTAAAGAGCGTGCTTGAAAATGGGAACACTTACTCCTGTGTTGTTCAACTCTGCAAATCTGTGTGAAAGAAGTCCAGCTGAGTTTGTGATAAATTCATTTCGTTTGAATGAAGCTGTGTGAAATTTGATTGGTTGCTAGGGAAATCATCAGTGATTCAGACATGAACTTGAAGATTAATTGTATGGTGGAGTTAGGGGCATGAAGTTTATAATAGATATATCTTCTGGGTTCCTTGTGGTTCCTCTTCAAGCATAATGCAAGCAGTAAGATTTGTTTCCCCGGGCAGCACGCGGTGACATGGCAGTACATAGGCCAAATTCAGAGTAATTGTGATATTTTATGCCGTGGCTGATCCATTCGCGCATCTTGTTGAAGCAATGTAGGCTGGTAGAAAGTAATTTTATATTTTACTGAGCAATTCATGATCAAGCAACGCAGAACAGTGCTGACCTGGTCTTGTCGATTCGCGGCGGAAGCTGACGGTTCTTCCGCTGCTGCTTAGCTGCCCACGTGCATCCTCAGATTGCGGCTCTTTGATTCGTTCACGCTGGTTGAAAGAGTAGATTGGTTTGTTTCTACTCTGATATGATGCCCTTCCTTTGTACAGTTCGAAGAGGACTAAAGAAGGTAGTATGCTGCTAGCCGCAAGCTTACAGGGAGGAGCATTTCCTTGTGGCGACAAACACTAAGGACCCATGGCGGATCTTCTCAAGTCAAGTGAAGTAGAATATATATTGTTTGTTCATAAAGGTGTCCATTTTCCAAAGTGGAGCTTAATTCCACCAGTTAGCCGTAACAGTTGCCAAACCAAAGACCCTTCTCTTTTCAGTCTCCAACTTCTTTCTTACACTTCCACAATCTGTCTTTCTCTCTCTGTCCTCTCTAAAAATTCATACTTTCATTTGTTCCCTCTGCATTTTCTTTTCGTATATATACTACAGTTACCAGAGTCTCTCTTCATCCACAACCCACCAATCACTGATCATCTGGTGTGTTTCTACCTCTGCAAATTTTTAGTTCAAGCAGCAAGCTCTGTGAACTCCAGGAACTATCTGCTGCCTTTTCCTTTTAATCGAATAGCTACAGCCCAGAAAGGAAAAAAATAATGGGTGTCCAGTCACTTGATGCAGTTATGAAAGAATCCGTCGATCTGGTATGTGATTGAATAATGTCTGCTAACTTACTTTGTACAATGTACAAGGAATAGCTTCGTTTGGCTGAACTTTTCATCCCTGGACAGGAAAATGCATCAATGGAAGAAGTTTTTGAGCATCTCAAATGCACAAGGGAAGGTCTGAGCTCTGACGAAGTTCAGGAGAGGTTGGAGCTGTTTGGATATAACAAGCTTGAGGAGAAGACTGAAAACAAATTCCTCAAGTTCTTGGGATTTATGTGGAATCCTCTTTCATGGGTTATGGAGGCTGCTGCTCTCATGGCCATTACTCTTGCACATGGAGGGGTATGAATATCAAAGTTCCTTCCTTTTTCCCTGTGCTGAACATGTTCTTGAAAGATAATGAAGTTTTGATCGAGGGAATTCGTAATCTGGTTCAATGCAGGGGAAGAGTGCAGATTACCATGATTTCGTTGGCATCATAGTACTGCTTATAATCAACTCCACTATCAGTTTCATAGAGGAAAACAACGCTGGCAATGCCGCTGCTGCTCTCATGGCACGGCTGGCGCCAAAGGCCAAGGTCCTTCGAAACGGCAGATGGAGCGAGGAAGATGCTGCGGTTTTGGTGCCTGGAGACATAGTCAGCATCAAGCTTGGCGATATCATTCCTGCTGATGCCCGCCTTCTTGAAGGAGATCCCTTAAAGATTGATCAGGTTAGTTCTTTTTGAAATTTAGACCTTTAGAAATTTTTGTGCTTTCCAAGTAATGTCTTGTTCTCAAAACACACGTATCAAATTCTTACAGGCTGCTTTGACTGGAGAGTCTCTTCCTGTGACCAAGAGTCCTGGAGATGGAGTATACTCTGGCTCAACTTGCAAACAAGGCGAAATAGAAGGAGTTGTGATAGCAACTGGAGTTCATACATTCTTTGGCAAAGCAGCTCATCTTGTTGATAGCACAAACAATGTTGGCCATTTCCAAAAGGTTTGTTTTATCCTCTTAGAAAAATAATATAAGGAGGGAAACCTATTTTGCAATTACCTGGATCACTAATCGAGTTGGTACTACTGCACATGATTTCAGGTTTTGACAGCAATCGGAAACTTCTGCATCTGCTCAATTGCTGTTGGTATGGTGATCGAAATCGTGGTGATCTATGGCCTGCAAAAGAGAGCATACCGAGTTGGGATTGATAATCTACTTGTTCTCCTGATCGGTGGAATCCCAATTGCCATGCCAACTGTTCTCTCCGTCACTATGGCAATTGGATCACATCGCCTGTCTCAGCAGGTAATGCCTGTGGTTAATCTTCAGCACTAATATTTGGTAGCAAGAGCCAAGAAGTATAAAACTTGGGGGATATATCACTGAACTTTGAAAATGTTCCACAGGGGGCCATCACTAAAAGAATGACAGCTATTGAAGAAATGGCAGGAATGGATGTTCTTTGCAGTGACAAAACAGGCACATTGACACTCAACAAGCTAACTGTGGACAAAACCATGGTTGAGGTAAGTGAATAGAATGCTCTTCTTGAGACCTGACCTAAGTTGCCAGAGGAACTAATTGCCTTCATGATCCTAAGGTTTTCGCCAGGGGTGTTGACAAGGATTTGGTCGTGCTGATGGCTGCCAGAGCATCAAGGCTTGAGAACCAAGATGCCATTGATACTGCAATTGTTAACATGTTGGGAGACCCTAAGGAGGTACTCTCTTTTTTCTAGTTGAATATGGCATCTTTGCTTCAGAATGTAAATTTTGGGTTTTTCACTTTCCAACTACAATGGCTTAACTTTTGAAGGCACGAGCTGGGATCAGAGAAATTCACTTCCTTCCCTTCAACCCAACTGACAAAAGGACTGCCCTCACATACTTGGACGGTGAAGGTAAAATGCACAGAGTCAGCAAAGGTGCACCAGAACAGGTACACAATCAGAACATCGATAGTACATGAAAAATGGTGCATTGGCTTTCATTCTAATAAGAAAACTCAGCTCTTCTTGCTGTTACATTCAGATTCTCAACCTGGCACATAACAAAAAAGAACTTGCAAACAAGGTTCATTCGATCATTGACAAATTCGCAGAACGCGGATTGAGATCCCTTGGAGTTGCTCGCCAGGTGAACTACTGATGTGCAATATCATCAGTCATGAATCATGTTATACAAGGGCCCATTTCAATGCCACCAATCATACTGAAACACTGGAAAAATTCTTTTTCTCCCTTTTCAGCAAGTTCCAGATGGAAACAAGGACAGCGCCGGAGGACCGTGGGAATTTGTTGGCCTTCTCCCCCTCTTCGACCCTCCTCGTCATGACAGTGCTGAAACAATCAGGAGAGCGTTGGATTTAGGAGTCAGTGTTAAGATGATTACAGGTGATCAGCTCGCTATTGGCAAGGAGACTGGAAGAAGGCTTGGAATGGGAACAAATATGTACCCATCTTCATCTCTGCTTACCGAGGGTGGCAACGAAGCAACTGGATCTCTCCCCATTGATGAGCTCATTGAGAAAGCTGATGGCTTTGCCGGAGTGTTCCCTGGTAATAAAACACAATCAAACACCTTTTGGTTTCCATTTCAAGGTCTGTGATCCCAACAACTCAATGAGACACCGTTTCACATCATATGCAGAACACAAGTACGAGATTGTGAGGAGACTTCAAGCTAGAAAGCACATATGTGGAATGACTGGAGACGGAGTGAATGATGCCCCTGCCTTGAAGAAAGCCGACATTGGTATTGCAGTGGCGGATTCAACCGATGCTGCCAGAGGCGCTTCTGATATAGTCTTGACAGAGCCTGGTCTCAGTGTCATCATCAGCGCTGTGCTGACTAGCCGATCCATCTTCCAGAGAATGAAGAATTACACTGTAAGTAAACCCATCTTCCTGAAAGCATTTTTAAAACTTCATGAAGAAATATTAACCCTGTCCTGCTGTGATATGATTTGTTCTTGTTTCCAGATTTATGCAGTGTCCATCACCATCCGTATCGTCTTTGGATTCTTGATGCTGACTTGCTTCTGGAAGTTCGACTTCCCACCTTTCATGGTCCTAGTCATAGCCATTCTTAACGATGGTCAGCTTCATTCCATTTCCCCACTTCCTTGTTCCTTGAATTACAAGCTTACATGAACCATTATCCAAGTGTCTACAAGTTTTCATTGGTTTCTGTTTCGGGTTGCAGGAACAATCATGACCATATCCAAAGACAGGGTTAAACCATCACCCGTACCTGATAGCTGGAGGCTGAGTGAGATTTTCGCCACTGGCGTCGTCCTTGGTGGCTACTTAGCACTCATGACCGTCGCCTTCTTCTGGCTGGCTTACGAAACCAACTTCTTCTCGGTAAGTAGCAAACAATCAGTGTTATTTCCTCTCATGATCGTCCACTAGAAAATCCAATGCATCATTTCCCCTCTCCCCTTTTCCCCTTTCAACAGAAACACTTCCATGTGAAGAGCTTCCAGCAGGACGACTACGACCTCACAAACAAAGCAGTTGCTGATCAACTCAACCAGCAACTAGCCTCGGCATTGTATCTCCAGATCAGCACCATTAGCCAAGCTTTGATCTTTGTCACCCGCTCCAGAGGATGGTCTTTCCAGGAACGCCCTGGCTTTCTGCTCGTCTTCGCCTTCCTTGTCGCCCAACTGGTAAAACCCCATTTCTACTTTTCCGTCACCAAAACGCTTCTACGTATAATCACACTTTCCCTTACAATTGTAGTCAAAATCTACGCTTTAAAGGTCAAAAGCTTAAGTTTGTACACTTCTAGAACGCTTCAACATAGAATCGCGATTTTGACCGCATTGTTTCCAATCCTACTTAACAACAACAATAGTAAATAATACTCTCCTGGGTTGCTTGTATGCAGATTGCAACAGTGATCTCGGCGGAAGCGAACTGGAAATTCGCGGGAATCAGAAGCATTGGATGGAAGTGGACTGGAGCCATCTGGGCATTCAACGCCGTCACTTACATGCTCCTGGATCCCATCAAATTCATCGTCATGTACGCTCTCAGCGGCAGAGCTTGGGGACTGGTTGTGGACAAGAGGACAGCGTTCACCAACAAGAAGGATTTTGGAAGGGAAGAGAGGGAAGCGGCGTGGGCGACGGAGCAGAGAACCCTGCATGGACTCCAGAGCGATTCGGAAATGAAGATCTTCTCGGAGAAGAGCACTTACAGAGAGATCAGTCTCATGGCGGAGGAAGCCAGAAAGCGCGCTGAGATCGCGAGGATGAGGGAGCTTCACACGCTCAAAGGAAGAGTGGAGTCTTTTGCCAAGCTTAAGGGCTACGATATCGACTCCATGAACCAACACTACACTCTTTGAAGAATTGGAAGAATTACAGCACTCGTCTGCTCCAAACCAATGTCATTGAATTCATTCTACTCTCTCTTTCTTTCTCTAATATATGTTCGTCGTCTTAATTTCGCATTTCTGTAACAGAAAGTAAATAAAATCCAAATTAATTTTTACAGTTGAGAGAATATGCTTATGATTATTAAACAAATACCATAGTTGGGCCCAGTTGACGGGAATTCAACACGAGCTGAAAAGCCCATGTAGGTAGGACAGCAGGCCCATTTAGTCCCCGCCACGAAAATCTAGTACTTCATCCCTAATCCGGAAGAGATTGGCGCGGTTTTCCGGTAATGGGTTTCGGTCAGTGACCGGAGTTCTAATTTGGTCGTCGATTCAGTCGAAGATGAATCGACGACGACCTTAATTCGGCGGGTGTCAGGTCGCCATTTCTATCCATCGTTTGTAAGTTCTCGAAACGGTCCGCAATCGGCAGCTCCTCTATTGGAATGCTATTCTCACTATCTGTTCCCAAAATCATGACCTAAATTTGAATCGCTATCTTTCGGCTCACCGGAGCTGCTATGGCACTCGATCCAGGAGTTCATCTCAGGCGAGGATCCTGAGATTCAGCGCTAAAGGTGAGCTGTTACATTTTGCTGACTAGTTCACAGTAGTCCATGGTTGTTGAAAAGTCATCGCCACACGGAGGTGACCAAATAGTCTGCTGTGGAAATTTGTTTCTCGTCCGTTTACTTTTTGCATCTTGAAGGAAAGAAAAAAATGGTGGGCAACGAGTAAAAGTCTCGATGGAGTCAGCCTGCCGTATAAACGTCAAAATTTTGCTTCTAATGAAGGGTGGGTTGGCGGCTCTCTTGGGGAAGGAAACTAACCATGAACTCTGCAAATGTTGTTCTACTTTCTCTGCTTCTTTTCTGCCACCAAACATGCTCCGCCTCTCGTGATACGATAGCCGCGAATGAATCCTTGAGCGACGGGAGCCTGGTGATCTCTAGAGGTGGTAGGTTTGCGCTGGGATTTTTCAGTCCTGGCAGTTCGAGCTATAGATATCTTGGCATTTGGTACCATGGGATACAAGAGCGATCCGTGGTGTGGGTTGCTAATCGGAACGATCCCATCACTGGAACTTCAGGGATTCTTACGGGTCATGGATATTGCTGCCTGCATCTCTATAGTAATAGTAGCAGCAAACTTCCACTGTGGTCTGCTAATGTTTCAGCGGGATCAAATGGTACCTGTGTAGCTCAGCTGTTGGATTCAGGAAATTTAGTGTTGAGGGAAGGTAAAAGTAAGATGACTACTGTGTGGCAAAGCTTTGATTATCCTTCGGACACTCTGCTGCCTGGGATGAGAGTTGGGTTGAGTAGGAGAACAGGTTTAAGCAGCTTCCTGACATCTTGGAGATCAGAGGATGATCCAGGTACTGGGAATTTCTCATATAAGATAAAGCCAAGTGCCTCATCGCAGTTGTTTATGAACCATGGTATCAATTCTTATTGGCGGGCCCCTCCTTGGCCATGGCAGAGGTGGGAGGGTAACCATGAGTTATACAATGACTCATTTGTAGACAATGAGGATGGGATCTTCGTGTCAATTGATCTTGTGGACTCGTCTGTGCTCGTGAGGGTAGTCGTCGATCCTTCAGGAACCTTGATGTTAATGACACACGATGAAAGCGATGGCCGGTGGAGGGTCTACTATACAACCCCTAAGCAGAAGTGTGATTTCTATGGAAGTTGTGGCCCTAACAGTAAGTGCGACCCTAGCATTTCTTTTCCATTTGAATGTACTTGTTTACCTGGTTATGAACCTAAGTACCCCAGAAAGTGGCATTTAAAAGATGGATCTGGTGGGTGCGTCAGAAAGAGATCAGAATCATCTTCTTTTTGTGGGGACGGAGATGGGTTTGTGAGAGTGGCAAAAGTGAAGCTTCCTGATACTTCAGCAGCCATCTGGATGGACTTGGGAACAAGGAAATTGACCTGTGAAGGTGAATGCAGAAGAAACTGTTTGTGCTCAGCATATGCTACCATTGCTACTGATGAGAAAGGGATTGGTTGTTTGATATGGTACGGGGCACTGATGGATACAGTGTACTCTCAACCTCGTGATTACGATCTCTATGTTCGTGTTGATGCTCTTGAACTAGGTAAATCAATATGCTCCACAACACTACTCCTCCGCAGCATAACGAAATCTAAAGAAAGCATGAGAAGGGAGTGAATAAACTGATGTTTTTCCTCTCATAAGGCTATGCTCCTTTCTTATTATCTTTCTATGTTTCTGATTGATGTTGTAACCCATTTCATACAGCTGATTATCTGAAGGAGTCCAGTGGCTTTCTTGAGTTGAAGATGAAGTTGCATTTCAGTATTATTATACCATCCATCATCTCAGCGTGGCTTGTCATTTTCTTGTCCGTTTATTTGTGGCTCAAAAAGCGGAAGAAGAGCAGGGGTATTGATGATCTACCTTCACTATTGCTCTGTGCCTTCATAATTAGTATTTGTGCAAGGGGTAAAGGCTTCAAACATTCTTGTCTGTGTTTATACTTTTGTTTTTTATGGCAGCGAAGAACAGGCAGATCAGGAATATATTTCATCGTCCGAGTGATGATTCAAATTACTTGGATGATTCTTTGGCTTCAAAAGACACAAAACGAAGTACTATCTACCCTGAATTACCGTTTTTCAGCCTGAACACCATACATGAAGCCACTGACAGTTTCTCTCTGGCAAACAAACTTGGACAAGGAGGTTTTGGTTTAGTGTACAAGGTAAAGTCTCTATGCAATGTCCGTAAAACTTGACCATGGCTGCTATGATTTAGTTATTCTTGAAATCTCAGGGAAAATTGCCCAACGGACAAGAGGTTGCTGTAAAACGATTGTCCAAAAATTCAAATGAGGGGATGGAGCAATTCAAGAATGAAGTATTCTTAATTGCAAAGCTCCAACACAGGAACCTTGTGAAGCTTTATGGTTGCTGCATCGAGCAAGATGAACAGATTCTGATCTATGAATACCTGCCCCACAATAGTTTGGATTCGCTTCTCTTCGGTAAGTATCTCATGATGTCTTCATGGTGGGATTCTACGATGGAGCTGACTTGGCATTTTAATTTGATATCCACGTGTAATCTTTGACAGTTGACGAGAGCGTAAGATCAGTTTTAGAGTGGGGGAAACGGTTTAACATCATTGTTGGTATTGCTCGTGGCATCTTGTATCTTCATCAGGATTCAAGATTCAGAATAGTTCATAGAGATCTGAAACCTAGTAATATTCTCCTGGATGCTGAGCTGAATCCCAAAATTTCTGATTTTGGGATGGCTAGAATATTGAAGGGTGACCAAATGGAAAGGAAAACAACTAGAATTGGCGGAACTTAGTAAGTTATATTGCTTGAAAGAGCTACCTTTATGTGTTCTAGTGTATTGTGATTGTGAATGTTTGAAGTGGAACACTCTTTTCCATGTTACATGGTGCAGTGGCTACATGTCACCTGAGTACGCGCTCTTTGGAAGGTTTTCTGTGAAATCAGACGTGTTCAGCTTTGGGGTGATGTTACTGGAAACTGTCACCGGGAAGAAAATGAATGAGTTTTCTTTGGAAGATCCTTCGTTGAGCTTGATCGGTCATGTAGGTGGTCTAACTGAAAACATGACCTCAGTAGACTACTGTCGCTGCATGGTTCTTGTTAGAAATAGACATTATCAGTAGCTATCTAATAATTTTCACGTGATTTCTTATAAACTGTCACTGGAACTCTGCCCGTGATTTCTGCGCTACGGCGAATCACATGATTCTTATTGCTTATAAACTTTACATGGTACCAGAGCTGTTAAGCTGCCAATGATGTTTATCATCTGACAGTTACACTGGTGGAACTTTTAACAGGTGTGGGAGTTATGGAGGGCAGACAGAATCTCGGAGGTAGCCGATTCGTCTCTGTCACTGTCACGCAGAGACTTGAACGAGGCACTAAGGTGCATCCAGATTGGGCTGTTGTGCGTGGAGGACATTGCAGCACATCGACCCGATATGCTGGCTGTGATTCTTATGCTGAACAGTGAAGCAACACCTGTTCCGTCCCCCAAACAACCTGCATTTGTTTGCTCAAGACCCAAAGTGTTGCTCACAAAAGAACCGACATACTCGGTAAATGAGATGTCATATTCAGGGATCTTTAGTCGTTGACATAACCTCTTCTTAGGCAGATGATAGGTATCAATGGATATTAGTTTCTATGTAATGGTGTACTGGTTTGAAGTTTCTCCTTGATTACAAACACATTTTATTCCATATGGTCCGGTGATCTCTTTATTTATATAAGGAACTGAATCAAACTGAGACATTCTTGAGTTAAGTATCACTTTAATACACTTGACTGTGCCAAGAGAGTTGTGCCGAGCCCAGATGTCATGTACGACGTGCCATGGACTCCCTACTCGCTCTTTCTAGTTCCTTTTAATTGTCTAATTGATTGCAGTGTAGGTTCAAGAGTGAGATCAGCACAGGGCCTGTGGAGATCCTCATTCTTTGTTCTGAAGACATTCAAGATAACTGCGGGAGATCTTGCGGGGCATAGATTAATGGACCTGAGCAGGTAATTCTTTCTCTCAGGTAGTAAGGCAAAATTATGAATGATATGCAATAAAAACCATGGTCTGGATCATTCAACACTATGTTTACAAGTAGTTGATTTAAATAGCGAAACTTCCATTGTTGTGCAATAACTAGAGCTGCAAAGTGAAGACTGCACCAAATAGCTAGTTTCCAAACGTCTTCAGTGGACCAAAGATAAACTTCCAAGTTCCACCCATGACCATGACCATGACCATGAACATGTTCTTCTTTTGCTTGATATAAAAATTAATTGATCCATATCTGAATGTTGGTTGCTGGTATGCGAGAAGAGGTGACAGGGAGGCCGAGTTTGCTGTCAATTCTGCCTCCTGGTGTGTTCTGGCTGGCATGGTATGGACGTAACATGGCGGCGAGGATTTAAAGTGGGATGAGTAAGCCAGTGAGATCGGGCTTCAATATTGTTCACATTGCAGTTGATGTTGGTTCGTGGGTAGTTAGAAACATGACACCTCTTCGTGGACTATATATAATAGGGGTGGCTATACGGTCCGGTTAAATTGGACCAAATTGATCCGGTCGCAGTCTTGTCTTTTCAGGAATATAAGGACCAAAGATTGGATTGGATACAGTCCGGTCTTGACCCGGTTCGGCCCCAATTTGATCTTGATTTTAGGTGTGGGGGTCTCTTATCCGGTTTTTTACCTCAAATCTAAACCCAAATATGAGATTGGATTGTTTGCTTTCCGGTCCCAGTCCGGTCCCGGTCCGAGTTATACGGTCCGGTTTCTGGTAAAATCAAACAGTCCAGTCCAAATAGCCAGCCCTAATATATAACACTTTTTTACTATGCTAATTAGTGAATAGTGATGTCAAACGGGTGGCACAAGCGTGGGGCGAGGCGGGTAATACCTGCGGGTAATCTTACATGTTATTTGAATAAAATGTGTGCAAATTTGTACTTTACAATATTATGAAAGGAAACCACTTTATGAATGAAAAAAAGTGACAATAGAATGGGTAAATGAGCTTAATAATTTGAAAGATCAAGTCTAACTAGTTGAACAAAAGTCAAAATATGAGAAATATGAATAGATATTGTATAAAACTGAGACATAATGGGCCGAGAACGGGGCGCGGCAGGGCGGGTCGGAAGTAGATACCCATGCCCCGCTCCACGCTACTGCGGGTCGGGTAATGCCCGCTAGGGATGACAATTTGAACCCGCCCGTCGGGTATTACCCGACCTGACTCGCAATGGGGCGGGTATTACCCGACCAGCTGTAGCGTGGGATGGGGCACGCGTATTAACTTCCGACCTACCCTGCCCCGTTTTTAGATCAATTTCTTATGCTTTCCATTCATATATTTCCTATTTTGGCTTTTTTTTCAACTAGTTAGACATAATTTTTCAACTAAATAGACTCAATTACCATTATATTATCACTATTATTCAATCATGAAGTCTTTTTCCCTTCATTTTATTGTGAAAAGTAAATTTTTGCTTGTATTTTTTTTCAATAGTATGTAAGAGTGAGTCGACCCGCCCCGTCCCGTACTCGCGCGGGTATTACCCGCCCCGCCCCAAGTAGCGTGGGGCGGGACATGAGTATATTGAGATACTCGCCCCGCCCCATCACGGGTCAGGGCAGGTAAAACCCAGCGGGGCGGGTTCAAATTGTCATCCCTAATGCTAATTGGTCTAGTTAGACAGCTGATAATATGTCACTACTGTTCATCAAGAAAAAAGAGAGGCTAAGGCCGATTTAATAGTAATAGTACTCCACGAGTTTATCATAAAATACTCTATTATTGACTTTTTGGTGCGAGATCTGGTACGGTTTTCATGGAATTATACTATAATTATCTTTGAGTGATTATTTTCACAATGTAAAGGCAGAAAAGAAGTCTCTGTTATTCAACGAAAAAAAAAAAGAAGTCTATGTTGCTGACAAATCAGGCTTAGCACGCATATGCCCAATCAGGCTTAGCACGCATATGCCAGATCATAAGCACATATATTACACACACTAGAAGCTCACCGTAAGGGCAACGATTACTGCTCACATGGCGAAAAGATACTCTCAGTTACAACGCTAGATTCACCTGGAAGGAGTCAAGCAGGGAGAAAGAAGAACAGCCTGCAACTTGCAACAACAGAAACAACCAACTAACTTTCCCTCTGGTTTCTCCCGTGGCCTAGTGGATAGATGCTCAGTCTTCTTACTGCATCACCTTGCTGTTTAGGTTTCCGAACTAGTTAGACGCCGACATCTTTCCCGACAAGATTAAAATAAGGACAAAGCTGTCGGAGTTCTCCCTTGAAAAGGGACCAGGTGTGCAGCTGATTGGGGAACCTGCCGCCCGATTGGAACTCGAAAACCCGGTGGGTGTTGGAGGGCGGGGAGACCCGCCTTCCGATTGGCCTCCGTTTGTTCTCCGATTGGGATGTCTACTTTTCCACGGATTGTTTCCATAAATAGAGTGTTTCCAGAAAGAAACTTCTACCAACACTATTCCTCTTCTTCTCCTTTCTCCCGCCATAACATGGAAGCTAATTGAAAAAGATGGCGCCACCGCAATATTGAAAGAAGAAACCAGATAAGAGAGATAACCCCTTTTCTCCTCCAAGCTCCTCATTGCAAAAGATGAGAACTTTACTTCTCTTCTTCTTCTTGTTCTGCTCTGTTCTTTACCTCTTTCCCCGAACTGGATCCGCCACCGACGTGCTGACCGCCGATCAATCCTTAGTCAACAACCAGACCCTTCTCTCCGCCGGCAAGATTTTCGAGCTGGGATTCTTCGCCTCGGGAGGAAACTCCAGCAACTGGTACCTCGGAATTTGGTACAAGAACATCCCTCAGCGAACCTACGTCTGGGTCGCCAACAGAGACGATCCTTTGCAAAATCTGTCCGCCGCCGCCTTCAGAATCGCCGACGGGAACCTCGTCCTCCTCGACCAACGTGCAACGTATCCCCTCTGGTCGACGAACCGGACGACGATGTCGGGAAATTACCCAATTGCGCAGCTTCTCGACACCGGGAACCTGGTCCTGAGAGATGATGGAACAGAGTCCAGTCGAATCCTATGGCAGAGCTTCGACTACCCGACCGACACTCTGCTTCCGGGGATGAAATTGGGCTGGGATCGAACCACGCGGTTCGATCGGTTCCTCAATTCCTGGGCGGGGCCGGAAAACCCAGGAACCGGGAAATTCTCCTTCAAATTAAACCACACCGGGTTCCCGGAGATCTTTCTGGTCGAATCCAGTTCGAGAATCGTGTACCGGAGCGGGGCGTGGAGCGGGTCGCGGTTCAGCGGCGTACCCGAAATGCAGCCCCTCAATCACGCCTCCTTCGAATTCGTTACCGGCAGCCAAGAGGTCTACTACTCGTTCCACGTGTCTTCCCACACGATCTACTCCCGATTGACGGTGACTCCCGACGGGATTCTCCGGCGGTACACGTGGATCCCTGAGATTGGCCAGTGGAGGCCGTTCTGGTACGCGCCCAAAGATCAGTGCGATAACTACAGGGAGTGTGGGGTTTACGGGATCTGCGATTCGAATTCGTCGCCGGTTTGCAAGTGTATCCCCGGGTTCCTACCCAGGTACCCGGAAGCCTGGAATTTGAGAGACGGGTCGGGCGGGTGTGCCCGGAAGACCGATTTGAATTGCCCCCGGGATAAGTTTCTGAAGACCAGGAATGTCAAGCTGCCGGAGAGCGCCGCGGCGGCGGTCGACCGGGGATTGGGATTGAAGCAGTGTGGGGAATTGTGCGCGAGGAATTGTTCGTGTACGGCTTACGCAAGCGCGAATGTCACCGGCGGCGGGTCGGGTTGTGTGATTTGGTTCGGCGGGTTGGTGGATATGCGGCAGTACCCGGACGGCGGGCAAGATCTCTATGTTCGTTTGGCAGCTTCGGATTATCTGAAGGAATCCAATAGCATTCTTGAGTCGAAGATGAAGATGTTGTTGATCATTATCATCCCGTCGGTCGTCTCAATAATATGTGCAGTCATTGTCCTCTCTGTTTATTTCTGGCTCAGAAAACAGAAACAGAGCAAGGGTAATTTTTCTCCAGGGTTCAAAGCTTGAAACTTTCTTTATCTGTGGTTGGACATTTTTGGTGATTTTTGTTTTGTTTGATTTGGATGGCAGTGAAGAACAACCAGATCATAAATCTGTTTCATCCGAGTGACGGTTCAAATTACTTGGACGATTCTTCGGCTCCAGCAGACATCAACCGAACTACTAGCTACCCTGAATTACTGCTCTTCAGCCTCGACGCCATACACGAAGCTACCGACAGTTTTTCTCCAGCACACGTACTTGGACAAGGGGGTTTTGGTTTAGTGTACAAGGTAAGATCTCTTACTCTGGTCTCAGATAAGAAACTTTGACTGTGGCTGCTGTGATTTAGTTCTTCTTGGTGTTTCAGGGAAAGCTGCCCAGCGGACAAGAGGTTGCTGTAAAACGATTGTCCATAAATTCAACTGCTGGGTTAGAGCAGTTCCAGAACGAAGTGTTCTTAATTGCAAAGCTGCAGCACAGGAACCTTGTGAAGCTTTATGGTTGCTGCATTGAGCAAGATGAACAGATTCTGGTCTATGAGTACCTGCCCCAGAATAGTTTGGACTCGCTTCTCTTCGGTAAGTGATCTCTCATATTTCACGATGATCCTAACGGTGGGACGCTGATGATTTGACATTGTTGTTCATTTCATTTTTGGACAGTAGACGAGAGCTTAAGGTCAGTTTTGGATTGGAGGAAACGATTTAACGTCATCGTGGGAATTGCTCGTGGGATCTTGTATCTTCATCGAGATTCAAGATTCAGAATAATACATAGAGATCTGAAACCCAGTAACATTCTCCTTGATGCTGAGCTGAATCCCAAAATTTCTGATTTTGGGATGGCCAGAATATTGAACGGCGACCAAGTCGAAGGGACGACAAGCAGAATTGGCGGAACGTAGTAAGTTCATGTATATATATCTGCTTGAAAAGAGCTACCTTTGGTGCTCAAATGCGTCTTGATTTCGTGAATTGTGAAGTATGACACTTTTTTTCCCATGTTGCTTGGTGCAGTGGCTACATGTCACCTGAGTACGGGCTCTTTGGAAGGTTCTCTGTAAAATCTGATGTGTTCAGCTTTGGGGTGATATTATTAGAAACCGTCACTGGGAAGAAGATCAATGGGTTTTCCCAGGAAGATCCTTCGTTGAGCTTGATCAGTCATGTAAGTGGTCTAGTTGAGGACATGGTCACAGAGCTATTAAGCTACCAATGATGTTTTATAGTCTGATAGTTTTTCAATGGTGAAACTTTTTCAAACAGGTGTGGGAGTTATGGAGTGACAACCTTTTAGGGTTGAGGAGAAAAGAGCTTAGTTCTGTTCCATTGATTTCCAGCTTATATAGCTGATAGTTTTGGGTTTACAGACAGATTGAGGAAGAAGACAAGACTTGTGTCTTAAGCAAGTACAATACCAAAATAGGAAGCAACAGAAATGAAAAGATCAGTGACTAAGTGGGAATATGCCAGAAACGACATCACTCCAGCTCCTAACTTTGCTCTTTGGAACGACAGCGTCGAGGGCAGCGGGGCTTCTCTGTTTGGTTGTTGGAACGACACCGTTGGGAGCAACGGTCGACTCTGCTTCTTCTGTTTGAACTGGTTGCCGCGAAGAACCACTGTTCTTCCCTGATACCCCCCCGCAAGCTGGAGGGCAGAGATTGTGGACTCCAAGCTTGGAAAAAAGGGTTGCAAAGATCGCCGGCGGAAGTGGTTTGGTGAGGATGTCAGCCAGTTGGTGGCTGGAAGAGACATGGAGAATCTTGATTGTGCCTGCAAGAAGTTTTTCACGAACGAAGTGGCAATCGAGTTCGATATGCTTAGTTCGTTCGTGAAATGTAGGGTTTTCGGCGATGTAAATCGCTGATTGATTGTCACAGTAGAGAGTGGCTGGCTGTGGGTGTGGAATTTTGAAGTCCCGAAGTAGATAGAGAATCCATTGGATCTCACATGTGGTGAAGGCCAGTGCTCTGTACTCTGCCTCGCAGGATGACCGAGAAATTGTTGTTTGCTTCTTGCTTTTCCACGAAATCAGAGAGTCACCCAGATAGACACAATACCCAGTTACAGAGCGACGTGTGTCAATGCAAGCAGCCCAATCTGAGTCGCTGAATGCTTTGAGATGTAGACTGGAGTTGGAGGAAAAGAAGATGCCACTGGAAGGGGCAGTCTTGAGGTATCGCAGAATGCGAAGAACAGCCTTGTAATGAGCATTGCTGGGATTGG
Organism: Linum tenue; assembly: GCA_946122785.1. Lineage (NCBI taxonomy): Eukaryota > Viridiplantae > Streptophyta > Magnoliopsida > Malpighiales > Linaceae > Linum > Linum tenue. The sequence goes on from CAMGYJ010000008.1 coordinate 89,285,222, forward strand.
TCATATACTGGCTGACTTGTTGAGTGGCATAACTGATGTCGGGGCGAGTGGTGGTGAGGTAAATCAGCTTACCAACGAGTCGCCTGTATGATTCTGGGTCTGGAAATGGGTCATTGTGTGAAGCAGAAAGGTGGGTCTTGTAGTCAATTGGGGTGGAGGCTGGTTTGGAGTGCAGGAGGTCAGCATCTTCTAATATTTCAAGAGTGTATTTCCTCTGGGAAATGTGAATGCCAGAGTTGCTGCGTGCTACTTCAATTCCCAGGAAGAACTTCAAGTTCCCAAGGTCTTTGATGCTGAAAGCCTGATGCAGAAATGATTTGATGTTTTGGATCTCTTGTAAGTCATTGCCGCCAACAACTAAGTCATCAACATAGACTAGTATGCTTGTGTATGAGCTGCCATTTGTTTTGAAGAAGAGTGAGTGGTCCACTTTACTGGATTGGTAGCCTTGGTTGTGAAGCTTGTCTGCTAACTTAGAAAACCACTGTCGAGATGCTTGCTTGAGGCCATAGAGGGATTTTTTGAGTTTGCAGACTGGATGCTTGAAGCCAGGTGGAGGAGAATAGCCAGGTGGGAGCTTCATATAGACATCCTGGTCTAAATCACCATGTAAAAATGCATTGTTGACGTCGAGGTGGTGAATAAACCAGGATTGAGATGCAGCAAGAGCCAGGAAGAGTCTGATTGTGGTCATCTTCACAACAGGGGCAAAGGTGTCTTGGTAGTCGACTCCTTCCTGTTGTGTATAGCCTTTGGCAACAAGTCTGGCTTTTCTTCTTTCAAGGGAACCATCAGAATTGAATTTGAATTTGTATACCCATTTGTTGCCAATGATTCTTGTGTTCGGGGGTCTTTCAACAATGTCCCATGTGTTGTTGGCCTCCAATGCCTGAGTTTCAGATTTCATGGCAGCATTCCATTCATCTGATAGAAAAGCTTCCTGATATGTTTCTGGTTCCTTGAGTGTAGAGATGCTTAGAGCAAAATGTTTGTGTGAGGGTGAAAGATTTGAGTAATCAATCACAGAAGAGAGGGGATAGGTAATACCTGGATGTTGCTGCATTGGAGGATGATTGGTAGAAGAAGTCTGCTGAAGCAGGTTGCAATGGTAAGATTGTAGGTGTTTGGGAGGTTTGACAGTTCTGGTTGATTTTCTGAGAGGAGGTTGTGTAGGTTGGGTGGGGGGAGGTGGTGATGGTGGATGTGGTGGAGAAGATGGGGATGGGGTTGGTGAGTCAGATGGGTCATCAGAATCAGTCTCAAAGTGCAGGTCATTGAGGAATTGGTCTTGGTCAGGAGTGGGAGAGTTGGTAGGATGGTAGAGTGGGCTGAAGTCATCAAAGAGGGCTGGGTTGGAAGAAGGAGGGTAAGGGCTGTTAAGGGATGGAGAAGATGGAGTGGTTTGGAATGGGAAATTGTTTTCATAGAAGTGTACATCTCTGGATGTGAAAACCTCATTTGAGTCCAGATCATATAGTTTGTATCCCTTTATGCCAGTAGTGAATCCTAAGAAAACACATTTCCTGGCCCTAGGATCAAACTTGGTTCTGTTTCTGTTGAGTGTATTGGCATAGCACAAACAGCCAAACACTCTTAAATCTGTGAGATCAGGTGGCTTTTGAAAGAGTTTTTGGTAGGGGGTCAGGTTGTTTAGGACAATGGTGGGGACTCGATTGATGAGGTGGACTGCATGTTTAACACAGTCAGACCAAAAACCAGAAGGAAGGTTTGCTTGGAATTTGAGAGCTCTAGCAACATTCAGTATGTGTTGGTGTTTTCTTTCCACTTTGCTATTCTGTTGGGGTGTTTCTACACAGGATTGTTCATGTAGGATGCCAGTTGTGTTAAAGAAGTCATGCATTTTAAATTCTTGGCCCTGGTCACTCCTAATTCTCTGAACTGAGAGTTGGAACTGTTTGGCAACATGGTTGCAGAAGTGTTGAAGTTTGGGACTGGTTTCAGATTTGGTTTGCAAGAGAATAATCCAAGTCATGCGAGTGAAATCATCAACAATTGTTAAAAAATATCTGAAACCATCATGACTTGGGACTGAGTTTGGACCCCAGAGATCAACATGAATAAGTTCAAAGGCTCTTGTGCAAACAGTGTTGCTACAAGGGAAAGGGAGCCTTTTCTGCCTAGCAAAATGACAAGTATCACAGGGTATAGAAGCATCTGTTTCTATGGATGTACAGATTTGCCTCAAAAGAGGGACTTTGGAGTGTGAAACATGACCTAGTCTATAGTGCCATAGGTCAAAAGTCTGTGTGGAAGTGGCAGCAAAATGAGGGGAGGGTTGATCTATGAGGTTCCTATCAAAAAAGTAAAGGCCATTGGTGAGCTTAGCAGAACCAATCATCCTCCTCAACTGCAAATCCTGTATTAGACAGACAGTAGAGAAGAATGTTAAGTGAAGTGAGGGATTTGTGGTGAGTTTGCTCACAGATATGAGATTGAAGTTGAATTGGGGAACAAATAAGACATTATCAAGAACAAGGTTGGCAACACAAGTAACTGTGCCAATGTGAGTAGCATGAACCTGGTCTCCTGTGGGTAGAGTAATGGGAATGTGTGATATAGGTCTTGGTTGAACAAGGTAAGTCAGAGAACACACTATGTGGTCTGAGGCACCTGTGTCCAAGATCCAGGCATGCTGAGATGTGGAACTAGGAGGAACAGTTAAACTGAATTTACCTGGTGCAGAGGGAGGCTGGTTGACCCATGTAGCAGCAGAAAAGGAAGAACTGGAGGTGATGTTCTTCTTGTTCATGTCCTTTTCTTTCATGAGGTTCAAGAACTTCTCATATTCAGTCTTTGTGAGTCTGACTTCATCATTTTCTGCAGAAGTGGTAGTGGCATTGGCAGAGACTTTGGCTTTGGAGTTTGGTCTGGATGGATAACCATGCTTTTGGAAGCATTTGTCCTCAGTGTGCCCCTGCTTCTTGCAGTGAGAGCACTCAATAGATCTGTTTGATGTAGGTGAGTTTTTGGGGTTGGTCATGCCTGGTGGCCACCCATGTTTGTGGTAACATGTGTCTTCTGTGTGGCCAGTGAATTTGCAGAATGTGCAATAGGGTCTGGGATTTTTGCCAAGATAGTTGGGGTTGCCATGAGCAGCAAAGGCCAGGCTTTCTGTGGTGAGGGTTTTGCTGGGTTGAGAACTGGTTAGTTGTCTTTCATGTTGGAGCATTCGTTGGAAAACACGATCTATTGGTGGTAGAGCATCACCAAATAGAACTTGTGACCTCACAGTGGAAAAGTTGTCATTGAGACCTCTTAGGAACTGAATGACATAGTTAGTGTCTCTGTAACCTAAGACCAGCAACATGGCTCGACAGGTGTTGTGACTAGTGGTGGAGCAGGCACAAGGCTCAAGGGGTTGGTAGTTGTCGAGTTCGTCCCTTAATGCTATGAGGTTTCCATAGTATTCAGTGACAGAGAGATTACCTTGCTTCAGTGTGCAGATTTGCTCAATCAGCTCTGCAATGCGAACCATATCCCCTTGGCCATACCTGTCACGTAGGCTTCTCCAAGCTTCAAGGGCTGTCTTAGAAGACATGATTGTCTTGCGAATGCCAGGATCCACTGCTTGTTGGATCCATGAAAGCACCATGATGTTGTTCCTGGTCCATGCCCAAGAAGTGGGTTGGCCAGGCCCTGGATCTGGAATGGTACCATCCACAAATCCAAGTTTGTTTTTGGCTCCAAGGGCGTTGTGAAAAGCTTTGCTCCAGTCTATGTAGTTTGTGGGAGTGAGCTTCTCTGCAACGAGCTGGGTGCCAGGTTGTTCAGATCCATGTAGGTAGAAGGGGTCAGACATTGGGTCGACATTGGGTGGGGTGGATGCTTCAGTTTGAGCGTCAGCCATTGTTGATGGTGGTGGTGGCGGCTAGGGTTGAGGCTCTGATACCATGACAACCTTTTAGGGTTGAGGAGAAAAGAGCTTAGTTCTGTTCCATTGATTTCCAGCTTATATAGCTGATAGTTTTGGGTTTACAGACAGATTGAGGAAGAAGACAAGACTTGTGTCTTAAGCAAGTACAATACCAAAATAGGAAGCAACAGAAATGAAAAGATCAGTGACTAAGTGGGAATATGCCAGAAACGACATCACTCCAGCTCCTAACTTTGCTCTTTGGAACGACAGCGTCGAGGGCAGCGGGGCTTCTCTGTTTGGTTGTTGGAACGACACCGTTGGGAGCAACGGTCGACTCTGCTTCTTCTGTTTGAACTGGTTGCCGCGAAGAACCACTGTTCTTCCCTGATATGGAGGGCGGGCAGAGTCTCGGAGGTAGTCGATTCGTCGCTGTCACTTAGAGACTCGAACGAGGCAGTGAGATGCATCCAGATTGGGCTGCTCTGCGTGGAGGAAACTGCAGCACATCGACCAGATATGCAGGCTGTGGTTCTCATGTTGAGCAGCGAAACAACGCCAATTCCGTCTCCCAAACAACCTGCATTTGTTAGCGTGAGATCCGAGGTATTGCTGACAAGAGAACTAATTTGCTCGGTAAATGAGATGTCATTTTCGGGGATTTTTAGTCGTTGACGTAACTTCGTAGTCTAGTTCCCTGAAGGATTTTCAGGAACTTTTAGTTGCTAACATAACCTTTTAGTAGAGTGATCAAAGAGATTGAGTCAACTTAAAAATTTGAAACTCAAAATTGAGTCGGATGATATATTATTTTGATATAATTGATTGTATCCCGGAAAATTGTGTCAGCTACAGACGTCGGGTTCAAGGCTCCATGGACTATCTACTTGCTTTTTCTCATCCTCTTTGATGATGTAAATGACTAATTGTAGTGTAGGTTTTACAGAAAAAAGCATTAATACCCACTCATGTCCATGTAGTATGGCTAGTTGGCAATCATTCACTTTGGATTGTGTTTGCTAACACATATGCAACTGTACCATAGGCATTGTTGGGTGTTTGAGATTGTAAATGATGCATTTGACGAATTCATGTACTGTTGTACATAATTTATCTTTTTTTGTGTTTCGAAGTGAAACATAATATATGTATTTGATTGTTGATTTGATATATTGAATCATTTATTCTTGAATTATTTATAATCTCAATCAATGACTTCTTGTCTTCTTGTACTCGTTTTCCTTATTCATCCAAATTCAGTCATGTTTATGCATATCGTGGTATCAATTCAATTTTCCTTTCTCGTCTATTTCTCGCGTTTCGGTTTGAGTTTTTAAGAGCCTGAAACGGCTCTCGCTTCAACAACGTTTCATAATTTTACGTTTCTTCAACCGTTTCGCCTCCATTCGTGACTCGGACAAATACTCGAGTGGGCCAAAAGCCCAGCGAACTGGAGAGCTGGCCCATTTAGCGCCCGCCTCGGTGGTCGAAAGCCTTCCGCTGGATAGCCTAAAATGCAGTAGTATTCTTCGCGCGCTCCGTCCGTCTTAGAAATGTGAGCTAACCGGACGGCGAAGGGCTAGACGTATGCTCCAAGATTAGGGTTAGGGACTTAGGGTTAATGTTTCCTCCCTCCGATCTGAATCTCGATTAGGAGCAAAATTCAAACTTTTGCTGAAGATTCACTGGAAGATGAATCGGAGAGATATACGTCGATCCTTGATTCGGCGGCACCGGTACCAGCGCCGCCGACAAGTTGCCTGCAAATCAGGTGTGACTTGTTCAATTTCTCCGTCGTTAGCGAGAGTCTGCAATCAGGTGCCTTCTCAATTTCTATCTCCTGCGGCGGAAATCTCGTATTCGAATGGCGTTCACACTTGCTTTCCCGTAACTCTAACCTGGGAAATGAGTCGCTATCAATCGCGCCACCCGAATCACTAACGCATAACTATGGCCCTCCACCTTCGGTGGAAGAGTCCATGTCAGGTACAGATCTCGTGAGTCAGCGCTGAAGGATAGCGGTCCTCTGTTGGTACAATTTTTTATTACTCAGCTGCAGTCCATAGAAACGTAAAAGTCATGGACACTTAGGCATGGATATGGAAATTTGGTGCGCCGTCGATTGATGTTAGGTATCTGGAGGCATTACAAAATGGTGGACAATTGAATCAGAGTCTCTAAATAGTCAAGCCTGCCACGGCAAAAGTTTTTTTTTTTTTTGGCCTTCAGTGAAGCTTCTCGGTAATTTTGTACTTTTTGATGGATGGGTTTATCATTTAATGAAGCTTAGGCTGGCGGCTGGTCGTGTGGAGGTAATGATTCACCACCATGGACGTTGCAATACTTGTTCTGCTTTCTCTGCTTCTTTTTTGCCAACAGACATGCTCTGCCTTTCGTGCTGCCATAGCTGCGAATGAATCCATTGCCGATGGAAGCCTGTTGATCTCCAAAGGTGGTAAATTTGCTCTGGGGTTCTTTAGTCCGGGCCGTTCCAGGGGCAGGTATCTTGGAATTTGGTACCACGAGATACCAAACCGCACTGTGGTGTGGGTTGCAAATAGAGACAATCCAATCAGTGGGACTTCAGGAGTTCTTTCGCTTAACGGATATTGCAACCTTTTTCTGTATAGTAACAGTAGCAGCAGGCTTCCAGCATGGTCTGCTAATGCTTTAGCGGGATCAAAAGGTCCGTGCCTGGCTCAGTTACTTGATTCAGGAAATTTAGTGTTGATGGAAGGTGGTACGAGTAAGATGGCTACTGTGTGGCAGAGCTTTGACAATCCTACAGACACTTTTCTACCTGGCATGAAAGTTGGTCTGAATCGGACAACAGGTGTAAGTCGCTTCTTGACATCTTGGAGATCAGTCGATGACCCTGGCACAGGGCAGTTCTCATACAAGCTTAACCCAAGCGGCTCGCCACAGTTGTTTCTGTACCGAGGTATAAATCCTTATTGGCGTAACGTTCCATTTCCATGGAAAAGTTATGAACTATTTAATGACTCTTTTGTTAATAATGAACTGGAACTATCCTATTCATATACTCCCGGGGATGCTTCTGCTCTTATGAGGGTGGTCATTGATCCTTTGGGTTTGTTGAAGTTCTTGGCATGGGATCACGGTGATGGCGAATGGAAGGTATTTTTTTCATCACCTAAGCAGATGTGTGATTTCTATGGGAGCTGTGGTCCTAATGGCAAATGTTATTCTAGCATTGTTTTCCCATATGAATGTGCTTGTCTACCTGGGTATGAACCGAGGTACCCTCGAAACTGGAAATTAAGAGATGGATCGAGTGGCTGTGTAAGAAAGCAATTAGAATCATCTTCTATATGTGGGAGCGGAGAAGGGTTTGTGAGAGTTGAAAAAGTGAAGATTCCTGATACTTCAGCAGCAGCTTGGATGAACTTGAGCGTGAGTAAATTGAATTGTGAAGCAGAATGCAGAAAGAACTGTTCATGCTCTGCATATGCTACCTATGATAATGGGAAAGGGACTTCCTGTTGGACATGGCATGGGGAGCTGATGGATACGGTGAACTTGCCAGTCGATGCTTATGATCTATATGTTCGTGTTGATGCTCATGAATTAGGTACCTGTATGCTCTTCAACATTAACTCTCTCACGCGTTAGAGAAAGGAGGGGATTCAAATGATTCTGTTCTTGCATTCTGATTGCGTTTGCTTTTGATGAACAGCTGATTATATGAAGGAATCCAATAAATTTCTTGAATTCAAATTGAAGTTGAAGTTGAGTATCATTGTACCGTCCGTTGTCTCAGTATGGCTTGTCATTATCCTGTTGGCCTATTTGTGGCTGAGGAAGTGGAAGATGAGGAGGGGTATTGATCTGACTTCACCGGTTCTTTGTGCCTAATTGTCTTCATAATTTATCTGTTTTCTAAAAGCTGTGAATTCTGAGTTGTTAATTTATCGCAATTAATCTGCTGTTTCTGTGAATGGCAGTGAAGAACAGACGGATCAGAGATTTATTTCATTACAGTGATGGTTCAACTTACTCGGAAGATTCTTTGGCCCCAAGAGATTTCAAGCGAAGTACTATCTACCCCGAGTTACCATTTTTTAGCCTCAGCACAATACATGAAGCCACTGACAATTTTTCTCCGGCAAACAAACTTGGACATGGGGGTTCTAGCTTAGTCTACAAGGTAAAGCTTCTTTGCAACAACGTCTGGAAGCTTGATTATGGCTGCTCTCATTTAATTCTCCTCTTGACATTTCAGGGGAAACTATCAAATGGACAAGAGGTTGCTGTCAAACGATTGTCCAAGAATTCAAGGCAGGGCTTAGAACAATTTAAGAATGAGGTACTATTAATTGCAAAGCTCCAACACAGGAACCTTGTGAAGCTTTATGGTTGCTGCATTGAGGAAGATGAACAGATGTTAGTTTATGAATACTTGCCGTATAACAGTTTCGATTCGCTTCTTTTCGGTAAGCTCCTGTACCTATTGATGGTCTTATTGTGTGACTAATGAATCTTGTCTGCCAATCTGATGTTATTATTCTTTTCATTTTCATTTTTTCTTTTCTATCTTTGATAGTTGATCAGAACAAAAGATCAATCTTGGACTGGAGGAAACGGTTTGAGATCATAACCGGTACTGCACGTGGGATCTTGTATCTTCATCAGGATTCAAGGTTCAGAATAATTCATCGAGATTTAAAACCGAGCAATATCCTCCTTGATGCTGAGTTGAATCCCAAAATTTCTGATTTTGGGATGGCTAGAATGTTGGACAAGGATCAGGTTGAAGGGAAGGAAAGTAGAATTTGTGGAACTTAGTAAGTTTCTATTTAGAGAATAAGCTGTTAAGAGTTAGGTTTTCGGGTGTAATGTGGATTGGTGAACTCTAATAATCATTTCAATGTTGGTTCTGCAGTGGATACATGTCACCCGAGTATGCGGTGTTTGGAAGATTTTCAGTGAAATCCGATGTCTTCAGCTTTGGCGTTATCTTGCTGGAAACTGTATCTGGGAAGAAGAGCAATGGGTTCCCAGAGGAGGATGCTTCTTCGAGCTTGATCGCCCATGTAAATGGTTAAATATTGGTCAGCAGAATTCAGTTGATTCATGTTGCTGCATTATGTAATTGAGGAGCTTTCTTTGACAGGTGTGGGAGTTATGGAAGGCAGACAGAGCCTGGGAAGTAATCGACGCATCGCTCTCACTTAAATGCTCGAATGAGGCACTGAGATGCATCCAGATCGGGTTGCTGTGTGTGGAAGAAAACGCAGCAGATCGCCCCGATATGCTGGCTGTGGTTCTTATGTTGAGCAGCAAAACAGCTCCTGTTCCCTTGCCTAAACAACCTGCATTTGTTTGCGTGAGATCCAAGGTACTATTCCCAAAAGAAGCGACTTGCTCAGTAAATGAGATGTCATTTTCGGGAATCCATAGTCGCTGAAGTCAGTCCTTAATTTAGTGATGAAGATGTCATTTCAATGTGTATACGTACTGGTTTGAAGTTTCTTTGATTCTTTCACCTAGTCTTAATTTTGTAAATGGGATTTTCACCGTTTCTTCTTAATGTGAATATGTGATAATATCCGTGTCAAGTTCTTTGCTTCCTTAACCAAGTACACTTAATAATATCCTGTGATTAGTTAAATGATAATGCACTCCAATGCTTTTCTGGATTCTTCCCTCATCTTCCCCTTAATGTTTGCTCGTTCGTTTTAGATCCCCTAAAGTTGTTTTTAAAGGCATTCTTAGACTTGCTTGATTTTGTATAAGTGACATTTGTAAGTGTAAAGATGGCACGAATCTTCTTGTGTGGAAGAACTTGCACTATAATTTCCTTTAAATCAGCCGCCAATCGTCGGAAAAAATCCCAAAATACCCTACCTATTAAAAAAAATTCCTCAAATACAAGACTTATAAAAAATTTTCCCAAAATACAGCAGTTTCACCATCACTGTCATTGTCCAAGACAGTGATGGTGTTCACCGTTTTGGTCCAAAACGGTGATAGTATCACCGCTTTAAACAACAACAGTGATGCTATCACCGTTTTTGTCCAAAACGGTGAAGCTATCATCGCCTTCAACCAACGCGGTGATCGATTGACCGTTGATAAGAACAACGGTGAAGGTTTATCACCGTTGAGATCAAAAACGGTGAAGTTGGCGCGGATCGCTGATGTGGCGAGGAGCGGGGACTTCACCGCGTAAGACGAAAGCGGTGATAGCCCCGCCCCGCCACGTCAGCGATCCGCGCCATCCGCGCCCTTCACCGCTGCCGTTCGATGCGGTGAGGCGCGGATTGTGGTTTTTCTCCACGATCCGACGCCTCACGCCTCGCCACGTCAGCGATCCGCCCATCATCGCCTTTGACTGGAGCGGTGTTGTCACTGCAGGCGAGGAAAGCGGTGATTGGCCGCCATAAATTTCCAGCGTCCCCTTCCCCTCCCTTCCCCCCTATAAATACCACTCCCCCCCCTCATTCCAAATCACACCACCAAATTTTATACTTCTTTCTCCCTCCAACTTCACTCTAGTTTCGTTCTAAGTATGCTCTGTGGTTGCGGCTAAGTCCGATCTTCCGCATCAGAAAGAATTACTAGAGTTTTGGTTTTTTGTCGATACTCTCGCTAGCTTTTCGGCAAAAAATGGACGAAGAGGCTTTGAGAGTACGTAAATTTATTTAATTCTTTTGTGATTTTTTTTTACATTGGTGCTAAAATTTAAATTGATTTGATTTCATATTTTTTTATAGATGGGTGCTGAGATATACGACCCTAGATTGTATATCGATTCTAGCCCCGTTGTCCATGTGAAATGTCCACATGTGCAGATCTTGACCTTCTGCCCATACTGCTCCCGCCCGGTGTATTTGACGGATCGTCTTCATCTTCTGCTCGTACTTTTTTGGTTGATGTGCAACCGCTACAAGACCGAATAATTAATAATTAATCCATAAGAAATTTCATTTGAACAATAAACCATGAATCAGCACTGAATTACATTATTACCTGCACTCCACAATTGATCTCTTATGTCTTTCTTCTTGCCAAATTTGTGTTGGAAATTGGCTAGGAAGTGACGAATACACCAACGCCATGTCCATCCTCATTCGTCCGGGAAACCACGGACGGCGTGTTTAATCCCGGCATGTCGATCCGATATAATTGTAATACCCATTCTTTGTGTGACGTGGGCGTGTAGCTGGTCAAAGAACCATGCCCAACTTAGGTTGTTCTCCCCTTCAACTAATGCAAATGCTAAGGGAAAAATACTTAAATTTCCATCAACCCCAGTGGCAATAAGAAGAGTTCCTTTATACTTCCCAGTAAGGAAAGTTCCATCAACCTGTTAAAATGAATAATGAGTTAATAAAAATTGAAATTAGTAAAGTAATGAAATAGTACAATATTTTGAGTCCGTAATATACCTGAATCACTGGCATGCAGAAGGGAAACCCGTCAATGCATGGATTGAATGTCCAGAACAGACGATGAAACATCAACTCGTTCTGTACTCGAACTTGATCTTCAGTTTCTACGTTGTTGTACCAAGGCACGAAAACCGTCCCAGGGTTGGACTCCTCCATTGCGGACATTAGTCTGGGGAGTAAAGCATACGAGTCATCCCAATCACCGTAGACATCAGCCATGGCCTTCTGTTTCCCATGCCACGCCTTCTTATACCTTATGGTGTAGGAGTGTCGATCCTTCACCTCCGCCATGATAGCTTTTATCTTGATATCTGGTTGTGCCTCGATAAGGTGCTTAATGGTTCTTGCCACTTTTTTTGCTTTCAGTTGCCGGTGATCCTGTGAAAGTATGGTTGAGGAGCAACTGTGGTTGTTCTCTACTGTCCGCATGACCCAGACCCCTTTCTCTTCATATATGCAGCACGAAGTTGCCACATACAACCCTCTCCAGCATTCTTACAAATGACATGCAGTTGTCCCTTGTCAGAATATTTTACCTTCCATTCGAAATTACGCCGCATGGCTTCTTCGCTAAAAGCGTCTTGCACATCGGCTTTCGAAGTGAACGCCATACCCACTTCCAAATTAGCAGTCGGATTATACACAGGCATGGGCCGAAAGTCAGGGGCATCGTTCTGACCATATAAAAATTGATCAGGAACCTCTGTGTAGTAAGGAGTTGGTGCCTGTCGGAACGCCACCTCACTGTCATCGATATCGTCGTTATCGTCCGTATCTTCCTCCTCACTGACAGATCTCAAATCTTCCTCACTTTCATCGTCACTGGAGGCGAATGGATAGGTCGGCGAAGGATGGTCATCGTTAGCAGCATAACCAGCATCGCCTTCTTGGTCATGCGAAGGACGCCCAGTTCGAAGGGTGTTTTCAATGTCACCCCACTCTGGACCCCAAGCAGGCCATTGATCACCGTCGGGCTGAACGATATCGACGGCAGTCTCACCACCATGTGGCAGGTATTCTTCCCACCCAACACCTCCTTCAGAACTACCTCCTCCGTAGTTGCTTGAAGTACCTCCCCAACCATACCCTCCGGCAGAAGAACCTGCTCCGTAGTTACTTGAACTACCACCCCAGCCATACCCTCCTGCAAAACCATCATCATAAGAATACTGGTGAGAATGAGTTTCACCGACCGGCTCGGTCTCGACATACACCTCTGCAAGCCGCACGCCGTTCTCAGATATGAAATGTGTCATCATGTTCGCGTCGTCATCATCATTTATGTCAACTTTTTCGTACATGACTCCGTCAGCACTCATGTTGGGATACCGGTAAGTAATTTGACGAACTCTCATTTGCCCGCCCGTACAAGTCCTTTCTGCACACCTGTCATGGAGTTCTTGCCACGAGGGCCTCGACTCAATTGTAAGCGTACTGGATTCGCCATCTTCATAGTCGATCCCCATGTTCGAGTTTGTCACCCGACCATTCCACCGAATAATAAGCCGAAACTTCTTAAATTTACCCATGTCTGCAATTTATAATAATTAAGTATTAGTATACAATTAGTACATTATGGATACAAAAACAAAACAAACCCATAATAAAATGCAACTAATTGATCTATTATGAGAAAACTAAACAAATTAATCTAATTCAGTACTAACTAACTAACATCTATCATATCATAATTAATCTAAATATATCATAACATATTTTCCAATAACTGCGATTCACTAAAAACAGACATATTCATACTAACAGCTCAACATGTAAAAAATACATACTTATAACATACTCAATCCCGATCTATCATGAGAAAACTAAACAAATTAATCTAAATTCAGTACTAACTAACTAACATCTATCATATCATAATTAATCTATATATATAAACAAATTAATGTAAACAATACGTAATTCTAACATACCGAATCCCGACGAGTTTCTTGAGCAGTAAACCAACTCCAAACCAGCTGAGAAACCGACTAAAAAAAAGGGTTTGTTGTATTTGGTTGCTGTAAGGCAGCAGCAGGAAGGGAGTGGGCTTTGGTATCTATTTATAGGAAAAAATGGCTGCTAATCACCGCTTTGGACTTCGGCGGTGAACACATCATCGCTGTTGTCCAAAGCGGTGATAGCTAGGTCGCTGTGACCTAATTTTTCCACCTACCAGGGTAGAAAAACGTGGTCAATTATCCCCGCTTTTCTCCACCGCGATGCTATCACCGTTTCACATAAACGCGGTGAAGAGATCGATTATCACCGTCGTTGTGAAAGGCGGGGATGCGATCACTGTTGTGGTCCAAAGCGGTGAAGCATTCACTGTCGTGGTCCGAGGCGGTGAAGCAATCACTGTTGTGATTCAAAGCGGTGATGTTATCCCCGCTGTTCTCAAAAGCGGTGATACCTTCCCCGTTTTTAATCAAAGCGATGATTATTATCACTGTCTTGGACAAAGACAGTGATGGTGAAACTGCTGTATTTTGGGAAAAAAGTTTATAAGTATTGTATTTGAGGAATTTTTTTTAATAGGTAGAGTATTTTTGGGATTTTTTCCCCAATCGTCATCCTAGTCTACACTCTATAGTATACTAATACAGGTGATGCAGAATGAAAACAGGGGATACAATCCTTAGTTTCCAAATCAAAAGATGGCATTTAGCGAATTAACTAAGTATTAAGTTGATTAGTATCCGTTGATTACTACTTCTAACAACCGCCACTCGCCCAAATCCGCCGCCGGCCGAAATAGAGCGCCACCCACCACAACAGCGCCTCAGTCAAATAACCTTTTACAGTCCAGTTTCTCACCAACAATGGAAATTCCTTTCTCCATAAATCATGATAGGAAATTTGAAAAATAACTCCAGAAAGCCCGCCATTCCAGACAACTCTGACCTCCATGATGAAAACTTGCGTCACCAGATTTCAGATAATGGCCGGTCGCAGGCTCCTTCACCCGCCATTTCTCTTCTTTTTCCTTTTCTTTTCCCTCTTTCGCGCCACCACTTCAAACGACACCGTGAACGCAACCCAACCGCTCAAAGACGGCGACGTATTGGTCTCGGAAACCGGCAAATTCGCCGTCGGATTCTTCTCCCCCGGCCGCTCTACCAACCGGTACCTCGGCATTTGGTTCCACGAAGTTCCCGAGATAACGGTAGTCTGGGTAGCCAATGGGAACAATCCTATTGCCGCCGGAGACTCCGGAATCCTCTCAATCGACTCCACCGGCAATCTCGTACTCCTCGCCGGCGGCGAGCAGAATCAGAATCAAACTAGAACCCAGGTTCCAATTTGGTCAACCAACGTCTCGGCCAATCTCGTTTTCAATTCTCCGCGCTCGGCGCGGATTCTGGACTCTGGGAATTTCGCGCTGTTCAGCAGTTCCAATTCGACGATTCTGTGGCAGAGCTTTGATTACCCGACGAACACTTTCCTACCCGGAGCGAAACTCGGGCTGGACCGGGAATCGGGTCTGGACCGGTTCTTAACCTCGTGGAGGTCCGAGGACGACCCGGGAACCGGGGAATTCTCGTTTCGGGTCAACCCGAAGGGCTCCCCGCAATTCTTTTTGTACAAAGACGGGAAACCTTACACTAGAAGCCTCCCTTGGCCGTGGGGGAGCTACGGCGACATCTTCAACATCTCGTTCGTGAACAACAGAGAAGAAGGAGCGATCTTTCAAATCACCCTGAACGACGATTCGCTTCTCTTCTGGGAAGTCTTGGATACGAAGGGGATCTTGAGGGAGAAAATCTGGCGAAAGGGCTACGACGGATGGAAAGAGTACTGGGCGACCCCGACTCAGAAATGCGATACGTACAGACGCTGCGGCGGGAATGGTTTGTGCGATCCGAGCAATGACAACACTTTTGAGTGTTCTTGCCTGCCTGGTTATGAACCCAGGTCGCCGAGAAGCTGGCGATTGTTCGATGGGTCCGGTGGGTGCGTTAGGAAGCCATCGAAATTGGGATCGAAATTGGAATTGGAATTGGGAACTTCGGATGGGTTTTGTGGGGCGGGAGAAGGGTTTGTTAGAGTGCCGAAGGTGAAGGTTCCGGATAGTTCACGAGCAGTTTGGATTGGAAAGGAAGATGGCTGGGAACTGAGCTGCGAACGCGAGTGCAGGAAGAACTGTTCATGTTCTGCGTATACTGAAATAGATGCTGCTTTGAAGGGCAAAGGTTGCTTGTTATGGTATGGAGAACTGGTGGATACAGTGTATTTCCCTGCCAGTTCCCAGGATTTGTATGTTCGTGTTGATGCAGAGGAATTTGGTAAGTGAACCACTCTTTTGCTTCGAAGTTCACTAAGTCTTTCATTTTTGCGCGTATTTTCGAATTTGGTAATGATTATATGAGAATGTGATCCAATTCGCGGCCAATAACTCTAGTTGTAACGGGTGTTAAAAAGAGAAGAAGACATATTGTAGTGCATTTCTTGATTAGTAGCAGTTTTAACTCTTTGTTAAGCTTGTGGCTCCTGAGGGCTTTAAGCTTGAGCATAAGCAATTGTTGATAGTTCATAGTTACAAAATATAAGACCATGACATTGTATCAAGAATTAGTTCACTGCAGTAGTTTCTCTGGGTTTTAGGACAGGCTACAAACTCTGGATCTTATTGTACTCTCTATCTCTTGTGATATATGATTTTTGTTGTAGCTAACTATCAGGGTGGATTGAACGATTCGCTTGAGTTGAAGTTGAAGTTGAGCATTCTTCTGCCATCTATTGGTTCAGCATGGCTTCTTGTTATCGTGTTTGCCTTCTTTTGGCTCAGGAAGTGGCGAAGCAGGTCAGGTATAGAGATTGCCCTAGTCTATTGTGCTTTGTGGCTGAATGAATGTTTTGTAACCTTCATTGAGTTCTTAAAGATGATACCTTGGTGTGTTTGAGGACAGTAAAGAAGAGAAGGATCAGAAATTTATTCCATCCAGATAATGGTTCAAACCACTTCAATGATTCTGTGGTTGGGGAGGAAATGGAGGGTCATTCAGTATACCCTGAGTTGCCATTCTTCAACGTCAATGCCATTCGAGCTGCTACCAACAATTTTTCTCCAGCTAACACGCTTGGAAGAGGAGGTTTTGGCTCTGTACACAAGGTAAAGGAGGAACTTTAAGTATAGTTTTGACTGTTGCTGTTTTAGCGTACGTAGAAGAAATGGAATTGACTAAACCCCTTTGCAAATTCAGGGGAGACTACCGAATGGACAAGAAGTTGCAGTGAAACGGCTGAGCAAAAATTCAAGGCAAGGCCTTGAACAATTCAGGAATGAAGTCCTATTGATTGCAAAACTCCAACACCGGAATCTTGTGAAGCTCCATGGATGCTGCATCGAGGACGAAGAGCAAATGCTAATTTATGAGTACTTGCCCAACAGAAGTTTGGACCTTTTTCTTTTTGGTTGGTCTCTTTCTATTCCATTGTGACTACTTCATGGTTGTTCCATTGAACTTTGATACAAAGAATCCTCCTTTTGTTTGTCAGATCGAACAGGATGCAGAGTATTGGATTGGACAAGGCGTTTCAATATCATAGTTGGCATTGCACGTGGAATATTGTATCTTCATCAGGATTCGAGGTTCCGAATCATCCATCGAGACTTGAAAACCAGCAATATTCTCCTGGATGGAGATCTGAACCCCAAGATCTCAGATTTCGGCATGGCTAAGATACTCGAGGCTGACAAAGTTTATGGGAAGACGGCCGGCATTGGTGGAACTTAGTAAGTATTCTAGTTTCTCTGTACTCACTTCGAACAAAATGTAGTCCGTAGTTCATTAACTTTCTAATAATGTCTGTGGGGGATTCTCATTTATGCAGTGGTTACATGTCACCAGAGTACGCAGTGTTCGGGAAATTTTCTGAAAAGTCTGATGTTTTCAGTTTCGGTGTCATATTGCTTGAGACAATAACCGGCAAGAGGATCAATAGAATCTACTCAGAAGATGACAACTTGAATTTGATAACCTATGTGAGCCTTAAGTTATAACTTTACATGCTTGTTCTAGATGGGGAGAAAATGATAGAAAACCTGGTTGGATGAAATTAATGAAACGAATTAGTTGTTGGTGATGATACAGGTATGGGAGCACTGGAAGGAAGACAAAGGATTAGAGGTCGTGGATTCTTCGATGGAGGGTTCTTTCAATGCTCAGGAAGTTTTGAAATGCATCCACATTGGGTTGTTATGTGTAGAGGAAGATTTTCGAGATCGACCTAATATGTCGACGACGGTTCTTATGCTGAACACTGCTATGCCTCTTCCTCGCCCCAAGCAACCTGGGTTTCACGGTACAAGCTGCTTCAACAAATCCAGAGCAGCAGAAGGATCATGCTCTGTGAACGAGGTAACTCTAACGACAGTCATGACACGCTGAGGAAGATGCACAGTTGTGATGTGTAAATGATGCATCTAAAATTTTCTTGATTTGCTTGATTAGCAGAGGACAAATCCGGACTTTTCACCTTCATTTTTGTTCTTAGGTCACTGTTCAGTCGATTTGGATTAGAAACATGGTTGACTATTTGCTTCTGGATTTTAGTTGGATTATTTTCGAAACCCGCCAAAATCCGCCGCCGCTAAAAACGAGCAAACAGTACTATTTCCCGAACAGGTAAACGTCACTTTCACTGCTTCACATCACCCGCCATAAATGCTCTTTGACGAATGACGATTGTTCTTCTCCTTTGCAATCCACAATAATTCATTATCGTATACATAAAATAACAAAAAGAAAGGAAAACCCAGAATTCCCACCGCCATAGAAGACCTGCTTGAGCAAAAGCTCTCTTCTTTCCAGTTCATAACCATCGATCACCATGGTCGAAATTCGCGCCAAAGCAACTTCCTTATAATGGGCGGGAAAATCATTCTCCTCCCGCCATTTATCTTCTTCTTCCTCTTTCGCGCGGCCGCTGGCAACGATACCGTAACCTCAACACAACCACTCAGAGACGGCGACGTTTTGGTCTCCGAAACTGGTAAATTCGCTCTCGGATTCTTCTCCCCTGGCCGTTCTTCCAACAGATACCTCGGCATTTGGTTCTACCAAGTTCCCCGGCAATCCGTCGTCTGGGTAGCCAACCGGAACAACCCCATCGCCGCCGGCGATTCCGGAATCCTCTCAATCGATGATGCCACCGGCAATCTCGTCCTTCACGAACGAAATAAAATTCCTATTTGGTCAACCAACGTCTCGGCCAAGCTCGATTCTCTGCCCTTTGCGCGGATTCTGGATTCAGGGAATTTCGCGTTGTTCAGTAATCAAAATTCGACGGTGGTTCTCTGGCAGAGCGTGGATTACCCAACAAACACATACCTACCGGGAGCGAAGCTCGGGTTGGATCGGAAATTGGGCCTGGAGCGGTTCATAACCTCATGGAGATCTGAGGACGACCCGGGAACAGGGCAATTCTCGTTCCGGGTGAACCCGAAGGGTTCCCCGCAAGTCTTCCACTACAGAGGGGAAGGAAGGAAAACCCCTTACGCCAGAAGCTTCCCCTGGCCGTGGAAAAGCTTCACCGACATTTTCAACGGCTCGTTCATCAACAACGAAGACGAAGTTTCCTTCTCCATTTTCTTGACTGAAGAAGATTCTTTTCTCTTCTGGGTAGCTATAGATCCGGCCGGGATCCTCCGGGAGAAGATCTGGCGAAAGGGTTACGACGATTGGAAGGAGTATTGGGCGACCCCGACTCAGAAATGCGATTCGTACGGACGTTGCGGCCCCAATGGTGTGTGCGATCCCAGTAATGGCAACGCTTATGAGTGTTCTTGCTTACCTGGATATGAACCCAGTTCGCCGCGAAGCTGGCGATTGTTTGATGGGTCTGGTGGGTGTGTCAGGAAAAGGTTGCGAAATTCTGATGGGTTTTGTGGGCTGGGAGAAGGGTTCGTGAGAATGCTGAAGGTGAAGGTTCCTGATACTTCAGGAGCCGTTTGGATTGACAGGCGTGGCGGTGGTAGTGAAGTAAGCTGTGGGCGTGAGTGCAGGAAAAACTGTTCTTGCTCTGCGTATGCTGAAATGGATGGTGCTGGAGATGAGAGTGTTTGCATGTTATGGTATGGAGACTTGGTGGATACTGTGTATTTCCCTGTGACTTCCCAAGATCTGTATGTTCGAGTTGATGCAGTTGAATTTGGTAAGCTAGAGGGTCGTACATTGTCCAATACAGAATTCGAGATATGGCTTTGGAGGTGATTTTTATTTTGTACCTTGTAGCTCATTATCAGGCAGGAGTAATCGACACTGCTGAGCTGAGGTTGAAATTGAGCATTGTCCTGCCATCTGTTGCTTCAACCTGGTTTGTTTTTATGGTGTTCTGTTTCTTTTGGCTCAAGAGGCGGCGAAGCAGGACTGGTACGAAGTTGTATAGTCCGTTGTTTGTTTGGTGAAGGTTTTGGCCTAATGTCTATCTGTTTGCCCTAAGGATTTTCCTTTGGTTATGTTTTAAGGACAGCAAAGAGGAGAAGGATCAGAAATTTGTTCCATCCAAATGATGGTTCAAGTCGATCCACTGTTCATGTGATGACAGAGGAAACGGATGGAAGTTCAGCGTATCCCGAGCTGCCATTTTTCAGCTTCAGCACCATTCGTGCTGCTACCAACAATTTTTCCTCAGCTAACAAGGTTGGACAAGGAGGGTTTGGCGTTGTGTTCAAGGTAAAGGGGCAGAATAATATTGTGTTGTGGAACTTGAAGGATGGCTTAAAGTAAATTCGGTTTTTGGGTTGTTTTGGTTTAGTACAAGGAGAATATTGCATTACTGGCGCTGGTGGCACCTGTATAAATTAGCATACATTCATACACCGTTTTTGTTTCAAATCTCAGGGGAGACTACCTAGTGGACAAGATATCGCTGTTAAAAGGCTTAGCGAAAAATCAAGCCAAGGCCAGGAACAGTTCAGGAATGAAGTACTGTTGATTGCAAAGCTCCAACATAGGAACCTTGTTAAGCTCTATGGATGTTGCATTGAGGAAGAAGAACACATTCTGGTTTATGAGTACTTGCCTAATAAAAGTTTGAACCGTTTTCTTTTTGGTATGCTGTCTTTCTGTTACATTACTTGCATTTCTTTTTTTCTTTTCCATTGAAACTAATACAAATGATGGTACCGGTTTGTTTTGCTTCGTAAGATCGGAAACAAGGAGCAACATTGGATTGGAGGACACGCTTCGACATCATAATTGGTATTGCACGAGGAATCTTGTATCTTCATCAGGATTCGAGGTTCAGAATCATTCATCGAGACTTGAAAACCAGCAACATTCTCCTAGATGAAGAGCTTAACCCCAAAATTTCAGATTTCGGCTTGGCTATGGTTCTTGAAGCCGACCGTTGTCATGGGAAGGCAGCCAACATCGGAGGAACTATGTGAGCATACATCTATATACCCATTTTTTTAGCAAAAATCAACTTGGTTCAGCTTCACGTTGTCATTACTATGCCTGGGATTTCTTTCATTTGTGCAGTGGTTACATGTCGCCAGAGTACGCAGTGCAAGGTGTATACTCTGAAAAATCCGATGTCTTTAGTTTCGGGGTCATAGTGATTGAAATGGTAACCGGCATGAAGATCACTAGACGCTTTGAAGGAGATGAAAACATGAGCTTAATAGCCCACGTGAGTGTTGAAGCAAACCTTGCAGCTTTCTTCTGATGCATCCAGTGATTGAGACGAATTGCTGTTTCGTCAATGATACAGGTGTGGACGCTATGGAAGGAAGACAGAGCGATGGAGGTTGTGGATTCATCAATGGTGGGGGGAATGCACAATGCTGAGGAAGTATTGAGGTGCATCCAAATTGGGCTGTTATGCATGGAGGAAAATGTCGAGGATCGACCTAATATGATGACAGTGGTTATTATGTTGAACAGTGCAATGCCTCTTCCTCGTCCCAAACAACCTGCGTTTGCCGGTGGCAGCAGCTGCTTGAACCATCAACCTGCAGGAGGAACGCATGCCTCATGTTCTGTAAACGACCTGACCCTGACAGGAGTCATGATACGCTGATTCTTCGTGGCTGCAGTTGGGAAAACATGGTTGATGTTTGTTTGTCCACCTTTCCACTGGATATGCGCTCTATCGCGCTACTGTGGCGTATTTGGAAGTCGCGAAACTTGGTGGTATTTGTATGGACTGAAAAGGAGCTCGAGTGAATGTGAAGGAGCTCCTACCTTAGTTGCTGACCTCAAGGATGAAGATGCAGAGTTGCCCTGCAGTCGAAGAAATGCAGCAGAACAAGAAGAAGATTACGACGTCGTGCAGAAGGGCAAGAGGAAAGAAGAGAAGCAACGCACCGTTTTGGATTGAGTCGTTGGTTTCAAGTTTTACTGTTTAATCAGCCACTTGTATAGCATTCATTGGTTAGTTAGAAAGTTAGTTTAACGGCTAGTGCACAGTTAGTGTAAATGGTAGATTAACGAAGTGTATATATGTTGCTGTCAATGGAAAAGCTCAGTGTGAGCGATTTTCCCCAATTTGTTTCTCTGGCAAATTCATCTAAATCCCTAAATCTTCTCATGGTATCAGAGCGCTGCTCATCGCGCTGAGATCCATTTTCTACTGTTCGATCAAAAACCCATTTCTGCAATTTCCTTCTTCTACTTCTGTCACTAATCTACATCATCAATGGAAGGTGAAGGTGCCTCACAGGAAGCTTCACCTAACAATGAATCTAGATCTGAATCTAGATCTGACTCTTCTGCAAAATACAAAGCTGTTGTATCCCAGTATGAAGATCCTTACCTTAATCCCTATTACCTGCCTCCTCAAGATGGTGCTCTACCTACAATCATCTCCATCAAGCTTGGCGATGGCAATTACCATACCTGGAGTGAGGTCATGCTGTTAGCTCTGGAAACGAAGAACAAATCTCAGTTCATCGATGGTCGAATTCCTGTTCCTCAGGTAACTGATGCTCATTATCAATCTTGGGCTAGATGCAATGGAACCATTCGATGCTGGATTTACAATTCATTGTCAGATGACATAGCAAACAGTGTGATGAGACTAGGGTTAGCTAAGGATGTATGGGATAACTTGAAGAATCGCTTTAGCCAGGAGGACAATATTCGTGTTTATGATCTAAAAGGTCAATTGGCTAAATGTGTTCAAGGTGATGATTCTGTGAGTCAGTATTTCACCAATCTCACTGTAATTTGGGAAGAGTTCAAGAGATACAGACCTATTCCAGTGTGTCCTTGTGTACCTGGTCCTTATGAGACTCTGAAGAGGTACGAGGACAATGATTTTGTCATCAAGTTTCTCCAAGGGCTAAACCCTTCTTATCAATCAGCTAGGACTCAAGTTTTGATGCTGCCAGTTTTACCTCATGTTGACACAGTGTTCAAGCAAATCCTACATCTTGAACGACAACTGAAAGCTCTTAACAAAGGTCCTAGTGTTGATTCTCTTGCCTTGGCTGTAGGATCATCTAATTCCAATCAATTTAAGGGAAGAGGCCAGCAACAGCAGCAATGTCAGGATGGTAAGAAAATTTGCAACTACTGCAAGAAAGAAGGTCATCTTATCAAGGACTGTTATAGACTGAAAAACAAAAAGGCCAGAGAGGCAGAAGCTGGTTTTGCTGGTTCAGTGGAGAGTTCCATTCCTTATGAGAATTCTACTGCCTCCCCTGACAATCGTATGAGTCTGGATAGCATTTTTACTCATGAGCAGATGGAGAAGTTGAAACTAATGCTCTTCAAGTCACCATCTCCTTCTCCATCTCCTCCTACTTCTCCATCAGTGCACACTGCAAATGCAGTTACTCGTTCTGTTCCAGTCAACAGGCAACCTCCTCAATTGGCTTACATGCCATCCAGCTCAGGTACCACAGCACTCTCAGCTCTTATTGCTTCTTCTGGTGAACCACTATGGGTTTTGGATACTGGAGCTACAGATCATATCATCTGTAGTTCTAAGTTTTTCAGTAAATATAAGGTCCTTGATGGTGTTTCTGTTACTTTGCCTACTGGTGAACAAGTAAAGGCCACACACATAGGTGTAGTTAAGCTTCCTTGTGGCTTGTTCCTTTCACAAGTTCTCTTAGTACCCTCTTTTAGCTACAATCTTGTTTCAGTAAGCAAGTTAACCAAACAGAACCCTGTCTCACTTACCTTTCAATCCTCTGTCTGTGTTATTCAGGACCTTATTACACAGAAGAGGATTGGTTTAGCCCAAGTGGATAGAGGACTTTACCTTTTCACCAAGACACCATCTCTCAACTCATCACCTCAGTGTCTAGCAGCCACTTCTCACAACTTCCAGCCACACCAGTTTGATCTCTGGCATGCCAGATTAGGACACCCACATGTTTCTAGATTACAAGCTATTCACAAAGTTTCTCCTGATGTAATAGCTTCCCCTTTTACTCATTGTGATGTTTGTCACTTAGCCAAACAGAAAAGGCTTCCCTTTCCTTCCAGTTCATCTGTTAGTCCTGTTCTTTTTGGATTACTACATGCAGATATTTGGGGTCCATTAAACACAGTTTCTTACAATGGTTATAGCTATTTCTTGACTTTAGTTGATGATCATTCTAGATGTGTGTGGACCTATCTTATGAGATCTAAGGATGAGGCTAGACCTCTCCTCCAATCATTCTGTGTTATGGTGAAGTCACAGTTCAATACCAATGTGAAAATACTCAGAACTGACCAAGGTCAGGAGTTCAATATGAATGATTTCTATAACACTGAAGGCATTATCCATCAAATGAGTGTTGCTTACACTGCACAGCAGAATGGTAGGGTTGAAAGAAAGCATCAACACCTACTTAATGTTGCCAGAGCATTAAAATACCAGTCAGGTCTCCCACTGCTGTATTGGAGTGATTTCATCCTTCATGCAGCTTACCTGATCAACAGAACACCTACTCCCATTCTGCAAAACAAAACACCATTTGAGATCCTTCACAACCTGCCTCCTGATTATACTAGTTTAAAGGTATTTGGCTGTTTGGCTTATGCAGCCACAGCTGGCCATCCTAGAACAAAGTTTGATCCAAGAGCCAAGCAGTGCATCTTCCTTGGTATACCAGCAGGCATCAAGGGTTTTAAATTGTTGAACCTTGATACTAAACAAGTTTTTGTTTCTCGAGATGTGGTCTTTTATGAGCACATTCTTCCCTACAAAAATCCTACTTCTCTACCTACAAATACTTCATCTACACCACTCTTTTCTGAAATCTCTTCTTCTCATGCTCAGTCACCAGTTATTCCTCCCAATCCTATGACTTCCTTCCCTCATCAGTCTGAGGAGGACACTCCTTCTCCCTCCATTTCACATCCTGATGAGCTTCATGAAATCACTTTTTCTCCTTCTCCTGATTCCACTGGTTCTGATGCATTTATTCCTTTTCTTTCCTCACCATCTCCATCTAAAACTCCCTCTTCTACTTCCAGTTCTCCTTCTCCTTCTTCTTCCACATACACTTTTTCCCCATGTCCTTCTCCCCATGAAGATCCACCCATACCTCTCAGGAAATCAACAAGAGAATCAAAACCTCCTGTCTGGCATTCTGATTATGATATACAGTATCCTCAAAGTAAGAGTGTTTCTTACTGCCACTTGCAACCTAAACTCCAGAAGTTTGTTAATTCTTTGATCACTCATATGGAACCAAGTACTTACATTGAAGCTTCAGAACATCCTGAATGGAATGAAGCTATAAGAGAAGAGCTACAAGCACTGTTTGATAACGGTACTTGGGAAATCACAGATTTGTCAGCTGATAAGAATGCAATAGGGTGCAAGTGGGTGTTTAGATTGAAGTTGAAATCTGATGGCACAGTTGACAGATTTAAGGCCAGACTGGTTGCAAAGGGGTACACCCAAGTTTATGGGATTGATTATTGTGATACATTTTCACCAGTGGCCAAGATGGCCTCAGTGAAAATGTTGTTATCAGTTGCAGCAGTGAAAGGATGGCATTTACATCAAATGGATGTCAGCAATGCCTTCCTCAATGGAGATTTGACAGAGGAAGTATACATGGTGTTGCCACCTGGTTTGGATCTTGATGGAAAACACAGAGGGAAAGTGTGCAAATTGAAGAAGTCTTTGTATGGCTTGAAGCAGGCAAGTCGACAATGGTATGCAAAGTTAACTGATTCTTTGGTTAATCATGGTTTTAAGCAGTCTACATGTGATTACTCAATCTTCACTGCTCATGTTCTGAATGAGTTGGTAGTGCTGATAGTTTATGTGGATGACATTGTTCTAGGAAGTTTGAGTCTGGATTCAATCAATGCAGTAAAGAAAATGTTGCATACTGACTTTAAAATGAAGGATCTAGGAGAATTGAGTTATTTCCTTGGTTTGGAAATAGCTCGTGGGAAGCAAGGAATTACAGTCTCCCAAAGGAAGTAC
This sequence comes from Linum tenue, assembly GCA_946122785.1. Lineage (NCBI taxonomy): Eukaryota > Viridiplantae > Streptophyta > Magnoliopsida > Malpighiales > Linaceae > Linum > Linum tenue. The sequence continues at coordinate 89,310,899 of CAMGYJ010000008.1, forward strand.
TGTCTGGATGTTATTGCAGAATCAGGATTTGGAGATTGCAAACCTGCAGCAACTCCAATCTTTGTTAAAGAAGTTCTATCTTCAGAAGGTGGTACACCACTTGAAGATGTTGGTGAATACAGGCACTTAGTGGGACAACTTCAGTACTTAACTACCACTAGGCCTGATATTACATTTGCTGTTCAACAGCTATGTCAATTTCAAGACAAGCCAACCACACAGCATCTTCGAGCCTTACACAGAGTTCTGAGATACCTAAAAGGGTCTCCTGGACAAGGTCTTCTATACTCTTGTGATTCAGATTTGCAGTTGAAGGGATACAGTGACAGTGATTGGGCTACTTGCCCTGATTCAAGAAGGTCAATTACAGGATATTGTACCTTTCTTGGAACTGGTTTATTGAGCTGGAAGAGTAAGAAACAAACAACTGTGTCTCGTTCTTCATCAGAAGCGGAGTATAGGGCCTTAGCAAGTCTGAGTTGTGAAGTGCAGTGGCTACTCAGATTGCTCTCAGAGTTTGGAATTAAGCATGACAATTCTGTTTCAGTATACTGTGATAATCAGTCTGCATTGCATATTGCAGACAATCCAGTTTTTCACGAGAGGACAAAACACATTGAGGTGGATTGTCACGTCATAAGAGAAAGAGTGCAGTCAGGAATGATCTCTTTACACTATATACCTACTGAGTTGCAGTTAGCAGATATCTTCACCAAAAGCTTGTCGATTGATCGCTTTATCATGTTGTTGTCCAAGCTGTGAGTATATAATCTATACTCGCCAGCTTGTGGGAGGGTGAAAAGGAGCTCGAGTGAATGTGAAGGAGCTCCTACCTTAGTTGCTGACCTCAAGGATGAAGATGCAGAGTTGCCCTGCAGTCGAAGAAATGCAGCAGAACAAGAAGAAGATTACGACGTCGTGCAGAAGGGCAAGAGGAAAGAAGAGAAGCAACGCACCGTTTTGGATTGAGTCGTTGGTTTCAAGTTTTACTGTTTAATCAGCCACGTGTATAGCATTCATTGGTTAGTTAGAAAGTTAGTTTAACGGCTAGTGCACAGTTAGTGTAAATGGTAGATTAACGAAGTGTATATATGCTGCTGTCAATGGAAAAGCTCAGTGTGAGCGATTTTCCCCAATTTGTTTCTCTGGCAAATTCATCTAAATCCCTAAATCTTCTCATGGACAGAGGCGAGAATGGATCGGGGTGCCTGCTTGTAGTGACTGAGCTCTGGTACGGGTGGATGGTTCAGTCGGAATAGGCACGAGCTTGGAAATAGCATCCATTGTTTGTTCGTTTGATGGTGCAATTCGTGCAGGATCTCATTCTGCGTTAGATCTGGTGTTGAAGGATGATCAAGGACCATTTCCATGAGAAGTTGGTAGCTCTTCCCGATGCTTTTAGATGGTGCGTTGATTTGGGATTGCAGGGCTAGGAAGTGGTTCTTGAAGGTGACGAAAAGGTGGTGATTCAGCAGAGTTGGCGCAATTCATTCAAGATGTGATCTTTGAAGAGACTCGGGGTCTATGCGAGTCTTGACCGATTTGGCGAATTCATTGCCTTTGGGATAATAGGTAACCTGATTGGTTAATTTGATTGACCAATTAACCAAATTAGTCAAGCTTTGATTTTGTTTGATTAATATATTGTAGGCAAAATACAAAAATAATAATATACAATCTGTAAAAAAAACACAAATATATTTAGATTATGAAAATGTGTTTAACAAATGCAGTCATTTTCGTTGAAAATGTTGACGACGTTAGAGATATCGTTTAGGGTTGTCAACATGAAACTGAGATGGACACCACCTCAACACTCACGTCACCTCTTAGTCACCATATTGAGCTACGTAAATGCCATGTCAGACCTTAACAACCCAGGCGGCATATCTACTCCAACTTTCAACACAAGAGCGAAGTATTGGTGGCAGATCATTCGACATAAGAGCTAGCTAATGAAGGTTGAAGCAAGTTAGTGAGGATTGACCAAAACTGGAGCTTAGAGCTCCGCTCATTCAATGGCGGTTCCCAAACCCTACTCTCAGTAGATCACATCGCCATCCCATGGCTTTCAATGGATAATACCCGACTTGTGTATAACATTACTATATCTAGAATTCATCATGTAGATATTCAAGGGTAACACTAAATGAACATGAACCTAATGAATCATTAAATCGACCAAAGTATACTGCATTTTTTATAAAAATTCAAATCATCTAATTCTAAACATTCTTTAGACTCCTACACATCTACTAACTAATGAATAACAAACATAATCTTGATAATAATGGGGAATAAATAAATTTGGTTTGGGTGACTACTCAATTACATTTTAGCTCTGTTGATGCCGGGGTTGTAGCCGACGTCGAATTTTTTATGCTGGGCACCGGAGTCGGTCGACGGCCACCTTTCACCTCGAACTTCACTCGTGATGTTAGCTCTGGTCGTCTCCTGCAAAAAGGGTCCACCGGCCGATCTCGGCGGGGACACTCTCCGACGCTCAAGTTAGTGAGGGTGTTGAGTGGAGAGGAATATGACCTCGAAAAGAAAGATGAGGGAATGGAGTTGAGAATGAATATCTGCGCTAATCATAGTGCGAGTTCACGAGTCTAGGCATGGGGAATTTTTTCTTACCTCAATCTGGAGACGAAGTGGCCTTTTATAGAGGCTCCCAGGCGAACATGAAGGGAGTACGTGTCTCCTTCGAGAGCTTGGTGGTTTGGTCGGTGGACACGTTGCGGGGGTACGTGGCTAAAGGTTGAGGTGACCTGGGGTGGGCGGAGAGCCCAAGGTAGCCGAGGTGACCCAGGGTATTTGACCCCGGGGTGGCCGGAGCGACCCAAAGGTGACCCAAGGTATTTGACTCCGGGGTGGCCTGAGTGACCCCAAGGTGACCCAAGGTATTTGACCCCGGGGTGGTCGGAGTGATCCCAAAGTGACCCAAGATATTTGACCCGGGTGACCAGAGTGACCCCAGGGTGGGCTAGGTGACCCCAGGTATTTGACCCCGGGGTGGCCGGAGTGACCCCAAGGTGACCCAAGGTATTTGACCCCGCGGTGGCCAGAGTGACCCCAAGGTGACCGGAGTGACCCCGGGGTGGCCCAAGGTATTTGACCCCGGGGTGGCCGGAGTGACCCAAAGGTGACCCAAGGTATTTGACCCCGGGGTGGCCGGAGTGACCCCAAGGTGACCCAAGGTATTTGACCCCGGGGTGGCCGGAGTGACCCCAAGGTGACCCAAGGTATTTGACCCCGGGGTAGCCGGAGTGACCCCAAGGTGACCCAAGGTATTTGACCCTGGGGTGGCCGGAGTGACCCCAAGGTGACCCAAGGTATTTGACCCAGTGACCGGAGTGAGCCCGAGGTGGCCGGAGTGACCTCGGGGTGGGGTTGTTTCCGTCCAATAAAATAAAATTTTCTTAGGGTCCACCAGTTGCCCCCCTTGCCGGTGGGAATTTCAATTTTATCGAAATTTCCCATCGGCAATTCTATCCTTTTGTTATTTGTTAGGCCAGCGGTTTAATGGGGGTCCATGTTTTATTGACACTTTTCCTTATCTGATGGGGTCCGAGCCAATTCGTGGATCGGTATCACGAGCGAAGGCTCGGTATCTTGAGCGGAGATCATTGTTGACACCGTTACTAGTAGGAGGGGGTAAAGGTTTATCAAAGTTAGTGGAGGAAGATGAGATGATTAATGTTTTCTTCACCACATTAATGGTTATGGTGTTTGACTTGGTGGAAATTGTGCCAGGTTAATGTCTCACGAATATTGAGAGTTGACCATCACTGCCTTCAATGTCCTCCAGTTTAACGGTGTTGGGGCCGACAACTTCCCTCACCTTATATGGTCCTTCCCACTTGGGAGTGAACTTTCCCTGTCGGGGATCAGAGCGGAAGTTTCTCCTTAGAACCCAATCACCCACTTGGAGCGGGCGCTGCTTCACCTTGGAGTTATAGTATCTTGCAACTCAGTCTTGGAAGCAAAGAGGCGGAGTTGGGCGTCCTCACGTCGTTCCTCTGTCAGGTCCAGGTTGTGCGTGAGCTCTTGTAGGTTGGTGCTTGGGTTGAAGGACAAGATCCGATATGAGGCTAACTCCATCTCGATTGGTAGCACAACATCGGTACCATCTGTGAGCTTATAAGGCGTGTCACCGGTGGCGTTCTTGTAGGTGGTCCTGTGAGCCCATAAAACATGCGGGAGCTCCTTGGCCCATCTTCCCTTAGCAGTATCCAAACGGGTTTTTAAACCCCACAAGATGCTCTTGTTGGCAGACTCGGCCTGACCATTGGCTTGTGGGTAGGCAACAGAAGCATATCTGAGGAGGATTCCGTAACGAGCACAGTAAGTTTGGAGCTCATCACTTTGAAATTGTGTGCCTTGGTCGAGCACAATTGTGTGAGGGAGGCTGAACCGACATATTATATTATTCCATAGGATTTTCTGTACCTTCTGAGCCGTCATTCCCGTGAGAGCTTCTGCTTCGATCCATTTAGTGAAATAGTCGATTGCGACTATAAGCCACTTCTTATTGCCGGGAGCTCTAGGGAAGGGGCCAAGAAAATCCATCCCCCATTGGGAGAAAGGCCAAGGGCTGAGATTACCTTGCATGGGTGCGGTTGGCGCATGAGGAACATGGGCCGCCACCTGGCACTTGGGACATGCTTTGACGTATGCACTGGCATCTCGACGAAGCGTTGGCCAATAATAACCTTGACGGAGGAGTGTTTTTTTCAGGCTTCGTGGACCGATGTGCATGGCACATGATCCCTCATGGACTTCCTGAAGGGCAAAATAGGCTTCCCCTTTACTAAGACATCTCAGGTAAGGGCCAGCAAAACTTTTTCGATAAAGGTCATTTTCAATCAATGTGTACAAAGGGGCCCTCTGTTTCAGGCGAATGGCCTTCTTTGGGTCACTGGGAAGGATTCCGTTGCGGAGGTATTCTAGGAAGGGTCTACGCCAATCATGTTGGAGGGGACCCATTTCTGTCTGAGCACACAATAACGCTGGGCGACGCTCCACTACCACTTGTCGCTCATCTACGAAATCTCTAGCGGTTGCTAACTTGGAGAGCGCATCAGCATGGGGATTATCTTCACGAGCAATATGGATGATTTGGGCATGAGCAAAGTCGGCAAGTGCCGCTCGCACCGCCCCCAGCTTAGGCGGCAAGTGTAGGTTCTCTAGTTTCAAAGGCCCCCCATGACTTGGTTGACCACAAGTGCTGAATCAGACTGGACAAGTACCCGTTGCACCCCCAGCTCTTGTGCCATGGATAACCCGGCTAGTAAGGCCTCATATTCGGCTGCATTGTTTGTTTTTTGGGTGGTGAACCTGATGGCGAGCTCGCGAGCGACACCCAATGGGCTTATTAGCAGGATGCCCGCCCCGGCACCAAACTTGTTAGAGGCTTCAACTCTACTGCCCAATTGACCATTCGTCCGGAGATGTCCATTTTTTGGAGAAGGCGTCTAAGAGGGAGGTGTGTTAGGAAACAAATGGCATGACTCTGGAAGTAGGGGCTTAGTTTTCGAGAGGCAACAACTACGGCGAAAGCAGCTTTCTCAATCGGCATGTATCTTGTCTCAGCATCCAGGAGCGTTTTGATTGTGTAATATACAGGGTGTTCTCGCCCATCGTGGTCTTTCCGCACCAAGACTGCACTAACCGCCTTAGGCGACACGGCAATGTAAAGATAGAGAACTTCATTATTCAGAGGGGTGGATAGTACAGGAGGGGTGACCAGATAATTTTTCAATTCTTCGAATGCCTTCTCACACTCAGGTGTCCATACAAAGGTTTTACTAGCCCCTTTGAGAGTAGCGAAGAAAGGAGCGCACCGATCTCCGGAACGGGCGATGAATCGGTTGAGGGCCGCGATCCATCCCGTGAGGACTTGGACTTCCCTTCCTTTGGTTGGTGATGACATTTGGAGAATGACATTAATTTGACGTGGGTTGGCCTCGATACCCCTTTGAGTGAGCATGAAACCAAGAAACTTCCCAGCGGTGGCCCCAAAGACACACTTCTTTGGGTTAAGGCGAAGGTCGTATAGGCGCATAGTGTTGAGGGACTCCCTCAAGTCCTCTAGGTGCTCATCTACACCCTCGCTTTTTATCAAGATGTCATCGACATAAGCCTCCAGATTTATTCCTAGCTGACGGGCAAAAACGCGGCCCACCATTCGCTGGTATGTGGCGCCGACATTTTGTAGCCCAAAAGGCATCACCTTGTAGCAATAGTTGCCCACAGGTGTCATGAATGCAGTTTTCTCTTGGTCCTCCTTTCTCATGGGGATTTGATGATACCCTGAGAACATATCTAGGAAGCTGAGAAATCGGTGGCCAGCAGTAGCATCGACCAGCTGGTCAATCTTTGGGAGAGGATACGGGTCTTTGGGGCAGGCCTTGTTGAGATCTGTAAAGTCGACACACATTCGCCATTGGCCATTTGCCTTCTTCACCATTACCACGTTTGCGAGCCATGTTGGATAGAGAACTTCCTGAATGAATTTTGCTTTGAGAAGCCTTGAGACTTCTTCCGCCACTGCTTGGCGTCTTTCCCAAGCAAAATTGTGTCTCTTTTGTTGTATGGGGCGGCTGCCATGAGCAATTCCAAGCGCATGTTCTGCCACCCGGCGGTCGACACCGTGCATGTCCTCTGGTCCCCAGGCAAAAACCTCTTCAAACTCTTGGAGAAGTGTCAAAAGAGATTGGAGTGCCTCACGAGGCCATGCTGTAGATATGCGGACAGTGTGCCCCTCGGAGATAGGAAAATCCTCATCGGGGTCAACGGGAACGGGACGGATGCCTTCTTCTCGGGCGTCAATGTTGACAACTACTTTCTTTTGTAAAGAAAGTGTGCAACACTGTTTGGCAAGAGCTTGATCTCCCCGAACACTGATAGAAACAAAGAAGAAGATAGGGAATCGAGAAAGAAGAACAGAATCGGCCTAGGCCTCAGAGGGATTTAGAATGAGAATTGAGAGGATAGAGATTAGGGTTTGGAAGCTTTTCTTTAATATTCTTCTTATTGATTGAATAGATGAATAACAACATACATATATAGGAAAAGAACCATAAAACCCTAACAATTAATCTAATACGACTAAAAGACTAATTACTCTAATATAATAATAATTATAGAAACCGAACGGAAGTTGGTTTCTATCAAACACATCCAATGCCAGTGTTTGTTGGAAACTTAAGGCGGAGGTGGAATGTGAGGGGACTGCTCGGAGTTGATGTAAAAAAGGTCGCCCTAGAATGCAATTGTATACTGATGGGCAATCTACGATGTGAAAGTTGGTGACAGTCTCTGCAATTTGGTCCCCTTCTCCAACACGAACACGTAGTGGGAGCGTCCCGATCACGGGTACCTGAGTTCCTGAGAAACTGTCCAAGCAAATTTTGGCGGGCCGACATTGGTCTGGGCGGTACCCCAGGGAGAGGTAAGCAGGGTAAAACAGGAGATCCGCCGAGCTACCTCCATGCACCAAGATTCGTTTGACCTTGTAGTCTGCAACCACAGCCTCAATCACTAGCGGGTCATCATGGGGGTGGGTGACTCCGTCCAAGTCTTTGACATCAAAGGAAATTGTGGGAGTCCCCGCGATAGAGGATGTTGACCGCAGGTCGAGAGTGGCTTTTCGTTAGCATTGCTCAAACCAGCGCCCCTGTGGATGACATCCACGACTCCGAGTATCCCACCGCCCTGTGGTGCCTTTCCTCGATCCCCGGTGCTACTTCTTGAGGGCGGCTCTCCGGGTTCCCAATGTATTTCTGCAGGTGACCTTCCTGTACCAGGTCTTCGATGTATTTTTTTAATGTCCAACATCGCTCGGCGTCATGGCCATATCCCCGGTGGAAATCACAGTACTTGTGTTTCCCTTTCCGAGGTTCTTTTGTTATGGGGTTTGGCCAGGATATGGGGATCTTCTTCTCTTGGATTATCTGAAGAATGGTCTTGCGGGACTCCGTTAGTGGGGTGAAAGTCTGGTCAGGCTTAGGGATTGACTCCTCCCGACGCTTGTCTCGACGTGCCCCCTGCCTTGGCCAGACGGAGAACGACCTTGTTGATGGTCAAGAGACTTTGGTGAGTCTGGACGATGTGGAGGTGAGGGTTCTCGTTTCCTTTTTTGCGGTGACCGAGCACGCTTTGGGGGAGCTGCCTCTTGTAAGGTTTCATCGAGGGCGATGTATTTGGACACCCGTTCCTGGAGATCCATCATGTTGCGGGGACGCCGCTTTATGAGTGACGCTCGGAGAAGAGAGTTGCTTGTTCCAAATACGAGGGCATGAGTTGCATTTTTCGTGGTTAGATTGGTAACCCCGACAGTAATCGTGCTGAATCGAGAGTAATACCCCTTAAGGGTCTCGTACTCTCTTTGTTTAGTGCTCATGAGGCGAGACACGTCCACATTTGGCCGTTTCTGGGCAAAAAATTGGCTCGAAAGAGGGTGGCGAACTCCTCAAAGCTGGTGATTATGCCATTTCGCAACTGAGTATACCATTGAAATGCCACTCCCCGGAGGGTGGTGGGGAAGAGTTTGCACATGGTAGCGTCAGATGCCCCCACGAAAGGCATCAAAATCTGAAAGGCACTGAGGTGATCCTCTGGGTCGGAAGTGTCGTAGTATTCTGGAAGGTGGTGAGGCATTTGGAAGTTCGGGGGGTTGGGCTGATCCAGGATTGAACGGGCCAAAGGCTTGCCGTGCCCAGGGTCCGCCATGAAACTGGGAGTTAGGTGGGCTTCAAGGTATGAGAGATCCCCTGGTTGGGGAGGCGGAGGAGGGATTGACGTCCCATTGGGGTGGGCTGACCCTCCGGTGGTCTCCGGTTGGTGGCTAGAGCTGGCATGCAGCCCATGGGTTGGAGGAGGAGCTGATGTCAATGCTTGGACTTGGGCTTTCAACTGCTCAACTTGGGCTTGAAGCTCTTCAACAGACGGTGGAGAAGCTGGCTCTTTGTCTCGAACTCCGCCGCCAGTTTGGGGGTGTAGGGAGCTTTGAGACTCCATCATGAGCGAAGTAGTGGCGATATGTTTTTTTTTCCTTCAACCTTTTGCTCCGGGGCCCCACGGTGGGCGCCAATTGTTGATGCCGGGGTTGTAGCCGACGTCGAATTTTTTATGCTGGGCACCGGAGTCGGTCGACGACCACCTTTCACCTCGAACTTCACTCGTGATGTTAGCTCTGGTCGTCTCCTGCAAAAAGGGTCCACCGGCCGATCTCGGCGGGGACACTCTCCGACGCTCAAGTTAGTGAGGGTGTTGAGTGGAGAGGAATATGACCTCGAAAAGAAAGATGAGGGAATGGAGTTGAGAATGAATATCTGCGCTAATCATAGTGCGAGTTCACGAGTCTAGGCATGGGGAATTTTTTCTTACCTCAATCTGGAGACGAAGTGGCCTTTTATAGAGGCTCCCAGGCGAACATGAAGGGAGTACGTGTCTCCTTCGAGAGCTTGGTGGTTTGGTCGGTGGACACGTTGCGGGGGTACGTGGCTAAAGGTTGAGGTGACCTGGGGTGGGCGGAGAGCCCAAGGTAGCCGAGGTGACCCAGGGTATTTGACCCCGGGGTGGCCGGAGCGACCCAAAGGTGACCCAAGGTATTTGACTCCGGGGTGGCCTGAGTGACCCCAAGGTGACCCAAGGTATTTGACCCCGGGGTGGTCGGAGTGATCCCAAAGTGACCCAAGATATTTGACCCGGGTGACCAGAGTGACCCCAGGGTGGGCTAGGTGACCCCAGGTATTTGACCCCGGGGTGGCCGGAGTGACCCCAAGGTGACCCAAGGTATTTGACCCCGCGGTGGCCAGAGTGACCCCAAGGTGACCGGAGTGACCCCGGGGTGGCCCAAGGTATTTGACCCCGGGGTGGCCGGAGTGACCCAAAGGTGACCCAAGGTATTTGACCCCGGGGTGGCCGGAGTGACCCCAAGGTGACCCAAGGTATTTGACCCCGGGGTGGCCGGAGTGACCCCAAGGTGACCCAAGGTATTTGACCCCGGGGTGGCCGGAGTGACCCCAAGGTGACCCAAGGTATTTGACCCCGGGGTGGCCGGAGTGACCCCAAGGTGACCCAAGGTATTTGACCCTGGGGTGGCCGGAGTGACCCCAAGGTGACCCAAGGTATTTGACCCAGTGACCGGAGTGAGCCCGAGGTGGCCGGAGTGACCTCGGGGTGGGGTTGTTTCCGTCCAATAAAATAAAATTTTCTTAGGGTCCACCAAGCTCATTAATTTTTCTAATCATTGATAGATTATATTATGGTCCCTATACTTTATTAACCCTATTTTTCTATGAATATATACCTTTTTTGGAGTGGATATGATTATGATTATGAGACCAAACATCTAAAATTGTCTCCATATTATTTTTATTAAATGATTTACAAATTTTATCCACACTCATCGCATACCTAATCAATACACGAGTTCTCCATTTTAACTAGGTTTAGGTCAAACACGATCGAGTATCTGCTGACGCAAATTTGATTGCCGTCCCTATCCACCACTAATTCTAGTTTGACTATTTAGAAACAACCCTAACCCGCCAAAATCCGCCGTAAACCCAAAAGCAAGCATCCGTATGGCCTGGGCAGGTAAACCGCAGCCCACATCACCCGCCATAAAAGCTCTTGACGAATGACGATAGCTCTTATTAGTCTTATGGTCGCCTTCTACTTAGCAACAATGGAGCATCGGTTCCATAAATCACATCTGAATAACAAGAAGATAAAAACCCAGAAATCCAGCCGCCATAGAAGACCTCCTTGACCAAGATCCCTCTTCTTTCCTATCCATCGCCATCACCATGATTGAAACTGGCGCCAAGGCTTCTCGTTCACTGTAATGGGCGCGCCATTTCTATTCTTCTTCCTCTTCCTTCTTCGCGCCGCCTCTGCTTCAAACGATACCGTGACCCCAACCCAACCGCTCAAAGACGGCGGCGTTTTGGTCTCCCCTACCGGCAAATTCGCTCTCGGCTTCTTCTCCCCCGGCCGTTCCGCCAACAGATACCTCGGCATTTGGTTCCACCAAGTCCCACAGCAAACCGTCGTCTGGGTCGCCAATCGGGACAACCCCATCGCCGCCGGCGATTCCGGAATTCTCTCAATCGACTCCACCGGCAACCTCGTCCTCCACGAACGGAGGGATGGAACGAAATTTCCCATTTGGTCAACCAATGTTTCAGCAAAGTTGGGTTCTTCTTCCTCTCGCTTCGCCCAGCTATTGGATTCGGGGAATTGGGTTTTGTTCAGCGAAAATTCGACGGTGGCTCTGTGGCAGAGCGTTGATTACCCGACTAACACATTGCTACCGGGTGCGAAGCTCGGGCTGGACCGGAAATCGGGTCTGGACCGGTTCTTAAGCTCGTGGAGATCCGAGGACGACCCAGGAACAGGGGATTTCTCGTTTCGGGTCAACCCGAGGGGTTCCCCTCAAGTCTTCCACTATCGAGGAGAAACCCCTTACACTAGAAGCTTTCCTTGGCCATGGGGCACCTACGCAGACATTTTTGACGTCTCCTTCATAAACAACGAAGACGAAGTTTATTTCACCATCACTGTGACCGAGGATTCTCTTCTCTTCTGGGAAGTCTTGGATTCGAGTGGAATTCTGCGGGAGAAAATCTGGCGAACGGGTTATGACGACTGGAAGGAGTACTGGGCGACGCCGACTCAGAAATGCGATTCCTACGGACGCTGCGGCGCGAACGGTTTGTGCGATCCGAGCAATTTCAACACTTTTGAGTGCTCTTGCTTGCCTGGTTATGAACCAAAGTCGCCGACAAGCTGGAGATTGTTCGACGGGTCTGGTGGGTGCGTTAGAAAATCATCGGAATCGGAAACGCCTGATGGATTTTGTGGGGTGGGAGAAGGGTTCGTGAGAGTGCAGAAGGTGAAGGTTCCTGATAGCACAAGAGCTGTTTGGGTTGGGAAGAAGAGCGGCAGCGAGTTGAGTTGCGAAGATGAGTGCAGGAAGAACTGTTCGTGTTCTGCGTATGCTGAAATGGAAAGTGCTGGTGGGAATGTGAAAGGTTGCTTGTTATGGTTTGGAGAGTTGGTGGATACTGTGTATTTCCCTGTAACGTTCCAGGATTTGTATGTCAGAGTTGATGCAGCTGAATTTGGTAAGGAACACCCTTTGCTTAGGACAATTTAGTTTTTTGTTCTTGGTTCTTGAATGAATCCTGATCACTGGGGCTTAAGTTTGCAAATTCATAGTTTCTTGTTCAGCTTAAGACAATTGTTGATAGTGATCATATGAATGCTTTTCTATCAAGAAGCAACTTGCTAAGATAACTCCAGATCATGAACTCATTCGCTGCTGCAATACCGTACACTTTTTGGGTGAGGTCAATATTGGATCTTACATCTCTCTTCCTTAAAATTGATGCTGTTATCCAGCTAATTATCAGGGTGGATCGAATGACTCTTTTGAGTTGAAGCTGAAGTTGAGCATTCTTCTGCCATCTATTGGTTCAGTATTGCTTGTTGTGATCGTGCTTGGCTTCTGTTGGCTCAGGAGGTGGCGAAACAGGACAGGTATAGAATTTGCACTCTATGGATTTGCCACAGAATGAAGGTTTTGTAAGCTTGATTGAGTTCTTAATGATCTTGTTTTGGTATGTTTAAGGACAGCGAAGAAGAGAAGGATCAGAGATTTGTTCCATCCAAATCATGGTTCAAACCACTTCACGGATTCTGTTGTTACAGAGGAAATGGAGGGAGGTTCAGTATATCCCGAGCTGCCATTTTTCAGCCTCAATGCCATAAGGGCTGCTACTGACAATTTTTCTCCAGCTAACAAGCTTGGAAGAGGAGGTTTTGGCTCCGTTTACAAGGTAAATGAGGAACTTTAGGTAGCATTCTGAGTTTTCACTACCTTTGACTAATTACAAGATGGTATTGACTAAACCCCTCTGCAAATTCAGGGGAGACTCCCCAATGGACAAGAGGTTGCAGTGAAAAGGCTGAGTGAAAATTCCAGGCAAGGGTTGGAGCAGTTTAGGAATGAAGTACTGTTGATTGCAAAGCTCCAACACCGGAATCTTGTGAAGCTCTATGGATGCTGCATCGAAGAAGAGGAACAAATGCTGATTTATGAGTATTTGCCCAACAGAAGTCTGGACCTCTTTCTTTTTGGTAGGAATCTTTCTATTTCTGATGCAGTTGTTTTCTAGTTGTTCCTTTCATGCACTGATCTCTAATGCAAAGATGGCTCCTTTTTCATTTTTAAAGATCGAAAAGGAGGAACGTTGTTAGATTGGATGAGACGTTTCAATATCATAGTCAGGATTGCACGTGGCATCCTGTATCTTCATCAGGATTCAAGGTTCAGAATTATCCATCGAGACTTGAAAACCAGCAATATTCTCCTAGATGCAGAGCTGAACCCCAAGATCTCAGATTTCGGCATGGCTATGATACTGGAGGCTAACCAAGTTCAATGGCAGACAACCAGCATTGGGGGGACTTAGTATGTATTTGAGTCTAACAGTCAGATTGATTCACTCAACATTGTAATAATGTCCGGGGATCTCTCTTTTCTGCAGTGGTTACATGTCACCAGAGTATGCAGTGTTTGGGAAATTCTCAGAAAAGTCCGATGTCTTCAGTTTTGGTGTCATATTGCTTGAAATGATAACCGGCGAGAAGATCAGTAGAATCTATCAAGATGAAGAAAACTCCAACCTGATAACCCATGTGAGCCTATTGATAGAATTTTTCATTTCCCCCCGATTTCCCATTGAGAGAAGGGTATAAAATCTAACCTGACGTGACTCACTAAATTATTTTGCAATGCGATTACAGGTGTGGATGAAGTGGAAGGAAGACAGGGCGCTGGAGATTGTGGATCCATCGATGGAGGAGGGATCCTACGACACTCAGGAGGTGTTGAGATGCATCCAGATTGGGCTGTTGTGCGTGGAGGAAAATGTGGAAGACCGACCCAATATGCTGACGACGGTTCTTATGCTGAGCAGTGCGATGCCTCTTCCTCTTCCTAAACAACCCTCATTTGCCAGCACTGGCTGCAGCATCATACCTAAAGTAACTGGAGGATCATGCTCGCTAAACGATGTGACTCTAACCGGGCTTGTGACACGCTGACAATGATACTACGAGAGACTGAACAAGGGAATCTCGCCAGGTACGCGTGGGTGGGTTACATGCTGTCTCTTACAGTGTGCTTTGGTTGCCATAGTATGAAAGGAATGATGTTTGCGCGTCTTTGGTGCGATAGGTGAGCCAGCTAATGAGGATAGACTAGACGTTGATTTTGTTCAGAATTGTACTTTCTATCTTAGGCAATGAAGGGCTAGATGCTGAGATGCTGTCATGCCGACCTTCCTCGTCTTCACACTATCATGCACATGCAAGAAAGTTTATAGAAGAATGTATATATATATATATATATTAGGCATTATAATGATATGGAAAGGTCAACTATTAGTGTTCACATCTAGAAAAGATAATGTCAACTGCAGCTTTAGACTTCAGAGTGAACCTATGACAGCCAGCTCCCAACTTGATCTGAAAGATCAATTTTCGGCTGCCGGCCAGCACGTGTCCTGATAGCTGTTCCTGCTCTCACCTATTAACTCTGGGACTGTGAGATGAAAGAACTGTAAATTAATGACCTTGAGGTCAACGATGAATGAGTTTTAGTTTTCTTAATATGGCGCCCGGAACCTAAATCACTCTGCAATTCTTTTTCTATGGCTTCTGATGAGTAAATCGAGTGACTTCAACAGCTATTCCTGCAGGTCCTCCTAATGGAAACCGGCCGGTGACTGACTGGGTTCCATGATTCGTGAAACGAAAGGGTGGACAAAGGTCCACGTTTTGACCCTTCTCTTGTATTCTCCGTCATCATCATTATCATCGACAAAAACCCAAAAGGCGGCGTCTTGGAATCAGATTCGTTCCATGGAACTTTCTCATCGCCTCCTTCTCCCGCCATTTTTCTTCTTCTTCCTTGTCCTCTTTCGTCCCGCTGCTGCCGCTTCAAATGATACAGTGACACCATCACAACCGCTCAGAGACGGCGACGTTTTGGTCTCCAAAACCGGCACATTCGCGATCGGATTCTTCTCCCCCGGCCGGTCTACCAATAGATACCTCGGCATTTGGTTCCATCAAATCCGCCAGCAATCCGTCGTCTGGGTAGCCAACCGTAATCACCCAATCGCTGCCGGCGATTACGGAATCCTCTCAATCGACGGCACCGGCAACCTTGTCCTCCATTCACAAAATCGAACTTCGATTTGGTCAACCAACGTTTCGGCGAAGTTCGATTCCCCGCGCTTCGCGCGGATTTCAGATTCAGGGAATTTCGCGCTTTTCAATTCGACGGCGGTTCTGTGGCAGAGCGTGGATTACCCGACGAACACATACCTACCGGGATCGAAGCTCGGGTTGGATCGGAAATCGGGTCTGGATCGGTTCATAACCTCGTGGAGATCCGACGACGACCCAGCAACAGGCGAATTCTCGTTTCGGGTCAACCCGAACGGCGCCCCGCAAGTCTTCCACTACCGAGGCGAAGGAAGAAAAACCCCTTATGCCAGAAGCTTTCCCTGGCCATGGAAAAGCTTCCCCGACCTTTTCAACGCCTCGTTCATCAACAACGAAGACGAGGTCTATTTCTCCATCTTCTTGGCCGAAGAAGATTCTTTTCTCTTATGGGTAGCTATGTATCCGAATGGAGTCTTGCGTCAGAAGATCTGGGCACAGGGTTACGAGGATTGGAAGGAGTATTGGGCGACGCCGACGCAGAAATGTGATTCCTATGGGCGCTGCGGCCCCAATGGTGTGTGCGATCCTGGTAATGGCAACGCTTTCGAGTGTTCTTGCTTGCCTGGATATGAACCCAAGTCAATGAGAAGCTGGCGATCGTTTGATGGGTCTGGCGGGTGCGTGAAGAAGGGATCGGGAAATTCGGATGGGTTTTGTGGGCTGGGAGAAGGGTTCGTGAGAATGCTCAAGATAAAGGTTCCTGATACTTCAGAAGCCGTTTGGATTGATAGGCGTGTTGGCGGCAGTGAAGTGAGCTGTGAGCATGAGTGCAGGAGAAACTGTTCTTGTTCTGCCTTTGCTGATATGGATGGTGCTGGGAATGAGAGTGTTTGCATGTTATGGTACGGAGACTTGATGGATGCAATGTATTTCCCTGCTACGTCCCAGGATTTGTATGTTCGAGTTGATGCAACTGAATTTGGTAAGTTATGGTGTGGTGCTTTGTATCAGCCGATTCTAGATATGATTTTGGAGGCTGGAGGATCAAAAGATTGGATCTTTACATCGTTTCTAGCTTCTGATGTTTTATCTTTCCTGCAGCTTATTATCAGGCTGGGTCAAAAGCCTCTGCTGAGCTGAGGTTGAAGTTGAGCATTGTCCTGCCAGCTGTTGCTTCAACAGGGCTTGTCCTTGTTGCTTTTTGCTTGTTTTGGCTCAAGAGATGGCGAAACAGGACTGGTATAAATTAAGTTACCATGTCTATTGTTAGTTTCTGACTCTGAATGAAGGTTTTGGTCTAATGTCTGTCCTAAAGATTATCTTTTTTGTTATGGTTTAAGGACAGCAAAGAGGAGAAGGATCAGAAATTTGTTCCATCCAAATGATGGTTCAACTCGATCCGTGGTTTCTGTGATGACAGAGGAAACGGATGGAAGCTCAGTGTCTCCAGAGCTGCCATTTTTCAGCATCAGCACCGTTCGAGCTGCTACCAACAATTTCTCTTTCGCTAACAAGCTTGGACGGGGAGGGTTTGGCTTAGTGTACAAGGTAATGGAGCAGAAGAAACTTGCGTTATACAACTTGAAATGTGCTGGAAATAAAATTAGAATTGGGGTAGTTTTGATTTTTGACTAACTAGTAACTACAAGTAGAAGAAATGGGATTACTGGCGGTGTCTGTAACAGTTGAGCAGAGCACTTTTTTCCATATTTCAGGGGAGACTACCTAGTGGGCAAGAGGTTGCTGTGAAAAGGCTCAGTGTAACTTCTGGGCAAGGACTGGAACAGTTCAGGAATGAAGCATTGTTGATTGGAAAGCTCCAGCATAGGAACCTTGTCAAGCTCTATGGATGCTGCGTTGAGGAAGAAGAAAAAATTCTGGTTTATGAGTACTTGCCTAACAAAAGTTTGAACCGTTTTATTTTCGGTAGGCTGTCCTTCTATAAAATTGCTTACAGTTCTTTGTTTCTCCATTAACTCTCTAATGCAAATGATGGGTTTGTTTCGTTTCGTAAGATCAAATTGGAGGAGCAACATTAGATTGGACAATACGTTTCAATATCATAATTGGTGTTGCACGTGGAATCTTGTATCTTCATCAGGATTCGAGGTTCAGAATCATCCACCGGGACTTGAAAACCAGCAACATTCTCCTAGATGCAGAGCTTAACCCCAAAATCTCAGATTTCGGCTTAGCTATGGTTCTTGAAACCGGCCAATATCGTGGGAAGGTAGCCAAGATTGCAGGAACTTTGTGAGCATTCTGAGTCACTATGCACCCTCTGTAAGCGAAAATCAGTTTGCTTCCCAACTTGTTGTAATTATAATGTCTGGGATTTATCTTATTTGTGCAGTGGTTACATGTCCCCAGAGTATGCAACGCTTGGCATATATTCAGAAAAATCCGACGTCTTCAGTTTTGGGGTCATATTGATCGAAATGGTTACCGGCATGAAGGTCAATAAACTAATGGAAGGAGCTGAAAACAAGAGCTTGATAAGCACCGTAAGTGTTCATGTGACTTTCAGCTTTCTTCTGATGCATCGAGTGATCAAGACTAATTGTTCTCTCAATAACGATACAGGTGTGGACGCTATGGCAGGAAGACAAAGCGATAGAGGTTGTTGATTCATCAATGGTGATGGGATCATACAATGCGGAGGAAGTATTGAGATGTTTCCAAATTGGCCTGTTATGCATGGAGGAAAATGCCGAGGATCGACCCAATATGCTGACAGTGGTTCTCATGTTGAACAGTGCGATGCCTCTTCCTCGTCCCAAACAGCCTGCATATGCCAGTGACGGAAGCTGCTCCAACCGCCAACCTACCAGATCATGTTCTATAAACGAGCTAACTCTGTCAGGAGTTGTTGCACGCTGATTCTTTGTGGCTGCAGTTGGGAAAACGCAGTCGATGTCCAGTTTTGCCTGACTTATGAATCTTCCCTGGTACGCAATGAGATGCCACTGCATTATCGTTGGCTCAGCTAAATTCTGAACCTTCTGTGCACGTGGTTGCTTTGATCTGATCCAATCCAAATCCAATCTCCCCTTGTTTTGCACTTGTTCCGTTAAGCTGCCAGTTTGTCGGCGAAGCGAAACATGTCTCCCAGGCCAAATCGAGAGGGCACGAGGCTGTTCAGACATTGCGTCGAGCTGTTCAAGTGCACGATGAAGGCTGTAATCCATGGTCCGTTTCAGATTTGATTTCCGGGTCGCCTGTATGAGAAGGAGCGGGAAAGAAAAGTGTTCAAGATTGCGCGCGAATATATGAACTGGCTTGGTGTAGGGCCTAGAGTGGAAAAGTCTTGTGCCCATTAGTTGTCATCATGGTCATCACCATCGGTATAACCGGTATGATCGACTTACGCATTTTAAGTAAAATGATATCATTTTAATGAATTTAATGAATACAAAAATTAATTTATTATTTATTTTATGTATGTAATAGTTAAAAGTCGATGATATTTATTGGATTGTAACTAAATTGTCCACAAATATGTTTTATATATGATTAAGGGCAATGTCTATTTTTTACCCAAATCTTTTCAAAATTCTTTTATTTTATCCAAACCTATCAAAATTCTATTTATTATCCAACCATTAACCCACCGTTAATTGTTCTGTTATGTTTGTTGACTGAGCAACACCAGTCTGAGTTGGAAGCCAATGTGGCAGGCTAGGACAATTTCTATTTTTAATTAAAAAGAAATTTAAAAATAAATATTAAACCCACTCTCTCCCCCCTATTCTTCTCCGCCAAATCTTCTCCAATCTTCCCCAGAGATTTTTCCTTTTCCCCTATTCTTTTTTTTTTTTGGTCGAAACTTTTTCCCCTATTCTTCTCCCCCAAATCTTCTCCAATCTTCCCCCTATATTTTTATTTTTCTTCCTAGTTGAGCGCATCCAAGTTCCAATTGAGGACAGCAAACAGTCAAGAAAGAGATGCCGTGGGTCCAAAGCGGCGCTCAGCTTGGAGAGCTCTACTACGCGATTAGAGGAGGCGGAGCGGGAAGCTTTGGGATTGTGTTGTCGCTCTGTTGCAAATTCTTTGGGATCGTGCTTTTGAATCCAAACGTCGGAGTGCTGCTGCTCTAACTTTCGTCGCTGCAAATTCTTCTTCAGTTACTCCAACGGAAAATCTGCTGGGAGAGAGAAAGAGGAAATAAACCAGAGGGAGGAGCTAGACCGACGAAAATGTCGAGCTGGACGATCGCTTTCAAGCCATTCCAAATCCCAGCTCTCCTCAACCTCCCTCTCCGTCGTCCCCAATTCGCCGTCGGCGGTGTCTTCGTCGGCTCCACCACCACCCTTTGCCGCTCTTCCCGCCTCGCTTCCTCTCCTTTCGCTTCCATGTCCACCTTCACTCTCCCCTGTATGTAACTCTCTCTCTCTCTCTCCCCGTAGGGTTTCGCGTTAATTGATCGTCCAATAGCAAAACACGACTGAACTGAACCCTATCTTTTAATACCCACCGATTCTCCATATCCCCCAATAGATCCATTCGCACACGCCGCCGCCTCGACTTTCTCCCCCACCCTATACTTTTGCAAAAAACAAGATGGGTATACTCCATGCCCTCGTCGTAATCGACCTCTGCAGCCTGATCTTTGCTTTTATGGGTTTTAATTTGTTTACTAGTTCTGATTTTTAGATGAAGAAAGCGGTCGCAGCGCTGTGGAGGAGAGATTTTGCCATTTTTTATGATTTTTTTTTAATTTCTGATGTGGATGCTGATGTGGACGCTGACGTGGAGATCCGTTAGTAAAAAATTAACGGTAACAGAATGAATGCCCAAACTTTGATTAGTTATAATACGTTTGGATAATAAATAGAATTTTGATAGGTTTGGATAAAATAAAAGAATTTTGAAAAGATTTGGGTAAAAAATAGACATTGCCCTATGATTAAATACAATGAATATTAATTGTTTTCACATTTTTTTAAAACCGGTATGAATCAGCACAAACTGGTTATTCCACCGGTCGTACCATTCTACTTGCCAAACCGGCACAACGGTATAAACCGGTTTGACAACCTTGGTTGTCATGCTTCTCTTACCTTCCTCTCACCTTCCCCGTCGACCCGATGTAATGAATGCAAATAGCAAGCGAAGCTTACTGCTCGTGATGTGACTTGACAGGATAATGCAACGAAAGATTATGAACCGTAGACTTTGTAAAAGGGCAAAAGAGTTCCCAAAAAATCTCCCTGTCGTTCTTCTCTTCTTTCTTCGAAGCAGATCATTATGGACCTCGCTGAAGGATTAATCATTTCATTGCTTCTTCAGCTTACCATCTCTCTTCATCTCTGTTCTTCATCTACAGACACCTTGAATTTCAACGAATCCCTTGCAGACGGTCAAGTGCTAGTCTCCAATGGAGAAAGCTACACTCTTGGTTTCTTCAGCCCTGGGAATTCAAGCAATCGATACCTTGGAATTTGGTACACCAAAGTTTCGGTACAAACCGTGGTTTGGGTCGCGAACAGAGACAACCCGATCAACGATGCTTCCGGATCGCTCTTGATCGATACTCGAGGGGCCGTGGTTCTGCAACGGGCAAGGAGGAACTCTACTCCTCTGTGGTCTACGAATGTCTCTGCCGAAGGGAATTTTACGGCTAAGCTATTGGATGAAGGTAATTTTATCCTGGTTCGACCGGATGGGAAGACGGTTATATGGCAGAGCTTTGATCACCTAACGGACACCATCTTCCCGAACATGAAGTTCGGGTTGGACCGCAGAACGGGACTGAACAGATCGATTCGGTCGTGGAAGTCGCCCGACGATCCTGCCATGGGAGATTGGTCCTACTACTTGGACCCGACCGGGGTGCCTCAGATGATCCTGCAAAACGGTCGGACCAAACGGGTGAGGTTCGGACCATGGAACGGCATCCGCTGGAATGGGGTTCACGAGACATCCACTACTTTCAAGTTCAACACAATTGTTGTAGACGTGGATAGCGAGACGACGGTGGTTTGGAAGATCCAAAACCCGGCAGTCATATCGAGGATGTACGTGGACTCGTCGGGGTTCACGAAACTCGCCACGTGGCAAGATCAGGATCGTCGGTGGATCGATTTCGGGTCCGCTCCAAAGGACCCGTGTGATTACTATGGACGATGTGGGCCGAACGGGAACTGTGACCCTTTCAATGCAGGGGAGCTGGAGTGCAGGTGCCTCCCCGGGTTCCAACCGAAGGATCCGGACAGCTGGTACGTAAGGGATGGTTCGGGTGGGTGCGTCAGGAAACGGTCAGGAAATTCGACTTGTGGTAATGGCGAAGGATTCGTGAAGTTGGAAAATGCTAAAATTCCTGATACATCGTTTGGGCGATTGAACGATGGTGTGGATTTGGATATTTGTGAACGGGAATGCTTGATGAACTGTTCTTGTATGGCTTACGCGAGTTCTAATTTGACGAGTGGAGTCGGGTGCGTTACATTTTACGGAGATTTGATGGATACCAGAGTGTTTGCTGATGGTGGCCAGGACTTGTACGTGCGAGTGGATGCAATCGAGTTGGGTACGTAAATAAATTTTGACCTCAAAGTTCTACTCAGCTTGTTTCCCTTCACATTATATTGAAGAGGATGTAACAATGAATTGTGATTCAGCTGAATACATGACAAGGTCGAAAGGGCATAAACGAAAGAAGCTGTTAGTGATAGTTTTGACCACCTCCATTGGTGCGGCCATTGTTTTGGTGATTTCACTTGCATACTGTCGGCTGAGAAGGAAGACAAAAGGAAAAGGTAAGCAAAAATGGTTATGTGCACAATGACTTGAACTGTTGGGAGGTGCTAATGTTAAATGTGGCAGGAACTAAAGGAGACACCAATCATATTACCCTTGGAACGGAGTATGACGATGAGAAAGAAAACTTGTATGAAGACAAGGAATCACACGTACAAATTTTCGACGTAAATGGCATATTTGCTGCAACAAAACAATTTTCTTTAGCCAACAAGCTTGGACAAGGCGGCTTTGGGTCTGTGTACAAGGTACAATGTAGTATTGTATCTACAATTAAAACAAGCATGTATAGTCCACATGAAGGTAAGATGTTGGTTTTTGGCTAGGGTTTGCTATCCGACGGGCGAGAAGTAGCTGTGAAAAGATTGTCACGAACTTCGAGGCAAGGAGTCCAGGAGTTCAAGAATGAAGTGAGACTAGTGTCCAAACTCCAGCACAAGAATCTTGCAAGGCTTCTTGGTTGTTGCATTCATGGAGAGGAGAAGATGTTGGTCTATGAGTACTTGCCAAACAAAAGTTTAGACTTCTTCATTTTTGGTTAGTATTCTTTCATTTGTTTATGTTCATTTTAGAATCATCATGCTAAAAGTTTGAAGTTAAGACCAATTTAGATGAGATATTCTTTGTCATGTTGTGACAATATATGTTGGGTGAAATTGCATGTTCTTAATCCAGATAAAACCAAAGGCTCGTTATTGGATTGGAAGAAGCGGTTTGATATCATTATCGGAATCGCTAGGGGTTTGATGTACCTACACCAAGATTCCAGGTTGAAGATCATCCACAGAGATCTAAAGCCTAGCAATATTCTACTTGATGCCGCAATGAACCCCAAAATTTCGGACTTTGGAATGGCTAGGTTGTTTGGAGAAGATCAAACAGAAGCCAATACCATTAGAGTTGTTGGAACATAGTAAGACTAGTCATTGAGAATGTCAATCTCTTAAAAACTTTTTGAAATACTAAATGTTTTTTTGTTCGTGTATTGCAGTGGATACTTGTCGCCAGAGTATGCGATGAAAGGTCTATATTCAACGAAATCAGATGTCTTCAGCTTTGGTATATTAATGCTTGAGATTGTTAGTGGCCTGAGAAGCAACCACTCTTACCAAGAGAGTAAATCATTCAGCTTGATTGATCATGTAAGTAATTTGGTTTAATATCACACCAACCTGGTATCTGGTACTGATAGAACTCAAGGAGAGCTCTACCGGTGTTTAGGGATTAGGATCAACTAGGGATTTGATCCGGGTTTAGGAAGGGACAAGAGAATTGGGATTGAGGATTTTTGGAATGACAAGAGGGAAGGGGAAAGGCGGCTGGTCGCCTGCCAAGAAGAAGAAGAAAGGGGTTGGGGGAAGTGCTGCGCGCAGCAGGGAAGGGAGAGGAGAAAGTGGGGTCGGCAGAGGGGAAGGGAAGAGAATGCAATTAGGAATACTAGGTTTATGATTAATCCTTTTCTTAACCCTAACTCTAGTTTACAATAGTTTATATAGAAAATGACTAATTTCCTACCACTACCCAATCTATCAATTATGCCCGAATAGTCCTCATAATCCGAATAATAATAAACCGACAATTAATCAAGTACGAAAATATAAGTTTCTATCATCCCCGCTTCCTTCGAAAATCAACCTTGTCCCCAAGGTTGATCCTCTAGCTCACTAGGTCTCTTCTTCACCATTTCCGGCATCCTCAGCATAGTCCTCCGCGTCATCCTCCCATCGTCCCACCAGCATCATCAAGTCTTCCTTGGGGCACTGATGCCCAATGGTGAACCGACCATCACACTTGAAGCACTTGCCTTCACGCCTCTTCTGCTCAATCTCAGCTGGTGACAGCCGCGCGAAGCCCTTAGGTATGGCCCGCGGCCCCATCCTGGCTACCGGAGCGGGGCCTCCACTGCCAGTGTTAGCCCCGGTCGGCCCTACCCCCGCCGCTCCTCCTGCGCCTCCACTACTCCCACTGCTCGACTTCGGAAACCGGCCAATGGCGCCCCTCCAACTAGCGAGCTCTTCCTCCTTATGACCTGCAAGACGGAAAGCCGCCTTCAGAGAATCAGGCTCGAACACCCAGACTGCCGCTGCTATCTCGGGCTTAAGACCCGCCATGCACAGCCCCACCAAGGTGTCCTCTGGGACCCCCTTACACTGGTTTCCCAACTTGAAAAACTCTGTCCGGTATTCAGCCACCGTGCCGGTCTGCTTCAGTTTTGCCAACTGCTCGGGCGCCCACCCTTCTGACTTTCCAAACTGATAACGGAGCTCTTCCTGAAACATAGGCCAGGTGATCGGGGTGGCTGCCGCGGCATAGGATCGTTCCATCCACTCCCACCACTGGAGCGCATCTCCCTCCAGATAAAACGACGCCAGATAGGCCTTTCTCTCCTCCGGGACCGGATGATTTCTAAACCACCTCTCTGCTGCATACAACCAAAGACCTGCATCCTCTTGCCCATTGAATTTGGGAAACTCAATGGTCGGAGGCTTAGCTCGAAAAACCACTCCATCCATTCCTTCATAATTCATATAGCGAGACCCATACCTTTCATTTCCGGGAGTCCTCCACGGCGGCCCCAAAGAAGATCCCGGCATCTGGTTCGGGTTCTCATAGCCATAGTCTCCCGGATAGTTGCCCTGCAGGTTTGGGTAGTTGCCCTGCAGGTGTGGGTACCCTCCTGGCACGTGAGTTGCCCCGTACGGAATCTCCCCGCCAGCTGGTTCCCGGTAGTCCACCCTCCTGTACTGCTGGGCCGTCGGGTTCCGGCGATGCCCGGTTCGTCCCACTTCCGGCCGACCCAGACCGGTTCGACCCGGTCCGGTTCGGCTCCCTTCGGTTCGGTCAGCGTCGGTCCGACCTATCCCGGTTCGACCGGACCCGGTCCGACCCCCTTCGGTCCGCCCCATGGGGCCCGCCCCTGATCGCCCGCCCGGTTCTGTGGGCCCCCTCGGCCCATCCGGCCCCTTCTGATCCATCTCCGGTTCAGCCCACTTGGCCTGTCGGTCTGTCAGGCTAAGTTCGTCATACTCGGGCCCATCCTCTAGATCCAACCACCCCAATCCGTTATGGACCTGCGTGTATTGACCCATCAGCTCTGGTCCACTGTTCGGCGGAGGCCCATCTACATCATACCCGGCCATCTTGGGCCGTAGGCGTCGGTAGCAGACCCGGGCCCACGCCTAGCCCTACCTGCACTGGGCCTGTCCCCGCACCACCTCTGCCGGTTCCCGGCCCGCCCTCGGCCGTCGCCCGCCCGCTCGGCGCCGTCCCCGCCGTCTCGAGCCCCGGCGCCGCCACTCCTCCTTCGGCGGCCGTGCCGCCTCCACCTGCCGGGACCACCGCCGCCGAGCCCTCGCCGCCGGCTCCGCCTGCCCCGTCCCCCGCCGACGAGCCCGCGCCCCCAGTGGCGCCGCCGCCGCCCCCTCCTGCTCGCCCTAAGACCTCAGCCACCATCGCCTTCAGCTCCCCAATGGCGAGCCACACCCTCTGCGACTCCACCTCCCGGGCTCGCGCGTCCGCCTCCCGAGCTCGCGCTTCCGCCTCCCGGGCTCGTTCGCCCTTCAGTCGGGACCGGCGCTCCTGCTCCATGGCCTCCGCCATTTTGGCCATCTCGGTGCGGAGCTCTTCTCCCAGCGTCTCGTCCACCATCTCCCCATCCCGCTGAACCGGGACCTCATGACCGCCCTCACCCGCCGTTGCCGCGGTCGTGGCTTGTCCTTGCGCCGCCGCCTTGGCGGCCTTCTCAGCTGCTTGCATCGATTTCGTCGAGACCATCGCGTTCGTCGTTATTTGCTTGCTCCGGATCTCAAGAAAGAACCGGGCTCTGATACCAAATGATAGTACTCAAGGAGAGCTCTACCGGTGTTTAGGGATTAGGATCAACTAGGGATTTGATCCGGGTTTAGGAAGGGGCAAGAGAATTGGGATTGGGGATTTTTGGAATGACAAGAGGGAAGGGGAAAGGCGGCTGGTCGCCTGCCAAGAAGAAGAAGAAAGGGGTTGGGGGAAGTGCTGCGCGCAGCAGGGAAGGGAGAGGGGAAAGTGGGGTCGGCAGAGGGGAAGGGAAGAGAATGCAATTAGGAATACTAGGTTTATGATTAATCCTTTTCTCAACCCTAACTCTAGTTTACAATAGTTTATATAGAAAATGACTAATTTCCTACCACTACCCAATCTATCAATTATGCCCGAATAGTCCTCATAATCCGAATAATAATAAACCGACAATTAATCAAGTACGAAAATATAAGTTTCTATCAGGTACGTAGTAATTACTCTTTGGTCGGGTTTGAATCCTACTAAATGCATGGATTTTATGTGGATTCTAGGTGTGGGACTTATGGAGAGAAGGAAGAGCATTGGAGATAGTGGATTCATCCAACATGGGGGAATCGTTCTCCGAAGATCAAGTGACGAGGTGTATTCATATAGGTCTTTTATGCGTTCAAGAATCGACAGCAGATCGACCAACAATGTCAAACATTGTCTTCATGTTGGGTAATGCAACAAGTCTTCCATCTCCCAAGAAGCCATCATTCATCATTCAAAGCAAACATGATGATTCACAAGCTTCTGCTAGATCTAAAATTCCTTCCATTAATCGTGTGTCAATGACGACAATGGAAGCGCGGTAAGGCAAACGGAGTGAAAAACTACTAAGGAGGCAAATGATCTAATGTTTTTCTTTCTTTTTACGAGATATGGATATTTTTAAGTTTATGAACTCACATTTATTATTGCTAATGGCTAGATTGGAAATTAATTGCAATTGTGGGTTATATTTGACGTTGTTTAGGTCCTCAATTTCTTTCTTTTTGGTTAGGTTTTTTTTTTTTTTTGTAGTTTGCATTTGGGTTAAAGTGAATTTCTAATAAAACATCATTCATAAAAAATAAAATAAAAACTCAGAGATAGGGTCAACTGTTAGGTTAAAATCTTCATATTACCTATATGACCTGAACTTTACCTTTTTTAACATTCTGCCAATCATTTCATTAATTAACATCATGGCTCAAATTTTTATCAAAATTTAATTATCTAGCCTAAGACGAGTGTTGACCGTTATATTTGACGGTGAAAATCATTGACTAACAACCAACCCGCCATGTCATTGCCTAGTCGGCAATAACCTAACGAAAAATTCCCAATTCCCACAAATTTACCATTTTATGGATTTTCCTAAATTTTGTTTATTTTATGGATGAAAATTATTTTTAATGTTTGTTTATGATGATATAACAATGACATGGTTTGTCGACCGTTAGTCAACGATGTTCACCGACAAACTTATCGATTAACCCTTGGGTTGAGCCAAATGAGTCTTTATGGGTATTACATTTATGAAATATATTAACCATATTAATATGTTAAAAAAAACATATCCAAGTAAATATCATTTTCTAAATATATCAAAGCTTAAAATCCAAACTGAAACTTTATATAATTTGTTAAAAGTAAAAGAAAAGTAAGTGATTTATACAATGATATCCGTTCATTCATACTCAACTACTCAAGATCTTCAACCCACGCACCCAAAAAAAAATTGTTGATTGAAGACTCGATACTATAAGTCTTGCTTTGAAAATTCAGATGTGTCAGTTGTCAAACAAAGGAAAGCAACTAAACAAGCAGTGGAAAAAAATGTCTCACTTATTTGATTATCACCTCTTTGATATGAATGAAAGGCTACCACTCGGCCACCAGTTGCTTAGCACAAAGGACAATGAAACTAGACCTCAGACTTTTCCTTGTTTATCCTTCTCATAAATCAATGGCTTCTAATAATTTGAGTTGTTGAGATATATTGATATATAATAATTAATTATTTTTTTACACGCTCACTCAAATAAAAGCCAATTAATGAGGTTGAAATTTGCACATGTTCATTGTACCACGTGATTTAAAGACCTCAGTTAATATTGAGTGTCATGGAGGATTTGAACACGTGACATCTGTTAGAGTGTGGTATAAGATCCAACATAACCTTCTTCCAATAACTCGAGTTATTGGGAGTTTGGGACCAACTGGTTTATGAGTGTCAAAGATGTCTGTGGATTCGAATCTACACAACCCCCAATATTAACAGTTTACTAAATTACAAGATATATGGTCGGCCTCTGCAAATTTCAAACTCATTGGTTGGCTTTCGTTTGAGGGAGCGTGTGCGAAAAATCATGGTCCATTAAACCGTACCGGATATCATACCGGAAAAGTGAGTGGTATGATATTTTATGATAAAACCGTGGTTTAACCGTAGTTCAACCGTTAGATCGTTAAATACCGCCTACCGGTTTAGCCTCCGATACTGGTATTTTGTGGTTGAACCGCCGGTACGGTACGGTTTCATGGACCATGCGAAAAATATGTCAAATCATTTCCACTAAAAAAAATATATGTCAAACAGAACTTCAGACTTGTGAATACAACGCCAAAATATATCTCTAATTTTTTTTTTCTCTGCAGATTATGGACCTCATCATCATTTTGCTTCTTCAACTGACAATCTCCCTTCAACTCTGCTCATCATCTAAAGACGCCATAAGCTTCAACGAATCCCTTGCAGATGGTCAGGTACTAATCTCGAATGGAGAGAGGTACACCCTCGGCTTCTTCAGCCCCGGGAGTTCAAGCAATCGCTACCTCGGAATTTGGTACACCAAGGTCTCGGTTCAAACCGTGGTTTGGGTCGCCAACAGAGACGATCCGATCAACGATACTTCCGGATCGCTCCTGCTCGACCCTCGAGGCGATATCGTTCTGCGACGACGGGGACGATGGCATTCCGCTCGTGTATGGTCTGCTAACGTCACCGCCGGCGAGAATTCGACTGCCAAGCTCCTAGACGATGGCAATTTCGTCCTGATCCGTTCGGATGGTAACAAGACGATTGCGTGGCAGAGCTTCGACCACCTGACGGACACGATCTTCCCAAATATGAGATTTGGGATGGACCGCAGAACCGGACCGAATCGTCGCCACTCGATTCGGTCCTGGAAGTCCCCCGACGATCCCGCGTCGGGGGACTGGTCTTTCGATTGGGACCCGAACGGGGTGCCTCAGATGATGCTGCACAACGACCGCCGGACCAAGCGATGGCGGTACGTACCGCGGAACAGGGACACAATCCGCGACGCGATCATCACCTCCAACTTCTACTCCACCTACTTGAGCAACAACAATCAGTCTGTTTTCACTTGGGGGATCTTGAATCCGGCCATGGTGTCAAAGATGTCCGTGGATTCATTAGGACATTTGTACCTTGGCAAGTGGCAAGATCAGGACAATCGGTGGATTGAGTTCAATTCCGCCCCGAAGGAACCGTGCGACTACTACGGGCGTTGCGGACCGAACGGGAACTGTGACCCTTACACCGAGCCGGTGTTGTTGTGCCTCTGTCTCTCCGGGTTCGAACCCCGGTTTCGTGACCAGTGGTTCACGAAAGACGGGTCGGGAGGGTGCGTCAGGTCGCGAAACGCGACCTGCACGAGCGGCGAAGGGTTCGTGAAGCTAGAGAATATGAAGATTCCCGACACGGGGGCAGGGCGGTTGAATGTCGGTATGGATCTGAAGGCGTGCGCGCAGGAGTGTCTGGGTAACTGTTCCTGCACGGCTTACGCGAGTTCTAACTTGACCAGTGGGTCACCTGGGTGCGTGACGATGTATGGAGATTTGATGGATACGAGAGTGCTCAATGACGGTGGGCAGGACTTGTACGTACGAGTGGACGCAATCGAGTTAGGTATGTCAAATGTTGAGTCTTGTATCAAGATTTTAGACTAGAGGGTTTATTCAATATTGAGATTTGGAGATGTGCATAAATCTACTATTGCTATTGTCAGCTGAATATATGAGAAGGACGAAAGGACACAAGGGGAAGAAGGAGGTGTTGGTGATAGTTGTGATGTCTTTGTGCGCGGCCATCATTGCGGGGATTTCCATTGCTTATTGCGTGCTAAACTGCAAAAGAAAAGGTAAAAAAAACTCGTAGCGAGCTTATTATCTTAGTGAAAATAATGTTAAAGAACAAATTAATTTCAATAACTAGAAAGAAAGTCAAAACATAATCTTGAAATTTATACAAACTCATGTTATTTTGTGTTAAAATTAGTTGTTAGGATTATTAGGCTCATGCCCATATAATTCTACTTTAACTTCCAATATCATTATGTCAAATATCAAAATTGGTCTAATAATAATATCACTGGTCTCAAATCTATAGATCTCCGAATTCGAATCTTTTTAGTAACACTTAACTAAAAATAAAGTATATATCACTTTTATAAAAAAACGATTAATCATGTTTTTACTAAATTCTCATCTCATTGACTCCTTGTCCTTCCCTGATTCTCTTAATTCTTCCTCTTGTCAATCAATCCTTCATCAAATTGGTTCAAAATAACCCCATTTCTTGTTGTAGTTTTGTTCCCTCAATTGACCTAGTTCTCTTTTGTATTTCGTTCTTCCTATTTTGACTCTCTATTCTTTCCCAATTATCCTGTTTTCCCCCCTTCCCCGATACTCTAATGGAGGTTCTAGGTTGGAATCAACCCTTACACCAAAAGGTTTCTCTTGATGACACCCTTTTCACATAAGAAAGAAGGCATAATCTTATTAGCTGGTTCAACAGTTAAGTCTTGTGGAAATAACTTACACAATTTGGGGAGTATGTGATGCAGGAACCAAAGGAGTCACCAATCATATTAGCCTGGGAATAAAGTATGACGTTCAAAAGGAAAACGATCTCGACGAAGAGAGCGATTCCTTTGTACCAGTTTTTGATGTAAATGACATATTTGTCGCCACAAATAATTTTTCTTTGGACAACAAGCTTGGACAAGGTGGTTTCGGCTCTGTTTACAAGGTAAAAAAAATGTCTGAAAAAACTCAAAAGTGTACATGGAAAGATATCTAAACCTTTTATTTATGACCCTTAATTTGGTCAGGGTTTGCTACCCAATGGGCAAGAAGTTGCTGTGAAAAGATTGTCTCAAACTTCAAGGCAAGGAATCCAGGAATTCAAGAATGAAGTTAGGCTAGTTTCTAAACTCCAGCACAAAAATCTTGCAAGGTTGTTTGGTTGCTGCATTCATGGAGAGGAGAAGATGTTGGTTTATGAGTATTTGCGAAACAAAAGCCTCGACTTCTTCATCTTTGGTACATTTTCTCATATTAGTTCAATCAAGTACAAATTTTCTCTTAGTGGCTGGTGTCCTTTTAGTAAGCTAATAACAATATGGGTTGCTTTGTGTTTTTTCTCCAGATAAAATAAAAGGCTTGTTATTGGATTGGAAGACTCGATTTGATATTGTGATCGGAATTGCTTGGGGTCTGCTGTATCTACATCGAGATTCAAGGTTGAAAATCATACATAGAGACCTTAAGCCTAGCAATGTTCTATTGGATGCTACAATGAACCCCAAAATTTCAGATTTTGGAATGGCTAGGTTATTCGGAGAGGATCAAACGGAGGCTAATACAAACATAGTGGTGGGAACATAGTAAGATAAATCATAAAAATGTTAATTGTCTTTTCGAATATTGGAAACATAAAGTGATTATATTTGTTTGACCGTGTGTTTAAATGTTGCAGCGGATACATGTCACCAGAATACGCAATGAGAGGTCTATACTCCATGAAATCTGATGTCTTCAGTTTTGGAGTACTAACACTTGAGATTGTCAGTGGTATGAGAAGCAACCATTGTTACGAAGAAAATCCATCATTGAGCTTGATCGGCCATGTAAGTCACATGAAAATCACCCAAATAGATTTTGACTGACTTGATAATAAATCGTTCTGAAATGTAAAACTAACTCATATCATGAGTTTGGACCATTCACTAGGTGTGGGATCTGTGGAGGGCAGGGCGAGCAATGGATATTGTGGATTCATCCATAGTCCAAGGATCATATTCTACCGATCAAGTGATGAGGTGCATTCAAATAGGGCTTTTATGTGTTCAAGAATCTTCAGAAGATCGGCCGACCATGTCGACTGTTGTCTTCTTGTTGAATAATGCAACCACTCTTCCATCTCCTCGGAAACCTGCATTCATACTGGTAAGACAAAACTATAATGCAGATTCGTCGACAAATGCTACACATACAGTTCCTTCGATGAATAGTGCGTCATTTACCACTTTCGAGGGACGATAATGTATAAAATGTATTCAATTGTGTACTTCAGAATTTTAGAATTTTAGAATTTCGAGGGCCTTTGTCAAGGAATAGAATCCTTGACATGATCACCTCTAGGTTGTCAACCCGCGGGTCGACCCACGGGTTGACCCACTTTGACCCTGACCCGATGAGAAAAACGGGTCGTACGCACCCGCCGGGTCGACCGCTATAAGGTATCGAGTTGGAGGTCAAATTATGTCATTTTTTTTAGTTTGCGAAATGCGCTTATTTTCCGATTTTTCTTTTCGCCTAACTCAATCTTTGGAATCCTTAGTTGAAATTTTGAATATTGATATTATATAAGAGTGTGTGAATTTTCACTATATGTTGGATCTAAGTACGACATGTTACTTTGGTGTAATGTTATATGTTATTACTCATATGTTAGATGACATTTGATATAATTTATCAAGTAAAGTACAATATAATGACTCTTTTCATATTTCCGGGCTAAAACGGGCTAAACCGGGTGACCCATTAACCCTTGACCCACTAGCTCGACCGGGTCCGGGTCAACCCACGGGTTGATAACCTTTTTTTTTTTCCTGAGTGATATCAATGGAAGAAAATAGTTAAACTTACAATTCTACCCAAGACCCCTAACAGATTCTAAAGAAGCCACCCCAAAAAAATCAAAAGAATCTAGCTCTACACGAGACAAAAGCAGCGCTTTACGCGCCACTCTATGGGCAGCACTGTTGGCGGATCTAGGTACCGCCCTAAACTCTATACAAACAGACAAAGAGCTAAGGATCTGAAGACACTCTCGTAACACCAGACCACCAATCGAGTCTTCAATGACGCCTTGACGGACTTGGTTGACCACCATTTCGGAATCACCTTCGACTATCACGTTGGTCAAGGATTTTGGGGCTACGATGATAACCTTGCCTCTATGATATTTAGGTGTGAGATTTTTGTGAGCAATAGCCTTTGGGCTTTGCTTAAGGCTCTTCTTCATTCACGTTGCAAACCTTTGGGCTCTATTAAAACTAGCACCCAATTAAGTTGTGGGCCAAAGCCCACTTTGCTATACGATATGAACCCAGCAGTCCAGGTTATCAATGAAAAGAAGTTGGAGGCGTTTAGACGCAGAGGAAGAAGGACAACAACAAGCCGCTGCCGCTGCCGCCGTCTACCCCCAGTTTCCTCTCACCGGCAGCGACGACGGTGGTAATCCCGGCGACGACTTTCAACATGTTATACGAAGTGGGCCTGGGCTCCGGTGGGCCTGGGCTCCGGTGGGCCCGTAACCATGATCTACGGCTGGTGGGCGGTGTTTGCTAGCTCTCCTTATCTAGCTTTGTGGAAACCAAGAGGAGCACGTTGTTGACCGGACCAGCCAACTTGATTCGACACCTGTAATAATAAACAAATTCACCGGACTGGTGTGAAATAATAAATCAAATTAAAGGCATCCGATTCTTTCTTTTGATAGCTGTTCTCCGAATCTTTTCCCATTCATTCACACTTCACAGCACACTCTTCAACAGCTCCCTCCTCCTCCTCCGCCAAACAAGCAAACATGGTCTCCGCCGGAGCCGACACCTCGCTTTTGCCATTTCACAACGACCCTGCAGCTGCAAATGGCGTCGGCGACGGTGAATTTCAAGATTCCGGCACCGCCCGTCTCAGGCAGCTCGGCTACAAACAAGAGCTCAAGCGGGACCTCTCGTAAACCCACCAATTTATACTTCCGTTTGTTCTTTTTAATTTCTTCTTTCCGCAAAATTTCACTTGGGCTCCTGTTTTCAATCCAACCTGCTTCCCTCTCCGATGCAGGATGTTCTCTAATTTCGCCTTCTCCTTCTCGATCATCTCGGTGCTCACCGGAGTAACCACTCTTTACAACACTGGGTTGACCTTCGGAGGGCCGGTCTCGTTGTTATATGGCTGGTTGATAGCCGGTTTGTTCACCATGTTTGTCGGGTCTGCAATGGGCGAAATTTGCTCTGCCTACCCGACTTCCGGTGGTCTCTACTACTGGAGCGCGAAGCTTGCCGGGCCTTCTTGGGCGCCTTTTGCCTCCTGGATCACTGGCTGGTATGCAAATCTTCATTCTTCAGGAAATTTACATAAGAACTTCTGCCACTCTAATTCATCAACTCTTAATGAAGTAGGAGACTAGACTATAAAGATTCAGGTGTGCATTTAGTTCAAATGTGGGTGTGCCTCTGGGGGCCTATTGTCGGATTGTACTGTTCTTGTTGCTGATTTAGGGTGGTGGGTTGCTGTTTGTTATGTCCTTCATGAGTGTCCTTGAATGTTTTTTTTGCTTGCCCATTTAAGAACTGCGACAATAGGTATGGCTCCCACCGATTCAATTAAGTAGATTGTTTCAATGGGGAAGACTTCGGTTTTTTTTTTTTTGTGTGCTTTCCTAATCTGGTTTCTTGTTTCATGGAAAACTTGTTTGGACTTTTAACTTAGTTTCTGGATTAGAAACATGATGACATGATTATGATTGTCCAAAAGGATCCTAATTCCTAACGATTAACAACAAAGTCGCCATCTTGGTCTTGACGTGAACAATGTTAGACAACTGACAAATGATTAGCAGCTAGCTAAATGACACTGCATCAGAAATTCAGAATTCAAAACTTGTTTTTTCCTGTTATCAATTGTTCTAATGCCAAGCACATTTTGCTTTGTTGTTGTTGTTGTTGTTGTTTGTCACTACCCTGCAGGTTCAACATTGTTGGCCAGGTCTGTGTGATCAACTCAGAGTTTTCATGTCAGAATTTGTAATAAGAATGTCATGAGCATGAGCTGTAACAATAATTCCACCATTTTTTGGTTTGTTGCAGTGGGCTGTAACGACGAGCGTGGACTTTTCCCTTGCACAAATGATTCAGGTGATCATTCTGCTGAGCACAGGTGGTCAAAATGGTGGTGGATATCAAGCATCCAAGTATGTAGTCATTGCATTGCATGGTGGCATCCTGTTCCTCCATGCTGTCATAAACAGTCTACCGATTTCCATGCTGTCCTTCTTCGGCCAGCTGGCTGCTATTTGGAACCTTCTCGGTGTTGTACTTCTGACGATACTCATCCCAACTGTTGCAACTGAAAGAGCGAGTGCTAAGTTTGTATTCACCCACTTCAATACTGATAACGGGGATGGAATCAACAACAAGCTTT
Source organism: Linum tenue (assembly GCA_946122785.1). Classification (NCBI taxonomy): domain Eukaryota; kingdom Viridiplantae; phylum Streptophyta; class Magnoliopsida; order Malpighiales; family Linaceae; genus Linum; species Linum tenue. The sequence goes on from CAMGYJ010000008.1 coordinate 89,346,230, forward strand.
ACATCTTTGTTCTGGGGCTTCTGATGAGCCAGTACACCCTTACAGGATATGATGCGTCTGCTCACATGGTAATATATAATGTCCCTCTCTCTCGTGCGCGCTTTCGTTTTGATTGCTTCTTGGTATGGCAGCTCACTGACCAACAAATTGATTGTATAGACAGAGGAAACGAAGAATGCTGACAAGAATGGTCCAAAGGGAATAATAAGTTCCATAGGGATATCAGTCATATTTGGATGGTTGTACATACTTGGAATCACATTTGCTGTCACCGATATCCCTTCTCTTCTGAGTGAAAACAACGATGCTGGTGGCTATGCTATTGCCGAAATATTCTACCAAGCTTTCAGAAGAAGATATGGAAGTGGAGTTGGGGGAATCATATGCTTAGGGGTTGTTGCAGTTGCCATCTTCTTCTGTGGTATGAGTTCCGTAACTAGCAACTCTAGGATGGTTTATGCATTCTCTAGAGATGGAGCCATGCCATTCTCTCCGCTCTGGCACAAAGTCAACAATCAAGAAGTTCCCATCAATGCCGTTTGGTTATCTGTCGTCATATCCTTCTGCATGGCATTAACGGTTATAATGCTTTTCAATACATCTCTGTCAATGTCATTCCTATCTTGCTACTAATGGCGACAAGTTGATCATACTCTTGACTTAATAATGCAGTATCTCGGAAGCGAAGTGGCATTTCAAGCAATGGTGTCTATAGCAACCATCGGGCTCTACATTGCATACGCCTTGCCAATCTTCTTCAGGGTGACATTGGCTCGCAAGAGGTTTGTTCGGGGCCCATTCCACTTGGGACGGTATGGCCTCGTTGTTGGTTGGATCGCTGTGATCTGGGTCGTGACTATCTCGGTTCTGTTCTCTTTGCCGGTAGCCTACCCGATCACCATCGAGACACTCAACTACACACCAGTAGCGGTGGGGGGATTGTTTCTGCTGGTTGTTAGTGGATGGGTTTTCAGTGCCAGGAAGTGGTTTAGAGGTCCTGTGACCAATGTGAGTGTGACTGTATAGATAGATCAATTGAGGATTCTGCTATTTTTGGAGCAGTACAGGCAACATTGAATCATAGTAAAGACGTGGCACAGTTAGTTCTCGTTGTTCATAACTTCAATCTTGACAAGCAATCTGTCTGACAATTATCTATTTTTTTCTCGGGTTATGCTAAGTGGTCATAACCAACCTAATAGCGTAAATTAATCAATTCGGTTATGGTGCTCACATGCACACGGAGTACTTGGTCATGATTTGAATTTTAACTCCATCATTTTCAAGCCATAAAAATAGCAAAATTCCTCTAGATCCCAGAGTCAATCCAAGTGGCTTAGAAGATTCAAATGTACCTCACGAAGGAATGAACATGCTTGGAAAATATCTCCTTTGTCTGATTAATCATTATCTGTCTCCTCCATGAAAGGAAAGATCTTAAGTCTTTCCCACTAGCTAGCGATGTGACATAAAAGACAATGCAACGTACGATGATTAGAAACCACATACTTGTGTTCTGAAAATAATAGTTAGTTCAATTAATGAAATGTCAAATATCTTCTTTTCCAACCCTTTGAATACTATTCAACGCTTAGAAATAATAAAGGCTCTGAATTTTTATCTGGGTTTCCTTTCTTCTCTGCAAATTCTTATGGATCTTGCAGAAAGAATACTCATCTCGTTGCTTCTGCAGCTTGTAATCTCTCTTCATCTCTGTTCTTCTTCATCCACAGACACCTTAAACCTCAACCAATCTCTTGCAGATGGTCAAGTGCTAGTCTCCGATGGAGAAAGCTACACTCTTGGTTTCTTCAGCCCTGGGAATTCAAGCAATCGGTACCTTGGAATTTGGTACACCAAAGTTTCGGTCCAGACCGTTGTTTGGGTCGCCAACCGAGACGACCCGATCATCGATACTTCCGGGTTGCTCTCCTTCGACGGTCGAGGCGATGTCGTTTTGCAACGTGGGAGAAGGAATCAATCTGCTCCTCTATGGTCCACAAATGTCTCTGCAGGAGGAATCTCGACCACAGCTAGGCTACTAGACGAAGGCAATTTCGTCCTGCTTCATTCCGACGGTAAGACGATTCTGTGGCAGAGCTTTGATCATCTAACCGACTCGATCTTCCCGAACATGAAGTTCGGGTTAGACCTTACGACAGGACTGAACCGGTCGGTCCAGTCCTGGAAGTCCGCCGACGATCCTGAAACAGGGGAGTGGTCCTACGACGTCGTCCTGGCCGGGCTGCCTCAGCTGATCCTGCACAACGGTCGGACCATAAGACGTCGAATCGGACCGTGGAACGGCATCCAGTGGAACGGGGTCCCACACATGTTCATCATTGCTAACTACAACACCAGTGTGGTCAGTAGCAACAGTGAGACGACTTTCTCTTACGGGATCCGGAGCCCCGGGGACATATCGAGGATGTACCTGGACCCGTCGGGATTCGTGAAGATCACCACGTGGAACAATCAGACCGGTCGGTGGGTCGAGCTGGGGAGTTCCCCGACCGAACCGTGTGACTACTACGGACGTTGCGGGCCGAACGGGAACTGTGACCCTTATAGTAGTTCAGGGGACCAAGAGTGCATCTGCCTTCCCGGGTTCGAGCCGAGGAACCCGGACGATTGGTTTTTCAGGGATGGCTCTGGAGGGTGCGTTAGGAAGCGACGGTCAGGAGAAAATTCGACGTGTGGGGATGGTGATGGTTTTGTGAAACTGGCAAGTGCTAAGATTCCAGACACGTCAACAGCGCGACTGAATGTCGACATGGATCTGACAGTGTGCGCACGAGAGTGTTTGATGAACTGCTCTTGTACGGCTTATGCGAGTTCGAATTTGTCTAGTGGGATTGGGTGCGTGACGATGTATGGGAATCTGATGGATACTCGAGTGTTTATCAATGGCGGGCAGGACTTGTACGTTCGAGTGGATGCAATCGAGTTAGGTAAAATTTTTACTAATTTCCACATTCTACACCATTGTTTTGAATAGGATGTGTGATACCAAACTTGTTGAATGTGATTTAGCTGAACACACGAAAAGGTCGACAGGAGATGCGAGGAAGAAGAAGCTATTAGCAATTGTTTTGAGCTCTGTAGGTGGAGGCATCGTTTTGGCGATTTCCATTCTGTATTGCCTACTCAAGAGGAAAAGAAATGGTGGAGGGATACACAATACTAGCCCTGCAGGGGAGTATGAAGATGAAGAATCTCCTATACCAATTTTTGATGTGAATGAGATATTTTCTGCCACGGGAAATTTCTCTTTGGCCAACAAACTTGGTCAAGGCGGATTCGGCTCTGTTTACAAGGTATGCAACTATACATAAGAACGGTCTTCGCTCACTAATGAATTTTACACCATTTTCTTATAGTGAATATCTTTATTTGTGATAGGGTTTGTTATCGGATGGACAAGAAATCGCTATTAAAAGATTGTCCCAAACCTCGAAACAAGGGATTCAGGAATTTAAGAATGAAGTACGGCTGGTGTCCGAGCTCCGACACAAGAATCTGGCAAGGCTATTTGGTTGTTGCATCCATGGAGATGAGAAGATGCTGATCTACGAGTACTTGCCAAACAGAAGCCTTGATTTCTTCATCTTTGGTTCATATTTTCTTCACCTCTTTCATTCTTTCCCATCTTTATGATCTTTCGGTTGTTTGGTGCTTGTTAGTTATTGACACGAGAAATGATGTTGCGTGCTTGTTTGATGCAGACAAAACAAAGAGCTTGATGTTGGACTGGAAGAAACGATTTGATATCATTATTGGAATTGCTCGTGGCATACTGTATTTACACCAAGACTCAACGTTGAAGATAATTCACAGGGATCTAAAACCTAGCAATGTTCTACTGGATGCTGCATTGAACCCTAAAATTTCAGATTTTGGGATGGCCAGGTTATTCGAAGAGGACCAAATGGAGGCCAACACAAACAGAGTCGTCGGAACCTAGTAAGAAAATAAGTTTCTACCAAGTCACGCTTCAGATAGCAAGGGAGAAGTTCTAATCTTTGATGCATGAAATGTTGCAGTGGATACATGTCGCCTGAGTATGCAATGGAAGGTCTATACTCGACAAAATCCGATGTTTTTAGCTTTGGAGTCCTGACACTTGAGATAGTGAGTAGCAGGAGGAGCAACAATTTTTGCCAAGAAAGTCCATCAGTAAGCTTGGTTGGTCATGTAAGTGATCTTTTCTTAACCTAAACAAAGTAAAGTAATATCCTTGAATGTGAGTTTCGTTAGTTAGGAGAATTTGACTTGATAGTAAGCACTCTGAAGTTTTTCATTCTTCTTTCTTTTATGCATACAAGGTGTGGGACTTGTGGAGAGAAGGAAGAGCATCAAACATAGTGAATTCATTAATGATGGGAGGAACATATTCCGCAGATCAAGTGTTGAGGTGCATTCAGATAGCCCTGTTATGTGTCCAGGAATCTCCAGCAGATCGACCGACCATGTCAGATGTTGTCTTCATGTTGGGCAATGCAACCCCACTTCCATCACCCAAGAAGCCTGCATTCATACTCTTAAGACAATACGATGATTCCAACACATTAACCGATGCAGATGCTAGATTAGAAATTCCATATACCAACCGTATGTCAATAACCACTTTAGAAGCTCGATAATACACATAAAGCAACCGTATGTACTAGGGGGAAATTGTATTCATTTTTTTTTTACTTGAGATTGATATTTTTCCTATAACTACTAAGGATTCAACTTTGTACTTCTGTATCTTAAGGTCTACAATATTCATCATGAAAAAGGACAATTAAAGATATGAAGTACACCTGAACTTTAGAAACTAGTGTGATCAAATTTGTTTCTCCGATACATCGATTGATTCAGGAGCATCATATGTGTCACCGAGGTACCAAAGTGGATAGTGTCACACGGTTTGTTGAAGGGATTGCTGATGATCCAGTGGCGATGGTGTCCATATCATCGTACTTTCCTTGGAGTATGAATGCTGGCTTCTTGGGAGATGGCAGAGTGGTTGCATTGCCCAACATAAAGACGACATCTGACATGGTCGGTCGATCTACGGGAGATTCTTGAACGCATAAAAGCCCTATTTGGACGCACCTAGTCATGACTTGATCTGTAGAGTCTGATCCTCCCAATGTTGATGAATCCACTATATCCATTGCTCTTCCTTCTTTCCACAACTCCCACACCTAGTATACATTACAAAAAAATGTCCCTAATTATGGTTGGGATTAATGTATAATAGATTTCTAGATATAGTCTCCATATGAAAGATGTCATGACTTCTTCTTTCCATAGGGGAAAGGGCACTTACATGAGCAATCAAGCTAATTGAAGGACTTTCTTGGTGACACTGGTTGCTCCTCCTGCCACTCAAGATCTCGAGTGTCAGGACTCCAAAGCTGAAAGCATCCGATTTTGTTGAATAAAGACCTCCCATTGCATACTCCGGCGACATGTACCCGCTGCAACATTTTCATGTACAAGGATAAGGAACTGTCTCATGTAATATCCTAAAGAGTAAACCTCATTTTATAGTTTCTTTTCTTACTAGGTTCCAACTACTCTATTTGTATTCGCCTCTGTTTGATCCTCTCCGAATAACCTAGCCAACCCAAAATCTGAAATTTTTGGGTTCATTGCAGCGTCTAGTAGAACATTGCTTGCTTTTAGATCCCTGTGAATAATTTTCAGCCTTGAATCTTGGTGTAGATATAATAGACCTCGAGCAATGCCAATGATGATTTCAAATCGTCTTGGCCAGTCCAATTGTAATCCTTGAGTTTTATCTGAACCAATAGCACACATCAAACCGTAAGTTAGTCATATAAAACAAACTCAAAGGAACTTCTAATTTGACTAGCCCTAAGTTCAAAAAATTTCCCCTGGAAATTTATTATGAAAAAGATACAGAAAGAAAAATATCATGGGCGAAATTGAAGAGGGAAGAAAAATTTACCGAAGATGAAAAAGTCGAGACTTCTATTTTGTAGGTACTCATAGACCAACATCTTCTCATCTCCATGAATACAACAACCAAATAGTCTTGCTAGATTTTTGTGTTGGAGTTTGGAGACTAGGCGTACTTCGTTCTTGAATTCCTCGATTCCTTGTCTTGAAGTCTGAGATAATCTTTTCACTGCTATTTCTTGACCATCGAATAAGACACCCTGAGCAAATCAAATCTTTTAACTAGCCTTTTAATGTACAGCTTTCTTTACTTGTGAAGATAATTTTGAATTCATGTTTCACCTCCTTACCCTTTTCATTTTGAATCAACATCTTTCCTTCTTAGTATATTCAAAATCAACATCTTCCTTGGCTACTCACTCCCTCTTAAAATATTCACCCCTCTTAGTGAGCATGTGGGGTGTATTTGCCTCCAAAAGACAAAACAAACATATTGGTGCTCATTTTCTCTCTAGAAGTTTAGAACCTAGTTATCCACTCCAAGTATTTATATTTTGAATCATATCACTGAAAAATATTCACTTACAAGTTACAACATTGCCCTTCTAACTTCTAAGAAAAGAATAAATTCTTACGTACCTTATAAACAGAGCCAAAACCACCCTGCCCAAGCTTGTTACCCAAAGAGAAATTTCCCGTGGCATCAAATATGTCATTTACGTCGAAAATTGGTACCGATGAATCTTTGTCTTCGTACAAAATTTCTCTTTGAGAATCAGAATTTGTTCTCAGAATAGTATGAGCAATGCCTCCTCTGCTTCCTGCATCACTTAAGAGTAAAGAGCTCAACAAACTAAACAATCTCAATTTGGTTAGTGTCTTCAGAAGGGGGTTCAAAACTAAGAATCGGGTATTTCACGATCACGATCCACAATCATTGAATGAATATGACTATACAATTGTCGTAACTCGCATTCGATAGTTGTGCATTCGCAGGACCCACAAACAAACATGCTTACAAAACATCTATATGCACTAACCACATCCAAATAAACCATATGTTTTGAGAAATGATTAGCTCAGTCTTCGCTTAATTACCTTTTCTTTTCCTTTTCAGGAGGCAGCACACCATTGAAACCCCCAAAACAATGACCGCACCCACAGAGGTCAATACGATCTCTAAAGACACCTTCTTCTGCTTGTCTCCTTTCAACCGTTTCATGTACTCCGCTACAACATCACAAATCATACATCAGTTTCAAGACCAAATGCGAATAGTTCGAATCTTGGTGCCAACATTCGTGCGCGCATACCTAATTCTGTCGCGTCCACTCGCACGTACAAGTCCTGCCCATCACCTGCAAACACTCTCGTATCCACCAAGTCCCCGTACAGAGTAACACACCCGACTCCACTCGCCAAATTAGAGCTCGCGTAAGCCGTACAAGAACAGTTCTTCAAGCACTCTTCTCCGCACACATCCAAATCCATATCCACATTCAATCGTGCCATTGTCGTATCAGGAACTTTCGCATTTTCCAGTTTCACAAACCCATCCCCACCACAACTCAGGTTCCCTGTTCGCTTCCTGACGCACCCTCCCGAGCCATCTCTCAAGTACCAGTCGTTCGGAAACCTCGGCTCGAAACCGGGGAGACAGGTGCAGGGGAAATCCCCTGCAACTCTGTAAGGGTCGCAGTTCCCATTCGGCCCGCAGTTTCCGTAGTAATCACATTGCTCCTTGGGATAGTACGCGATCAAGTTCCACCTCCCGACTTTATCCTGCCACACGGCCCGGTTCAGCGTCCCCGTCGGATCCAGATAGAATCGCGCGATCATGTCAGGATTACGAAGCCCCCAAACGAAAGTCGTGTCGCTTCCGTCGATCACCACGGTGGCGTTGAAGAACGTAATCCGAGCCATCTCAGGAATCCCGGACCACGCGATTCCGTTCCACGGTCCGCTCCGCCACAATTTGGTGGCCCGGCCTCGGTACAGAATCAGCTCGGGCGAACCCCTCGGGTCCAGGACGTAGTAACAATCCCCTGTCGCGGGATCGTTACTCGACTTCCAGGACCGGACCGCGTGGTCCGGTCCCGTCTTGCGCACCATGTTGGGCAAGACCGTGTCGGTCGGATAATCGAAGCTCTGCCACAGAACCGTCTCGTCAGCACCGTCCTGCTGAAGCAGGACGAAATTTCCTTCGTCTAGTAGTCGGGCCAATGGGGTTCCTAGGACGGAGACATTTGTGGACCAGAACAGAGCGGCAGTGCTCTTGCTGTGCAAGAGCATGCCGCCCTGGGGGTCAATCGAGAGCAATCCGGAAGTGTCGTTGATCGGATTGTCTCGATTGGCGACCCAGACTACGATTTGGTCTGGAAGTTTGGTGAACCAGATTCCGAGGTAGCGATTGGTTGAGTTCCCGGGGCTGAAGAAACCCAGAGTGTGCCTTTCTCCACTGGAGACCAGCATTTGACCGTCTGCAAGAGATTGGTTGATACTTATGGTGTCTGTAGATGAAGAACTGAAAGGAAGGGTTATGAATGTGATTAGTTGAAGAAGCAACAAAATGGGCTGGAGCTCCATAGTCAAGCAAAATGGGAAGCCCGCAATATGGTTATCTCTTGTTTGAGTAAAGGGTATGTGTGTGTTTGTTTTGGTTTTCTACTCAAGGAAGAAATCAACTGATCAATATTCCATTACATACAAGTCCAAAACCAGAAGAGTGATTGGCGTGGCAGTATTGGATGAGAAACACACGGTCTTTCGACGGCATATGCATGGTGATTAATTAGAAGTTCTTGGCTTGCAAGCTATTTGTGTTGAAAATTATGGTAAGGGTAGAGAAAATGCATCGAGCCAATCTTCGAGTACCAGACGCTACAACGTCGAAGCAACCCTTTTATTAACCAAGAACTACGAAATCGTCGTTTCATTTTGAGGCGATGTAGGAACGTACCATTCGAAGTTTTTTTTCCGCGTGTTCTTCCGAAAGTTTTTGAGGAAGACATGGGGCTCATTTGTAATCACTTTTAATGATCAGTCGAAGAAATAAGAGGATGGGTTGGAACTCTATAATCAAGCAAAGTGAAAACCCCACAGTATGGTTCATGTTTGCTTTTTTAGGGTTTCTAGTTTCTACTCAAGGAAGAAAGACCTCATAACACATTCCAATACACACACAAGTCAAACCAAGAAGAATGTTTGACGTGGCAATATTGTTTTTTTTGTTGTTGGAAGATTGACGTGGCAATATTGGATGTGAAAGAAGCGGTCCACTGAAGGCAAGGGCTAAATTAGATTTTTTTAAATAATAAATGTTCTTTGACTTTGGTGTATTTGCAAGTTATTTGTTATACATTCATGTTATTATGGGAAAAAAAGGAGAAATAAACATGTGGCAGTCACTTCTACTCTTTATAGAATGAGTTTCTAAATGTTGTTTTACTCCCAAGTAATCGAGATAACATTAGATTGATGAAATCGACGTCTTAATTAAGTTAGTTCAGCTGTACTCGCATACATTAAAAGTGTCGAACAAAGATGTATTTGTTTGGTTGCATGCAATCACGAATTTCATCCGACCCATCAAGTTTTAATTGGAGCCAAACAAGGCCCAAGTGCTTGAATACTTTTCAGCAGATTTTGGATTATCCCATTGTGGTATTCTTCCCCAAGTCAATTGTTTATGGCGTTTAGTTTCGTTTACCTTATAGACCCTACATCAGAATTCACAAATGCGTGGAAGAATGTGTGGTCACCAAAATGGCATATGTGAAGAGATAGGAGGAATTTGATAGTTGAGTCAATCTTATCTCATGAAATAGAAAATGAGGTGTGGTTTGATAACTTAATGTGTGTATTGTTTATAATGATATTTATTCTTATTTTTATGCACAAATAATATATGTACTAGAAAAATGGCCCACGCGTTTGCCGCGGGATGGATGAAAATGAGTATAAATCGCCAATTGAGGAAGTTAATGTAATTAAGTCCACAATTAGATAATTACTAATGATCATAATAAGTAGAATGTTATAATAATCAACTGTCACAGGGAAGCTTTTCAAGAAAATTTTGAGTTGAAATATGCTAAGCCCAAAATTAAAAATTGGTGTAGTCTTTTAATTAGTTTCGAAGTAGATAATTCCATAAATAAATTTTAAGAATCGTCTCTATGATTCTAAGATTCTCTTGATAAATCCTTTTCACCAAATAACTATTTAATTGGAACTATGATTTCGGAATTCTAGACAGAAAAGGTTGTACTAATTGTAATTTAGCTTCAAATTATGAAATTCTTTTAAATGTAAATTTTGGGTCATGAGCACATTACCTTGAAAAATTTGATCATGGCAATGGGTGAAACTCTTAATTTTTGGGTCATAGTTTTAAGGACTTCACACGGTAATTGACTTTTATCATTAGAGCTTTGGGATGGGAGAATGGTCGGATCAATTGAGAATAATGGAGCGCATTTCTATTATTCCATTTGATTGATTTTAGCTTGACTTCTCCGATAACCCTGGTTTAGGGTGGGCGATTGTAGCTTGGATTCGATCGGCACCGGTCATGGTCGTTGACTATGGTGGTTTAGTGAGTTTCTGCCGACTTTAGATTGGCAAGAGGGATTTTTTTTTTCTTTCAATTCTGCATTATAATTGTCTGATGTTTTTTGCATGTACCCCATTACAGCGTCGAGATTCAAGGATTGAAGGTTTTAAGTGGAAAAAGCTTTCATAATTGGCTTCTCTAGAGGTGGCAATTGGATCGGATTCGTGGATTCGTGGATTGGATTGGTGGATCCATGGATCAAATGGATTGGATCCAATGGATTGGTGGATTCATGGATTGGATCAAATGGATTGGTGGATTGATCCATGAATCCAAATGACATCCAAGGCTTGGACCAAAATGCAAAATTTGAAAAGTTTTGGTACTAAAATGTCATAATGAAAATTTTTAGGTACCAAAATGTAATTTTCCAATGATATTTTTCGTATAAAAATATAAATTTTAGGTACCAAAATGTAAAATATAAAAAATATAGGTACCAAATCATAATTTGCCATTTGGATCCATGGATTGATCCATGAATCCACCAATCCAATTGGATTTGGATCAAATGGATTGGATTTAAATGGATTAGATTAGGTGGATAATTTGATGGATGGGTTGGATTGGATTCATGGATTTGGATTCTAATTGCCACCTCTACCGCTTCCCAAAATGTAATTTTCCAATGATATTTTTCGTATAAAAATATAAATTTTAGGTACCAAAATGTAAAATATAAAAAATATAGGTACCAAATCATAATTTGCCATTTGGATCCATGGATTGATCCATGAATCCACCAATCCAATTGGATTTGGATCAAATGGATTGGATTTAAATGGATTAGATTAGGTGGATAATTTGATGGATGGGTTGGATTGGATTCATGGATTTGGATTCTAATTGCCACCTCTACCGCTTCTCCCCTCTTCCTTTGTCTACCGGCGAACCGAATTGGAAGGAAGAGTCAAACTTACCACTAATCGGAACAACGTAAAGGCACGGCTGTATAAGGGATTTGTGAGGAAAGAGAAAGTGGTGGGTCGACGAAACTAATTGGCCAGCCGTCGGCCAATTCTCGGAGGGCGGAAAGGGGGAAGAAACGTGTACGGGTGAACAAAAGTCAGACTCAGAGCTCAGCTCCGCCAACCGTCAGCGGATCGACGGACGGGTCATCAAATTGCAAGCCGCAACTTGGCTCGCCGTCAGTCTGTCAACACAGGGGGATCGGAGAAGCGGCCGGAGGAAAAAAATCGCCTGAATTTAGGGTGGTCCGCAGGTGACTTACAGTGTACCTGCGCACATGCTACTGGACCCCTTAAGTATGCTTGCCGATTAATTATACTAATAATAATATTTTTAATGTGACGGAAAGAATTATTCAGTTTTAGTGATGGTTTTTTTTTTTTGCAATAAGGGAGGCAACATCCAAGAAAAAGAAACAGAGGGGAGGGGGTTACATAGTAGGAGTCACCACTATCTGGCGCTCAAAGGAAACACTCATACAATCATCACGAAGAAAAGACTTAAGCTCTCTTGGCGGGTCAGAGAGTTCATGCATACCGTAGGGATAGACGAGACTGTGCTTCGAGAGCCAGTCCGCGACTCTATTCCCTTCTCGGTATGTATGCACAACTCTAACTAGCCAGTCTTGAGCAAGCTTTCTCCTAACAGAGTCCAGAAGCGCAGCATACGGATGAATAGGATCACGCCGACCGTTGATCAACTGAATAGCCAGCTGCGAGTCGGTTTCAACAATTAAGTTCACGCACCTCAACTTCCAAGCAAGGTTCAAACCATGGTGGATCGCCCACAGCTCAGCCTGGGCCGCCGTAGCCTCCCCAATCTTAGCTACATACCCTGCAATCCAGTTCCCATTCTCATCTCTGATCACCCCGCCAGCTCCCGCCACGCCTGGGTTGCCTGCCGAAGCGCCATCGACGTTCAGCTTCAGCCATCCTCTGCTGGGCGCATGCCACTGGATATGGGCTGAGACCCTCTCAATCTCGGCTGCTGGTCTGCCCGTGGAGAGTGAAGGGGCCTGCCAGGCTCTATGCCCAAGTAACGCCTTGTGCTGAATCGCATGAGCCAGAGTAGGAGCTGAGAAAGCCTTGGAGCTCCCTTGAAAACAAGCTGTGCACCTGTTTTTCCAAATCAGCCAGCATGCCACGCTGAAGAAAGTCCGCCAGTCCATTCCGGTTTCCATAGTATCCTCGTTGCTGAGGTTGCTGCGAATCCAGGTATCCTGATCACTCGTGAAGAAGTCCCCTTGTCTATTGCTCGACACCCATCTCGACCAGCAGTATTGAGCCGGTGGGCAGTCCCGAAGCGCATGTAACACTGTCTCCGGCCTGTCTTCGCAGCGGTAGCAGGCTGGAGAACCGGCACACTTCCTGTAAAAACGAAGAGAATTGGTAGCAATCCGATTTAACGAGGTCATCCACATGAAACATCTCACCCGTTCAATGGTGGGCAGCGTCCAAATCCCTTTCCAGAAAGGCTCGTCTTGCTCTAACCGCGGCTCTAACAGCAGCTGGTACGCGGTTGTGGTCGAGAAACGACCATCCGCCGAAGCAGACCAGAAGAGCCTATCTGTTTCAGTTGTCGTCGGATCCACCAACACCGCCGTTACTTTCTGCAAGATATCAGCCGGCAGCAGCGAGGAGAGCCTCCCAGTATCCCAGTTTCCATCCTCATCCAGGTAGTCCGCCACTTTAAGTCCTCGCTCCTCCTCCCGAATAGATTGTGTAGCCACCTCAAGGAGCGGTCTCTGCAAAAGCCAGTTATCAAGCCAAAAGTTAGTACCTTTCCCATTATGAATATTCCAAGCACAGCCCTTTTTCAACAAACTGGACGCTTTCATAATACTCGCCCAAGTGAAAGAACTTCCCTGACAAGAATGGAAAAGGTTCAAATCTTCCCTCTTCCTCCCGTACTTGGCCCTCATAACCTAGGTCCAGAGGGACTCCTTCTCCTGGAGAATGCGCCAACCACCCTTGGCAAGGAGGGCCAGGTTAGCTTTGCGAAGAGGTCGAAGCCCTCCTCCTCCTTGCCTCCTTGGCTCTGTGAGTTTGTCCCACGCCACCAGATGCATTTTCCCTTGATTCTCTTCTTTGCCCCAGATGAAATCCCTGTTAATCTTATCAATCGAATTGCAAACATTCACAGGAATCATCTCAGTTTGCATAGTATAAGTAGGAATAGCAAGGGAAACCGAACGAGCAACCGTCAGTCGCGCCGCCAGCGATAGCCGTCTGGCTTTCCATGGAGCTAGCTTCCTCCGAATCCTCAAGATGAGCTCCTGGTATCTACTCCTGGTGACTCTGCCATGAATGGTCTGAATTCCCAAATATCTCCCCAGCTCTTTCGCCAACGGAATAGCAGCTTTATCACTAAGGCGTTGGGCTCTGGCTTGGCAGATATTAGGCGAGACATACATGATAGATTTAGTGTAATTGACTTTCTGCCCGGAGCTCTCACAGAACTCGTCTAAACACTGGCGAATGATCTTAACTTGTCTTCCCTCCGCTCCTGCAAAAAGCACCAGGTCATCTGCAAAGAAAAGATGAGTTAGAGCCGGCCCGCCCTGCGAAATGCTAAGGGGTTTCCATTGCTTTTCGCGGACTGCCTGATCAATTCTATGAGATAAACGTTCCATGCATAGAACAAAAAGATAAGGAGAAAGAGGGTCTCCCTGTCGCACTCCCCTAGAGGGGGTAATGGATTGAGAAAGCTTGCCGTCCCAAAGTATGCGCATCCTATTTTGTTCAACGCAATACATGATACATCGGATCCACGAACTTGGCAACCCCACCTCCACCAGAGTATCTCTCAGAAAATCCCAGCGGAGCCTGTCATACGCTTTCTCCAAGTCGATCTTGACAACCATCCCACCCTTCCTTCCCTTCTTATTCCGCAGCGAATGAAGAACCTCTTGGACAATGATAATGTTATCCGAAGTCTGACGGCCAGGGATGAAGCTACTTTGCCTCGGCGAGACCAGCTTATTCATAATCGATTTCAAACGACTCGTCATAGCCTTGGTGATAGCTTTCAAGCTCACATTATTTAGGGAGATGGGGCGAAGCTAACTCACAAATTCTGGCTTTTCTACTTTGGGAATGAGGACAACCGTCGAGTCTGACACGGCTTCTGGAAGCGTCCCATTCTCAAAGAAAGCAATAGCCATGTCTGCGAGTGCTTTTCCAACCACTGCCCAACCTCGTTGGTAAAAAGCAGCTTGGAATCCATCCGGTCCGGGCGCCTGCAGAGCCTTCATGTCAAAAATAGCTTGATGAATGTCCCTGATCGTGAAAGGACGAAGAAGCCGCATCCAATCCTCCTGGCCAAGGTGCAGAAATACCCCTTTGGGCATCAAATCTGCATACTGATTTGAATCCTGCAAATACAGCTTAGAGTAGAATTCAAAAACCATATCAGCAAGCTCCTGCTTCTCAAACACCCATTCACCATTCTCATTTCTCAGACATTCAATTTTGTTAGACCGGCGCCTGAGCTTGGTGAGCTGATGAAAGTAAGTCGTATTTCTTTCTCCAAACTTGACCCAGCTTTCCCGAGATCTTTGGAACCAAAAGAGCTCTTCTTGCTCCAGGGTCCTGTCAAGTTCCGCTTCTAGCTTGGAGTGCAGCTTAGCCAGGCCAGGATCGAAAGCGTAAGCTAGCCTTTTCTCGATGCCCTCGAGCCTCACCACCAGCCTTTTTTTCCGTTGAAACACGCTGCCAAAACGTTCTTGTTCCACGATTTCAACCTGTCCGACAAATCCTGCAGGGCAGCAGGGAAGTTAGCTTGACCATTCCAATTATCATTAAGAAAGACACTAAATTCCGGATGAGTAAGCCAAGCTGCTTCGAACTTAAAGTAATTAGAAGAGGTATGGTGGACTCCCTGGTTTGCCACATTGGTCAAGATCGGATTGTGATCCGAACTAATTCGGGCTAGGTGAAGAACAGTCGTGTTGGGAAAGAATTCGTTCCACTCGAGGTTGCAGAGACTTCGGTCGAGCCTGCTAGCCTTAAAAGTCTGATTCTGGTTGCCCCTGCTCCAAGTATATTTTGCACCAGAGAATCCCAAATCCACTAATTCAGCTTCATTCAACCAATCCCCAAATCGTTTGCAACGACTCAGAGTTCTAGGCGAAGGCACTCCTGACTTCTCGGCTGGGGAAAGGATGGCATTAAAGTCGCCGGTGAGGATCCACGGGCAGGAAATGGCTTTGCTTTGCTCAATGAGATTGTGCCACAAGTGACGTTGGAGCTGCTGGCGGGGCGACGCATATACTGCCGTCAACTTCCAGCTACGCGTGGCACCTGCAGTGATCGAGAGAGTCAGATGTTGAGGACCAGCCGAGTCCACCTCTACGTTCCATTTCTGGCTGTTCCAGAAGAACCAGATACCACCACTTCTCCCGGTAGCCTCCACTCGCAGAACATCCGGGTATCCCAATCTCTCACAGACCTTGTTGGCCACTTCGCCGCTGACCTGAGGTTCAAGAAGAATTACGAAATCAGGCTTGTGGAGCTGGAGCGCTAGCTTCAAGGATCGAGAGAAAGCAGCACTACCCGCTCCACCCACATTCCATGAAAAAATTTTAAAATCAAAGTTGTAAGAATCAGACATTAAAGGGGATAAAAAGAGGATAGAACAGGGGGAGAAAAAACTCGGCGCCAGCAGCGAAGACGACTGCAATCATCCGGACGGACGATCAGTGGCCTCCGCGTTCCCTGTGGCCTCTGTGTTCATCGTTTCCTCTCGGGCAGGGATGACTAAACTCGAACCCCCATCACCCCCCGCCCTTGCCATCTCCGTCCAATCCTGGATCTGCTTCAAGGTGAGGGAGACTCTTCTATCTCTACTCCGTCCCTTCCTTTCCTTGATTGGTGTCCAAATCTGCAGCGGTTTCCCTGGGTTGTGGCGGATTGGGGTCCCTTTCTTTGGAGTGAGCATCCCTTTGTTTCGCTCCTTCTTTCCCCCACTCTTCTTCTTCGTTCGCGCGACTGCCGATGGAGTTTCCGGGTCGACGACCCGTGGCGGAGGTGGTGTGTAGGGCTGGGCTTCCACGACTCTTCTTCGTTCGCGCGAACCAGAACTCAGAGTCTCGGACAAGTTCAGGGCGCAACTCAGCAAACCGTGGCAGCGAACGCTCGTCGTGCGCTTGCTGGGGAGATCTATTGGATACTCAATGATGTGTAGTAGGATCCGAGCGCTCTGGAGACCTACAAGTGCTATGGAAATTTTTGCTTTAGATGCCGAGTGCTTCCTGGTTAAACTTGGCAATGATCAGGATTACTTCAAAGCGCTTACTGAAGGTCCTTGGGTTATTTTTGACCACTATCTTCTGGTTAACCAGTGGACGCCGAATTTCAGAATGATGAACAGTCTGCCGCGTTCCATGGTCGTCTGGATATAGTTTCCAGGTCTACCAGTGCATTTTTATCACAAGGAGCTTCTTTTCACCCTCGGAAATCTTATTGGGAGGTCCATCAAGCTTGACTTTCATACGCAAAATCAACAACGAGCCAAATTTGCGCGAATGGCGGTAGAAGTGGATCTCTCAAAACCTTTGGTTCCCAGAATCAGATTAGATGGGTATTGGCAGAAGGTAGAGTATGAAAATCTGCCTATGGTGTGCTTTGAGTGTGGCAGGGTGGGTCACACTAACCTATCTTGCCCCGATCTTAATCGGCGACAAGGGGAGGAAGGAAAGACGGTGGCCTTGCCGGCAGGAGATGCTTCGAACGGCGACACGAAGGCGGAATCGAACGCGGGATACGGCCCGTGGATGGTGGTCACGCGAAAATCGCGGCGGAACCAAGGAGAACAGATCAAACATGGAAGGTTGGAGGCAGAGATGGAAACTAGCAACGGCTCTCTTAGAATTGAGGAAAGGAAAGAAGCACTTTCCATGGGAAAGTCATATTCTCAAAATAATTCAAGGATTCAGCCAAAGCAACGGGTCTCTGCTGAGAACAAACTGGAGGCGGACAAAAAGGGCAAGAACAATGAAAAGAATGGTAAGGGAGATAACAAGGGGAAGGGTAAGGTTTTGGGTCACAATTCGAAGTTGGGCGAAGGCCTTCTTGGGCCGCATCCGATGGAGGCCTCGTCCAGTAGGCCCATGGGAGAAGACAGCCAGAGTTTCATTCCGGTTTCTCCTTCGAACAAGGCCACTAAGGAGAAAAGGGCTGAGCAGCATAAGCCCATTGGAAATGATACGGGGCCAACCAGCCACCCCCCTGTGGCTACCCAGACTGTCTCCAGTTTTAGTGATGGTTAAATCTACGTTTTTAGTTGAGATTTGTTGAGAAAGTTAATGTTGATATTGTTGATTCTTTTTTTTTTTTAAATTCCAGTTATAGCTCGAACTTCTTATGTTGTTGCCTTCTTACATTATAAAGAAGGACAAAAATGATATGTCACTCGTAAAGTGATATCGCTTTTTGAAATACCAAAAACGGAATCATTAAAATCTAACAAAATAATACATTATTTTTTTAAAAGGAAAATGACCGGTGCATCGAAGAAAGGCTAGACAGATGTGCTGACTTTTTTTTAATACAGAAGCCATACATGTGTCAACGAGCTATCAAAGTAGATAGTGTCACGTGATTTGTTGAAGGGGTCGTTGATGATCCGGTGGTGATGGTGTCCATATCATAATATTTTCCCTGGAGTATGAATGCCGGCTTCTTGGGAGATGGAAGGGTGGTTGCATTCTCCAACATGAAGATGACATTTGACATGGTAGGTCGATCATCGAGAGATTCTTGGACGCATAAAAGACCGATTTGAATGCACCTCATCATAACTTCATCCCCACTGTCTAGTCCTCCCATTGTTGATGAATCCACTATGTCCAATGCTCTTCCTTCTTTCCACAACTCCCACACCTAGAATACGTTACAGACAAATAGTCACTAATAATGGATGGGGTTAATCAAACTCAACAATAGGAGTACTTACTGTCAAGTTAAGCTTTCCAACCTAACAAGAAATTAATCTCATGTGAAAGACGTCATGATCACTTCTTTCATTGGGTGGAAATTGGAAAAGAGCACTTACATGAGCAATCAAGCTTATTGATGGACTTTTTTGGTGACATTGGTTACTCCGCTTGCCACTCATGATCTCGAGTGACAAAACCCCAAAGCTGAAAGTATCTGATTTCGTTGAATAAAGACCTTCCATTGCATACTCTGGTGACATGTAGCCGCTGCAACAATTAAGTTCATGTACAAAAGGATCAGAACTTGTCTAATGTAATCTGTCAAAGAGGAAACCCCACTTTCTTTTCTTACTAGGTTCCGACGACTCTGTATGTATTGCCCTCTGTTTGATCCTCTCCGAATAACTTGGCCAACCCAAAATCTGAAATTTTAGGGTTCATTGCAGCGTCTAGTAGAACATTGCTTGCTTTTAGATCCCTATGAATGATTTTCAGCCTTGAATCTTGGTGTAGATATAAAAGACCTCGAGCAATGCCAATGATGATTTCAAATCGTCTCATCCAGTCCAATTGCAACCCTTTTGTTTTATCTGGTCAATAGGACACAATATCAAACTATCAATTTGTCATAAAACAAACTTTAAGGAATATATAATCTGGTTGGCTCTAAGTTCAAACTGTTTCCAATAACTAAGAACATATAGACAAAATATGATGGACTAAATTGAAGAAGAGAGGAGAAAAAAATTACCAAAGATGAAGAAGTCGAGACTTCGGTTTGGTAAGTACTCATAGACCAACATCTTCTCATCTCCATGAATACAACAGCCAAACAGTCTTGCTAGATTTTTGTGTTGGAGTTTGGAGACTAGTCGTACTTCATTCTTGAAGTCCTTGTCTTGAAGTCAGAGACAACCTCTTCACAGCTATTTCTTGATGGTCGGGTAGCACGCCCTAAACACATCAAAATCTTAACTAGCCATTTTTGTGTATCGTTCTCTTGTGAAAATAATGTTCACTTCATGTTTCACATCCTTACATTATGAACATCTTAATTGGCTACTCACATCCTCTTACAACTCACCCCTCTTTGTGAACATGTGCGGTGTGTTTGCTTCCAAAAGACAACCACACGTCAATAACCACTTTGATAGCTCGATAATACATAGAAGACAACCACACTTGTTATCAAAATAAATATGATGTTATTTTCTTTTAACATAATCTTGGTAATATCAGGTTCTGCATCTTAAGTTATACATACTGTAATACTTTCTTTACACACGAAACACTTCACTTTTACTATTCCTCTTAATTAGTAAAAATGTGCTTCCCAGTAAGTTTTTTGATTGAAAAGCAGGTAAATGTAAAAATGCTAAGATGAGTGTTAGATTTGATATTTTGGTATTTAGAAAAGAGTTTTGCACCAATGGAAACGTCAAAGTGTCAATTCTTTCCATTTTGGGTTTTTACACAATCTAGTTTAGTGTAAATTTCATAACTTTATTTAGATAATTATGTCAAGTTTTTACACAGATATTAATAAGTAATTAAAATGACATATTAAGTATGACATTGCCAATGAATAAAATACAAAAACTAAGACAATCTGTAGCTTTCAAAATTTAAAGGAAAACGAAGTTGAAAAACACAGAAAAATTATGAAAACGCCCTCCTAAAAAGTAGGCCCAAATCGGCGATTAATATACTTCATAATTGGTGGAGAATAGCCTCAGGGCGACTCGTGATCTGTAATTTTCAAAATCCAAAGAAAATAGTCTTTCGAAAAAATTGTTCGAAATATGTGCCCTTATGAACCTGACAAAATGGACCCGGAAAAAATCTGCCCAAATTAGTGCTTAATAGACTTAATCATCGGCGTAGAATAGCTTTAGGCCGAATAGGTGATTCGTAGCATTCAAAATAAGTGGGAAATGCATTTTCGAAAAAAATGCTTAAAAAATTAACAAAAATGCCATCAGAAAAAATACACCAAAATCGACGATTAATAGACACCATCATTGATAGAGAATAGCCTTAGGTTAAATCCGTGATCTATTGTCTTCAAAATCCAAGGAAAATAGCCTTTTGAAAAAATCTGTTGAAATCTATGATGGTACAGCTTTAGAATCTACCAAAAATGGACCAGAAAAAAATCCACCCAAATCGGTGCTTAATAGACTTAACCTTTGGTGAAGAATAGTCTTAGATCGAAGCACTGATCTGTAGCCTTCAAACTCCAAGGAAATGGCTTTTCGAAAACATCGTATGAAATTTGTGATGATACCCCTTTGTAATCTGCCAAAAATGGACCCCGGATTATTTTTGCCCAAATTGATACTAAATATACTTAATTATCAGTGAAGAATAGCCTTAGGCTGAATCCTTGATTTGTAGCTTTCAAAATCCAAGAAAAATGCCCTAATAAAAAATGCCCAAAAATTACGTAAATGCCCTCTAGAAAATACGCCCAAAACTGTGATTAATGGACATCATCATCGATGGAGAATAGCCTCACACAGAATCCGTGATCTATTGCTTTCAAAATCAAAGGAAAATCGTGTTTCGAAAAAATCGCTCAAATTTGTCCTGCTACCGCTTTAGAATTTGTCAAAAATGGACACAAAAAATTCACCTAAATTGGTGCTTAATAGACTTAATCATCAGTGAAGAATAGTCTCAGGCCAAATCACTAATATGAAGCCATCAAATTTTAATGAAAATGACTTTTCAAAAAAATAGCTCGAAAACTATGATGGTACCCCTTTAAAATATGTCAAAAATGGACACGGAAAAAATTTGCCCAAATCGGTGCTTAAGACTTAATCAACCTTGAATAATAGTGTCAGGCCAAATCCGTGATATGTAGCCTTCAAAATTCAAGAAAAATGGACTTCCGAAAAAAAAAACGCCCAAAAATTTACAAAAAATGCCCTCTGAAAAATCTGACGAATCGGCAATTAATAGACTTCATCATCGTTGGAGAATACTCTCAAGCTAAATCCGTGATCTATAGCCTTCAAATATGCAATTAATAGTCGTCATCATCATCGATGGAGAATATTCTCAGGCCGAATTCATGATCAGTTGCCTTCAAAATGCAAGGAAAATGATATTTCAAAATTATTGCTCAAAATCTGTGATTGTATCCATTTGAAATCTGGAAAAAAAAATCTTCACAAATTAATGCTTAATGGACTTAATTTTTTTATAGCTTTTTGGCTCTTTTCACTTGTTAGACCATTTTAGTGGTGTTCCATAAACTAAGTTTTGTTAGCTTTTTGGCTCTTATTGAAGAATGTTTGTGCTAGATTATGGCTTTTTAAGTCATATATTCTTTCGAAACTGCTTAATTTAGGGGACATATTCTTCCACAGATGTATGATAATGACAATTAGGGATGTAAATGAGTCGAGCTGCTTTCGAGTGACTCGACGTTCGACTTAGAAAAAACTCTTTCGAAACTCGACTCGTCTATTAGTGAGCCGAGCTCAAACAAACCCTTTTGCAGCTCGCGGAGCTCCTTAGCTAGCTCGACTCGTTGACTTGTTGAGCTCAACTCGTGACCTGGCTCTTTTAGAACTTATGAGATGTCTCGACTCTCAACATTGTGGCTAGAGAGACAACTCGATTACCGACATATGAGCCAATTGATTTATATGAGTTTGATTTTGATAATTCATAGAATTGCTAAATTATGTATCTTACACGTAGATTACGTGATAAAATATGTCTTATTTAATTTTAATTTTTTTTTATGTATTATAGATTGCTTCGTTATTATGAAATAATATAATTTTAACTAGTTAAAATTTATTAACTAAATAATATGATACCATAAAGTATAACATGAGATTTAATATTGAACATTTAACTATTATTTTTTTAATTTTATCTTGACATTAACACATGTATCATACATGACTTACAAAATAAATATATCAAATACGAGTCAAGATTTTAGTTAGCAAGCTAGCTCGAACTCGACTCGACTCAACTCGTTAATAAACGAGCCGAGCTCGAACTCAACTTGTTATTAACGAGCCGAGCTCAAGCTGAGATAAAACTCGGCTCGGCTCGGCTCATTTGCAACCCTAGTGGGAAATTTTGTGTTGATATAGTGAATGTCTTACATTAAAAATTAGGTGATATTTCATTCATGATGTGACATCACTTTTTGATACCCTTAAAATACCATAAAAATCAAAGAGTAATCTATAATGCTACCAATTTAACAATTAAATACCAAACGGACCACTAGATAAACATAGCTTGTCAGGAAACTATGATTAGTTGCCAAAATGTGAACTTTACCTATGCTGGACCAATTGTGAAAGAATAGATCGGGGTCAAATTGCTCCATCAAAATTTTATGGTTCAAAACGGTTCGATTTGACCAGATTATTTCAAAACAAAATAATTAAATTGATCCATTAGAATTTCTTATCCAAATGACCCTAGGTTCCAAACTGACCAACCTTTAAAACAATTGCTCTCATTCAATCACTTTTCGATATATTTATTTTCATGTGAGTACACATGCCATAATCTTACATAAAATATCAAGAGAAATTAATTATAACCGTTCTTGAATTTTCCTGATAAACAATTTCTTCCAGTAAGTCCATCTTATGAAAAGAACAACATTTCAGAGCGCGTGGACCATAGATCCTGCGGAATTTGTGACCAGCGCATGCAGGTTCTTGTTGTGATGGCCGACAAGAAGGATTCTAATTGTAAGAAATAGAAATGGGAGGATCCAATAGAAAATTTTCGAATAAATTTGGCAATAAAAATCCACAATTTCATGTCGGGATGATAACGGCGGGTCGGGACTGAAGTGCATGTACATTTATCTTACTACTCTCGAAGTATACTTTTGTTCATATAATAATCGGGTAAAATATTATAAATATATGAATATTTGATTAGATTTCGAACATTCATAAGTAATAATTCTTCTTTATAACTTCGCCTAACACGTTAACGATCAAACGTATACTAAAATTAAATAAGTAAAAATATACAACAATAAATCACTAGAACGGAGAAATCGGTTAAAAACAACACAATTTCATGAAATTATTATATATGTATAATAAATATCGAATACGTTGGAAAAAAAATATCAATGATCTTTAATTAAACAAAATACATATGAGAGTGTATAATCGGACGAGTTTGAGTCCGCGATAGTGCAAAAATAAAATCATGCTCATTCATCATCATTTGTATTTCTTATTCGAATTTTACTCATACCCACTAAAATTCTTCGAATTTGAATTTTCTTCTATCATATTAAACAAATTCGGGCAAATATCCACGGACGTGATTCATTACCATCAGATGAGAGGGATAGTAACAAATAAGTTCCTCTAGAATATCCCTCTCCCCCCTCATATTTTTTGGTGAGCACATTTTCATCCCCGACAATTTGTCACTACATTAATTAATAGCACACAATATGTGTGGACTACAAATCATCATTGACTGACTAGGGGAAACGCCAAATCAGTCGACCAACTGAAGTCTACTGAGAAGTGAGAAGTATTCAATAACTCGGCCGCGTTTGGGTCCCCATCAAAACTTAACGGTCAATCGCGTGGATTGGAATATGAGCACAAGAGCTACGTTGATGGACATTCTGTATGGTTGAAAAATTGGTTTGGGATTGAAATCGTATTTGTTTAGAAATCGTACATGTAAGTGTTTTGGGGATTTTCGATCCCCATTTAATCATGAATTAAGGTTAGGATACTCCGCATTCATTTATAAAAAATGGACTTTAACCTACTAGGTCATATATTATTACTCTTTTGAGGTGGTTGGCGCCACAATGACCGTATCTTTTCCATCCAATATATTCCCCCGTCAAACCCTGTTCTTGGTTTGGATTTTTACGTGGATTGTTTGATGTGAAAAAAGTCTATCTCTGAACAGTGCTCCATGTGGATCATTCGCACGAAAGAAAACAGAAACATCCTCTACTTGTCTTCTTTAATTTCTCGAGTAAAATACCCAAACAAACACAACCTTGGGAACAAAAGAGTCCAAAGCAATAAAAAAACATGAACCATGCTCTGAACTTTCCATTTCCTTGATCATGGAGCTCCAATCCATTCTACTGCTTCTTCCACTCATCATCTCTCTTCCTTTTTGCTCTTCATCTACAGACACCATAAGATTCAACGAATCTCTTGCAGACGGCCAAGTACTAGTTTCCAGTGGAGAAAAGTACACCCTCGGCTTCTTCCGCCCCGGCAGCTCAAGAAATCGATACCTCGGAATTTGGTTCACCAAACTTCCGACCCGGGTCGTCGTTTGGGTCGCCAATCGAGACAATCCGATCAACGACACTACCGGCTCGCTCTCCATCGACGCCGCTCGAGGAGGCTTGATTTTGCAACAGGGGAGCAGGAACATGACTACTCCTGCTCCCCTCTGGTCTACAAACGTCTCCACCGCCGGACAAAATCCGGTGGTGGCACGACTGTTAGACGAAGGGAATCTCGTCCTGCTGCAGCAGCAGCAGGACGGGGATCAGGTCCTGTGGCAGAGTTTCGACCATCCGACCGACACGGTCCTGCCCAACATGGTGCGGAAAACAGGACCGGACTACGCGGTCCGGTCCTGGAAGTCCCCTGACGACCCTGCAGCAGGGGACTGGTCCTACGTCCTGGAATCGAACGGGTCGCCGCCTCAGCTGATGCTGTACGAAGGTCGGACCAAGCGGTGGCGGAGCGGACCGTGGAACGGAGTCGCCTGGTCCGGGGTCCCGGACATGTCTAGGATCACCTTCTTCAACATCAGCGTCGTGGTCAACGACAGCGATTCGACTTTCGTCTGGGGACTTCGGAATGATCCTACTCTAATAGCCCGGGTGTACTTGGATCCGGAGGGGATTTTGAACCGAGCAATTTGGCAGGACAAGGATGCGCGGTGGAACGAGATCTTCAGGTATCCGAAGGAGACGTGCGACTGGTATGGACACTGCGGGCAGAATGGGAACTGCGACCAGAACAAGGATGCAGGGGCTTTCTTCTGCAGCTGCCTCCCGGGGTTCGAGCCGAGGTCTCTGGGCGACTGGTACCTGAGGGATGGCTCGGGAGGGTGCGCCAGGAAGCGAACGGGGAGCCTGAGCTGTGGAAGGGACGGTGGAGGCGATGGGTTTGTGAAATTGGAAAATGCTAAAGTTCCTGACACGACGACGGGGAGATTGTACGCGGGTATGGATTTGAAAAACTGCGAGCAGGAGTGTCTGAGGAACTGTTCCTGTACGGCTTACGCGAGTTCTAATTTGACGAGCGGGATTGGGTGCATCGTACTGTACGGGGATCTGATGGATACGAGAGTGTTTGCTGGTGGTGGGCAGGATGTGTATGTGCGAGTGAATGCGGCTGAGTTAGGTACGAAGATGATTGTTGACTTCAAGATTTGAACTACGAAGAAAAAGTTATAGTTGCATTGCTCTTGAATTGGATGTAGCACTGATGTGTGGTTGTGATTCAGCTGAATACAGGAAAAGGTTGAAAGGAGACAATGGGAAGAAGAAGGTTTTAGCGATTGCATTGGCCTCTGTGGCTGCGGCCATCATGTTGGTGGTTTCAGTTGCGTATTATTGCCTCTGGAGAAGGAAAAGAAAAGGTAATGGAGCAAAAGTGAAATGATATAATCACTTTGGTATGGTTCCAATTTTATTGGATGTGTTGCAGGAAATGTGAGCTAATCAATTTTTTAAACATATGTAGGAAACAAAGAAGAGACTAATCGTACGATTCCGAAAATAGAATCCGAATCCGAGAAGGAAAGTTTGTACGAAGATAAAGATTCGTCGGTGCCAATTTTTGATGTGCTTGACATCTTTGCTGCCACGAAAGATTTCTCTTTGGCCAGCAAACTTGGACAGGGAGGTTTTGGCACCGTTTACAAGGTACACACCAATGTGCAATGTTGTCCTAAACAGTAACAATGATGTTTTTTCATAGTGAAAAGATATCATATATGAAGGTTAAGAAAAAGGGGTGAATAAGATTTTGATAATTTAATTGCGAGGTAATGTAAATAAGTAGTTAAGATTTTGATACTTTTCTGTAAATAGTTAACTTTTTTATTTGTTTAGGGTGTACTTTCTAGCGGACAAGAAATAGCCGTGAAAAGATTGTCTAAGACCTCGAGGCAAGGAATTCGAGAATTCAAGAATGAAGTACGGCTAGTTTCCAAACTCCAACATAAGAACCTAGCAAGGCTGTTTGGTTGTTGCATCCATGGAGAGGACAAAATGTTGATCTATGAGTATTTGTCAAACACAAGCCTCGACCTCTTCATATTTGGTCCGCATTTTTCACCCCTCGTCAATTCAATCTATAATATTTTTTCTTCCGTTCTTTTTTCGTAATCAATTGTTAATGAATTTTTTTGAATAAGAGTGAGTTAGTCTAGATGCTTGTTCAATGTTAATTTTATGACTAATTGAGGAGTTGATATGTGTTTTTTTATCCAGATAAAAGGAGAAGCTCGTTATTGGATTGGATGAGACGATTTGAAATTATCATTGGAATTGCTCGAGGTTTATTGTATCTGCATCAAGATTCGAGGTTGAAAATCATCCACAGGGATCTTAAAGCAAGCAATGTTCTACTAGACGCTGCAATGAATCCTAAGATTTCAGATTTTGGGATGGCTAGATTATTTGGAGAAGATCAAATAGAGGCCAATACAAATAGAATTGTTGGAACCTAGTAAGAAAGGAAAATAGAAAACCTTGCTCCCTTGATTAAGAGAGTACACAAGACAAGTTTTTAATCCTTGATGTTGTAATTGCAGCGGATACATGTCACCAGAATATGCAATGGAGGGTCTCTACTCAACCAAATCAGATGTTTTCAGCTTTGGAGTTCTGACACTTGAGATCGTGAGTAGTAGACGAAGCAACCAATGTTACCAAGAAAGTCCATCATTAAGCCTGATTGGTCATGTAAGTGCTTTCAACCTATGCAAACAAGTCATGTCCTTCAATATATGCTGTCTACGAGTTTAACCTTACACTAAGTACTCCTAAGGTTGAGTTCAAATCCTTGTCAAAGAAATAGTTTGGGTATGGGAGGATTTATGGTTTCAAGTACAGGAAGTAATCACTTAACTCAGAAATATCACTAACTATTCATTTTTGCTTGTCATAATAGGTGTGGGAGTTGTGGAGAGAAGGAAGAGCATTGGAAATTGTAGATCCATCAACGATGGGAGAATCATGTTCTATCGATCAAATCATGAGGTGCATTCAGATAGGTCTTTTATGCGTTCAAGAATCTCCATCCGATCGACCAACTATGTCAAATGTTGTCTTCATGTTGGGCAATGAAACCACTCTTCCATCTCCGGGGAAGCCGGCATTCATACTCCAAAGGAAGCATGATGATGCAAACTCAGTTGCAACTAATGTCACCGGATCATCGACAGATCCTTCAACCAACCAAATGTCAATAACCACTTTGGTAGCTCGATAATACGATAGAAGACAGCCATACTTATTATGAAAACAAAGACAGTGTTTAATTTTTGGTTCTCTTGCTACTTGCTAGTAATTACAAAGTATACAACCCCGTGCTTCTGCATCTTAAGCTATACATACTCGTTTATTGTAATAATTTTTTCACAGACGGAACACTTCACTTTCAATTTCGTAACAAAATTTCCCAATAAGTCTGTAGATTAGAAAGCAGTTTTTTTTTTTAGAAAGGAAAGCAGTTTTAGTGTGTAGTTTCCAATACTTTCCTGTATTAGATAAGGGGAACATTTTCTTCAACACATGCGTGACTACTGGCCATCACATATAATGGAATAGGGTTAATACCACTAGAAAACCCGAACTATTAACTTTGTGTCATTTGTGTCCTAAAGTAATCGATATGACATTTGTGTCCTAAACTATTTGTCCGTTAGAGTTGACTGGCGTTGACCGTTAGTTTTTAACTGAAAATCTAGTCAGCGCTGATGTGGCATCCGACGTGGAATATTATTATTTATTATTGATTTATTTTATTATAAAAAATAATATACTAACAAAACGAAAATTACAAAATACAAAAAATTAAATATAAAAATACAAAATAAATAACTCTTTTATCTCTCCTCCGTAGTCTTCGCCGCCGGAACTCCTCCCGCTGCTTCTTCGTCTTCTCTCCTCTGCTCGTTGCCCTCTTGAACTACAAACTCCCAAACCCAAATCAAGAAACCCAACCCAGATCTCAATACCACAACGAAATCAGAAACCCCAACCCACAACGAAATCAGAAACCCAAATGGCCAACAAAATAATCGAAATCCCTAAAAATTTCAGGGTTTCTTTCTTATCTGAATCCCAACTCATATAAACAAATTCAAGAAGAATGGCATGGGGGAGTGGCGACTTACCTGATGGAGTCACTATTGGCGGCATCCTTTTCACCATCGACGGCGGATGAGGGAGAGCAAGAAGAATGGCATGGGGGGCGGCATCCTTTTCGCGAATCCGCAATGGAAATCTTAAGCACGATGGGTGATTTAGGGATTGGAGGAATTCGATTGGAATTTTGAATTGAATCTAAAGGCGACGGAGCCGAGATTGGAGGAGTTCGATTGGAATTTTTATCTGAATTTGAAGGCGACGGAGATGACCTGGATTTGTAGGGCCGAATTGAAGTGGTGGTTGCCGGAGCTGGATTATTCGCCGTTCGATATTTGTCTCTCCTCGTCCAAGTCGCCGGACCAAGTATCCTTTGCGGAGCTGGTGCTGAAAATCCGGAGAAGATGTCGATTGGAGTCTGTGATCCAGAAGTGTCTGTCGAGGAGCGACCTAGACCAGAGCCAAGCGCGGCTGTCGATCCCGCGCGGGGCGGTGGGGGAAGAGTTCTTGACGGCGGAGGAGGCGGCGGAGCAGTGGGGCACGGTCGTCGGCAGGGGGAACTACGTTCTGACGTCGCAGTGGAACAGCGTGGTGGAGGAAGTGAAGTTTGGGGAAGACGACGCGATTCAGCTTTGGAGCTTTAGGGTCGGAAGGGAACTGAATCTGGTTTTGGTTCGGTTGGGTGGTTGCGGCGACCGACGGTAGGGGTTAAAAAAATAGAATTTTTAATTTTATTATTTTTCATTAAAAAATAATTTAAAAATATTATGTGTTAATGAGCTGATGTGGCAGCTGATGTGGTGTATACGTGGCTGCCACATATGTGCCATGTAATCAACAGTCAACATTTTATGGTTGACCGTTTGGTCAACCGTTATCTATAACGGTCAACAAAATTGTTAGGACGTAAATGACACAAAACTACCAAACGTTGGGACACAATTGTCATATCGAATACTTTAGGACACAAATGACACAAAGTTAATAGTTCGGGTTTCCCAGTGGTATTAGCCCAATGGAATATGGTGATCATGTAGGGTTCTATATAAGGAAATTAAACGCCACAAACTATTGACTTGGGGGAAATAATGAAAGAGGAAAATCCTCTGTTGAAAAGTATTCAAGAAGCTAAGAATTAAATCGTGAAAAAAAAAACTAGATTCCATTCTTTGGATGAATAAAAGTGAAAAATCCAAATCCGCGGGCGTTCTTTAAGTTCTTCCATTTCAATTCATTCACTATGAGGTAAAAATAAGTCATTTAAAAAGGATAAATTAGCACAATTCCTTCTATTATCTCTTGAAACAACAATTTCCCATTATTTCATCCATTTAAATTCCAACCATTTGCCGAAGGTAACACAGCCAAATTGGTCGGGAGTGTAGTTTTTCGGGCCTAAGATGTGTGAGGTTTCAGGTTCGAACCCCACTACACCACTTGGTATTCCCGGAGGCACCTCGAGTGCGGGAGACTTTGTCTTCTCCTAGTATCGAGTGCTAGGTCTTGAAAATGTTGCTGATGAAGGTACTCCCCAAATTTAGTAAACCTTGCTGTCACGAAATGCACGTGGGGTTGAAGTTCCTAGGTAATAAAAAAAGGTAATGACTATTTATTAGCCAAACCTTTTTTAGATTTTTTTTTATTAGCCAAACCTATCGAAATACTAAGAATTAGTCAAATGTTAACTTCCAGTTAGCAATTTTGTTAGTAATATTGACTTGGCAACATAATACTGACTTGAAAGAGACATGAAGGTCACATTTCCAAAATTTTAGTATTTTAACTAAGAAAGGAGTTATTCATAAAAAAACTATGAAAGGAGTTATAAAATTATCAACGATAACACAAAAACGGCTAATATTTTGATGCGTTACGAAAGATTTGGATAATTAATAGCATTTTAATAGGTTTGGATAATATAAAAGAATCTGAAAATAGTTTGGATAAAAAAATAGACATTACAAAAAAAAATTCCAAGTGTTCCCGGAGGCACCTTGAGTTCTGGAGACTTTGTCTTCCCCTAGTATTGGGTGCTAGGTCTTGAAAATATTTTTTTTATAATGGTAAAGCAAGGATCATAACCAAACACACTAAGTACATTTGTTGCTAGGTCTTGAAAATATTGTCGATACAGGTACTCTCCAGGTTTAGTAGACCCTGCTGTCACGAAGTGGCACGTGGAGTTGAGGTTACTGGATAATAATAATAATAATAATAATAATAATAATAAATCCAACCATTTCATTAGAATTCGGCATTCTTTCATCAAAACAACCCTCAGGATACTTATCTATAAAAAAGTTTATCTAAAATAAAAAAACAACCCTTAGGATGAAATAACACAAGTGATATAATTTCCCATTTTAATTTCAAACCATTTCAATAGACTACGAAAATGAATTTTATTGACTTGAGTATAGTCTAATTGAGTCTTTGCCGTAAGTAGACTGTTTCTTTCCCGTCCAATAATTATTCCCCCGTCGAGTGGTAATACCACTAGCCATGAACCTGGAGGTCTCAGGTTCAAGTCCCTTAAGTAGTACCTAATAATAAAAAATTAACCTATATCACCCTTATCTAAAAAAAATAATTATTCCCCCGTCCAACACTCCTTGTTTTGACTTGGAAAGTTTTTGTTAAGTCTTCCATGTAACATTCTCATTAAACAATACGCTGCTTAATTGTTTGAGTGAAATTAAACATGAACCATATTGGTGGATTCTCCATTTCCTTGATTATAATGGAGCTCCAAACCATTTTTGTGCTCCTTCCGCTCATCATCTTTCTTCCTTTCTGTTGTTCTTCCTCTTCTACAGACACCATACGATTCAACGAATCTCTTGCAGACGGCCAAGTACTAATTTCCAGCGGAAAGAAGTACACTCTGGGTTTCTTCAGCCCCGGGAAATCAACCAACCGCTATGTCGGAATTTGGTTCACCAAACATCCCACACAAGAAGTGGTTAGGGTCGCCAACCGAGACGATCCGGTCAACGATACTTCCGGTTCGCTCTGAATCGACCCCCGAGGTGGCGGCTTGGTTTTGAATCAAAGAATCAACGGTACTGCTGCTACTCTGTGGTCCACAAATGTCTCGACCGGAGCGAATCCGGTCGTGGCTCGACTGTTAGACGAAGGAAATGTCGTTCTGCTCCGACAGGACGGAGATCGCGAGACGGTGGTTCTGTGGCAGAGCTTTGCTCATCCAACAGACACGTACTTACCCTACACGCCGCGAAAACCAGGACCGGACTATGCGATCCGCTCCTGGAAGTCCCCTGACGACCCTGCGACAGGGGACTGGTCCTACGTCTTGGACCCCAACGGGGTGCCTCAGTTGATACTGTACGAAGGTCGAACCATACGGTGGAGGAGCGGACCGTGGAATGGAGTCGCCTGGTCCGGGATCCCCGACATAGCTCGAGTCTCCTTCTTCAACTCGAGCGTGGTGATCGACAAAAACGACGTCACTTTCACCTGGGGACTTCGGGATCCTGCCGTCGTAGCCAGGGTCCACCTGCATCCTGCAGGGACCCTGAGCCGCGACTTGTGGCAGGACAAGGAGGGTCGTTGGGATGAGGTGTTTCGATATCCAACGGAGACTTGTGAGTTGTGACATCTATGGGAAGTGCGGGCCGAACGGGAACTGTGACCCTTTCAAAGTTGTAGGAGACTTCCCCTGCATCTGTCTGCCTGGTTTCGAGCCCAGGTCTCTGAACGACTGGTTCCTGAGAGATGCCTTAGGAGGGTGCATCAGGAAGCGAGCGACAAGGAATTTGGGTTGTGGAGGTGGCGACGGATTTGTGAAATTGGAAAATGCTAAAGTTCCTGACACGAGGACCGCTACAGCGGATGCAGATATGAATCTGAGCAGGTGTGCACAGGAGTGTCTGAAGAACTGTTCCTGTACGGCTTACGCAAGCTCTAATTTGACGAGTGGGATTGGTTGCATTCGATTGTACGGGGATTTGGTGGATACGAGAGTGCTTATCGGTGTTGGACAGGACTTGTATGTGCGAGTGGACGCAATTGAATTGGGTAAGGGTGATTGTTGGCATGTATGTACCAAAGTTTATCTGAATTGTTCTTGAAGATAACTTGACACTTATCGTATGACTGTGATTTTTAGCGGAATACAGGAAACAGTTGAAAGGGCAAAAGGAAAATATGAAGGTTTTAGCGATTGTATTGGCTTCTGTTGGTGGTGCGGGCATCATATTGGGGGCTTCAACCATGTTTTATTGTCTCCTGAAGTGGAAAAGAAAAGGTAATCAAGTGCACAAAAAGAAGTTAGCTAACATTTTTCGTATCGTTTCAATTTTATCGAATGTTTTCCAAGAAGTGAGAGCTAATCGTTCTTTAAAACCTATGCAGGAAGTAGTGGAGATACCAATCATATGATTTCGAGAACAAAGTCTGAGTCTCGAAAGGAAAACTTATACGAAGATAAAGATTCATCGGTGCCTACTTTTGATGTACTAGACATATTTGCTGCGACCGAGAATTTTTCTGCTACCAATAAACTTGGACAAGGTGGCTTCGGTTCTGTTTACAAGGTACACATATATTGTGTGAATTACCAAAGAGGAAAGATTTTCATATATTTATGATAAGGTGAATAGTTTGGGGGAATACACATCAGTCATTTGTCTAAGGATAATAGTGAGAAAATGAACGATTTTGAACCTAACCTTTTTATATCGTTGATAAATTATTTTTGTTAATAATTTTGATTTTCTTAGATATAATTTTGATTTGGTTAGGGTACACTATCCAGTGGGCAAGAAATAGCAGTGAAAAGGTTGTCTCAAACTTCAAGACAAGGAATTGGCGAATTTAAGAATGAAGTACGATTAGTTTCCAAACTCCAACACAAGAATCTAGCAAGGATATTTGGTTGTTGCATTCACGGAGAGGACAAGATGTTGATATATGAGTACTTGTCAAACAGAAGCCTCGACTTCTTCATCTTTGGTTTGTATTTTAATCCCCTTTCAATTCAGTGCATTATATTTTCCTTTCATTATTCCATAGTTAAGTGTCCATGAAAACATTTGATTAGTTGATATGTTTCATTGATCTAGATAAAACGAAAGGGGTGATATTGGACTGGATGAGACGATTTGAAATCATCATAGGGATTGCTCGAGGTTTATTGTATCTGCATCAAGATTCAAGACTGAAAATCATCCACAGAGATTTAAAAGCAAGCAATGTTCTGCTGGATGCTACAATGAACCCAAAAATTTCAGATTTTGGGATGGCTAGGTTATTCGGAGAGGATCAAATAGAGGCCAATACAGAAAGAGTTGTTGGAACCTAGTAAGAATTAAACTATATACAAAACTTGGTTTTGCTTCTTCGGAGATTTTTTTAGACAAGTTTTTATTCTTCTACATGAAATGTTGCAGTGGGTACATGTCTCCGGAGTATGCAATGGAAGGCCTTTATTCAACAAAATCAGATATTTTTAGCTTTGGAGTCTTGACACTTGAGATTGTGAGCAGCACGAGAAGCAACCAGTGTTACCAAGCAAGACCATCCTCTAGCTTGATTGGTTATGTAAGTGCTCTTTTCCACCTAAAATAAGTTATGTCCTATAATACGACACTAGGTTATTGGATCATGCCCTTGGTAGTTAGAAACTAATCATATTTACAATTTTACTCACTCATTTAAAAATTTAGTTGAAACCAAATAACCCACAAAATTTGTTCAATAAGATGTAGCAAATCCTCATAAAAAAAGATGTAGTAAATCTATAGGAATTGACGGTTTGATAAGTAGTTCATCATAATTGTCTGTTTGATTCCGGTTGATTCTGAATCCTTGCAAAGGCATGACTAATTTGGTCAAGGCAGACTTCTTGTTGCATAGTTCCCGTAAAAAATGAATCACTCAATTGAGAAAGAAACCTGAATAGTTCGTATTGTTGTACACACACTAGGTGTGGGACTTGTGGAGTGAAGGAAGATCGTTGGACATGGTGGATTCATCGACAATGGGAGAATCATTTTCCACGGATCAAGTCATGAGGTGCGTTCAGATTGGACTCTTGTGCGTCCAAGAATCCCCAATCGATCGACCGACTATGTTAGATGTTGTTTTCATGTTGGGAAATGCAAACACTCTTCCATCTCCCAAGAAGCCCGCATTCATACTCAACAAAAAATATGATGACGCATATCCAGCAATGACCACCGCCACCGGATCATCTGGAGTTCCTTCCATTAACCACTTAACAACAACCACTTTGGTAGCTAGATGATATATAGATGACAAGCATATATAAAATGTAGTGCTTCATTTTTCACTTGAGCTTAGTAATTTTTGTGTAGTTGCTAAAAATAAACAACTATGTGGTTCTGCATCTTAAACTCTACTTTGTTCACCATCAAACTATGGGGAAAGTATATTTGGTTCTGCATCTTAAGTCCTGGTATTGATGCTTACCTTCTGGGATTTGTTTCACCAAAGAAAGTATGACGATGCATACTCAGCCACAACTAGTCACACCGGACCACCGGATTTCTTTTATCAGTTTATGACAAAAAACAAACCACCGCGATTTGAAATCATCATACGAATTGCTTGAGGTTTATTATATTTACATCAAAATTCAAGGTTGAAAATCATCCACAACAATCTAAAAGAAAGCAATGTTGAACTAGATGCTGAATCCTAAAAGATCATATTTCAGGACGGGTTCGATTATTCAAAAAAGGAACAAATAGAGGCCAATATAAATAGAATTGTACGAACCTAGTAAGAAAATTAACTTTAAAACCCAATTTCGGATTTGAGGCAACAATTTTTTTATTCTAGTAAATAATTTTTGAAGCGGATTCATGTCACCAGAATATGCAATGGAGGGTCTATACAAAGTTTTAGATAAGGGGAACCATTTCTTCCACACATGTGCGACTACTGACGATCACATATGTACAATTGTACATGGGGATGTAGGGTCCTAGATAAGGAAACAAAACGCCACAAACCATTGACTTGGAGAAATAATACAAAGAGAG
Source organism: Linum tenue (assembly GCA_946122785.1). NCBI lineage: Eukaryota > Viridiplantae > Streptophyta > Magnoliopsida > Malpighiales > Linaceae > Linum > Linum tenue. The sequence goes on from CAMGYJ010000008.1 coordinate 89,382,076, forward strand.
AAATATCTCACAAAAGTCTGTCGACGGATGAAATTGTGTTCACATTAAATCTAGAGAAAAAAATTACTAGTTACCACAAAAATGTGGTTCTTCTTATCATCTTGTGTGTCAAATTTGATCTAAAAAGTAAAAACTCGCTAAATTCTAACACTTTGAAACTTTGATCTTACTAATAGAGACCATACTTTTTTTTTTTTTTTTGATAGGAAAGAGACCATACTTTTGAGAATGTGAAACTTTGGTTGTATGGTTGGAGATGGTCTCAATAGACGGTTTCTTTCCCATCCAAAAATTCCAAAGTCAAACACTCTTTTTTGTGTTGACTTGCGTGTGGGACATTTTGTGAAGTCTCACGCGTAGCATTTGCCAATTGCCATTGTGCACCATTCACAGAGAAAAGCAACAATGTTCTTCTGCTTGTCTGAGTAAAATTGAACATGAACCACATCGGTGGTATCTCCATTTCCTTGATTATCATGGAGCTCCAAGCCATTTTTGTGCTTCTTCTACTCTTCCTCGTTCTTCCCTTTCCTTGTTCTTCATCTACAGACACCATCCGATTCAACGAATCTCTTGCGGATGGCCAAGTACTCGTTTCCCGTGGAGAAAAATACACTCTGGGTTTCTTCAGCCCCGGGGAATCAACCAACCGATACCTTGGAATCTGGTTCACCAAAGTTCCCACACATGTCGTGGTTTGGGTCGCCAACCGAGACGATCCGATCAACGATACATCCGGTTCACTCTCCATCGACCCCCGAGGAGGCGGATTGGTTTTGAGCAGGGGAAGACAGAGTCCCACCACTACTACTACTACTGCTTTCATTTCGTGGTCTACAAATGTCTCCACCGGATCGAATCCGGTGGCGGCTCGACTGTCGGACGAAGGCAATTTCGTTCTGCTCCGACAGGAGGGCGATCAAGAGGCAGTTCTATGGCAGAGCTTCGCTAATCCGACGGACTCGTACCTACCGTACACGGTGCGAAAAACAGGACCGGACTACGCGATTCGGTCCTGGAAGTCCCCTGACGACCCTGCGACAGGGGACTGGTCCTATTTCCTGGACCCGAGCGGGTCGCCTCAATTGACAGTGTACAGAGGTCGAACCAAGCAGTGGAGGAGCGGACCGTGGAACGGGATCGGCTGGTCCGGGATCCCGGACCTGGCTCGAGTCTCCGTATTTTTCTTCACCGTGGAGATCGACGAGAACGACACGACCATCATTTGGGGACTTCGGGACCCCGCCATGATATCCAGGGTGTACCTGGATCCGGCGGGGACCTTGAGCCGCGGGGTGTGGCTGGACGAGGAAGGGCGCTGGGATGAGGTTTTTCGATATCCGACGGAGTTCTGCGACGTTTTCGGGAACTGCGGGCCGAACGGGCTGTGACCCTTATAGAGCTGTAGGGGAGTTCCCCTGCATCTGTCTTCCGGGGTTCGAGCCGAGGTCGCCGATCGATTGGTCCTTGAGAAACGCCCTGGGAGGGTGCGTCAGGAAGCGAGCGAGGAATTTGAGTTGTGGAGGGGATGGTGGTGGTGGTGACGGATTTGTGAAATTGAAAAATGCTAAAGTTCCTGATACGACGACCGCTGTGCGGATTGCGGGTGTGGATTTGAGCGGGTGTGCAGGGGAGTGTTTGAGGAACTGTTCCTGTACGGCTTACGCGAGCTCGAATTTGACGAGTGGGATTGGGTGCATTTTGTTGTTCGGGGATTTGGTTGATACGAGGCTGATTAAGGGTGCGGGACAGGACTTGTACGTGCTAGCCGACGCAATTGAATTGGGTAAGCGTGAATTTTTGGCATCGTGGAGTTTAATTTGTCCACATTGTTCTTGAAGACAAGGAATTTTTTAACACTTGCTTATAGCTGAATACAGGAAACGGTTGAGAGGATACGAGGAAAAGAAGAAGAAGATGTTAGCGATCGGATTGACTTTTGTTGGTGCGGCCATCATATTGGGAGTTTCGGCAGTGTATTATTGCCTCCTGAAACGGAAAAGAAAAGGTAATCAAGTGCATAAAGCTAAGTGCGTTAACATTGTCTGTATCGTTTCAATTTTATTTCATGTTTCGCAAAAAAAAATTGTTAGATGATTATTCCTTAAAACCTATGCAGGAAGTAGTGGAGGTTCCAATCATATGATTTTGAGAACGAAGTCCGAATCTCAAGAGGAAAACTTATACGAAGATAAAGATTCATCAGTACCAATTTTCGATGTACTTGACATATTTGCTGCCACCGAGAATTTTTCTGATGCCAATAAACTCGGACAAGGGGGCTTCGGTTTGGTTTATAAGGTACATATATTTGCCGCCACTGAGAATTTTCCTGTTGCCAATAATCATTTGTCCAAGGATAGTAAAGATAAGATTGAAGATTTTGAGTCTACCCTTTTTATGTAATAGTTATGATTTTGATTTGGTTAGGGTACACTATCTAGCGGGCAAGAAATAGCCGTGAAAAGATTGTCCCAAACATCAAGGCAAGGAATTCGTGAATTCAAGAACGAAGTACGATTAGTGTCCAAACTTCAACATAAGAATCTAGCAAGGATATTTGGTTGTTGCATTCATGGAGAGGACAAGATGTTGGTCTATGAGTACTTGCCAAATAGAAGCCTTGACTTCTTCATCTTTGGTATATTTTTCATCCCCTTTCAATCCAGTGCATTATATTATTCTTTTATTATTCCATAGTTAATTGTCGATGAAAACATCTTATTAGTTGATGTGTTCCTTTGATCTAGATAAAACTAAAGGCTTGCTATTGGGCTGGATGAGACGATTTGAAATCATCATAGGAGTTGCTCGTGGTTTATTGTATCTACATCAAGATTCAAGGTTGAAAATCATTCACAGAGACCTAAAGGCAAGCAATGTTCTGCTAGATGCTACAATGAACCCCAAAATTTCAGATTTTGGGTTGGCTAAGTTATTTGGAGAGGATCAAATAGAGGCCAATACAGATAGAGTTGTTGGAACCTAGTAAGAATAGTAACTTAACTTTATATAAAACCTAGTTTCCTTCTTAAGATATTCTTCCTGAGACAAGTTTTGATTCTTCTACATGAGATTTTGCAGTGGGTACATGTCTCCAGAGTATGCAATGGAAGGCCTTTATTCGACAAAATCAGATGTTTTTAGCTTTGGAGTCTTGACACTTGAGATTGTGAGCAGCACGAGGAGCAATCAGTGTTACCAAGGAAGTTCATCATCTAGCTTGATTGGTCATGTAAGTGCTCTTTTCCACCTAAAAGAAGTTATGTCCTTTAATACGCGACTAGGTTATTGGACCATGTTTTCGGTAGTAAGAAACTAATCATACTTACAATTTCACTCACTCATTTGAAATTTTGGTTGAAATCAAATAAGTCACAGAATTGTTCCGATAAGATGTAGTAAATATATAATAATTGACTGTTTGATAAGTAGTTCTTCCTAATTGACTGATTGATTCTTGTTGAGTTTGAATCCTTGCAAAAGCATGACTAATTTGGTCAAGGCTGAACTTCTTGTCGCATAGTTCATGGGAGAAAATGAATCACTCGGTTGAGAAAGACGACTGAATAGTTCGTATTGTACATACAATAGGTGTGGGACTTGTGGAGTGAAGGAAGAGCATTGGACATGGTGGATTCATCAACAATGGGAGAATCATTTTCCACGGAACAAGTCATGAGGTGCATTCAAATAGGACTCTTGTGTGTCCAAGAATTCCCGACAGATCGACCGGCTATGTCAGACGTTGTTTTCATGTTGGGAAATGCAACTACCCTTCCATCTCCCAAAAAGCCAGCATTCGTACTCAATAAAAAGTATGATGATGCAGATCCAGCAACGAGCAGTGCCACTGGATCATCGGGAGTTCCTTCAGTTAACCGCGTATCAATAACCACTTTGGTAGCTCGATGATATATAGACGACAACCATATATTGTAAGAGAAACAAATTGGTGTTTCACTATTCATAATTTCTTTTGTGTAATTGCTAATACTAGACAACTCTGTGCTTCTGGATCTTTAGCTCTGCTTTGTTCAGCACAGAGGTACAAATGTACAATCAAACTATGGGAAGAAGAAAACTTTAATTGGTGACGAAATGAACTAACGTACATTGGGCCAGCAATAGATTAAAGGCCGAAGCCCATTCGGTAATGTGTTTGCGGAGGCCTGGTATTAATGCTTACCTTGTTGGATTTGTTTCTCGCTTCAACGACGTAAAGTTGATAGGAAAAGATTTTATGGAGGTCCACGTCAAGGACGGAGCCAGGATTTTTCGGTAGGAGGGACCATTTGATTTTTTTTTGCGACAAACTAATAGTAAAAAAATCATATGTAAAAGGAAATATTAGTTTCGAATGGTACATAAATTTTTTATCCAAGACCATATAAAATTGTGTCCAACATAATCATCATGATATATCTTGTTCGATGTATTTTATCACGGAACATATTATTTATGGGTGTTGTAACTGAAACTTAGGATATGTTATATTGGTAGGAAAGGTTAACATATGGTAAAATTTCACTTTAAAATTACATGAAATTGATTTTGAAAAAGATTAAATAAAATTAAAAAGTATTAAAAATGTTAAAATCGTATGGAAAAAAAGATAAATTTCACTGAAAATTACATGAAATTGACTTTAAAGTGTGAAATAAAGACAATCTCAAGAGTTAGCCTAATGATAATGCGGGTTGAGAACATCCACCACATCAGAATTAGCCTAATAATGCAGGATGAGAACATTCACCACATAAGAATTTCGTATTTTAGGTCAACAACCGGCAAGAAAAAAGTAAAATAAAATGAAAAATGGGCAACAAAACAAAGATAAGAATCGAACCTCAATCCCATCCTAAATAAGGAAAATAGAACTATCCTCCATCCACTATGCTACAACATTATTATTGTTACAAGTTACCCATACTTGGTTTTATCCAACTCCAGAATTTTAGGGGGACCATGGCCCCTCCTAGTCCTTAGCTGGCTCCGTCCCTGTCCCACGTTACGTCAAGATTGATCAATTCATAAACCTTTGTTCAAAATTGGGACAAAGTACCTATGTTGTACTTAGTGTCTACACTTCTGTAATAAAATTGTTTGTACAACAATCATGGGATCGGTTAGCTTGACTACCCCTAAAGGGGTAGTGATTTTTGACACCCTCTTTATGATTGGCCAATTTTACTTCTAATCATTGGCAAGTATTAATTAAACTGGTTTTTTATTTTTTTTAATCTTGTAATTTGGGGTCTCTCACCACATTGGAAAAGAGAAAGAATCTGGGGAAAAACAAAATCACCCCCATTAATTACATAATTAATTTCTCTCACTGGTACATTAATTACACGTACCACTCCACTGGTACACGTACCACTCCACTGGTACACGTACCACTCCACTGGTACACGTACCACTCCACTGGTACACGTACCACTCCACTGGTGCGAGCAATCCACAAGGTAGGTTACAGTGAGAACAATACCAGTGCAATGATATTTTTCATAACAATGATAAACAATAACGGAGTAACAATGCAGTACCACTTCAATGATACAAATACCACTCCACTGGTACACGTACCACTCCACTGGTGCGAGCAATCCACAAGGTAGGTCAGAGGCGATCCCAGGATGGCGGCAGCTGGAGATAGGAGGATGGTGGTGGGGGAAGGCGCTGGAGAGTTTTGGTCGTTTCAGAGTAGATGAGGGTTCTGGTTAAAATGAAATCAAAATGGAAAGAGGGCCCAAATGGAGAGAGAAGGAGACGAAAGGAAGAAAAAAGGCAATTAATTGCACATTTGGGGGGGGGAGTTTTTTTCTGATTCCCCGTATTCTTTCCCTTTCCAATGTGGGTGAGAGACCCCAAATTACAAGATTAAAAAAAATAAAAAAACCAGTTTAATTAATACTTGCCAATGATTGAAAATAAAATTGGCCAATCATAAAGGGGGTGTCGAAAATCACTACCCCTTTAGGGGTTAGCATAGTATCCGACCCCAACAATCTTATATAACTTTTCTTCTGTCAAAACAACTTAATTCGCTGAAGACAAATGAACTGCAATAAGATGTGTATCTTTATATATGAATCAAGTGTTATTAAAAAAAAAATATGAATCAACTTAAACGTAAACAAAAAAACAAAAAAAAAAACAATCAATAAACATGAAAGCCAGTTATTACATATTTCCCATCTCTCCACAAAGGGCCTCTGAAAGGACAGAGGATCTCCGTACTCATTAACTATTCCCATCACCCTGGTTATTATATTATATCATTAATTAATTAATAAAAATATGATTAATTACGATCTGGCTGGCGGCGGCTGCTGGATAAGATGATGATTAACATAATTATTCCTAATTAATTAAATAAATAAATAATCAAGCCTGGCGGTAAAGCTCCGGCGAAAGGCGTGGGGTCAGCACGACCTCCAGCGGCTTCGCCTTGGCGAGCGTGGTGCTGTCGGCCTCCGTCATGTCCACCGGCAGGTCAAACGGCGTCCCAAAGTCAAACGCCTGGATCAGCCTCGCCGCCGTCAGCTGCACCACCTGCATCCCGAAGTTCATCCCGGGGCACGACCGCCGCCCGGTGCCAAACGGCAGGTACTCGAAATCCCTCCCGTAGATGTCCACCTTCACCTCCTTCTCGTGGAACCTCTCCGGCCTGAACTCGTCCGGCTCGGGGAACATCTCCGGGTTCCGGTGAAGCTTCCAGAAGTTGGCGAAGAAGCGCGTCCCCTTCGGCACGTGGTAGCCACGGATGGTGATATCCTCCGACGCCACGCGCGGCACCGAGATCGGCCCCGCCGGGTTCATCCTCAGCGTCTCCCTTATCACCGCGTGCAGGTACGTCAGGTTTTCGAGGTCCGAGTCCTCCACGATCCGGTCAAACCCTACTTTCTCGTCGATCTCTTGCTTCAGCGCCGCCATGGCTCGCCGGTTGTTCAGCAGGTTCGACAGCATCCACGTCAGCGTCACCGATGTCGTGTCCGCCGCCGCAATGATCACCGCCTATATATTAAACCACAATATTAAAATTATTATTAGCCTATAATAATATCAGTAATTGTTAATCTCAAGACCAGCACGTAAGAATTAGGGTTAGGACGTAAAAAAAAAAAAAAATACCATGGCGGTTGACTTTATGATGGTTTCCTTGTCGTGTTTGGAAGAAGGGTCGAAGTTGTCATCGACAACTGAGAGCATGACGTCGATGAAATCCTCGGGGACCAAGTTGTCACCCAACTTGTTCCTCTTCACCTTGTGCTCGTCGATCCAACCGTCCACGATCACGTCCAGCTCCTTGGAGATCCTCCTCATGGCCTTCTTCATCCCCTTGATGTCGATCCACCCGAGGATCGGGATCAGATCCGACAGAACGAGGGACCCGTTCACGTCCATGAACTCCCTGATGAGCTCCCCCACGGGGCGGCCTCCAGCATCGGCCTGCAGGCCGACGCTGTCTGCCAGGTTCTCGAAGTACTTCTTCCCCGCCACCATCCTGGTGATGATGTTGAGGACAAAGTTCTGTAGCCAGTCGCTGATCACCACCACCTCGTGATCAGCCTGCTGGCTGCTGCTGCACTGGAGGTGGAGGTCCCTGATCAGGACGTCCACCTCGGAGACCTGGACGTGCCTCAGTGCCCTGATCCTGGGGAGGGACATAATCTCGGTGATGATGAGCTTCTTGACGTTGCGCCAGTACTCTCCGTAGGAGGCGAACCCGAAGACGGCGAAGTTGTTGCCGAGGATCTTGCCCTGCGTGGAAGGAGGGCGGGCGGCGAGGGCTCTGTCGTTTTTCACGAAGCAGTCCTTCATGGACTCGAAGTCGCTGACCACCACGGTTGGGTAGGCGCCGAGGCGGATGGTGAACATGCTGCCGTGCTTGTCGGCGAAGGAGGCCAGCTTCCTGGCCAGCGTGTCTTCGCCGCCGAGGAGGTGGAGGTGGCCGATGAAAGGCAAGCCTCCTGGGATTTCCGGGATTTGCAGAGGTTTGTTTTTTCCGTTGCTAGGGTTGACCACCAGCTTGTGGAGGATCAGAAGGAAGAGGACTCCCGAAAGTGCGAAGAGTATTGAAGCAAGATCCATGGCTGTAGATCGTCGAGCTGCTTGGCTATGGAGGATTGATTAGTTAGTTTGTGGGATGAAAAGAGATGCGTGGGGTGGGAAATGTTTAAATAGGTGGCCTGGTGATCGGCTTTTGCATGCATGCATGGCGCCGCCCACGTGGAAAGAGATATAAGTAAAACCGAAATATGATTGTTTAAAGAAAAAACATGCAATAGCTATATCTCTTTGTCCATAGTTCACGGTACCGGTTTAGGGCCGCCGGCAGATTGGAATTTTCAATTGTTTTCGGGGGGGGGGGGGGGGGGGGGGGGGGGGGGAGTCAAAATTCCAATATTATTATGGTCAGGGGTAAAATTATAAAATAATCTGACTTTTCTCTTATGATATTAGAAAAAAAATGATTATAGGTCAAGAAAAGAAACCAGGAATTGTAGAGGTGGGGAGAAAACTACCTACCTTTCATGGATAGCTACAATACGATAGTCAAAACAGGGATGACGGTCTTACTGGCCTGCAAGTATTCCATCGGCGGTCTACGGAAGGTTCAGACCTACGGGCGAAAGTAGAAGAGTTATCAACATTTCGTATAAGGAAATTGTTAATATTCATATATCAAATTTCTCTCGATAACTCAAATTGTCAGGACCTGTTAATTTACGACGTAACAAAATCAAAACTCGCCACGACAGCATAGAACTCAGTTCTGGTTGAGGGGAAACTCGATGGATGGTGTCACGACCTTACTCTCGATCGTGCGGCCCTAGCTCTCAAATCCGTTAGAGCGCTAGGCAGCCTTTCTCTCAACTCACTTGAAAGCAAAGAACAAGAACAAAGAGACAAAGGATTGGGAGAACTCTCTAGTGTGTATTACTCTCAAAAATGATGGAATGAGTTACAAGTGAGGGAGAAGGCTCCTTATATAGGCCTCTCCTCATACAAGGCATCAATGCCCCTCATAATGTCCCTCTACTACATCAATACACCCATTAAGTCCCCCCATTATGCACTCTATAAATACTACCATAATGTAGCTAATAAGTGCACCATTAAGCTCTCTATTAAGGTGGAGAATCCTAGGAGCATCTCTATGCTACTAGTCTTCCATGCATGACACATGTGCAGCCTTGTTGTCACCTTGTTGGCGCCATGTCATCGGCCACATGTGACATCCTCCCCCACCTATGCTCGCGACGCCCTCGTCGCGTCCTCTTGATGGAATGCCTCGATCAAGTCCTTGTTCTTCCAAAGCGTGAGCTCTTTCTCCCAAGTTGCTTCACTTTCCGGAAGGTTGCGCCACTTGACCAAGTACTCCACAAAGCTTGGATGTACGCCACGACGAGGAATGACACGACGCGCCATGACTTCTTCAACTTCATGGTCGTGTGTCTTGGTGATGAGTGTTGGAGCGCGCTGCGACTCTCTTCGTTGCTCATCATCCTTGTCTTCGTGGAAAGGCTTGAGTTGGCTCACATGAAAGACCGGATGGATCTCCAAGTGCGTCGGCAACTCAACCTTGTATGCCACCGCGCCAATCCTCTTCACGATGGAGAATGGCCCTTCATAGCGGCGAAGCAGTCCCTTGTGCACGTTCTTGAGATGCTTGAAGCGATGAGGAAAGAACTTGACCATCACCATGTCTCCCTCTTCAAACTCCAAGTGCCGCCTTTTCTTGTCCGCCCATTTCTTCATCTTCTTACTAGCGCGGGCTAAGTAAGACTTGGCCATCTCCATCTTCTCGTGCCAGCCTTTAGCGAACTTGTAGGCTGCCGGACTGTTGCCTCTATATCCCGTTGCCACCGTAGTAGGTGTCAAAGGTTGCTGCCCCATCGCCAACTCAAATGGACTCGCGTTGGTCGACTCGCTGCGGTGCAAGTTGTAGGAGAACTGTGCCGTGTCCATCAACTTCACCCAATCTCGTTGGTTTGCACTCACGTAGTGCCGCAAGTACACTTCCAACAAGGCATTCACCCGCTCCGTCTGTCCGTCGCTTTGAGGATGAAATGCCGTCGAGAAGTTCAAGTCAGAGCCCATGATCTTGAACAACTCTCGCCAAAATCTGCCCGTGAAGCGCCCATCTCTGTCACTCACGATGTTGCTAGGAACGCCCCAATACTTGACCACGTTCTTGAAGAATAGCCGCGCCGCATCCTCTGCCGTCATGTCTTTTGGCCCGGGGATGAACACTCCATACTTCGAGAACCGATCCACAACCACCATGATGCAACCGCATCCATCGACTTTGGGAAGTCCGATGATGAAGTCCATGCTTACACTCTCCCATGGTCGTTGAGGTGTGGGCAAGGGCTCTAGCAAGCCTGCCGGGCTTCTCTGCTCCATCTTGTCTTGTTGGCACACAAGACAAGTCTTCACATACATCTCCACGTCGTCTCTCATACGCGGCCAGAAGTATACTTCTTCGATGAGCGCTTGCGTTCTCTCGATGCCGGGATGGCCCGCCCACTTGGAGTCATGGCACTCCTTCATGATCTCTTTCCTCAAGTTGGCCCACCTTGGCACGAACACTCGCTCTCCCTTGGTCATGATGAGCCCATCCTTCATCCAAAACCGTCGAGTCTTGCCTTGCTCGATGTACTCGGCCACGGTTTTGGCGAAGGGGTCATGGCCAAGGCCTTCAACGATCCGCTCCTTCAAAGGAAACATGGGCTGGCTGACGCTTGCGGCTGCACTCTTGCGGCTAAGAGCATCGGCAACGGAATTCGCCTTGCCTGGGTTGTACTCCATGACAAAATCGAACTCGGCCAAAAAGTCTTGCCACCTTGCTTGCTTGGGGGTGAGCTTCTTCTGCGTCAGAAAGTAGCTCGTTGCCACGTTGTCCGTCTTCACTACGAACTTTGACCCCAACAAGTAGTGCCTCCATGTGCGCAAGCAATGCACCACGGCCGTCATCTCCTTCTCTTGAACGGTGTATCGCCTCTCCGTCTCGCTAAGCTTCCGATTCTCGAAGGCAATGGGATGCCCATCTTGCATCAACACTCCTCCAATCGCAAAGTCGGATGCATCGGTCTGCACTTCGTAGGCCAACGTTGGGTTGGGGAGCACGAGCACGGGCTCCTTCACCACCGCTTGCTTCAAGGCCTCGAATGCTTCTTGGCACCTTTCTGACCAATCCCACGCCTTGTTCTTCTTCATGAGATCCGTCAAGGGTGCTGCAATGTTGGAGTAGCCCTTGATAAACCTCCGATAGTAGTTGGCAAGGCCGAGGAATGACCGCAATTCTGGCACCTTCGTCGGCGGCTCCCATTCTTGGATTGCCTGCACCTTTGCTCCATCCATCCTCAACTTGCCTCCACCAATGATGTGCCCCAAGAATGGAACCTCCGTGGCGGCAAATGTTCACTTCTCCCTCTTGACGTACAACTCATTGTCGCGAAGGACTTGGAAGACTTGGCGTAGGTGCTCGGCATGCTCGTCGAGTGTTTTGCTATACACGACGATGTCATCCAAGTAGACCACGACAAACCGGTCCAAGAATGGCTCGAACACTTGATTCATCAAAGTGCAAAACGTGGCTGGTGCGTTGGTGAGACCGAATGGCATCACAAGAAACTCGTAAGAGCCATACCTCGTCACACAAGCTGTCTTTGGCTCGTCGCCCTCTGCTATCCGCACTTGATAGTAGCCCGAGCGAAGATCTAGCTTGGTGAACCACATAGCATCTCCAAGCTGGTCGAACAGATCGCCAATGTTGGGAATCGGCCACTTGTTCTTCACCGTCAACTTGTTGATGGCTCTATAGTCGATGCACATGCGCAACGACCCTTCCTTCTTCTTTTGGAACAGCACCGGTGCTCCAAAAGGTGACTTCGATGGCCGCATGTAGCCTGCGTCCACCAAGTCCTTGAGCTGCCTCCGCAACTCCTCTAACTCTGGTGGCGACATGCGGTATGGTGCTCGCGAAGGGGGCTTCGCTCCTGGCTCCAACTCGATCTTGTGGTCCTCCTCTCTTCTTGGTGGCAGCTTCTTGGGCAACTCCGATGGCATCACGTCGTCGAACTCTTCGAGGACGCCTTCGATGATGGGAGTTGTGATTCCCGCTGAGCCTCCTTCTTCCTCCATTTTCAAGGACACAAGAAAGGTTGGTTCATTCTTCTTGAACCCCTTCAACACTTGCATGGCCGATAGAGCACTATGGGCGCCATCTTCTCTCAAGAGATGGATCGTGTGAAACTCCCCCTCCTTCTCCAAGCACATCGTGTTGGAGTTGGGCTTCAAGAGCACTCCCTCCTTGTCGAGGAAGTTGATGCCGAGGATGACTGGGTGATCGTCCATGGTGACGACGGAAAAGTCGATGAGACCTTCCCACTCGCCGAGCTTCATTGGCACGTTGTGAGCAACTCCATGGATTGGGATGGACTCCGAATTGATCGTCTTGAGCCTCCCTTGCCCCTTCTCGTAAGCAATACCCAGCCGGTTTGCCTCCTCGATGCGAAGGAAGTTGTCCGTGGCACCGGTATCCACCAAAGCTTTTGACTCGCCTTGCATGAATTGCGCCAGAACATAGCACCTCCCACGCTTGCTCTCCTTGACGTAGGTCTTTGCCGCGCCAAGCTTGCGGATTGAGCCAATCTTGGCCTCCGCCGCCTTGGGCTCCTCTTCTTGAGCTTCCATGGCCGCCAATCTCTCCTTCCTTGGGCAATCCCGCACTCGATGTGGTCCATCGCAAAGGAAGCAAGACATGGGTTTTGGCTCGTACTTACCCCCTTTGCTCGAACCACCTTGGTGTTGTTGAGCGCGAGTGCCCTCCTTGAAAGGCTTCTGCTGTTCTCCACCCTTGTTGGGCTTCGAACTCTTCTCTTTGCCGCTGCTCTCCTGCCTTTTGTACTCGACAAAAGACTCCGCCGTGGCCATGGCAGTTGCAAGGTCTTGCACTCCTCGACGTTGCATCTCCATCTTGGCCCATGGTTGCAGCCCATCAAGAAAGCCGTGCATGGCCTCCTTGTCCGTGATGTCCGGGATCTCTAGAAGCAGCTCCGAGAATTCTTTCACGTATTCTCGAACTCCACCCCTCTGGGTGAGTCTTCTCAACTTCGAACGGGCTTCAAATTCCACGTTCTCCGGGTAGAACTGCCTCTTGATTTCTCTCTTGAAATCTTCCCACGTTACCATCACACAAGTACCTCTTTCGACGTCCGCTTCACGTCGCCTCCACCACACCATTGCAACATCGACCAAGTATAGTGGAGCGGTACGAAGTTTTACCTCATCCTCTTGGATGCCGGATGCCTTGAAGTATTGCTCAAGACTCCAAAGGAAGTTCTCTAACTCCCTCGCGTTCCTTGAACCTCCGAAGTTCTTCGGTCTTGGAACATCAGCACGTGGGACGGATTGCACCGGGGCTGGTCCGCTAGCCATGGCTCTCTTCACGAGAGTGACCTCACTCTTGAGGTCTGCAATCTCCTCCTTCACGCCGACCAGCTCAGCCTGGACTTGCTCTTTCACAACTTCAAGGGCGTTGTTCATGGAGGCGGTGATGGTGTTGTTGATGAGGGCCACAAGCTCTTCCCGCATCCCATCATGGTTGATCTCCAAGGTTGTCAACCTACCCGCCATTCCTTGAACATCGCTTTTGACTTGGGCGAAGTTACCTCCCAAATCCTCGATGGTAGTGATATCTTCCGCCATCTTCACTTCCATCCTCGAGACTCGCCTCTCTAGAGACTTGAGAGGATCACGAGTGCTCGACGTACCTTTTCCTCTCTGGCCCGGTGTGGGCTCTCTTCCACGCGGCTTTTCAGCATCGTCGTGAACTTCTGATCCCGACATTTTTGGTGAGGTTCTTCCTTTCCTTCTGGCTCTAGGTTCAACTTTGCTTGCACAAAGCCGAACCAGGCTCTGATACCACTTGTCACGACCTTACTCTCGATCGTGCGGCCCTAGCTCTCAAATCCGTTAGAGCGCTAGGCAGCCTTTCTCTCAACTCACTTGAAAGCAAAGAACAAGAACAAAGAGACAAAGGATTGGGAGAACTCTCTAGTGTGTATTACTCTAAAAAATGATGGAATGAGTTACAAGTGAGGGAGATGGCTCCTTATATAGGTCTCTCCTCATACAAGGCATCAATGCCCCTCATAATGTCCCTCTACTACATCAATACACCCATTAAGTCCCCCCATTATGCACTCTATAAATACTACCATAATGTAGCTAATAAGTGCACCATTAAGCTCTCTATTAAGGTGGAGAATCCTAGGAGCATCTCTATGCTACTAGTCTTCCATGCATGACACATGTGCAGCCTTGTTGTCACCTTGTTGGCGCCATGTCATCGGCCACATGTGACAATGGTCTATGGAAAGTTGCTGACCTGCGCATTTTCAAACATGCATGGAGAGTTTTGACAAATTAGATCAATGATGATGGCTTATGATCATGTCTGTTGGAAATTTGCAACTTGGGTCAAAACTGACCGTCGTCTGGACCAACGGGTTACACATTCCACCTAAGTTCTTCACCGCCATTGAAGCGGAGAGATATACGTCTCTCTCATCACCATAACGTTCGACTTTTTTTTTTTCTTTCGAAAACCATAACGTTGTAGACTTTTAGTTGCATGGGCAAACAATGCAAAGTTTACTCAAAATATATCGTGGTTTGATCCCCACCGCAAAGATCTGGGTCAGCCCTTCATATTATTAAATCAAACAGCGTACATCTCTTCTGTGATATATCCTACAATATCTCGTATATAATTTGTATCCGGCTGTTTTTAATATCTATGACAAAAAAATAAAAATCAGTAGTGTAAAGGTTACATAACAGTTGATCAAAGGTGTCATGTTAAAACAACGACAATGGCTTTGTACTTTATGTAACTTCACGCAGATTCTCATTACGTACAAATATAATTTATTGCCAAATATTTAAGTAATGTTATTCTACAACTATTACATAAGCTAAGCACATCTTGCTTAGGCATTATGTACTGAAATTCTTACCTAAGTATTAGTTCATATAAATATAATTAATTTTGTCTTTATTTATTCATATAATTTTGTATTTATTCACGTTGATGTTATTCACTCAATACTAATGATTACTCATGCAGTTTGGTGTTAATCACGTCATTGTAAAATTAATTTTTATATTATAAAATATATTAAAATGTATGTAGATGATGATAAATGCTAATTTATTTTTAACAAAAGAAAAATGATAAATTCAAATTTAAATACATGAAATATTCTCAAGACAAATTATTAGATGGAAAAAGAGAAATTTTGAAGTTCCATTTAATATAAATAAACACTAAATTTTATTTAATAATCACCAAATAACGTGAATGGACTCGATATAGAATGTTGCTGTCATGTAAGAGTGATTAATTCTTCCTTCAAGCGAAACGAAGCTCCACTGCCACCCATCAAGACGATTCTACAATTTCACAATAATAGGATCCCAAGCCGCCATGTTGGGCCTAGGACAACCCAAAGGGATCCCCAGATAAGTTTTTGGCACGTAGCCCTAGTTGCATCCAAAGAGATTAATTAGCATATAATTGAGAATTTAGGCTGGGGAAAAAGCTATTTTGTGTTTAGGTTTTGGAGAAGAAAGCGAAGAATGACTGAATAATACGAGGATAGATTAAGAAACTGAAGTCATTCTGCAGCCATTATGCCTGCGATTTGGAAACTACAACCGAAGAACAAAATAAAGAAAAGAAACTCGACCAGAAAGATGGTCGGAAAACGAAGAGCCTAACAATCTTCCCACTTCCTATCTACCCAGAATCACTCTCTATAGACAAGAAGACTGAAGATTGATCTAAGACCCGAACCCTTGACAACCCAATAGTTTTGCTATTCAAGCTGCAACCGTTACTTTGCTCTTGATGTGAGGAGGACTTTAAATAGGCATCGAGAATCAGGACCGTTGTGGATGAACGTTGAGGTAGCCATGCTTTTGACAAGCACAAGAGCGTAGGAGAGCTTGGTGCTTGGAGAAAGTGGTTCTGTGTCTTTTGAGGTTTGAGGAGGAAGATGAAATCTGGAGGATAAGGCTGACCACGAAACCACGAAGCTCCAAGCAGTCTGAAAGATTGCTTCGTTATCCTCTGCCGACGTCGTATTGAGCTTTGTCTTAAGCGCGTCGTTTTGGTTGGAAGAGGAGTCTCCAGCGGCGTCGTTCAGTGCTTTCTACGGCGGCGTCGTTTTGGTTGGTGGAGCTGAGTCCTTTAGTTTCACAATAATGGCTTGCGGAGATGCTCCACATTCCCAACAAGAACCATGACATTTTTCAACATTAATTCTAATTAACACCGAAACAGATTGAAAACAAACTAGTGTACCAAGCAGATTCAGTAACTTGATCTTCATTTGCTTCCCAGACGATTATCGTGTGGTCGGCATAAAGAAGATGAGTCACCTCACCCCTGAGCCCTGCTTCATCTATTCTATATCACGAAATAAGTCCAGCCTCCTTTAAAGCCCCAACTCTTGAATGGTTTTGAATTGACAAATCCAATTGACATTATCACATGCTTTCTTAATGTCCAATGCAAATATCAAACCTGGTTTCCCCACTTTTTCGCCTAGAATGAAGAGGTTGAACATGTAATTTCTACTATTACACCAGCCAAGTACACTTTATATTGATTATATCGAGCACGAATGGAGCCAGAATTTTAGGACCGAATGCAACATTATGTCCTTGCAAATAATCATTAATATCATAACTAAATCGAAGTATGAACCGATATAACAAATGGTTCACAATTTATTAAACCGTCAAAAACTGTTAACAAGAATCACTAATAATGCTTAGGGGAAGAGTCTTGTTTCAAAAATTTGTAGCTTTAACTAGGGGTGTTCAAACGGATTGGTTATCGTGGTAACCATATTAACCGGTAGCATTTGGTTAGTTTGGTTTGGTTAATTTGGATAGTTGGTTTGGTTTGGTTAAACAATTTAGCTTATTTGGTTTAGGTGGTTTGGTTTCAACACTGCTAACCAATGGAACCAATTAACCAATTAATGATACACCTAATATACAAAATTATTAATACTTTCATGCAACCAACCAACCCAAACTTTCGTGATTCCCTATTTTATTTCCATGTGCAACAAACCAAAACATTATGGATAAAAAATTAAATGGGTCTGCCTATATTTACTAAACCAAACATTTTGGACAACTACTAGACTTTAGGATTACATACAATATCATGACAACCACCACAAACTATGTATAGTTAAGTGTTTTGTATGAGAGCTTTAACTTCCTAATGAGGGGTATTGGTATGTATTTATGTTAAGATTTTTGTTGTAAGCTACCTATATTAGGTGCAGAGATGATGAATGATGTATTAACTCGAATGATGATGATAATTATGGATGGTTAGTCTTATTATTTTTGCTAATATAAAATGATAATTTATGTTTGTTTTCATGTAATCTTATGTTATTTGGTTAATTCGATTATCCGATTAACCAAACCAATTAAACTTTGATTTGGTTAATTTGGACGGTTTGGTTAAGATATTTAATTTCATGATTAATGAAATTTAGGATTAATTGATTTGGTTATTACTACGGTAATCATTTGAACACCCTTAGCTTTAACAAGGACATTTTGTCTTCATTTAATAGAATCTCTAGCTGAGCAAAATGAAGAGGATGCTGATTTCCTCGTTTTACTGTTTTTTGTCTTATATGGACAGTACTTCTTCATAAGCCATCACCATTGAACTAATTTTTCCAGTTTTTTGAAAACGCAAATCGAGACAAACCACAGCAACCAGAACTGAATTATGTGCCAACGTAGAGAGCTTCAACTTTTCTGCTTTTATATAGTCTGCAAATTCCTACTTAGGGCAAACTAATTAATTAAGGTGACTCTTTATTCCTCGTTTAGATAACAGAGGACTATTTACGTAGCTACCCGTGAAAGCTCATTTTCTCCCTTCTAGAATTCCTGTTATCTTTTCTTGACCTAAGAATAAGATCCGTTTTTTTTTATAATTTCATAAGGAATAAATAAGAATTCTTTATACTTTCTTAATGAATAAATCAGATTTTTAAAAAATAATTTCTTGACCTAATACCCTTGACTAGCCACATGCTTTCCCTTCGACAATTGTATTTCGGTTTTACTTATATCTCTTTCCACGTGGGCGGCGCCATGCATGCATGCTAAAGCCGATCACCAGGCCACCTATTTAAACATTTCCCACCCCACGCTTCTCTTTTCATCCCACAAACTAACTAACTAATCAATCCTCCATAGCCAACCAGCTCGACCATCTACAGCCATGGATCTTGCTTCAATACTCTTCGCACTTTCGGGAGTCCTCTTCCTTCTGATCCTCCACAGGCTGGTGGTCAACCCTAGCAACGGAAAAAACAAAACCTTGCAAATCCCAGAAATCCCAGGAAGCTTGCCCTTCATTGGCCACCTCCACCTCCTCGGCGGCGAAGACACGCTGACCAGGAAGCTGGCTTCCTTCGCCGACAAGCACGGCAGCATGTTCACCATCCGCCTCGGCGCATACCCCACCGTGGTGGTCAGCGACTTCGAGTCCATGAAGGATTGCTTCGTGAAAAACGACAGAGCCCTCGCCGCCCGACCTCCTTCCACGCAGGGCAAGATCCTCGGCAAGAACTTCGCCGTCTTCGGGTTCGCCTCCTACGGCGAGTACTGGCGCAACGTCAAGAAGCTCATCATCACCGAGATCATGTCCCTCCCCAGGATCAGGGCCCTCAGGCACGTCCAGGTCTCCGAGGTGGACGTCCTGATCAGGGACCTCCACCTCCAATGCAGCCAGCAGGCTGATCACCAGGTGGTGGTGATCAGCGACTGGCTGCAGAACTTCGTTCTCAACATCATCACTAGGATGGTGGCAGGGAAGAAGTACTTCGAGGACCTGGCAGACAGCGTCGGTCTGCAGGCCGACGCTGGAGGCCGCCCCGTCGGGGAGCTCATCAGGGAGTTCATGGACGTGAACGGGTCGCTCGTTCTGTCGGATCTGATCCCGATCCTTGGGTGGATCGACATCAAGGGGATGAAGAAGGCCATGAGGAGGATCTCAAAGGAGCTGGACGTGATCGTGGACGGTTGGATCGACGAGCACAAGGTGAAGAGGAACAAGTTGGGTGACAACTTGGTCCCTGAGGATTTCATCGACGTCATGCTCTCAGTTGTCGATGACAACTTTGACCCTTCTTCCAACCATAACAAGGACACCATCATAAAGTCTACCGCTATGGTAAGTTTACGTGCTAACCTATTTCTTTTGACTTTAGGAAAAAGAAGAAAAAAAGTTTGTCACATAACGATATGTTTTATACGCAACTTACCCATGCCGTATTTTACTAACTGTGGATTTTATATATAGGCGGTGATCATTGCGGCGGCGGACACGACGTCCGTGACGCTGACGTGGATGCTGTCGAACCTCCTGAACAACCGGCGAGCCATGGCGGCGCTGAAGCAAGAGATCGACGAGAAAGTAGGGAAGGACCGGATCGTCGAGGACTCGGACCTCGAAAACCTGACGTACCTACACGCCGTGATAAGGGAGACGCTGAGGATGAACCCGGCGGGGCCGATCTCGGTGCCGCGCGTGGCGTCGGAGGACATCACCATCCGTGGCTACCACGTGCCGAAGGGGACGCGCTTCTTCGCCAACTTCTGGAAGCTTCACCGGAACCCGGAGATGTTTCCGGAGCCGGACGAGTTCAGGCCGGAGAGGTTCCACGAGAAGGAGGTGAAGGTGGACATCTACGGGAGGGATTTCGAGTACCTGCCGTTTGGGACCGGGCGGCGGTCTTGCCCGGGGATGAACTTCGGGATGCAGGTGGTGCAGCTGACGGCGGCGAGGCTGATTCAGGCGTTTGACTTTGGGACGCCGTTTGACCTGCCGGTGGATATGACGGAGGCCGACAGTACCACGCTCGCCAAGGCGAAGCCGCTGGAGGTCGTGCTGACCCCACGTCTTTCTCCCGAGCTTTACCGCCTGCCTTGATTATTATTTATTTAATTAATTAGGAGTTAATCATCTTATCCAGCCGCCGCCGCCAGCCAGCCAGATCGTAATTAATTGTTTTTTAATTAATTAATGATATAATATAATATAAGATAATAACCAGGGTCCTGGGTGTGTTAAGATATCACGATTTGAAGAACATAAACATAAACGACACGAGATTTAACGTGGTTCGGCCTTTCAGAAAGACTTTACTCCACGGCGGCTAATGATGTTCTCTTATTCGTTAATCAACCATAAAGCCAAAGTAAGGCTTTTATAGTTGTCGAGTACGTTAGAGACCTTAGCCACAAAGCCCTAACGTAATTACTCTCCAGTCCACACAGCCATACATAATTACAAAAAGATCCCAAATATTTACATATTCCAACATCCCCCCTCAAACTGATGGTGCCTGTCGCAACATCAGTTTGTGTGATAAGAACCAGTGACGACTGGTAGAAACAGCTTTAGTAAGAAGATCTGCTGTCTGGTCCTCTGTCTGCAAGTACTGAAGCTGCAACCACCCTTCAGACACCAACTGCCGAATATAATGGACGTGAATCTCAATATGCTTTGTCCGCTCGTGAAGAACAGGATTGGTTGCAATCCGAATAGCACTCATATTATCAGCATACAAACGGATAGGAAGAGAACAATCTATCCCCAGCTCAAGAAGAAGACGATGTAACCAGACCAATTCAGAACTAACTTCAGACATGGACCTGTATTCAGCTTCAGTAGAGGATTTGGAGACACGATCTTGCTTCTTACACCGCCATGAGATGACAGATGAACCCAACTGAACACACCAACCCGAGGTAGAACGACGAGTGTCGAGACAACCTGCATAATCTGCATCGGCATAGGCAGTAAGAGACAAGTTTCCAGAAGATGGGAAATACATACCAACCTGAGAAGTACCACTCAGGTAACGAAGAATCCGATAGACTGCAGTAAGATGGCTAGTACGAGGAGAAGCCATGAACTGACTAACAATCTGTACGGCATACGATATGTCAGGACGGGTGGAGGTCAAGTAGATCAAGCTACCAACAAGACTTCGATATAGAGAGCCATCACGAGAGGAAAGGGGATCCCCACTCGAACTGCAGAGCTTGATATGTTGTTCCATAGGGGTGACTGCAGGTTTACAATTAGCAAGCTGAGCTTGCTGTAAGAGATCAAGAATATACTTATGTTGAAAAACAAATATCCCATGAGTCGAACGCTGAACTTCTAAGCCTAAGAAATAGGCAAGATTGCCCAATTCTTTAAGGTTAAAAGCTTTATGCAGTGTCTGTGTCAATTCCTGAATACCCGCAGTATCGCCACCAGTGACAATCATGTCGTCGACATAAAGAAGAAGAACGGTTAACCCCTGAACTGTAGAACGTAGAAACAAAGATGGATCATTAGAACTCTGAACAAACCCAGCCTGCAAGATCGTAGCATGAAACTTTTCAAACCAGGCACGGGGCGCCTGTTTCAACCCGTATAATGAGCGATTAAGTAAGCAGACCATAGAACTATCGCCCTTAGTGTATCCCGGAGGCCGCTCCATGTAAATGGTTTCCTTCAAATCACCGTGCAGGAAAGCATTTTTCACGTCAAGTTGAATCAAAGGCCAGTTCTGTAATGCGGCCACAGCGAGAAGAGTACGTACCGTTTGCATTTTAGCAACCGGAGCAAAGGTGTCTTCATAATCAATCCCGAACTCTTGTTTAAACCCCTGAGCAACAACTCGAGCTTTAAACCTTTCCAACGAACCATCAGGATGAAGCTTAATCGTGTAGACCCAACGGGAACCGATCACGGTCTGGTGAAGGGGACGAGGTACGAGCTGCCATGTATTCTGAGCTTCCAACGCATCCGTCTCTTCCGTCATGGCTCGATCCCAATTCTCATTACCACAAGCTTGACGATAGGAAGTGGGAATGGGAATGGAAAATGCATCAGTAGCAAAAACATAAAAGTCATTGGAGCGGGAAGGAGGATGCCCAAAGTTGGCGCGGGTAGAGCGCCTCAAGCCTTGTGGTGCTGGCGGAGGAGAAGGTGATGGGGACGAATCAGAGGGGTGCAAGGAGGCACTCGACGTAGCACTGGAAGAGGATGATGCCGACACGGACGAATCGGCAGACTCGGACGGTGTCAAAAGCGAGGGTCCAGGAGAGTTAAAGGAAGCATCGGAACTGGATGCCGAAGTAGACTCGGATGCGGAAGATGATGTAGGATCGAGATCAGGAGTAGATGGTGATGACGAGGAGGACGGAGCCATCATCTCGAGCATGGTAGCAAGAGGTAAGGACTGGAGAAAGTCAACGTCGGGCGGTGAAGAAGAGGACAGCTTGTAGTGGAGAACATGTTCCATGAAGACAACGTGGCAAGAAATCCGAACTCGACGAACTGCCACATCATAGCAAATATAACCTTTATGTCGATCGCTATACCCAATGAAGACGCAAGTAGCAACTTTAGGCTCGAGCTTGTGACGTTCTTTGACCGGAAGCAGAACAAAACAGCGGCAACCAAATACACGCAATCGCATATAGTCGGGTTGCTTGCCGAAGAGTAGGAAATAGGGCGATTGTTGTTGCAGAACAGGAGTAACTTGTCGATTAATCAGATAGACGACAGTATGCACTGCCTCGACCCAAAAACCAGAGGGAACATTAGAATGGATAAGGAGGGCACGAGTAAGATCGAGAACATGCCGATGCTTACGTTCAACCAATCCATTCTGTTGCGAGACACCTGGGCAGGAAAGCTGAGATATAATACCATGCTCCTTGTAGAAATTGAGAAGAGGGGTAGAGTTAAATTCACCACCGGGGTCAGAACGAATAATCTTCACCGTCTTACCAAACTGAGTCTGTACCATCTTAACAAACTCAAGTGCAATCCCACACAATTCAGATTTTTGACGCAGAAAATACACCCAACAATATCGGGTATAATGATCAATGAAAAGCGCGAAATAACGGTATCCCATCCTCGAGGCATTCGGAGGAGGACCCCACAAATCCGTATGAACCAAATCAAACGCTGCAGTATAAGATGTATCACTTGAACCAAAGGAAATCTGAGTTGTTTTCGCCTGAATACAACTAACACATGGAGAATCATAGAGAGAACCCGAATCAAGAATACCCGGGAGTAACTTATTACGAAACATAGTTTTCAATCTCAAAGAATGGGGATGACCCAATCGACAGTGCCACAAGTTCCAATCGTCAAGAGAAACCGAAAAAGATGCTAAGGCACGAACAACAGAAGGATGTCCATGATCAAACTCGGACAAAGAAGGAGATACAACGGCAACAGCAGCAGGTTGGACAGGTTGCAGCGCCTCCAATGTGTAAGTACGACCGCGTTTGACCCCTCTACCCACCATCTTCCCCGTGTTCCGATCCTGCACCACACACCCATCAGCATCAAAAATTACACGACAACCATCCTCGGCTAACTGACCCACAGAGGCAAGATTAGGGACCAGTTCCGGAACATATAGCGTATCAGAAAGAGTAATATGAGGCTGCTGAATAGTGCCCTTTCCATGAACAGAAAGACGGGCCCCGTTGGCTACTTGCAACTGAAGTGACGAGACCTTCTTCAAATTCATAAACTTATCTCGGAGACCAGACATATGATTATAAGCAGCTGAATCAAGATGCCATGAATGAGAGATACCTGAAGGATTGGCAGCCGAGAAAACAGATTGCAATGCCGAGGGGAGAACCTTCTGAAGAGCCGCTTGAACAAGCTGCTCTAGAGCTTCAGGAGAGAGGGAGGAGCTGGCTGGAGACGGACCAAGAAGACCTGCAGCAGGAGTGTTGGTCGAGGAGGCGGGCAGCTGCACGCCGTACGCAGGGACAGGTGCAGAAGGACGTGAGGCAGTATTCTTGCCGCGACGCGCCAAACTGGGACAATCAAGGACAATATGACCTTGAGTCTTACAATAGTTGCAGTAGTTTCGCTTCTTACAATGGAGCTGAACATGGCCGCGCTCCCGACAGTAATGACACTCAACATGAGGAGGAACAGGACGCTGAAATTGTGGTTTCCCGGACCTCCCAACAGCAAACGCTGAATCAGAATTGTACGAACCACGGTCGACTTGAGCCTGACCTCGAAGTCGAGATTCCTCACGAATGAGTTCAGCCACAGCATCATCAATTTGCGAGACATTACGATGGAGTAATGAAGCACGAACAGGTTCAAATTCGGGGCGCAGTTTAGTGAGAAACTGCATAAGACGAAGACGTTTACGCTCCTGAAGCATAGCCGGAGTGACCTGACCTTTGGTAAGAGCAACAGAAAGCATATCTTCTTCGGTCCAGAGATGGAGAGCCGATTGATAGTAACTGCGTATATCGGAATCACCCTGTGATAAATTTCCAATGGCATTGGAAATCTCGAACTGGCGCGAGGCACTCTCCTGGGAATGAAGAGCGCAGAGATGACGCCACATCTCGTGAGCAGTGGAGAACGATCGCAAACTGAGAGCAATGCTGGGATCCACAGCAGCGAGCAACCAGAACGTAACCTGAGCGTTGTTCGCAGCCCAATCAGCCTTTTCTTTGTCAGCGGCGGACTCCTCAGGTTTCACAGCAGTACCATCAAGGTACGAATACAATCGTTTCCCTTCAATAAAAACTCTGAATTGAAATTCCCAAAGAGGATAGTTCTTACCGTTGAGGCGGGTAGAAACAGCTTCCTTGAAAGAGTCCATAGCAATAGTCGAGGATAGCAAAGTACACAGAGACCACTAGCAGCAGCGCACAAGAAAGATCCAAAGGGAAACAAATGCCGCACAACCGAGACAAGAAGACAAAACCGTAGGCAAAATAAAGTGCAGCAGCAAGACAAAGAACCCAGCAGTACAAAGAAGAAGTCACGCAAGGCTCGAGCACGGCTGAACAATAATCCCAAGAACACTCGACGCACGGTGAGCAAAAGAGACGAATCAAACACGAACAGCCTCGCGAGGCTCTGATACCATGTTAAGATATCACGATTTGAAGAACATAAACATAAACGACACGAGATTTAACGTGGTTCGGCCTTTCAGAAAGACTTTACTCCACGGCGGCTAATGATGTTCTCTTATTCGTTAATCAACCATAAAGCCAAAGTAAGGCTTTTATAGTTGTCGAGTACGTTAGAGACCTTAGCCACAAAGCCCTAACGTAATTACTCTCCAGTCCACACAGCCATACATAATTACAAAAAGATCCCAAATATTTACATATTCCAACAGGGTGGTGGTATGGTGAGTGAGTATAGAGATCCTCTGCCCCTTCAGAGTTCAGAGATTCTTTGTGGAGACATGGGAAATATATATGTAATAACTGGCTTCATGTTTATTTGTTTGTTTTTTTGTGTTTTTTATCATCATGAATTTGATTCATATATAAAGATACCACCTATGATTGTATTTCATTTGTCTTCAACGAACTATGTTGTTTAGATAGAATCATGGAAAAAATCCAAAAATACCCCTGATTAAAAAAACAATTCAAAAAATACCACCCAACCCAAAAAATTCCAAAAATATCACCCTTTTTTGAAAAACCGCCACCCCACCATGCGGTTTACACGAAAATCGCTGGATGGGGGCGCGGTTTTCTATGCAAACCGCGGACCTAGGGAGCGGTTATAAAAAGAAAAAATTGCATCAAACCGCTGGGTGAGGTGGCGGTTTGGCCCAAAACCGCCAAGCCATCCAGCGATTTGGTCCAATTTTTTGTTTTTTTTCGATCAACTCCTAACTTCGGCCGAAACTTCAAACGAACGTAACTTTGCACTCGAGTATCCAATCGTAGCGATTTTTTTTTCATTTCGCATACTTTTCAAGATCTACAACTTTTACTAGGATGGAATTTTCAAAACAGGAATTAGTTGTGCATATACGGGACCTTGGGAATAACTTTACCTTTACTTTTCACAAATCCATGTACATTTTGAATTAATATTGTATGTGGTGTTTTTAAAAGTTCTGGGTACCAAAATGTAATTAAAAGTAAGAAAAAATTTAGAAAGGCCATTTTCCTTCGATTTTAAAAGGCGCAGATCACGGATTCAGCCTGAGGCTATTCTTTAGGGATGGATAAGTCTACAAAACAGCGTTTCGGGCGAAAAATTTCCGGGGCAATTTTTGCCAGTTTCCAAAGGGGTACCATCACCGATTTCGGGCGATTTTATGGAAAGTCAATTTTCCTTGGATTTTGAATGCGATGGATCACAGATTGGGCCTTAGGGTACTCTCCACCAACGATGAAGTCTAGCAATGGCCGATTCGGGAGGAAATTTGGTCGAACTTTTTCGGAGGGCATTTTCGTAATTTTTAGGCGCTTTTTTCGAAAGGCCATTTTCCTTCGATTTTGAAGGGCGCAGATCACGGATTCAGCCTGAGGCTATTCTTTAGGGATGGATAAGTCTACAAAACAGCGTTTCGGGCGAAAAATTTCCGGGGCAATTTTTGCCAGTTTCCAAAGGGGTACCATCACCGATTTCGGGCGATTTTATGGAAAGTCAATTTTCCTTGGATTTTGAATGCGATGGATCACAGATTGGGCC
Source organism: Linum tenue (assembly GCA_946122785.1). Taxonomy (NCBI): domain Eukaryota; kingdom Viridiplantae; phylum Streptophyta; class Magnoliopsida; order Malpighiales; family Linaceae; genus Linum; species Linum tenue. The sequence continues at coordinate 89,408,714 of CAMGYJ010000008.1, forward strand.
TTAGGGTACTCTCCACCAACGATGAAGTCTAGCAATGGCCGATTCGGGAGGAAATTTGGTCGAACTTTTTCGGAGGGCATTTTCGTAATTTTTAGGCGCTTTTTTCGAAAGGCCATTTTCCTTCGATTTTGAAGGGCGCAGATCACGGATTCAGCCTGAGGCTATTCTTTAGGGATGGATAAGTCTACAAAACAGCGTTTCGGGCGAAAAATTTCCGGGGCAATTTTTGCCAGTTTCCAAAGGGGTACCATCACCGATTTCGGGCGATTTTATGGAAAGTCAATTTTCCTTGGATTTTGAATGCGATGGATCACAGATTGGGCCTTAGGGTACTCTCCACCAACGATGAAGTCTAGCAATGGCCGATTCGGGAGGAAATTTGGTCGAACTTTTTCGGAGGGCATTTTCGTAATTTTTAGGCGCTTTTTTCGAAAGGCCATTTTCCTTCGATTTTGAAGGGCGCAGATCACGGATTCAGCCTGAGGCTATTCTTTAGGGATGGATAAGTCTACAAAACAGCGTTTCGGGCGAAAAATTTCCGGGGCAATTTTTGCCAGTTTCCAAAGGGGTACCATCACCGATTTCGGGCGATTTTATGGAAAGTCAATTTTCCTTGGATTTTGAATGCGATGGATCACAGATTGGGCCTTAGGGTACTCTCCACCAACGATGAAGTCTAGCAATGGCCGATTCGGGAGGAAATTTGGTCGAACTTTTTCGGAGGGCATTTTCGTAATTTTTAGGCGCTTTTTTCGAAAGGCCATTTTCCTTCGATTTTGAAGGGCGCAGATCACGGATTCAGCCTGAGGCTATTCTTTAGGGATGGATAAGTCTACAAAACAGCGTTTCGGGCGAAAAATTTCCGGGGCAATTTTTCCCAGTTTCCAAAGGGGTACCATCACCGATTTCGGGCGATTTTATGGAAAGTCAATTTTCCTTGGATTTTGAATGCGATGGATCACAGATTGGGCCTTAGGGTACTCTCCACCAACGATGAAGTCTAGCAATGGCCGATTCGGGAGGAAATTTGGTCGAACTTTTTCGGAGGGCATTTTCGTAATTTTTAGGCGCTTTTTTCGAAAGGCCATTTTCCTTCGATTTTGAAGGGCGCAGATCACGGATTCAGCCTGAGGCTATTCTTTAGGGATGGATAAGTCTACAAAACAGCGTTTCGGGCGAAAAATTTCCGGGGCAATTTTTCCCAGTTTCCAAAGGGGTACCATCACCGATTTCGGGCGATTTTATGGAAAGTCAATTTTCCTTGGATTTTGAATGCGATGGATCACAGATTGGGCCTTAGGGTACTCTCCACCAACGATGAAGTCTAGCAATGGCCGATTCGGGAGGAAATTTGGTCGAACTTTTTCGGAGGGCATTTTCGTAATTTTTAGGCGCTTTTTTCGAAAGGCCATTTTCCTTCGATTTTGAAGGGCGCAGATCACGGATTCAGCCTGAGGCTATTCTTTAGGGATGGATAAGTCTACAAAACAGCGTTTCGGGCGAAAAATTTCCGGGGCAATTTTTCCCAGTTTCCAAAGGGGTACCATCACCGATTTCGGGCGATTTTATGGAAAGTCAATTTTCCTTGGATTTTGAATGCGATGGATCACAGATTGGGCCTTAGGGTACTCTCCACCAACGATGAAGTCTAGCAATGGCCGATTCGGGAGGAAATTTGGTCGAACTTTTTCGGAGGGCATTTTCGTAATTTTTAGGCGCTTTTTTCGAAAGGCCATTTTCCTTCGATTTTGAAGGGCGCAGATCACGGATTCAGCCTGAGGCTATTCTTTAGGGATGGATAAGTCTACAAAACAGCGTTTCGGGCGAAAAATTTCCGGGGCAATTTTTCCCAGTTTCCAAAGGGGTACCATCACCGATTTCGGGCGATTTTATGGAAAGTCAATTTTCCTTGGATTTTGAATGCGATGGATCACAGATTGGGCCTTAGGGTACTCTCCACCAACGATGAAGTCTAGCAATGGCCGATTCGGGAGGAAATTTGGTCGAACTTTTTCGGAGGGCATTTTCGTAATTTTTAGGCGCTTTTTTCGAAAGGCCATTTTCCTTCGATTTTGAAGGGCGCAGATCACGGATTCAGCCTGAGGCTATTCTTTAGGGATGGATAAGTCTACAAAACAGCGTTTCGGGCGAAAAATTTCCGGGGCAATTTTTGCCAGTTTCCAAAGGGGTACCATCACCGATTTCGGGCGATTTTATGGAAAGTCAATTTTCCTTGGATTTTGAATGCGATGGATCACAGATTGGGCCTTAGGGTACTCTCCACCAACGATGAAGTCTAGCAATGGCCGATTCGGGAGGAAATTTGGTCGAACTTTTTCGGAGGGCATTTTCGTAATTTTTAGGCGCTTTTTTCGAAAGGCCATTTTCCTTCGATTTTGAAGGGCGCAGATCACGGATTCAGCCTGAGGCTATTCTTTAGGGATGGATAAGTCTACAAAACAGCGTTTCGGGCGAAAAATTTCCGGGGCAATTTTTGCCAGTTTCCAAAGGGGTACCATCACCGATTTCGGGCGATTTTATGGAAAGTCAATTTTCCTTGGATTTTGAATGCGATGGATCACAGATTGGGCCTTAGGGTACTCTCCACCAACGATGAAGTCTAGCAATGGCCGATTCGGGAGGAAATTTGGTCGAACTTTTTCGGAGGGCATTTTCGTAATTTTTAGGCGCTTTTTTCGAAAGGCCATTTTCCTTCGATTTTGAAGGGCGCAGATCACGGATTCAGCCTGAGGCTATTCTTTAGGGATGGATAAGTCTACAAAACAGCGTTTCGGGCGAAAAATTTCCGGGGCAATTTTTGCCAGTTTCCAAAGGGGTACCATCACCGATTTCGGGCGATTTTATGGAAAGTCAATTTTCCTTGGATTTTGAATGCGATGGATCACAGATTGGGCCTTAGGGTACTCTCCACCAACGATGAAGTCTAGCAATGGCCGATTCGGGAGGAAATTTGGTCGAACTTTTTCGGAGGGCATTTTCGTAATTTTTAGGCGCTTTTTTCGAAAGGCCATTTTCCTTCGATTTTGAAGGGCGCAGATCACGGATTCAGCCTGAGGCTATTCTTTAGGGATGGATAAGTCTACAAAACAGCGTTTCGGGCGAAAAATTTCCGGGGCAATTTTTGCCAGTTTCCAAAGGGGTACCATCACCGATTTCGGGCGATTTTATGGAAAGTCAATTTTCCTTGGATTTTGAATGCGATGGATCACAGATTGGGCCTTAGGGTACTCTCCACCAACGATGAAGTCTAGCAATGGCCGATTCGGGAGGAAATTTGGTCGAACTTTTTCGGAGGGCATTTTCGTAATTTTTAGGCGCTTTTTTCGAAAGGCCATTTTCCTTCGATTTTGAAGGGCGCAGATCACGGATTCAGCCTGAGGCTATTCTTTAGGGATGGATAAGTCTACAAAACAGCGTTTCGGGCGAAAAATTTCCGGGGCAATTTTTGCCAGTTTCCAAAGGGGTACCATCACCGATTTCGGGCGATTTTATGGAAAGTCAATTTTCCTTGGATTTTGAATGCGATGGATCACAGATTGGGCCTTAGGGTACTCTCCACCAACGATGAAGTCTAGCAATGGCCGATTCGGGAGGAAATTTGGTCGAACTTTTTCGGAGGGCATTTTCGTAATTTTTAGGCGCTTTTTTCGAAAGGCCATTTTCCTTCGATTTTGAAGGGCGCAGATCACGGATTCAGCCTGAGGCTATTCTTTAGGGATGGATAAGTCTACAAAACAGCGTTTCGGGCGAAAAATTTCCGGGGCAATTTTTGCCAGTTTCCAAAGGGGTACCATCACCGATTTCGGGCGATTTTATGGAAAGTCAATTTTCCTTGGATTTTGAATGCGATGGATCACAGATTGGGCCTTAGGGTACTCTCCACCAACGATGAAGTCTAGCAATGGCCGATTCGGGAGGAAATTTGGTCGAACTTTTTCGGAGGGCATTTTCGTAATTTTTAGGCGCTTTTTTCGAAAGGCCATTTTCCTTCGATTTTGAAGGGCGCAGATCACGGATTCAGCCTGAGGCTATTCTTTAGGGATGGATAAGTCTACAAAACAGCGTTTCGGGCGAAAAATTTCCGGGGCAATTTTTGCCAGTTTCCAAAGGGGTACCATCACCGATTTCGGGCGATTTTATGGAAAGTCAATTTTCCTTGGATTTTGAATGCGATGGATCACAGATTGGGCCTTAGGGTACTCTCCACCAACGATGAAGTCTAGCAATGGCCGATTCGGGAGGAAATTTGGTCGAACTTTTTCGGAGGGCATTTTCGTAATTTTTAGGCGCTTTTTTCGAAAGGCCATTTTCCTTCGATTTTGAAGGGCGCAGATCACGGATTCAGCCTGAGGCTATTCTTTAGGGATGGATAAGTCTACAAAACAGCGTTTCGGGCGAAAAATTTCCGGGGCAATTTTTGCCAGTTTCCAAAGGGGTACCATCACCGATTTCGGGCGATTTTATGGAAAGTCAATTTTCCTTGGATTTTGAATGCGATGGATCACAGATTGGGCCTTAGGGTACTCTCCACCAACGATGAAGTCTAGCAATGGCCGATTCGGGAGGAAATTTGGTCGAACTTTTTCGGAGGGCATTTTCGTAATTTTTAGGCGCTTTTTTCGAAAGGCCATTTTCCTTCGATTTTGAAGGGCGCAGATCACGGATTCAGCCTGAGGCTATTCTTTAGGGATGGATAAGTCTACAAAACAGCGTTTCGGGCGAAAAATTTCCGGGGCAATTTTTGCCAGTTTCCAAAGGGGTACCATCACCGATTTCGGGCGATTTTATGGAAAGTCAATTTTCCTTGGATTTTGAATGCGATGGATCACAGATTGGGCCTTAGGGTACTCTCCACCAACGATGAAGTCTAGCAATGGCCGATTCGGGAGGAAATTTGGTCGAACTTTTTCGGAGGGCATTTTCGTAATTTTTAGGCGCTTTTTTCGAAAGGCCATTTTCCTTCGATTTTGAAGGGCGCAGATCACGGATTCAGCCTGAGGCTATTCTTTAGGGATGGATAAGTCTACAAAACAGCGTTTCGGGCGAAAAATTTCCGGGGCAATTTTTGCCAGTTTCCAAAGGGGTACCATCACCGATTTCGGGCGATTTTATGGAAAGTCAATTTTCCTTGGATTTTGAATGCGATGGATCACAGATTGGGCCTTAGGGTACTCTCCACCAACGATGAAGTCTAGCAATGGCCGATTCGGGAGGAAATTTGGTCGAACTTTTTCGGAGGGCATTTTCGTAATTTTTAGGCGCTTTTTTCGAAAGGCCATTTTCCTTCGATTTTGAAGGGCGCAGATCACGGATTCAGCCTGAGGCTATTCTTTAGGGATGGATAAGTCTACAAAACAGCGTTTCGGGCGAAAAATTTCCGGGGCAATTTTTCCCAGTTTCCAAAGGGGTACCATCACCGATTTCGGGCGATTTTATGGAAAGTCAATTTTCCTTGGATTTTGAATGCGATGGATCACAGATTCAGCCTGAGGCTATTCTTTAGGGATGGATAAGTCTACAAAACAGCGTTTCGGGCGAAAAATTTCCGGGGCAATTTTTGCCAGTTTCCAAAGGGGTACCATCACCGATTTCGGGCGATTTTATGGAAAGTCAATTTTCCTTGGATTTTGAATGCGATGGATCACAGATTGGGCCTTAGGGTACTCTCCACCAACGATGAAGTCTAGCAATGGCCGATTCGGGAGGAAATTTGGTCGAACTTTTTCGGAGGGCATTTTCGTAATTTTTAGGCGCTTTTTTCGAAAGGCCATTTTCCTTCGATTTTGAAGGGCGCAGATCACGGATTCAGCCTGAGGCTATTCTTTAGGGATGGATAAGTCTACAAAACAGCGTTTCGGGCGAAAAATTTCCGGGGCAATTTTTGCCAGTTTCCAAAGGGGTACCATCACCGATTTCGGGCGATTTTATGGAAAGTCAATTTTCCTTGGATTTTGAATGCGATGGATCACAGATTGGGCCTTAGGGTACTCTCCACCAACGATGAAGTCTAGCAATGGCCGATTCGGGAGGAAATTTGGTCGAACTTTTTCGGAGGGCATTTTCGTAATTTTTAGGCGCTTTTTTCGAAAGGCCATTTTCCTTCGATTTTGAAGGGCGCAGATCACGGATTCAGCCTGAGGCTATTCTTTAGGGATGGATAAGTCTACAAAACAGCGTTTCGGGCGAAAAATTTCCGGGGCAATTTTTGCCAGTTTCCAAAGGGGTACCATCACCGATTTCGGGCGATTTTATGGAAAGTCAATTTTCCTTGGATTTTGAATGCGATGGATCACAGATTGGGCCTTAGGGTACTCTCCACCAACGATGAAGTCTAGCAATGGCCGATTCGGGAGGAAATTTGGTCGAACTTTTTCGGAGGGCATTTTCGTAATTTTTAGGCGCTTTTTTCGAAAGGCCATTTTCCTTCGATTTTGAAGGGCGCAGATCACGGATTCAGCCTGAGGCTATTCTTTAGGGATGGATAAGTCTACAAAACAGCGTTTCGGGCGAAAAATTTCCGGGGCAATTTTTGCCAGTTTCCAAAGGGGTACCATCACCGATTTCGGGCGATTTTATGGAAAGTCAATTTTCCTTGGATTTTGAATGCGATGGATCACAGATTGGGCCTTAGGGTACTCTCCACCAACGATGAAGTCTAGCAATGGCCGATTCGGGAGGAAATTTGGTCGAACTTTTTCGGAGGGCATTTTCGTAATTTTTAGGCGCTTTTTTCGAAAGGCCATTTTCCTTCGATTTTGAAGGGCGCAGATCACGGATTCAGCCTGAGGCTATTCTTTAGGGATGGATAAGTCTACAAAACAGCGTTTCGGGCGAAAAATTTCCGGGGCAATTTTTGCCAGTTTCCAAAGGGGTACCATCACCGATTTCGGGCGATTTTATGGAAAGTCAATTTTCCTTGGATTTTGAATGCGATGGATCACAGATTGGGCCTTAGGGTACTCTCCACCAACGATGAAGTCTAGCAATGGCCGATTCGGGAGGAAATTTGGTCGAACTTTTTCGGAGGGCATTTTCGTAATTTTTAGGCGCTTTTTTCGAAAGGCCATTTTCCTTCGATTTTGAAGGGCGCAGATCACGGATTCAGCCTGAGGCTATTCTTTAGGGATGGATAAGTCTACAAAACAGCGTTTCGGGCGAAAAATTTCCGGGGCAATTTTTGCCAGTTTCCAAAGGGGTACCATCACCGATTTCGGGCGATTTTATGGAAAGTCAATTTTCCTTGGATTTTGAATGCGATGGATCACAGATTGGGCCTTAGGGTACTCTCCACCAACGATGAAGTCTAGCAATGGCCGATTCGGGAGGAAATTTGGTCGAACTTTTTCGGAGGGCATTTTCGTAATTTTTAGGCGCTTTTTTCGAAAGGCCATTTTCCTTCGATTTTGAAGGGCGCAGATCACGGATTCAGCCTGAGGCTATTCTTTAGGGATGGATAAGTCTACAAAACAGCGTTTCGGGCGAAAAATTTCCGGGGCAATTTTTGCCAGTTTCCAAAGGGGTACCATCACCGATTTCGGGCGATTTTATGGAAAGTCAATTTTCCTTGGATTTTGAATGCGATGGATCACAGATTCAGCCTGAGGCTATTCTTTAGGGATGGATAAGTCTACAAAACAGCGTTTCGGGCGAAAAATTTCCGGGGCAATTTTTGCCAGTTTCCAAAGGGGTACCATCACCGATTTCGGGCGATTTTATGGAAAGTCAATTTTCCTTGGATTTTGAATGCGATGGATCACAGATTGGGCCTTAGGGTACTCTCCACCAACGATGAAGTCTAGCAATGGCCGATTCGGGAGGAAATTTGGTCGAACTTTTTCGGAGGGCATTTTCGTAATTTTTAGGCGCTTTTTTCGAAAGGCCATTTTCCTTCGATTTTGAAGGGCGCAGATCACGGATTCAGCCTGAGGCTATTCTTTAGGGATGGATAAGTCTACAAAACAGCGTTTCGGGCGAAAAATTTCCGGGGCAATTTTTGCCAGTTTCCAAAGGGGTACCATCACCGATTTCGGGCGATTTTATGGAAAGTCAATTTTCCTTGGATTTTGAATGCGATGGATCACAGATTGGGCCTTAGGGTACTCTCCACCAACGATGAAGTCTAGCAATGGCCGATTCGGGAGGAAATTTGGTCGAACTTTTTCGGAGGGCATTTTCGTAATTTTTAGGCGCTTTTTTCGAAAGGCCATTTTCCTTCGATTTTGAAGGGCGCAGATCACGGATTCAGCCTGAGGCTATTCTTTAGGGATGGATAAGTCTACAAAACAGCGTTTCGGGCGAAAAATTTCCGGGGCAATTTTTGCCAGTTTCCAAAGGGGTACCATCACCGATTTCGGGCGATTTTATGGAAAGTCAATTTTCCTTGGATTTTGAATGCGATGGATCACAGATTGGGCCTTAGGGTACTCTCCACCAACGATGAAGTCTAGCAATGGCCGATTCGGGAGGAAATTTGGTCGAACTTTTTCGGAGGGCATTTTCGTAATTTTTAGGCGCTTTTTTCGAAAGGCCATTTTCCTTCGATTTTGAAGGGCGCAGATCACGGATTCAGCCTGAGGCTATTCTTTAGGGATGGATAAGTCTACAAAACAGCGTTTCGGGCGAAAAATTTCCGGGGCAATTTTTGCCAGTTTCCAAAGGGGTACCATCACCGATTTCGGGCGATTTTATGGAAAGTCAATTTTCCTTGGATTTTGAATGCGATGGATCACAGATTGGGCCTTAGGGTACTCTCCACCAACGATGAAGTCTAGCAATGGCCGATTCGGGAGGAAATTTGGTCGAACTTTTTCGGAGGGCATTTTCGTAATTTTTAGGCGCTTTTTTCGAAAGGCCATTTTCCTTCGATTTTGAAGGGCGCAGATCACGGATTCAGCCTGAGGCTATTCTTTAGGGATGGATAAGTCTACAAAACAGCGTTTCGGGCGAAAAATTTCCGGGGCAATTTTTGCCAGTTTCCAAAGGGGTACCATCACCGATTTCGGGCGATTTTATGGAAAGTCAATTTTCCTTGGATTTTGAATGCGATGGATCACAGGATTGGGCCTTAGGGTACTCTCCACCAACGATGAAGTCTAGCAATGGCCGATTCGGGAGGAAATTTGGTCGAACTTTTTCGGAGGGCATTTTCGTAATTTTTAGGCGCTTTTTTCGAAAGGCCATTTTCCTTCGATTTTGAAGGGCGCAGATCACGGATTCAGCCTGAGGCTATTCTTTAGGGATGGATAAGTCTACAAAACAGCGTTTCGGGCGAAAAATTTCCGGGGCAATTTTTGCCAGTTTCCAAAGGGGTACCATCACCGATTTCGGGCGATTTTATGGAAAGTCAATTTTCCTTGGATTTTGAATGCGATGGATCACAGATTGGGCCTTAGGGTACTCTCCACCAACGATGAAGTCTAGCAATGGCCGATTCGGGAGGAAATTTGGTCGAACTTTTTCGGAGGGCATTTTCGTAATTTTTAGGCGCTTTTTTCGAAAGGCCATTTTCCTTCGATTTTGAAGGGCGCAGATCACGGATTCAGCCTGAGGCTATTCTTTAGGGATGGATAAGTCTACAAAACAGCGTTTCGGGCGAAAAATTTCCGGGGCAATTTTTGCCAGTTTCCAAAGGGGTACCATCACCGATTTCGGGCGATTTTATGGAAAGTCAATTTTCCTTGGATTTTGAATGCGATGGATCACAGATTGGGCCTTAGGGTACTCTCCACCAACGATGAAGTCTAGCAATGGCCGATTCGGGAGGAAATTTGGTCGAACTTTTTCGGAGGGCATTTTCGTAATTTTTAGGCGCTTTTTTCGAAAGGCCATTTTCCTTCGATTTTGAAGGGCGCAGATCACGGATTCAGCCTGAGGCTATTCTTTAGGGATGGATAAGTCTACAAAACAGCGTTTCGGGCGAAAAATTTCCGGGGCAATTTTTGCCAGTTTCCAAAGGGGTACCATCACCGATTTCGGGCGATTTTATGGAAAGTCAATTTTCCTTGGATTTTGAATGCGATGGATCACAGATTGGGCCTTAGGGTACTCTCCACCAACGATGAAGTCTAGCAATGGCCGATTCGGGAGGAAATTTGGTCGAACTTTTTCGGAGGGCATTTTCGTAATTTTTAGGCGCTTTTTTCGAAAGGCCATTTTTCCTTCGATTTTGAAGGGCGCAGATCACGGATTCAGCCTGAGGCTATTCTTTAGGGATGGATAAGTCTACAAAACAGCGTTTCGGGCGAAAAATTTCCGGGGCAACTTTTTGCCAGTTTCCAAAGGGGTACCATCACCGATTTCGGGCGATTTTATGGAAAGTCAATTTTCCTTGGATTTTGAATGCGATGGATCACAGATTGGGCCTTAGGGTACTCTCCACCAACGATGAAGTCTAGCAATGGCCGATTCGGGAGGAAATTTGGTCGAACTTTTTCGGAGGGCATTTTCGTAATTTTTAGGCGCTTTTTTCGAAAGGCCATTTTCCTTCGATTTTGAAGGGCGCAGATCACGGATTCAGCCTGAGGCTATTCTTTAGGGATGGATAAGTCTACAAAACAGCGTTTCGGGCGAAAAATTTCCGGGGCAATTTTTGCCAGTTTCCAAAGGGGTACCATCACCGATTTCGGGCGATTTTATGGAAAGTCAATTTTCCTTGGATTTTGAATGCGATGGATCACAGATTGGGCCTTAGGGTACTCTCCACCAACGATGAAGTCTAGCAATGGCCGATTCGGGAGGAAATTTGGTCGAACTTTTTCGGAGGGCATTTTCGTAATTTTTAGGCGCTTTTTTCGAAAGGCCATTTTCCTTCGATTTTGAAGGGCGCAGATCACGGATTCAGCCTGAGGCTATTCTTTAGGGATGGATAAGTCTACAAAACAGCGTTTCGGGCGAAAAATTTCCGGGGCAATTTTTGCCAGTTTCCAAAGGGGTACCATCACCGATTTCGGGCGATTTTATGGAAAGTCAATTTTCCTTCGATTTTGAATGCGATGGATCACAGATTGGGCCTTAGGGTACTCTCCACCAACGATGAAGTCTAGCAATGGCCGATTCGGGAGGAAATTTGGTCGAACTTTTTCGGAGGGCATTTTCGTAATTTTTAGGCGCTTTTTTCGAAAGGCCATTTTCCTTCGATTTTGAAGGGCGCAGATCACGGATTCAGCCTGAGGCTATTCTTTAGGGATGGATAAGTCTACAAAACAGCGTTTCGGGCGAAAAATTTCCGGGGCAATTTTTGCCAGTTTCCAAAGGGGTACCATCACCGATTTCGGGCGATTTTATGGAAAGTCAATTTTCCTTGGATTTTGAATGCGATGGATCACAGATTGGGCCTTAGGGTACTCTCCACCAACGATGAAGTCTAGCAATGGCCGATTCGGGAGGAAATTTGGTCGAACTTTTTCGGAGGGCATTTTCGTAATTTTTAGGCGCTTTTTTCGAAAGGCCATTTTCCTTCGATTTTGAAGGGCGCAGATCACGGATTCAGCCTGAGGCTATTCTTTAGGGATGGATAAGTCTACAAAACAGCGTTTCGGGCGAAAAATTTCCGGGGCAATTTTTGCCAGTTTCCAAAGGGGTACCATCACCGATTTCGGGCGATTTTATGGAAAGTCAATTTTCCTTGGATTTTGAATGCGATGGATCACAGATTGGGCCTTAGGGTACTCTCCACCAACGATGAAGTCTAGCAATGGCCGATTCGGGAGGAAATTTGGTCGAACTTTTTCGGAGGGCATTTTCGTAATTTTTAGGCGCTTTTTTCGAAAGGCCATTTTCCTTCGATTTTGAAGGGCGCAGATCACGGATTCAGCCTGAGGCTATTCTTTAGGGATGGATAAGTCTACAAAACAGCGTTTCGGGCGAAAAATTTCCGGGGCAATTTTTGCCAGTTTCCAAAGGGGTACCATCACCGATTTCGGGCGATTTTATGGAAAGTCAATTTTCCTTGGATTTTGAATGCGATGGATCACAGATTGGGCCTTAGGGTACTCTCCACCAACGATGAAGTCTAGCAATGGCCGATTCGGGAGGAGATTTGGTCGAACTTTTTCGGAGGGCATTTTCGTAATTTTTAGGCGCTTTTTTCGAAAGGCCATTTTCCTTCGATTTTGCCTGAGGCTATTCTTTAGGGATGGGTAAGTCTACTATCCATTACTTAAGTTGAGACACTACATCGATAATGTGAATTCACTGAAAAGGTAGTACTGTAAGAGTGGTAAAAAATACATAATAATTTTTTTTCCTAACAATTCGAGTGATTGGAATCAACTGGTTTATGATATGGTATCAGAGTTGGCTTGTTCTTGAGATTACGTGTGTTTTGTTTGTTAGATTCTTGCTGTTGATCCTTCGATTTCCCGATTCGTAGAAACGGTCCTCCTGACAATTAGACCCTCCTGATAATTAGACTTACCACTAAGAGGCGTTGAAGGATGATTATCGGTTCTGCAAGCGTCCAATCCGATCTGATTCTGATAACTCAGATGATATTGCTTAAGGGATGTACGGCTCTTGTTTCCAAAATCATAGGTATACGAACAACATTTTGTATCCATGTACTTGAATCTCTAGTTGAGGAAAATGATATGAGGGTGCGGATTTCCTCTTTCTACTGTTTCTGTCCTATATGGACACTTCATAACACTACAAGAAAAAAAGGCTTTTGCAACCAAAATAATGGGTCCCTAAAAGTCCAAAATTGGTTATTAATACTCTTTCGCAACCAAAATATTTTGGTAGCAGAATTGGTGGCTATAGCCGCGTTACGAATACCTAATGCAACCAAAATAGTGATTGGTAGCGAAAAAACAAGCTATCGCAACCAATTTTGTCAAAGGTAAAAACCCTTGATTTTTTGCAACCATTTCTGTTTGGTTGCTATAGTCCAAACTAATGGTTACGGAATGTAGGTGTTTGGTCGCCATAAATACAAATAACAACCAATTGATGTAACCAATAATATCATTATGACAACCAAATTTTTTGGTTATAAAAGTATAGCGCAACTATAAAACTTGGTCGTGAAAAATATATATGCCGACCAATCATATCATTTTAACGACTAACTAATTTTGTTATAAAATTTTAACACAACCATTAGAATTGGTCGTGAAAAATACACACCTCAACCAATTAAAGCACTTTGGTGACCAATAATTTTAGTTACAAAAGTTTAACGCGACCTCAAAAAATGGTCATAAAAAGTAAATATGCCGACCAATCATAATATTTAGGTAACTAATTTAATAGTTATAAAATTTTAACACAACCATAATTATTGGTTGTAAAATATATGAACGGCGACCAAATAATTCATTTCATATAACCAATTGGGTCAATGAGATTTTGGTCACTAAATTAAAATATTAAAAATTAAATAGAATGATAATACAAAATTGTATTATATAACAAAATTGTATAGTAACCAAAATTGTAATTACATAATTTATTTTTTAGTAACCAAAATCACAATTACACAATATTATCACTAAGAATCAACCCCCTATTCCAAAAATCACAATTACATGAATTGGTTGGCTGAAAGCTTCGAAACCTGTGTTTTTTTTGTAGAATTCCATTAATTCGCGCATTTGTTGAGGTATGCCTTTCTCCTTTGATAATCGTTCCTCTTTCCTTCGTTCGCTTTTTCCCTAGCTTCCTGGAGAGTGTGTATTCCAAAGTTCTAGATTACCAAATAAAAACAAGAGAAACAAGATGGCTATGTATGATGCTGTTGGAAAAAGTTATCAGTTTACCTTGTACTCACTGATGAAATAATCATGAACTAAGCCATAGTCCAGGTGCAGCTTCCCTGTTATATGAGTAGTTCAAAACAAAAAATTCTCTGGCATATGAGACTGTGTACTCTCTGCGGCATCATTTGCAACGAGAAAAGAAATGCATATCTCACATGGTAAAGGAATTTACCTTGACAAAAGTGTTGAATAAGCTGACAAGGAAAGAGCCATACTGGTCAAGATTATAAACTTTGTTGAGGAGGGGACTGACATAGTAGTTCTGAAGGAAATTACAGCTGTCAGCTGGTGAGACAAAGTAATTGCTGCTGAGACAAAGTAATTGCATGCTGCCCCCACTGCAAAAAAAGATTCAAACAATCTACATTAAAAAATGCAGTGAAGGAAGGAGTAGTAGTTAGTAATCTGATGATAAGAATTCACATTAAGAGCAGAAGCTGTCATCAAAACCAGAACCAGCAGAGGCAAAGTGGGTTCCAATTAGAAGGCAGTTAACATAGATACCTAAAATCTAGTTGACATAGATACCTAAAATCAGTTTTATAAAGTATGATGTGGCCAAATTGGGAAGACAACAAGTAAAGAATAGAATCCAGGTGCATACATGTTTCTGGCTCCCACAAGCTCACCTGCTGATAATTGGCTGAGATCCCATTTCATTGTAAATAAATAGATCCTTTGTAACCTGCCAATCAATCCCAAAAAGCAACCACCAAAGCAACTATAAAATCCTTTGAGGATTTTATGGACTTACTACATCCCCTCAAAATCTTGCTTCGAAGGACTTAATAAGATTTGGGGTTTTTACTACTAAAGAGCACAATTAGAACATGATTTAACACCATCATGTTCGATTCAAATAAAAACCAGTGAGACAAAGGCTAAGTTTCATTTTAGCCGTGCAACTGATGTAATGCACTTAGCTACATTAAGCCCTTCAATTGAAGTTGGCCTTCTACAGAGAGAACTCGAAAGGTTGTGCAAAGCAGAGAGGGACAAATGAAAACCAAAACCCAAAGGCAAAACCATTAAACAAAATGCTTACCTGATGTGTGAATTCCTTTCTCTCATCAAGCTTGAAAAAGTAAGAGTTTCTCACATACTTTGCACCTTTACTTTCTTGTACTTGAAAGTTGCCAAGTTCAGCTAAGCAAACAGAAATACACAACGAAGGAACTTATGGAAAGCTGGAACAATACATACAACAAATGAATTTAGATTACTGACTTATACTCTATAAGTAAAAGGTACTCTCGTCTATTATAGCATCCTTCACCTTTAACATTCGTAGTGTTCATAAAGTAGTTAATCCCGTTGTTCAAGTTGTTTGCTGCCATCTGAGAATAGAGCAATTTGATCAGCAACGTACAACCTCTCCAAGTGACCAAAATAAGCAAGAACTATGTCCTTAATTAGCAATGCTTCTACACTATACCCAACCAACTCCCAGTTCACCTTCCACGATGCCTCTCAATTGTTCATCAAGTTTTCTTTCTTGAACACTTACTTGCGGAACCAAAAATCACTAAATCACTCAGAAAGACATAGCCAAATCGGAAACAGAATCCGTAAATCAAGATAAATCAACGATATTCATAAGTTACCTTCGTTCACCTTCAATCCACTTAGACTACATTGAATTAATCTGCAAACACTAACAAGTCAGTAATTAATAAATAAAATGTGACAGAAACTACACAGAAATAGCAAATTACGAGCGACTAGCATGGACATAGATACTTTCTGGCTCGGGGACGGAGGTAGGAGAAGATGGGGACACCACTCTAACAGAGAAGAAACGAGCGCGTGGTTCGTCATGTGACTTCCCATTTCGCACATCCCTTGTGGGACTCAATTTTTCTCTTACAACAAGATGGAGACACCGCTCTGATGCTTCCACACCCACTGAAGAACGCATAATTTGTATCTTTCGATGGCAATGAACAGAAAGTCACGTGCTTCACCCTCTTGGTTGTACAAATGTAAAATATGTGCAAACTCTAATAATTTTACTCAAATACGAGTAATTGACTGTAATGAATTCAAAAACAATGTCAAACAATAAGCTTAGGTGGAAAAAGAGAGAACAATGTTTAATTTTAAGCACTACATCGATTACATGCGAAGAAATAAGTACTGCAAAAAGAAATGAACTTGTTAAACTCAAATTCATGAACCCATAAGAAGAAACAGGAGAACCTTATTGCAAGATTTAGGTACCTGAATATGCAGACATAAGATCTTTTTTACTTTGCCTCTATAGTGTGAAGTCTATAGCTCATAATGCCAAAATTGAGGTGCCAAAACCTGCAAGGAAGGAGTCACAAAAATTCTGAAAGTGCCTTCCATCTCAAATTAAGCCACTATAGTATTGGTCGAAGCTTTGATCTTGTTTTCTAGTAATGACAGGTAAGTAGAACAGGCTGCATAGCTCCATAAAAGATCAGGCTCGGGATAAACTGCAACAGGGGTCGAGATAACCTCACTCAATGTAACACGTTTGGCATGAGCTGCACATAGCATCCCACCTTTAAATAAGTGGACCAAGAAATCCTCTGCTTCCTAAAACACATGGCGATTCAATTAATAGACTCAGGTTCAAGTGATTGTCTGGAAAGTTCTGATCATAATTCATAAGTTGTATCAGTAAAAGTGAAAGAAACCAGTCACAGTAAAGCTTGAAATGTCCCTATGCTATTTCATTAACTTGAATGGAAAAGCAATGAGAACAATGCAAGTGGTCATGGTACCTCTTGAAGAGCCACGATACCTTCAAGTTTCCAGCAGTTCACTTCCTGGCTATAATCTTGGGTGATCGCTTTTACCTAGTGATAAAAATGTAAGGACCATGCACAACAATGAAACTCAAATTCTGCAATACCAAGATGATAAAACCAACAGTAACTAATGAAAGTGCAGTCTACTCTGAAACACAAGTCATGCCAAACAGTCCTCTAAATGCCTGCTTCTAGGAGCTTTCCATGTAAATAGTCATTGGCCAAATCCTACAAATTACCATGGACTACCAGAATGAGAAGACATATCTACTTTAAGTAACAATTGGTCAGCCGAGTCATATGTATACATGAGACCCAGAGACAAACTCAGATTGATTACCAGTCGAACCAAGTTGGCAACAGGGATAAAGAAACCAGAAATCTTCTGATAGTGACAAACTTCTCATGGAGCCACCCTTCTAGGCCTCCAGCAATGAGGCTTCCTTGGTGTTTGACCTTTCAAAACAAAAAGGAAATGCAAGATGAAAACACCCTAAGTAAAAAAAGACAGATCTGAGCTGGGGAAAAGAAATCACCAACGTTGTGAAGCTTCTTCTCGTGCTGCTGCTCTCCTCGGCGATCTGCTTGGTCCATGAGTTTTCAATTGGAAACCAAATTAGGGTTCCTGCGACTATCGAGCGCCTAACTGAAGACTGAATGTCTAGAAACTAAAATGTACTCTGCAAGTACTGGAATCGGTGAGAGAACCTGATGAGGATGATTCATGATTGTGCATTCGGAGTTGAGAGGATCTGACGCCACGTGTTTGAGGAAGCTCAACAGCTGGGAGAGTGAGCCGGCGGAACCGGATTTCCACCATGTCCAATGGCGCCGCCGGTGTGCTCGTCGCCGCGTTCGATGAATTGGTGAGAAAATCTGTAGAGAAGCGGGCGGTGGTTCTGGAGGAGCTACTGAGGTCGATGAGCGGGATGTTTAGGTGAGTAGCTGCAACAACGGGGGAGAAGTCGCAGCATCTTGCAGTCTTCTCGTTTCGCCAAAATCGATCAGAGCTCTGTTCTAGTACTTGAAATTGAACGACAACAGAATCGTTGCCAAGCAGAACTCACTCATTGCTCTCAAGGAATTTTTCATATCATCCTGGAAACGAGAAAGAGTTGCCAAATCGATGCTAGAAATCAAGGATTTACATCAAATCCTCGTTGGATTCCTGAGATCCCAAATCTCCACCGCCATAACCAAGCTTTCTCTAATCTCCTTCGGGACAAAATTTTCTTTTGCCTCTCTATTTGGTAGCCGGATCTCAAAGAATTCAAAGTAGTATAGAGGGAATCAGGTGATTTGAGAAAAGAAGGAGAAGTTGGAGTTCGGAGATTTTGGGTAGTAGGAACTAGGAAGAGTGAACGAAAGAGATGAGAAAAGAGTAAAGTTGAGTGTTATTTCTTCTTTTTTTCCCCAATAAAACCCGTCAACACTTCTATTAAATATCAATACAAGTATACAACTGCAACCAAATAATTTAGTAGCTGAAATGTTTTTATTGGGTATGCAACCAAATTATTTAGTTATTTAATACTCATGTTTAAATTCATAACCAATAATATTTAGTTGGGGAAAGTAAAAATCAATATGCTACCAAATTATTTGGTTGGAAAAGGTAAAAATCATTTTGCTACCAAAATAATTTGGTTGGAAAAGGTAAAATTATTTTGCTACCAAATTATTTGGTCTCTTCAAGTTTTATTTGGTTATCAATACTTTGACTTTAATAGACAACCAAATTTTTAATATTTTAGCTTCCAAAATATAATTGGTTGTATATATTACCCTTTTCACAACCAAATTTAGTTTGGTTGTAAACTTTTTGGTTGCAAAAGCTAGTTTTTGTTGTAGTGTAAGCCGTCATCATTGAACTATTTTTTTTTTAATTGTTCAAGTTTGAAAAAAATGCCGAACCTTCAAATCGACTTTGGTGCTTTAATTAATTAGTATGAAAGTTGCTATTTAGGGTAATTAAGGTGCGAATGTTTCCTCGTTTGGGCGTACAACAGAAGACTACGTACGTAAATACCCATGAAATGAAAGCTCATTTTCTCCCCTGCAGAAAAACGTGGTTTCTTTTCTGGACCTAATTTTCATAATTTCATAATAAGAAAACAAAAAGTCAGATTATTTTATAATTATACCCTCGCCACTGAAAATAATATTGGAACTTTGACTAGCCACATGCACATTTCTTTCTCTTTAAACAGTCATATTTGGTTTACTTATCTCATTCCACGTGGGCTGCTGCATGCATGCTCTAGCTGATCATCCCACCACTAAAAAAAAATGGACTTATGCCAAGGGTTTTTTAGCAAGGGTTCCCCAACCCTTGCTAATTTTTCCGGAATTTTTTTGTAGCAACGCTTCTTTTCAAGGGTTTGTAAACCCTTGCTACTCTTAAACCAGATTTCAGCGAAACGCGAAAAACCCCTGTTTCCCCTTTCACATTTTTTGGTAGCAACGCTTATTCTCAAGGGTCCAGAACCCTTGCTACAACTTAAAACAAATTTCAGAACCCCTGTTCCATTTCACGATACGAGAACCCCTGTTCCATTTTGGTGATTCTGCCGGAGTGAGCGAGTCAGATCGGAGAGTTGACCGTCGGAGTTAGATCGGAGCATCCAAATACCGTCGCCCATCATCACTTTCGCTGCCTCTGCATTCTCGTGTTCTTTGACTACCCATTTCCTGATTTGGCCGAATCTGTTCAACTTTCGCCGTGGGTTCGGGAGTTGCCGGCGCCTTGGTTCAATTTTGATGATTGCAAGGTAACTTTGAATGGGTTTTTTTGCCTTATAGGTCATTGTTGTTTTACTTAAACTTCTGGAAGCAGTTTGAGTGTTTTATTAGGGAAATTTCTTTCTTGGTGGGTAGGGTGCTGTTACTGCAACCACATAGAAAGGGATGGATAAACTTGTTCTTTTCTAAGCAAAGCAGTGAGGTCAATCATCATCAATTGTTTAGTCAAATTAGTTTCTGAGATAAACAATTGATCCATCTTATTAGATGCAGAGCTTGAAATGTTGATTGAGATACTGTATCCATCAATAGAGGAACTTGAGCCAAACAACTCACTTCATCCCGGTCCAACTTTTGATTGATAGAATCTGTTCATTTTGACTTGCAGTGATATCTATAATCGACAAAATGGACAAGAGCTGGATGAAGAAACATAGAACGAGCAATGAATATAAACACGGAGTACAACTTTTTCTTGATTATGCATTTCGAAATGCATCTCATGGAGCAAAGATATTGTGTCCTTGTATCAATTGTGTAAATGTATATGCACAAACATGTGAAGATATTCGGGTGCACCTCATTTGTGATGGTATTCTAAGAGGATATACTACATGGGTTTTTCATGGAGAAGCTTTATGTTCCCCTCAAGACCTCTTTCTGGCCTTACTAGTGGCTAAACACAACCAAATTAATCTCTCTAAACTTGGGGTTTGTGGCAGACAATGCGTGTGAGTGTTTAGGAGAGGAATAGGCAGGAGATTAATTGCAATAATTGGCCCACTGTCCTCTTCTAATATATCACTGTTTTTTGGTTTATGGGTTTTATACTTATAATTCTTTTTTTTCTTGTATGTAGTCAAAGTTTCGGTATCCTGCCTATCTGGACAAGTGGATTTTGCAAGCTGTTAACCGGAAGTGGGCGGAGTTCAAGTGTGATTTGAAAAGCAAGCATTTTGGAGTTGGGAAAACAATGGACAACATTATGGCTGAGGGACTCCCACAAGGTGTTACCGATGTAAATCAGTGGTACACCTTGGTAGCTAGCTGGTTTACAGAGAAAAGCTTGGTAAGATTACTAACGGTTTACCAATTATGAGTAATATGTCTTAGTTTAGATGCACATGATGAGAAACTTATTTTTTTCCAGAAAATGAGTAAAGTAAACAGCAACAATGCTAAGAAGAAGAAGCTGCATCACACGGCTGGAAGGAAGAGTATTGCAAGGATAAGAAAGGAATTGGTAAAAACTCAATCCAGTTTAGCTCTAGATAATTGAACTTGTCTATGTTGTTCTCAGTTCAAATATGTTAATGCTTACAGAGGGCAAAATTAGGTAGAGCACCTACTAGACTTGAAGTTTTTGAAGTTCTCCATAAGAGGAATGACGGAACATACATTAATGACTATGCTAAGGATTTCATGGTAAGACCAATACTATTCTTTGATCCTACTAATCTATTATGCTGCATTCTGATTCCTATGCATTTTTTTTTATAATGGTGATGATTGATTCCTATGCATTCTTAAATTGTTGCTTCATAAAGGATAAAGCAGCCGAAATGGAGGGCCCTAGGGAGGAAGTTTTTCAGAAGCTAGCAGGCCGGGAGCATAATGGGAGGCTTCGATGCATGGGGTTTGGGCCAACTCCGACCACATATTTTGGAGTGTGCTCGAGAGGGGCTGCATGTGGATCTTGTTCGACTGGTCATTCATGTGAGGATGCGACTGCTTTGAAAGAGGAGTTAACGGAGGTGAAGAAACACATGGAGGCCATGGCGAGGTTCATCAGTAGGCAGTTTCCCGGACAAAACTGGATGGAAGATCACGTAATGTCCCATCTGTCTTTTTTCCTAGTCAATTACATCTAAATTTTTTTGTAGTGGTGCTTTCTCATAACATAGCACTTCTGTTTGTAGTGGTGCTTTCTCATAACAAAGCACTTCTGTTTGTAGTGGTGATATGCTGCTGCAACATTTGGTTGATTATATAGTTGTTAGTGAATTAGATGTAGAGTAGCTTTGATAATGAGAAACGAGGACCAGGTTGTGGTTCTGATGTGAAACAATTGAATGGTTGTCAATACTTGCCCTTAACACTTACTCATAATTGTCCTATGTGCCTATATTTTAATATTTTTCCATACAACTCCCAAATTTCTAACATTTCTTGCTGAATGCTGCCAGAGTCAAAATTCTTTAAGTTGGTTCAGTGTTTCTCTTGTAGCTGAATGCCATAGGCACACTTAGAAATGCAGTTGTAGTTATAAGTAGTATTTTCTAATGATTTGATGGTAAAATTTCTATTCAGGGTAATGATTTAGTTTGATGATGGAAGCTTGTGTGTTTATGACTAGTAATGGTGGCTTTGACTGAATCTATGTGCTGGAAAGTTGTTGCCAAGCTTGTGTGTTTATGACTAGCAAATTCTGGGTTTTCTTTATGATTTTTTATTTTATTTTATGAGCAGGGTGCCACCACTAGTGCTCCGACTCCATCAATGGGATCTCGAGCTTCGTGATCAATTGTCGTATGAAGCATTTTGGGAATGATCGATGGTAAAGAACACCATTTTGGATTATGAATCATATTATGTTATGGTTCATGGGTATATGGTATGACTTTGGTCATGTAAAGAACATCATTTTGGGTTCTTTTGAGTATGTTTGAATGTTCATGGTGATTAGTATTTAGTCATGTAAAGAACACCATTTTGGATTATGAATCATATTATGTTGTGATTAATGGGTATATGATATGAGTTTTAGTAACAAACTTGGTTCTGGATTTGTTTTAATGACCAGGGTTTGCAACCAAGCTTTTGCCACGAATCTTGTTGCCTCTCTTTAGTGACGACTTTTAGCGACCATTTTGATTTCGACACAAATGTTTTTTTAGCTTTAGTCACAAACTGTGCAAGGGTTTTAACCCTTGCAAGTAGTGTATCTTCAGCAATTTTAAACAAAGTTACAAAGGCCTGTAGCAAGGGTCGAAACCCTTGCTAGATGTAGCAACGAATTATGCAAGGGTTACAACCGCTGGTACGAGCAACACATGCTTGAATTTTCACATACGTGTAGCAAGGGTTTAAACCCTTGCTACAACCGCTGCAGGGGACTTGCACCAAGGGTCGCCTATAACCCTTGCTACACGTAGCAGGGGCGGCTTTGCCAAGGGACCGTCCAAGGGTTGGTTAAACCCTTGCTAAATCCTGTAGCAGGGGTTATAACCCTTGCTACGAAGGAAAATAACCCTTGCCATAGACCCTTTTTTTTGTAGTGCACAAAGCAGTAATAATAGGGTTGTTAGTCGATTCGATTTGGTTATAATCGTAAATGTTTAGTCAGTTGACTATTAAATCATTTATGGTTACTGTTAATCACATTCTTTATATTATTCGTTTCATTGTAGTTGGTTATCAGTTATTTTTCAGTAAAATGGCAGTTATTTTTCAGTAAAATGGAAAATTAATAAGCAAGTGATTCGACAAAGTTAGATCGAAATAGCTGACCAGTAGCCTAATCAATAGAAGACCTCCTACTTTTTTCAATTGTGCATTTTTGTAAATTTTTTCCTCCATAAATATGTGTTCTTTTATTAAGTTGTTATAATTAAATAAAAATAATGTAATAGAAATATCAATGCATAATGCCAACACAAGTACACAATAATACCTACTATCGCCAAACTTGATTAAGGAAGCAGACAAAAATAAGAGACCCAACATCAATTACTCAATTCATAAACCACACAAAATTACATGGAAGGTTAAATGTTGTTGATTGTTGTCGAGTTATTGTGCGCAATTCCATCTTTATTATGTGCTCCTTCTAGAGCCATTCCTAGAAATTACTTTCATTTGAACCTAGGTCATTATTACAACTAGGGTACGCAAGGGGTCTTGTAAGCCTACAAACATCTCATTATTTTCATCCTATGTATGCGACTCATTTAGGCGTATTATTTTCGGCCATGACTATGCGAATAGTTGTAATCGATTAGTTGATTCTATAACCATCAACTAGTAATTAATTAGTCAAATTTGACTATCGAAAAACCGACCGTTTCATATTTAATTGGGTATTCAGTGTAACTATCAACCACGGATTCCCACTCGATTATTAGTTACGTAACATTACACCGCGGTTTACCCGCCCCAGTAATCAATCCATAGCGAAGCAGCTCGACTATTAGCTGACTATTCATTAGAGTGTTGCCAATTGCCATGGATCTCTCTTCAATCCTCTTTGCACTCTCGGAAAACTCATGTTAGGCCTAGGGCCTGTAAAACGTCCTAGCCCATTGGGCCAGTGTTGCACTTGACATGCAAAGAGTCGGACAGACTTCTAGTCTAGTGTTGTCTTCATGCTGCTGATTAATGGAAACCCGTCTTCCATCTACCAATGAGAATGAGAATGATCCATGAAATCGTACCGTACCGGTGGTTCAGTCACAAAATACCAGTATCGGAAGTTAAACCGATAGGTGGTATTTAACGGTACTAACAGTTAAACTACGATTAAACCACAATTTTGACATAAAATATCATACCACTGACTTTTTCGATACGGTTTCATGGACCATGCCAAGAAGAAGGCATTCATAATTTTTCATCATTAACAGCCGATTTAGAAGTTTTCGATAACCATTATTGCACCACATCTCTGCTTTAACGTGTGCCCCCTGCTTCGGGTAATATAACCAGCAACTGCCTTCTCTTTAGGACAAGTTTCAGTCACTGAAAAGACTACATTACCTTTTCATCTCTGACCATGAAACCTCTGAGACCCGGCATTGACTAGATATTGACGCAGCTTCAAGATCCCAATCATAGCCATAATTGACTGCAAAAATCTCGTACCAGCTTATAAATTTTCCAACCTCCTTAGACACCTGAACCCAAAACTCTCCAACCAACAACAAAGTTCTCAACAATGAACCCACTACTGTTACTCGCATTCCTCCTCTGCCTCCTCCCCTGTTTTTCATCCAAAGACACCATAACCTTCGACGAATCTCTTGTAGATGGACAAGTCAGAGTCTCTAGCGGAGAAAAATTCAGCCTTGGGTTCTTCAGCCCCGGGGTGTCCAGCAATCGCTACCTCGGAATTTGGTTCACTCAAGTCTCAATACAGACTGTTGTTTGGGTCGCCAACAGAGATAATCCGATCAACGATACTTCCGGAGTGCTCTCGTTCGACCGTTCTGGCCGCAATCTTGTCCTCTGGTGTTGCTCAGGAACGAACACTACGACTAGTACCACTCTGTGGTCTACAAAAATCCCTGCTTCTTCTTCACCAGTTGCAGGTGGCAAGTCAATGGCTCGCCTATTAGACACTGGAAATTTAGTAATTCTGCTTCAACAAGAACCCACGAAGGCTTCAGATGCAAACAATCTGGTTAGTACTTAAAACATCCGTTTATTTCTTGTACAAAATTATTTCTAGTACAGACTCTTTGATGGAAGTAGGCAGAGGAAAAATAGAGTATGTACTGTGGGCGGAGGCAGAATTAGAAACTACCCCTGTCCTCTTTCATAATATAAATTTATAATCAATAAAAATTTAATAAATATAATCAAAACTATTAATACTCAAATAATTCATTCATCGATAAAGAAACAATCAACTAATACAATTATATTTTGCATAAACAATCACGACGAATTTCGTATTCTGAAACAAATGCAAAATATATTCGTTGTGTACACTTTTAAGTAAGTCTCTTTCGGTGCATCCCATTAAACAATCATTAACAAGCTAATCGTCAATCCAACTTTAAAGTTGTTCTTAATACAGCTGAACCTAAGCAAATAAAGTTACGGATATATGATTTATGCACTTTCTTCTCCACCATTACTCGAGATAATTCATCATGTACAAATTGTTGTCGAATAATAGTGTCATGAATTGAACCAATTGACTATTTTTCAGCAATTAATGAATAAATAGTAAGTTGTGATGTAGTGACAAAACACCCTTATGTTACTTGTAGGTGTGGTATTTTTTTCCTCTCCCAAAAATTATCCCTGTCCCCTGACAAGGCCAAAATGACCTAGCTCCGGCTATGAGTATGTAGGCAGGACCAGCGGCGGACGCACGGGTCCGGGACATCCCTAAATTTTGGGAAAACGATTATCCAACCTCCGATGGTAAATTATGTAAGGACAAAAAAAATATATAATTGATAGTCGAGGACACCCCTAAAATTTGAAAATGATTATCCTGCTCTCATTTTTAGTTTGCTTATGGGTATATAAGTTGTAGTTTGAGTAATTCAAACCTAGGATACTATTATTATTAATAAAAATAATTTTCTTTAGACTACAACTAATTTGTTGTTCAATTTTAAACACTGTGTAATAGTAAAATGTCATTCCCTATTTCTAATTATTTTCAAAACCTAACAATTAAAGAAATTATTTTAGACATTGTTATACAACAAGTGTTGAAAGAGTCTTTTCAGCTTTGAGTTACATCAAGAACAAGTGTAAAAATCGAATATGTGATAAGTTCGTGAATGATTCTAGTATGATATACAAAGACAATCCTTTTGAGCAATGTAGACACCAAGTGTATTTTACAGTTATTTTCGAATATGAAAACACATTGTTGACTTTTTTTAACTCGTACGATTCAGGATTTTCTTACACAAGAATTATTTAATTTTTATTAATATTTAAGAATTATTTTTATTTAATTTATTTTTTGAAAGAGAACACCCTATGTAAAATTCCTGGGTCTACCACTGGACAGGAGAGATTATTTCTTTTTCATCTCCAAGTCTCTAACTATGAAATGTTTAATTTGTGTTGGTAAGGAGGTATGGTGGCAGAGTTTTGATCACCCAACAGACACCGTGCTTGCATCTATGAAGCTGGGGTTAGACAGGGAAACTGGAATCAATAGGATAATTCGTTCATGGAAGTCCCCTGACGATCCAGCGACAGGGGACACGTCCTACTACTTGGACCCAAATGGGTCACCTCAGTTGATGTTATACAAAGGTCAGACGAAAAAATGGCGGAGTGGGATGTGGAATGGTATACGGTGGAGCGGGGTTGCGTACATGTCGCGTGGGTTTACTTCAATCTTCAACACAAGTGTCGTCAACGACGACAATGAGTCGACTGTCGTTTGGGGAGTGACTGATCCCACCATCATTTTTAGGATCTACACGCACCCCTCGGGAAACGTGAGGCGAGCCACGTGGAACGGTCAGCGCGGTGAGTGGTTCGAATCGTTTTACATGCCCAAAGACCCGTGCGACTACTATGGACAGTGTGGGCCGAATGGGAACTGCGATCCGAATAGAGATGCAGGGGAGTTTGTGTGCAGTTGCATTCCAGGGTTTGAGCCCAAGATTTTGGCTGACTGGTCAATGAACGATGGGTCGAGCGGGTGTGTGAGGAAGCGGTCGAGGAATTCGAGTTGTGGCCGGGATGGTGAAGGGTTTGTAAAATTGGAAAATGCTAAAGTTCCCGATTCAATGACGGGACGATTGAACAAGGGTATGTATTTGGACATGTGTAGACAAGAGTGCTTGAAAAACTGTTCTTGCACGGCTTATGCGAGTTCTGACTTGGCTAGTGGAATTGGATGTGTGACATTATATGGAGATTTGTTAGATACGAGAGTATTTGCTGATGGTGGCCAGGACTTGTACGTGCGGGTGGACGCAATCGAACTAGATGAGTACATGAAGAGTTTGAGAGGACATACAGACACAAGGAAGAGGAAGATGTTAGCAATTGTGTTGGTGTCTGTGACTGCGGCCATCATTTTGATTCTCTCCCTTGTCTATTTCCTTCTAAGAACCAAAAGGAAAGGTAAGCATAACTTTAAGTAACACTATATTAACCTAGCTTCATATTGCAGATAATGTACATGACCAAAGATCATTCTTGGTGGACAATTGTTGCACAACTATACCACACATGATCCTGCATTTTGAATGTTGCAGGAAACAATGGAGGGTCCAACAGTATCAGCCAAGTGACCATCTTTTCTATCAATGATATATTTATTGCCACGGCAAATTTCTCCTTAGACAACAAACTTGGACAAGGTGGTTTTGGCTCTGTTTATAAGGTAGTGTCTTTAAACCATAAGGAAACCGTCATTAGAGTTATTTATCTATGTCTAGTTGAGAGATCTTGATTAATTTTGGCTAGGGTCGGCTGCTAGATGGACGAGAGATCGCAGTCAAAAGATTATCGAGAACATCGAGACAAGGTACCGAAGAATTCAAAAATGAAGTGCAATTAGTTTCCAAACTCCAACACAACAATTTGGCAAGGCTGTTTGGTTGTTGCATTCACGGAGAGGAGAAGATGTTGGTCTATGAATACTTGCCGAATAAAAGCCTCGACTTCTTCATCTTTGGTACATTTCTTCCCCACTTCAATTCTAGCAAAGCAATACCAATTTCCTATCAATTGTTCTTCTACGGTTAGCTATTGAGGTTAAAGTTTGACAGGGCAAGTTAGACTAAACTTTCTTTATTGTAGTTTTGATTTATGATACTTGGGCTAACATTGTGTACTTTGGAGCCAGATAAGATAGAAGGGACGGGGTTGGACTGGAAGACACGATTCAATATCATTATTGGAACTGCTCGAGGGCTATTGTATTTACATCAAGACTCCAGGCTAAAAATTATTCATCGAGATCTGAAAGCTAGCAATGTTCTACTTGATGCCACAATGAACCCCAAAATTTCAGATTTTGGGATGGCTAGGATGTTCGAACATGATCAAATGGAGGCAAACACAAACAGAGTTGTCGGAACCTAGTAAGACAAGCAGTTAGTCAATTTCAATTCCTGAGTTTAATTTAATGTTTAAGTTGAAAGATGATGAGATCAAAGTGAGCCACACAAAAATAAAGATGTGATATATAAACTTATGAAAATTTACAGCGGATACATGGCACCTGAGTATGCAATGGAAGGTATGTATTCAATGAAATCAGATGTCTATAGCTTTGGAGTCATGACACTTGAGATAGTGAGTGGTAGAAGAAGCAACCATTACAATCAAGAGAGTTCATCACTTGGGTTGATTGATCTTGTAAGTTTTCAGACCCTCACCCTAATAAACTTAAATTCTTTCCTATTCTTTAATGGTCTAGGTATAATATATAATCTCAGTTATATAATCTAGGACTATGGTGGCCAATGGTCAAATATGGATCAAAATTATTTGAAGGTGTGAACTCGGTTTAACCGATCCTAATGTTGATTCGACCTGATTCGATCTGATTTCTTTTTTTTTTTTTTTTTATAGTCGTGGGACATGTGGAAAGAAGGAAAAGCGTTGGACGTGATGGATTCATCAACCATAGCATCGGAATCCTACTTTAAAGACCAAGTGATGAGATGCATTCAGATTGGCCTGTTATGCATTCAAGAATCTCCAAAAGATCGACCGACCATGTCAAACGTTGTCTTCATGTTAGTAAACGCAACTAGTGTTCTTCCATCTCCCAAGAAACCGGCATTCATCTCCAAAAGGAAATTCGTCGATCCAGACTCAGCAGCGGCCGCAGCTGGACCAACCGTTCCTTCCATCAATAATGTGTCGATCACCGATTTGGAAGCTCGATGATGCTTAAAGCGCTACGTTTGGATGAGGAATTGTAACGGATCAATTTGACACAATTGTCTCGTTTTGAGACAATTGCACCAAATTGCCTCGTTTGCCAGCAAAAAATTTGGATGGATCTATCTGCCTGAGGTATTTTGAATTGATCCGTTTTGAGTCAATTTCAATTATCTAGGGTGAGGGCAGGTAATTTGAATTGACTCATTTTAATGGCCTCGTTTATAAAACGAGACAATTGATCAAATTGACTCATTTCTAGATTGATCCATCCAAATGATTATCTCCATAACTATATGCAACTTTCACCATTCACCGTGAGTAGAAAAATTCAGATCCTAAATCTCTCCATATTATTCGACGAAAAAGTGGTTGTTTTATTTCTGAATACATGTATGAGATGGACTTAGGTATTTTGTTCGTTCTGTTTGCTACATGTTGCTGGGCTTTGCTTAAGTGGCTACAGTATTAAGCGTTAATACTAGTGATTAAGGACAATTATAACACATACAGACTCCCAGTTGGGAACAAAAGGGAGCTTTACTCTTGCACGAACAGGTACTCTTGTACCCACAACAATCTGCGTCGCACTTGCATCCACCGTCGTCGCCATTCAGTCGCCGGACGTTCGCCGGCCGGTACATCTTCGGTGGTGTTTTCCCTTCATCATGTCCACCGCCACCGGCCTCCGTTCCTTGCACCAGTAACGTCACTGCATGCATGCCAACAAATCATTCCTTTTTTATGTTGGTTAATCAAAGATACGTTATGCGGCCGCGGTACATTTTCTCACTACATAGTTTAGGAGTAATTATTACCATTTGCTAACCCCCTAAATTCTAATGGCTAAACCATCAACTCTAATTATGATCGAAAGCAACAGACGTGTTATAAACGCGCTGCTACGGATCGGGAAATCGCCGGAATCGACAAAGCAAGAATACGAGAGCGAGAATCGAAAGAACACAGACACACGATTTACGTGGTTCACTAACACGATGTGTGTTAGCTAGTCCACGGGCGAGAGAGAGCCAGTTTCACTATATCTGAGGAGATTACAGATTACAGAGGAGTATGAGAAGTATTTATAGTACTTCTCCATGTGGGTCTAAACCTAATCCAATCTAGCAAAGGAAACGGTTACAGACCAGGCCCAGAACCCGAACCCAAATAACATTGAGCCCATACACCGTGGGCCGGGGGCGTTGCCCCCGCACCCCCACCGGGGCGTTGCCCCTGGACCCCACTCGCTGACCGGGCAGCGAGACCCCCGGTTACCAGTCGTAGCGGCTGATAGTCCGATTCAAGTCATATCAACAAGACGCGATATATATATAACTCGTCGAAGTACATTCAAATGCATCGAGCAACCACCAGACCACTTGGCGTATTGGATAATCTAATAAGAATATGATAACCCTTTCCATCGCCACGCATATTGTACGTATATATGGTCGGTGAAAACGATTGAAAAAAGGTAACAATCCGACAGGTAGGAGATTTAAGTTTAATTCCAAGACGTTGACCTAATAGTAATTAACTTAGGGATGGAAACATCCATCGCGCTCTAAATTCAAATCTTGTAGATAAAAAAAATTTAGACTTACACAGGAAGGCCACGAGCAATGCGGTGAGCACACCAGACTGGATTAATGTAGTTTGCTTGGCCATGTTAGGAATGTATCGATGCAAGAAGGTAAGCAATCAAGGATAGATGGATCGATCTATATATATTGATAGGAGAAAGGTTGATGGCTGTGTCCTTCCAAGTCCCTTGTTTTGGTCACATAAATATGTTTTAGAGACGTACGTCTTCAAGCGTGCACCTTGAAGTTTCTTTGTAGAATCGGCGTGAATTCGTCACGAAACTCTATCCATATAAGAAAACAAGACGCAAAAAGCCAAGTTGTGTTAGTTGTTTTATACCAAAGAAACTATATTGAATACGATTTGGCCGGCTGAAAGGAATAAGGTTACGTGCAAATGGGAGTATCCCATCCATATGCACCATGCATATACTTTTTTTACATTATATTTTGGAACTAGCTTATTACCCGGCCCGTTGGCCGGATTACTGTATGTTACCCACTTGTGGAATGGGAGAGAAAGTAAGTGAGAGTGAAGGGATTGGGATTCCACTTGATTAGGACCGACCCACTAATCCAATTTTTCCCGACCCGCCCCAACCTAAAGGGTCAGAAAGAGTCAATAAGAAAATACGAACGGGGAGGATTAGTCATATATCTTGACTCTTCAGAAGTGGGTCAAACAGGATCAAGGTTGGGTGAGGGCAATTTTTAGCGCTAAGCAGAGTTCAGGGTTGAATACCTTTACTTAGGCCTAGAAATTGGTGCTGATGCAGACTGCAGTTATTATTATACCATCATCAATCATCATTGAATTAGTCCTGGGCATCTCTCCCCGTTGTCGGTCTGAATTCTAATGATGGCTTCATTCCTTGCACCAGCCATATCAGCGAGTTGCCATCTCGAGCATGATTTGCCTATATACAAATAATACAATTAGAGTATGAAAATGAATTCAAAGAAAAGGAAAAGAGAATTCTATCACATGCCAATAAATACACAAATAATAGTTGAAGCTAAGTGAAAGTCATTACTCGCACATCAATTCTCAACAATTACAGACTAAACATTGGCTAGAATGGCACTGAAACTACCAAGAATCATGGACGAAACAACTTGTCAAATTAAATAATCCTTATACTGAAACTACCTTCTAACTTGAAATAAGACATGATCACAGTTCATAGCTCTCTTCTCACTATGAATTGGTTGCAGCTCGTCCTTATCACTGCCTCTCAAGCTCAATTCAAACAGAATAGAGACCGTTATGTAAGATAACCATATTCTTACTGATCATAATTCCTTTCTTCACTCCATTTTTGTCGGAGAAAAGATTTATCCCCCTCTCCTGCATTTCCCTTTCCCCCTCTCTTCTCCCTCTTCTTCACAAACCGATCCCTAAACCAGCAACAACAACACAAAAATAGCCTTCGCCTCTGCCGTCTCCATCTATTGAACGCGTTGGTGGCAAGACAGGACTGCAGAAGCAAAATTTTCTAAAATCAAACTAAATTTTTTGAAGCAGACTCAACCACGAAAAAAGAGTAAAACAACAATGCAGTAGAACCATAAATTTAACTACAATCAAGCACATATCAGCAAGATTTTCGATTTGTCTGAGAGTTAACTACACAGAGAGAACAATTGATGCATAATTGAAATGCTCCAAGCAAGTTGAAGGCAAACCATAACTTTAGAATTTGGTCATTATAATAACCTTCAAGTATTGATGCTTCTAAGAACTATCATGTCCAACCCCCACTTATACAACTACGTAGCCATAGTAGTTAGTTGTATAATGAGAAATATTACAAAGAAAACTAAATAAACAACCAATGCAAGTAAATATTAAAACTAACAACTGATAAAACTTAAAATCTCTCTATTGGTATAAATGTATCTATTAGTAACTACTATGCAATCGAGTATATATGATTTTTAGGCACTGAATAAGAAAAGTATAGATGGCTCACAAATGAAGACCTAGCAACTGAAGGTAGCACACAAAAACCAAAAATAAAAAAAAAAGAGATAAGAAAAAAGGCGAGAAAAAGTTAAACAAAGAAAAAGCCCACATAGGAATACCTCCTAGCTTTAGGGACTCTCTGCCACAACAAACAACCTTCTAAAAAATCTAACACCCTGAGACATCAAACAAACCTCCCACGACACTAATGTATGGCATTCCTATTGTCCAATAGGTTTGCCCAATTTAGACTTCTAAATAAATGAACTTTTCACCATTAAACCAAAACTCACAATCATTAACAGTTAATGCAAAGACATACATTTCTGAGGCCAATCACAGCATTTAAGCATAATTTTTAGTTGAAAAGAACAACTAAGTATTTAGCTAAATGATATAGTAGAATGGACACAATCGGCTACCTACTAATGATATAAACGTGTACTGGTACCATCGTTGTATCCTGACTTGCCATTTGCAACGGGCACTTTGAAAGACAGCTGCATTTTAGAGAATAAACACCCATAAGGGCGTTACGAAACCAAGCTTAATCCAAAATCTTCATATTCCACTTCGAAGACTCCATTTTCAAAAATAAGAGAGTTTAACATGTCAAATCACTCATTTGAAAAATCTCAAACAACTATTAATCAATGCAATATAAAGGCACGTTCCAAATTATATACTTGTAGGAATAATCCAAAATAATTATCAATTAATGCCCCAACTACCTAATGTGCAGAATAGCCCTGTAGCTGTGCTGTTGTTTGCGTTGGTCTACCTTCAAACATAACATAGTTGCATCACGAACCAAAGCAATTAAGCAAAAATCTTCATATTTCAAGTAGAATGACTCAATTCAATTTGGCCAACGCTTTATACATATTGTTTACCCCTGGACCTGTTGCACTTGCGCCTTCAGATCTTCGTGAACACAATACAATTGCGGAGAGGAGGCTGTCAACGGAATAAAAATTGTTAATTAAGTGAATCACCATACAACTAAACAAACGCGCTCTTCTTGATTAGCTATCAAAATAGTGGGGGTCGCTACAATCCATCGGTTGCTCCCTCTGCGCCTAAGTTGTAGATATTAGGTTTCAGTGAGAACTTTGAGTACATGAGGAGATATTTTGTAGTGGAGGAGATGACCCGGCGAGTAGAATAGGAAGATTTGGAGAGGCTGCGATGGGCAAAGCAGTTAAAATCGGGATTTTACCTAAAATAAAAAACTGGGGTAAAATCAAAATCGTATAATCGAATCGTAAAATCGTAGGATTTTAAGTACCATATAGAACATAGCATATAAGAATATTAATAAGGTCAATTATTAATATCACAAAGACACATAGCATTTAAAATGATAATTCAGAAGATTTTTTTTTCCATAAGATAATTCTCAATATTAATGTTCCAAAATCACTATTTTAATTGTTATTTAATGTGTAACTCAAAATAATTCATGATGAAGGGATATAGTTCATGGGTTTGGCTCTTATTTTCATGTTATGTCTAGGTTGTTTAACTCAAAGTAATATTTCGACATCGTCTACTAAGTATGATTTAAAACTAAAAATAATTGAACTCCAATAAAATAAGTAATGTTAGTGGCTTGGTACAAATATATTCATTAATAAATTAATTAGTTAATAATGATGTTAGTTCTTACATACTTTCAATATTAGGACAGGTGTTTTACCAATAAGTTAAATGGGGTGAAGGGAAAGAGATTAACCGAACCCTAATTTGGTTATTTTTATTATTTTTGAATATTTTTCTAATAGAAAAAATATCTGAGAAGATTCCATTGCCCTTTCCGCTGAAACAGTTATACTTATTTTAAATTGGCTCAAACCACCTATTTTGTTCTCTTACGATCAAAATCCCGATTTCGGTACTATTTTACGATTTTAACGATTTTAGTCCCGATTTTAAACGATTTTAAGGCCCACCGATTTTATAGTAAAATCAAGATCGGAATCCCTAAGTAAAATCCTAAAATCCTACGATTTTACGATCAAAATCCCGAATTTGACTGCATTGGCGATGGGTGCACGATTAGTGGGCCAAATAACAGTTTGGGCCCGTTTAAATGAAAACATATTTTTACTTTCGTGCTCAACAGACCGACCGCACTGGCATCTTCTAAATTTACCCCTAAAAATTGCTCTGTACGCATCAAATTTGAAATGGAATCCCTCTTTTCTCATTTCACATTTCACATTTATATGATGTGTAGATTGTGATGAGTGTAGATGTAGACCTGTCATTGTCCTACAAATTCATTAACACGCCAAAAAGTGGTGAAATAAGCCACCCTATTAAACACAATATTGTATAATGATCATTGGATCCAATCATGCCAGATTATGAAGAAGTTTAAAATGTAGCGGTTATCCCGACTAAAACATTAAAAGAACCAGTCTCATATAGTTTGCACAAAGATATAATTTCTCCATAGTAATTCTGAAAAATAATACTAATTTAAGAAGTCGATATTGCTTCTACATGTTTAATATTGCAATTCGATATGCAACATTCGAACCAGTGATATTTGGGCTGCAATTTTAGGGTTATCATATATTTATAAAATAGATAGAAATTTAAATTAAGTATTAAACTACAACTAAAATAATCAAAGTATTAAAACACCAAATAAGTACTTACGGGAGATTCAGTGGCCAACTAATCGTTAAAAAAGTCATATGATTTTCATAATTTAGGTTCGTGTATGTTTGAATTTAAATAGATACAACAAATATACTTGGTGTGATTGGTTATGGTCCTTGCTTGCCTTTAAAGAGACCAAGGTTCAAATCCCAGTGCATGCCTTTTTTATGAATAAATAAATAAGAAAATAAGTAATTGTGAAGACCAAAATGTCCTTCCTATAATCACTCTCGTTGCAGGAAATTTGAAATGGAGCAACAGTTTTCATCATTCGGCTTTTATTTATTATCTAGATAGTAAAATTACTTTATAAAAAAATTTGTGATGAATTTCTTTAATATGTAAACATACATACATATGGCATTTATGAAGATGATTTTGGACGTAGTTCAGAATTAAAATTTTTGAAGAAAAAAAGTGCTCGTCGTTTTAATAATGACAACTAGTCTCATATATTAGAAGAAAAAATGAGACAAATATTATCCATCTAGGGTTATAGGTATAATATGCCCTTTTACTATTTTTTTACATCAAATATGCCTTGTACTTTGTAAAAATTATCAAACATACCTTTTTGTTAAAATTTTCATCCAAAAACAGTTAACCAACGCCGAACTTTGGTTTGGGCGACACAAATGTCTAAAATATCCCTAATAATTTCACTTTGAAATTTTTTTGGTTATTTTTTATAGCTAAATAATTTCACTTTAAAGAGACCTAGAGAAATAAAACGGGGACAAAATTGATATTTTCCCTCCCATTTGCCAATGTTGGGTCATCTAAATCTCGGTTCATACATGATTGACGATTTTTTAATGGAAATTTTAGCAGAAAAGCATGTTTGATCATTTTATCAAAGTATAGGGCATGTTTGATGTAAAAAATAGTATAGGAGCATGTTTGATAAAACGTCATAGTAGAGGGGCATATTATACCTATAACCAATCCATCTATATTATATTATATTATATTGTGATGGTAAGAAAATATATCATGGTGTTATGAATATATCATACTTTTTATATATATTTATTTTTTCCCGGTAATTTATATATTTAATTTTTTGTGATTAGGAGTATTCAAAAGCTGAAGCAGGGCCAAACACCTCTAAAAGCTCGGCTTTTGAAAAGCTGAAAAGTGCTTTTGTATAACATAAAAGCAGAAGCTCCGATTTGGAGCTTCTGCGAAAAGCTGTTCTGAAAATACAAAATTATCCTTACCATATTTTAATCTTATTTCAGAAAATATAATTTTATTTCATTTCAATCATTATAAAAATAAAATAAATTATAAAATCATATTATTTAATATAAAAGAAATCTAACAAGATCCATATTGACTACTTTTTATTGTTTATAATTTTTATTCATATTTTATATTTTAAATCCTTTATAGTCATTTTACATAACCTCTCATATTAAAAAGCACTTCTAATAGTTTTTCAGCCAAACACTCAACTGCTTTTTTTGAAAAGTACTTCTCTAAAAGCTACAGCCAGAAGCTGCTTCTCCAAAAGCTACAGCAGGGCCAAACTGAGCTATTGTCATTTACGTCTTTTGGTCCGCAGCCTGAAATTGGCTTCGTTGTTGGGCTAACATGTCAGGGCGTATGGACTAGGACAAAGATCCTTAATTTGGGCGATTTGGGCCAATGCCCTCGATCCACATTATGTGGGCTTTACCTATTTGTTTTCCGTTTGGGGCCTGTTTTTGCTCATTTTGTGTAAGGTTTAGGAAAATGTTGTATATAAACCTCTAAGGCTCTAACCCTCTATGTAGTAGAATCGGCCGGCGTGCCATCCATTTATTATAAGAAAACAATAAGCAAAAAGTCAAGCTGTATTAGTTATGTTTAACTAAACAACTGGTGATGGCAATGGGCGGTGGGACGAGGTGGGCCGGGTACCTCAATTCTCATGCTTCTTCTTATGTTATTACGGGTTGGGGTGGGTAAAATTTGCGCGGGTACAGGGTGCCGGGGCGGGACGGGTCGATTCGATCTACACTTATATGTTATTTGAAGAAATACGAGCAAATTTTACTTTTCACGATAAAACGAATGAAAAAATACTTTATGAATTAAATATACAAATAATAGAATGGATAATTGAGTCTAACAAGTTGAAAAATCGACTCTAACTAGTTGAAAAAAAGTCAAAATAGGATAAACCTATATCACCCTTATCTATAAAAAAAATTTAGATAAAATGAGTCTAGAACGGTGCGGGGCGGGGCGGGTCAAAAATAGATACCCATACCTACCCCATGCTACTGCAGACCGGTTAATATCTGCCCCATCACGAGTCGGGTCAGATAATACCCACGGGAAGGGTTCAAATTGTCATCACTATAAACAACTACGTGGTTTCGAACATCCAAATCAATAGATTTCTTCTTTTCTATCTCGGAAATTCAGATCTTCCTTATTATTTGATGAAAAAGAGTGGTACATTATTTTTCAACACATGATGTAGAAGCGGATGAGATGAACCCCGGGTATTTATTTGTTTCCATTTGCTATTCGCTGTTGGGCTTTGCTAAAGCGGCTACAGAATCAATCAAGCATTGACAATGGTTTCAAAAGCAAGCAGCACACCAACAGACTCTCTGGGAACAAATGGCAGCTTTATCCTTACACGAACAGCTATACCCTCTACAATCCGCGTTACACTTGCATCGACCGCCGCCATTGAGTCGCCGGCTATTCGCCGGCCGGTACATCTCCGGTGATGCTTCGCCTTCATCACGTCCACCGCCGGCCTCCGTTCCTTGCACTAGTAACGTCACTGCACGGATATGCCGATAAATCATTTTTGGCTTATGGAAGATAATTTACGAGCAATTACTAAACCTTAACTCTAATTAATTCTCTAAATCTTAAGATCAATTCGATAAAAAAAAAAAAACAATGATCAACAATCTCATTCATCGAAGTACATCCTAACGGCCACCAAATCAGCCACTAGAAGTACTCGATATCCAAGAGTATGTTAAGGTTTTCAGAAATCGAGACTTACGCATGAACGCCACGAGCAATGCGGTGCGCACACCAGAGTGAAGAATAGTTTGTTTTCCCATAATCGAACCACAAATTGATTGAAAAAGGGGAAGGAATTGAGGAAAGATGGATCCACTTTTTTTTTTTTTTTTGTGGGAATTGGATCAAATATATATATACATTGATGGAAAACGTTGATGGATGTGTCCTTCAAAGTTCTAACCCCCAATCCTTGTTTTGATCACATGTGTATATTCGGAGACGTACGTCTTCAACCATATATGCATATTCTTGGAAGTTTTCTTTGTGGAATCTGCCGGCGTGAATTCATTACGATAATCTATCCATATAAGAGAAAAAAAGACACAAAAGGTATAAAGCTGTTTTAAACTAACTACCAACTGAAAATATGCTTTGGCCGCCGGAAAGATGAGTCGTCGTACGAGAACCTTTGCGAAAGAGTCCTTTGGTTAATTAGTTAATAGAGAGTTGTCTATCACAATTCACAAATCAAACTATTTAAAAACCAAATTCACTAAGGGTGTGTTTGGATACAATAATTTGGATTTGATATTTGTGATTTGGATTTCCAAATACTAAATCATGTGTTTGGATATTAATTACATTTGGTATTTGGATTTGTGTCAAATTCATGGGGTGATTTCCAAATACATGTCTAGTGTATTTTTTGTCAACTTCAAATACATTTCAACAACTAGTGATTTGAAATACCTCCTAACAAAAAATTGGATCTATTTGTAAAATATGAAAAGTTTAGGTACTATAGTGTGAGGAAAAACATATAAATGTACCAAAATGTAATTTTACCATCAAAATTTCAGGACCTTTTTGTAAAATTTTAAAATTTTAGGTACTAAATTGT
This sequence comes from Linum tenue, assembly GCA_946122785.1. Lineage (NCBI taxonomy): Eukaryota > Viridiplantae > Streptophyta > Magnoliopsida > Malpighiales > Linaceae > Linum > Linum tenue. Next base: position 89,447,713 of record CAMGYJ010000008.1, read on the forward strand.
AAGAAAAAATTAATTTGGGTACCAAACTGTAATTTACCAAAACTTGTAGTAAGTTACCAGAAATTTAAAAATTCAAATTGAAAATCGTAAAATACAAAATACAAACAAATTACAAAAGAGTATCCAAACAATGAATTTGAATTACATGTATTTCAAATGCTAATATTTCAAATACATTCATTTCAAATGCTAGTATTTCAAATACCTTATATTTAAAATACACTTATCCAAACGCACCCTAATAATTTTTACGAAATCAAACTCATTAGTCAAGTTAATCAAACCACAATTAACCAAACGTGATTGGTCAAATTGACTAACACTTAATTATTCTTTTTAAACATGCTTTCCATAATGGTATAGTCATCTCCTGAAAGAAATGGTACACGATAAATCACTTCCATTTGAGTGGCTCTCTCATCATATGAATTTTTTATTATTATTTCAAAATATAACAAAATGGGTTTCCTCTCGTAGATCTTATTAATCGAATTTATTTATGCTACAAAAATGTAAATGCAACCACAATAAAGATACCGCCAATTTAAGATGATAGAAATAAAAAAAATGAAGAAAAGAGAGTGTGACCGGTGGAATACTCCGATCGACTGCAAAATTGATTTACCGTTTTATTTTCATTTCAAATTTTAGTTACGAAAAGAAAACTGAAATATAAAAATGATTTTGGCGTTCATTGCGATATCCCCATTTTTAGCCAAATTACGTATCAGCGACACCTTGCTTCGTTTTCTTAAGTTCACCGTGAAATCTCTAAACAAGACGAGTCGATGTTGCCTAACGCGTTTTTTTTTTATGAATATGTTGCCTAACGCGTTTAATTATGAATTCAAGCATGCCCTTTTGAACCGTGATTATCCCAACGAAACAAAGCTCGAAACCAGCCGAGCCTACTGTATAAACTTCGCCAATTATCAAATGCAAACAAAGAAAGAAAAAAAAAATCAAACCACCTCAATTTTATTTCAAGCAGTGGAACAATATGATCAAAAAAAAAATTCATCAAAAATACAAACAAACACCAACAGTTCCAACTCTTCTTTTCCCCCCTTCTTCTTCTTCTTCCTCCCCGCGGCGCCACTCTCATCACACCACTAACAAACTTAATTGTCTCAAACTCTCAATATTTGGGATACTTACTCTTGTACTCTTTCCACAGCTGATCCACCGGCTTCCCCAAAATATCGTAGAAATATGCCTTCGTGTAGCCGTACCTCATCCTCTTGTTCAGCTCCTTGACGAACCCTTTCTTCGCCTTCTCGCAGTGCGCCAGAAACCTGGCCGTGACGCCGAACCCTTGGTCCCACTGCTTGCCTTCCCCTGGCTTCACCTTCTCCGACGTCCCGTAGTGCGCCTCCATCCTCACGAACTCGGCGATTCCGGTCAGCAAACCTTTGGGGGCTTCTCTGTCCTTGCCGCCGGTCCACTGCCACACCCTGGTCACCTGGTGGTACACGATCCCGACGAACTCCCGCCGGATGTTGCCCTTGTACTTCCCCAGGAAGTTGGCGTTCACGTGGATCTCGTTCTTCCCCTGTGTCGTTAACGAACAAACCATTTAGTCGCAATAATAATGAGTCAAGTTGTCGTTGGAAAAAAAAAAAAGAGTTTAGCAGGTCGTCTGGATGAGGAATTCGGACGGATGGCAGTGATAAAATTTGGATGAAACGATTTGGCTTGGATAATTTCTAATTCGCTCGTTTTGAGACAGTAACGATGGTCTTGGGTGGGCGGGTGGTAATTCGAATTGACTCGTTTTAGAATTGACCCAATCCAAACGACCCCCTTACCTTTTTTTCAGTTTGCATCATGTTGAAAATCATCTCTTGTGCGGTTAAACTAATAGGCAATTCAATTTGTACAGGTCGAACATATCATTCTTATTAGTGCTAAACTATTGTTTATAATGGGGTCGTCGTTAAGATTTAAAACCTGGACCTCTTAATCAAAAGCTCTGATACCATATTAAGATTGTTTGGGGTGGGGCAGTTTATTCAAATTGACTGGTCCAAATGACCACTTACCTTCTTTTTTTTTTTTCCAGTTTGCACGGGTTGAATATCATCTCTCGTGCTGTTAAATCATTAGCCTTTCAGTTTGCATATAGGTTGAACATATCATCCTTATTAGTACGAAACCATTGTTTATAATTGGATCGTCATTAAAATTTGAAACTGAAACCTCTTAATCAAAAGCTATAATACCATGTTAAGAAGTAAACTGCTTACTCCGAATAACTGAAGTGGTTGGGAAAAGAATGTGTATGAGTTTTGTTTTTTTTTTTTCGCTTACCGGATATGCGTCGAGGGTGTCGCCCTTCATGTTGTCGATGAAGAGCGCGATCTTCTTGACGTTGCGGCGGTCGCCGGGATGTGTCTGGTTGAACATGTTCCACACGAACTGGGTCGCCGACGACATGGCCTGCTTGGCTTCGGCGGCCCCGATGTGGTTGAGGAACACGGGTCCTCCCGGCGACTTGCCGGCGTGGCATGTGACGGTGTACGTCATTCCGTCGGGTGGAGGCGGTTTGGAATAATGGACGGGGGTGGCCGGCCTTTTGGCTTCGGCGGCGGCCGCCGAGGTTGCGAGCAAGACAAGTGTTAGGAGGAGGGATTGCATGTTGGTGAACTGGTGATGATGGTTTTGTAAATTTTCCAAATGTTGGGAGTTGGTTTTTTTGGTAAGGTGTTAGATGATGATGATGAGTTGATGATGGTTTGGAGTGAAAGTGTTGGGGGTGAATATATATAGTTAAGAGTTTTGCTTTGTGATTATCAACCATGAAGTTTACAAGCTTTCCATCTTGATCCTTTTATTTGTCTTTTCTTGTCCTCTTTAAGAGTTTTGATTTGTGATCATAACCATGAAGCTTACAAGCTTTCCCATCTTGGTTCGTTTATTTGTCCTTTCACTTGCATTCTTTTCAGAGCAAAAGGGAATTTCGCCGATTTTAGCATGACGAGTGAGGACGATTAGGCCGGGAGGAATATAAGGGTAGTGAAATTTATCACGGCAAAAATTGGGTTTTTTGTTGCGTACGATTAATGATTCTCCTCAACCTCTTTACCTTTAGTGTCAATCACTCGAGTATATTAATCATTTAATTGCACGCTTTTTTAAATATTGTATAGACACGCCGTATCATGTGTTTTAAGACAAATTCGTGGTCGCACGAACTTGAATACGTGACTTCAAATACAAACCAATTCTAATATCATGTTATAACTTGGTTGGTCCCAATAACTCCCGTTGTTGGGAAATTATTTCTTTTCTTCTACACATCCCACTCAAGTGAAAGCCTACTTGTCAGTTTTTAGTTTGTAGATCAGGGGTTGAACATATCATCCTTTGGGCTAAACCGTTGTTTATATTGCACATTATTATAAAAATCATACACGTGAACTCTATCTTAACCACTTCTTTATACGCTATCTTGTTTTTGGGTCAAGCTACAACAAAAGGAGTTCTCGGTATAGGAATTTTCTAATCTAGCTAAGAATCTTAAGCCCTTTTCCCCCATAATATCAGGGTACGGCCACATCTCTGCTTTGGGTGCGCTATCTGCTAACATACCGTTTGGTATAAATGAATTTCATAAGTTTTGAGGAATTTATTTTGAAATGAAATTTTTTTGTGTTTGGTATTTGAAAGAATTCATTTTCAATTCTAAATTTTGAATTCCACAGAATTGAAACTAGTTATAGCAATTCCGAGGAATTGAGATGAAATTTCCAAATGAATTCCACAAGTATTTACTATTTTTAATAGAATGATACAATTATCCTCTTTTATTAACTGAATTAGTTATAAATATAACATACCAAACACAGGAATTCATTTGATAATGAATTCTACACGACAATATATTTTATTTCTAAAGATTTGAATATGACATACCAAACACAAAATTTCATTTGAGAATGAATTCTACACGGTAATTCATTTTACAATGAAATAAATTCTCGATTCATTTGGTACCAAACCGTCTATAATGATACATACCGACAATTGCCTCTCTCTTCGGACAAGTTCCATAACAAGGAGAAGCGAGAAACAAAAAAACAAATGAAAACCTGACATTGACAAGATATCGAGCTAGTACAGTAACCCAAAAACGCCCAATGGAAACCGCAACTTAAAGTTCTCATAACTATAATTGGCTCCTTCCACATCTAAAGACGCCATAAGTTCTCAAACGATGAACACTCTGTTACTCGCCTTCCTCCTCTGCCTCCTCCCCTGTTTTTCATCGAAAGACACCATAAGTTTCGACGAATCTGTTGCAGACGGTCAGGTGATCGTCTCCAGCGGAGAAAAATTCAGTCTTGGGTTCTTCAGCCCTGGGGCTTCGAGCAAGCGCTATCTGGGAATTTGGTACACCAAAGTTCCAGTTCAAACCGTTGTTTGGGTGGCAAACAGAGACAATCCGATCAACGACACTTCCGGAGTGCTCTCGTTCGACAATTTTGGGCGCAATCTCGTCCTCTGGTGCTGCGCAGGAATGAATGTAACCAGTTCGACTAGTACTACTCTGTGGTCGACGAATATCCCTGCTTCTTCGTCATCAGGCGCAGGTGGCAAGTCAATGGCTCGTTTATTGGACGCTGGAAATCTTGTCCTTCTGCTTCAAAAAGAACCCACAAAGACGACTTCGGATGAAAGTAATCTGGTACATTATACTCAAACATCCGTTTTATTCGAGCACTGGTGGAATACAAATCTTTTGATTACTGGCTATACATTTGGCAAATTCATTTTTTGGTAACGACCCTTTAACTGCAATTAGATTGTAGAAGTGAAAACCCCAAGTCAACTCAACGGGTACTCACGAATGCGTGGGTACCCGTGGATTATCAAGTTCACGAATATGATCATATATTATTTCTTTGAATGCGTGATGTTATCGAAATTTTTCCCCAAATATATATCTCCATAAAATTACTAGCATTCATAAATTATTCATTAAGTTTATATTGTCATAATAACATTCATAAAAATGGCGTCGTTTTGCTTTATTGTTATGGGCCGGGAGGTAAGTGGATTGGGTTTTGGAAAGACCCAGTCCCGACCCTACCCGTCAATGTCAAACGTGGGTAAAACTTGCACTGATCCCAAAATCTGTCAGCACTAAGTTATATCGATACACTTTGACTGGGTTGAGTTAGATAGTGTGCTCGTGAGTTCGGGTTCAATTAACATCCCTGAGCACAATAGTGTAGTTGGACAAATTAGTTCATCTCTAACCATGAAATCGTTATTTTGTGTTGGTAAGGAGGTGCGGTGGCAGAGTTTTGATCATCCGACGGACTCTGTGCTTCCATATATGAAGATAGAGTCGGACCAGAAAACCGGAATGGATAGGATACTTCATGCCTGGAAGTCCCCTGACGACCCTGCATCAGGGGACTCGTCCTATTACTTGGACCCGAACGGGGTGCCTCAGTTCATGTTATACAAAGGTCGAACTAGAATATGGCGGAGTGGCATGTGGAATGGCCTGCAATGGAGCGGAGTTCCGACCATGCGTGGTGTAATTTTCGATATGAATGTTGTCAACAATGAAAATGAGTCAACTGTCGTTTGGGGAGTCATGGATCCCACCATCACATTTAGGATATACGTGCACCCGTCAGGAAACATGAGGTGGGCCGCGTGGAATGATCAGCAGGGTAAGTGGTTCGAGTCATTTTACATGCCCAATGAACCGTGCGACTACTACAGACATTGTGGACCTAACGGGAACTGTGACCCTTATAGAGATCCAGGGGAGTTTGAGTGCAGTTGCATTCCTGGATTCAAGCCCAAGATCTCGACGGACTGGTTAATGAATGATGGCTCTAGTGGGTGTGTGAGGAAGCGGCCCATGAATTCGAATTGTGGGAATGGAGAAGGGTTTGTAAAATTGGAAAATGCTAAAGTTCCTGATACCACGACCGGACGATTAAATCCTGGTATGGATTTGAGCACGTGCAGACAAGAGTGCTTGAAGAACTGTTCGTGTACCGCTTACTTAAGTTCTAACTTGACCAGTGGGATTGGTTGCGTGACACTATATGGAGATTTGCTAGATACGAGAGTATTCGCTAATGGTGGTCAAGATTTGTACATACGTGTCGACGCCATCGAGCTAGGTGAGTACCAAAATTGTTGTGTTCTTTGTTTAATAATCTTTTTATAATGGTGAAACCTTTTTAGGGTGAACTAATTTATGACCTACACCCTCTAACTTAGTGACCAATATTAATGTCTCAACAAGCCATGATTGATGTACCAAAGTTTGTTTATTTACTTCAGAATATATTTTCTTACAGTTTGGTAGTGCTGATTCTAATGGATGTGGTTTTAGTTGATTCCATAAAAAGGTTGGGAGGACATACAGACACAAGGGAGAGGAAGGGATTAGCAGTTGTTTTGACCTATACAGTTGTGGCCTTCATCTCACTGATCTTCATTCTATACTTGCTTCGAAGACCCAAAAGGAATGGTAAGCACAAGTCAAGTGACACTAGAAAAACTTAGTTGTAGCTAGGGTTGTGAGTTTAACTTTTTTTTTATATCTCAAATCAAACCAAAAGTTTATATCTCAAATCAAACCAAAAGCATTAAGAGACTAATCTATTTTCGATTAACCAATAACCAATATGACCCTTAAATGATTTTCGTTTCAGGAATCTAACATATCGGCATGTCAAATGTTGTTTTCATGTTAGGAGATTCAAATAGTGCTCTTCCATCTCCCAAGAAGCCAACATTCATCCCCAATAGCAACTACATCGATCCAGAGTCATCAGCCGTAGCAGCTCGACCAACAGTTCCCTCCATCAATAATGTGGCAATGTCCAACTTGGAAGCTCGATGATGCTTAAACACATAGTCATTAGCTACTGTAGCAGCTCAACCAACAGTTCCTTCCATCAATAATGTGTCAATGACGGACTTGGAAGCTCGATGAAATCCGGACAGGACTCTAGCCATGTTGCATTCATCATGTTCGTGTCAACGATATGTGATCACAAGTACTTTGCAAGCTCACTAGCGCTTGGGCAGCACGGTTTAATCTGGATCGGTTTTCACAATCCGTGCTAAGTAACAAGCAAAAGGAACAACCCATCATCCAGTAATACTAAAATGTTGATTCAGTTATATGTAAACTTGGTGATTACAGCCTTAACAACCAGAATGTCTGAACAATTGATGTATATCAAGTATGTAGCCAAAACCGATACCTGTAATCTGCAAGCACAACACAACTAGTACTGATACAGAAATACCTACCTGATCAAGTTTGGAACCACGGAATTGTAGTGCTCCCCGAGCCCGAATGCATGCTTATGATACGACAGCATTAAGAGTTTCCCATTGGACAACGCATTTCCACCACCGGATTTGTATTCCTGTCCCATCTCCACATCAGGGAAGGATCCTGAATATATCATGATAGGCTTCTTCAAGCAGTGAGTCAAGGCCCCCAGCTCGAGTTGTCCACCCCACGCCGCTGTAGACTCAACTTCTTCGCAGTAGCTCTCGAACCTATCTGCCAGTGAACTGTCAGAATCATCTCCTGCTGCTGCATCATTTTCTGAAAGGAAAAACGGCAGGAACTCGGATGAGTTCTGCCTCATGTAATCTGCCACCATTTTCCTCAGGTCTTGGTGGTTATATGGAGAAGACCCACCAGACATAAGAGCCAGCTGATCTTCTACCGCCCGGTAGAGGCAGTTACCATCTGGTTTTATTTCGTTGACAGTCAACCCAAGGGGCTCCAGTTTCCTTCCCAACTTCTCGTCTTCAATCATGCGATCGCTCACGAGGTTGCTCTGCTCTTCTTGAATTCTCTTCTCTCTTTCGACTTCTTGCTGAGCTCGTTTATCTTTCCTCTTCCCACTTTTGCTTCGCCTTGTATTGTTTTCTGAATGGTCGGTAACAGAGACCCCGGCTATGGCCATCACTATATTGTCGAGTTTGCTTTTGCCATTGATGTCATTGGTGTTGTTGACATAGCCTAATGAAGCGAGCTCCTGCGCCTGTTTCTCTTTGAGTTTTGCAGAGAGTAGGGATATTTCCTCTTCAACCGCCTTCTTCTTGGCTTTCTGTTCCGCTTTGCTCCCTTTTGCAGCCCCCTTCTTGAGTTCAGTTTCTTTATTCTGCAGCTCTACTGTCTCCTTCCTGAAGAGATTACCCCCAGTAAATAAAAAACTCATGATGGCGACTACTTCAATTTGTCAATCAAGATAGAATACAATGCCGCAAAGAGCAGAATGAAAAAGGGGTCTCATATTTACTAGTAATGCATGTATAATCAGAATAACAAAACATATTTGAAACTTGCAAGTTCCAATTGGGTACTACCACAGATTGTTTCATCATTCATAAACTCACCTTCAGTGTAACAGCAAAGTAGTTCGACGAACCATGTGGTTGAAAATGCTATGAATAAATAGGAGAAATAAAAAGCAAAATAGATACTAGAGGAGACTAGGGATGAGAACCAACTCACCTATGCCGGGCTAGCAGTTCATCACGGCTTTCCTGCTTCTTTTCAATCGCACCAACAGGAGCAGCCTCACAAAGTTTATCACTTTTCTCCCCAGTGCCAGCCATTTGTCCAAACAATGTTGAACTCAAGCCAAACTACAGTTCAGGAATTGCGGATTAAAATCCTTCAAAAACAAAGGAGATAATCATCAAACTTTAAAGATTGCAACTCAGGAAAAAAATAACAATGACGGGGAAAAAATGAATGTAGCATGGACACAATGTAAGAAAGAGGCATCTACTTCAGCAATCAACATCAGAAATAACCATCACCACTTTCGACTCATTGATTTTCCTTATAAGACATCCATGCTGCCGAATTCAAAACTTTACAATGTTCTTGTTTAATGCCAATTTGCTCAACATAATAGGTTCTTATTGCATTGCATTATCAACAATACATCAAATTAAGCATCTTGCAAGCATCCCTGAGCCATAGAGTAGGAAATCTTAGCGAAATTGATCAGATGCTTCAGACTAAAAAGAAATTACTGAAAAACGGTCACTTGTTGGCCACCGGGAGGTAAGTATAAGAGAAAATTGCACTCTCTTCCGGATGCAACCATATGGCAAAAGGAAGTTAGGAAGATATAATTGACAAAAGAAACTACTGTCCGTGCAGAGTCTGGTAGTCGATTCGTAGCGTACAATCATCAAAACTGCATAAATCTACTACTTCAACCGAAACGGAACAAGCCAACAGCATTCCAATCCGAATTCACCGGCAACAAGATTAAGGTGCTTACCGAAGTCAATAGTGAAAACCGAAACACTCTGGATAAAGAATGGAGATATGAGATTGCTGCAGATGAAGACGGTGGCGACGAGTGTCGGCGGCGCTGTAACTTATGCGATGGAAAACGGCGCCAACTTCCTCTTGCAGTTACAGTTCCCCGAAGGAAGAAACGAACCCTAAGAAGAAACAATTCGTATAGATAACAGAGAGAACAAAGGAGCCGAGTTTGATCCAAATAATAATTGAAGAAACTGATTTTGGTGTTTAATTGTTTATGCCTAAAATGTGTGAAAATGGGCCGAACTTATAATGACAAACAAAGATTTGGTATGGGCTTAGATTTAACTGTTAAGTGCAAAAGCCCAAAATTTTCTCATTACAATAACGAAAGCCCATAATTGGATTTATGAACCTCTAATCATTAGATTACTGAATCGCTATTGGTCGGTATGCGTCGACCCGGTCGTTGAGCTTGCGGTTCTCATAGGAGAATTGGGGCGGCAATGGACGCATCTCGTCGGGGTCGACGGCCTCCATCAGGTACAGTCGGGGTTAGTCTTGAGGAAGTAGCAGGTTTCGTACCGGACAAGGTAGTGGTGGCGGCCACGGTGGCTCCGTAGTATTCATTCCAAGAAGCAAATATGCAAATTCAGACTCCTCCGCTATCGCAGTTCGACCAAGAGTTCCCTCCATCAATAATGTGACCATCACCGATTTGGAAGCTCGATGATCGACGATCGAAGCTCGATAGAACTCTAACGCTATATAGTAAGAAAATCATCTATATTGTTCAACAATTTCTCTACATCATCAAACATAACTTTCCATTCGCTCTTTCTTCACGAATGGATGTAGGACAGATATTTGAAACTCATCCCTTGATTCTTCGATATCAACCGGTTCGGACCTCCACTTAGTTTCACCCAAGCTTCATCCAGTCATCCTGGTCATACATGGTCTTGCTCAATTTATATGAATTTTGGCTCGTGTACGTCTAATGTTTTGAATCTTTATTCGATCTCAAAGGTCCCTGTTTGTGCCTAGTAGATACTAGGCGATTTGTGGAGCTGGAGCGAGGCGTCTGTTTCTGGATAGAAGGGGGCACTCCAGATACTCTACAAAACAAGGGTCCGGGGCGGTTGCCCGGGACACTCTCCGAAGCTTAAGTTAGAGAGAGAAAGGGAGGAAAGATGAATTGATGATAGAGAGATGAGTAGTAGTTGAGTTTACCATTAATGCACTCACTCTGTATTTATACTTGGTTCAAGGGTGGTTGAGGCATTAAATGCCGTGTCAGGCGCCCTGAGCAGGCTTTTAGCCTTTCTGCAGGCCGCCTGTGAGGCTGTGACCGGCAATAAATGCTTAGTCTTACCTGACACATCAGGCGTATCTCAACGGATCTTTACTTTTCTGTGTTGGCCAGTCGCTTTATGTCAGGCGCCCCTGGCTATTTTCGGGCCTAGCGTTGGTCAAGGACCGTCCGCTGACCCGATCTTTCCTGTCGGACCAGGCTTCCTTATTGGGCCTTGTCCACTGACATATTCTTCTTGGTCCCGCGGCCCAAATACGCTTAACTACGCGGCCCAACAGTCCCGAGTTCCGTTTTCAGATTGCTTCTCTCATCATGTTTACGTCAACAATATGTGTAACTTCCGACTTCGTATGTAAAGATCGTAACCTTCCAAGTTTGATTGAGTCTCCGGCCGCTCCACGGTCACGGAGTCCCTGTCCTAGCCTTCATTTGGGTCATGGGGTCAAATATAAACAAGTGATTCCCTTCTCTTTCGGTAAGCTTCACTGTCACTGAAAAGTCAAAAGAAGATACTTTAAATATTCTCATGAAACTGCCGATCGAGAAGAAAAAAAAAAGAAGCAAAGTTAAGAGGACCGGTAAAACACTTTTTTACTTTCTGCACAAAGGCACAATTCAGACGAAGATTCATCTTAGGATAAAGTATAACTCCCATCCCATGACTTGGGTTAAACTATAGATGTTGGTGGCATGAACCGGTCAATTGTGTCTTCATAGTGGCAAGACTGTTTTCCATCTTTTGGTTAGAGGAGTGTCTCTCATCCGATGGATGTTTTCGGTCTACCACTTCAATCATGTGGTTAATCGCGTTGGTGATGTTTCGTCGGTGATGCTATGCGGAGTAGCATATGTTGATATGAACCAATCGACCTCGTGACATGAAATGCCAAATTGACTTAGATTAACCGCAAATGATAGCAAAGAAGCAAAGTGGGTGTCAAGTCTTTGTCATTTTCTGTTTGGTTTGTTTCTACCGACTTAACAAAACATGAAGTCGTAATCACCAAATGAATCGAAGCAAATTATTTGATAGATTCGACGATTATGTCATCAAATGTATGATCATAAGGCATTGTTTTCATGAAAACTTTTGCAGATTTTGAAGGTAGATGTGTGAAACAGTATATAAGATCAAAAAAACTAACTTAAACCAGAAACTATACAAATTCCTCGTCAGTCATCATTTCGTCCTGCCCTATCGCCATTCCTACTTGCAGCTCTCTCACTCCCACGTCACCAATTGTTTCTTGGATCACAAGAGTACACGCCACATCATGTCACTTCCACGTCACAAAACACAGCTTCCTGATACTCTACCCGTCGTTTGACTCAGAGTCAGATTGCCATTCTACAGTAAACCCCCAAAACAACCATGAACCATCTGCCACTCCTCGAGTCTTAAACTAAATTGACGACAAAACCTTGTACGATGATGTGAAACAAACACAGAACAGAAAGAAAAATATCAGCAAACTTTCACCAGATGTTAGCATCATATCCTTCAATTTCTCCCGGCTCCACTCTCCATAATTGAAAGCCCCAACCAACTTCCAATTTTCTCAACTGCGTCACCTACCAATCATTAAGTACTACAATCCATGGCAGCAGCTTCACCTTTGATCTCTGCTGAACCAAAACAAAAAAAACAAAGAAAAAACAATGAACAACCCATCATTCCTCCTTCAGTTTCTTCCCCTGCTTCTTCTTCTCCCCTGTTTTTCGTTTTCAATCGAGACAGACACCATCAAGCCCAACAATCCCCTCCGAGACGGCGACGTTTTGGTCTCCGGCCGCCAAACCTTCTCCCTCGGCTTCTTCTCCCCCAAGAACTCCATCCGCCGGTACATCGGGATATGGTACCACAACGTTTCGGAGCAAACCGTCGTCTGGGTCGCGAACAGAGACGCTCCTCTCAACGACACTTCCGGTCTACTGTCCCTCGATTCCCGCGGCAATTTCGGTATATACGCTGCAAATGGAACTTCACTCGTCTGGTCGGCAAAACTCCCAGCTGGGAATTTCGCCGCTCGGCTTCTGGATTCGGGGAATTTGGTGGTGGTACAAGAAGAGACGGAAAGGGTATTGTGGCAGAGCTTCGATTTCCCGACGGATACTCTGCTCCCGTATATGAAATTGGGGTTGAACCGGACAATCGGTTCGAATTGGTCACTCACCTCGTGGAAGTCGGAAGACGACCCCGGGTCGGGTTCCGTCTCGTACCGGATCGACCCGACGGGTTACCCGCAGTTGTTCCTGTACAGGAACGGCTCGGTCCCTGCGTGGCGGGGCGGACCGTGGACGGGTGCTCGATGGAGCGGGGTTCCCGAGATGACCAAGAATTTCATCTTCAACGTCAGCTTCGAGAACGACGGCGACGACGACGTGTTCGTGATGTACGGGGTGGTGTCGAACATGTCGATCGCGACGAGGATGATGGTGGACGAGTCGGGGCTCGTGAGGCGGTCCACTTGGAACGGGCGCGATAGTAGGTGGGTCGAGTTTTGGTCCGCCCCGAAGGAACAGTGCGACAACTACCAGCTGTGCGGGCCCAACAGCAACTGCGACCCGTACCAGGCGGACACTTTCTACTGCAAGTGCCTACCCGGGTACGAGCCGAAGTCGCCCCGAGAGTGGTTCCTCAGGGACGGTTCGGGCGGCTGCGTGAGCCGGGCGGGGGCTTCCACATGCAGGAGCGGGGAAGGGTTCGTGAAGGTGGCACGTGTGAAGGTGCCCGACACGAAGATGGCACGTGCCGACATGGGGTTGGGATTGAAAGCGTGCGAGGAAGGGTGTTTGAGTAATTGCACGTGCCAGGCTTACACGAGCGCGGACGAAAACGGGACTGGGTGCTTGAGATGGTACGGTGACTTGGTGGACACGCGAACGTATACCAATGGTGGGCAGGACATTTATGTTCGTGTCAACGCCAGTGTGTTAGGTAATATGTCAATTCTTTTATGATAATACATTAAATTTTGTTTGGTTGTCTTGTTTCTTAAGTTTTGTCCACAATGTTGTGACATTGTCCAGTGACATTAAGGGTTTGGTCAAATTTGGTAGTGATTGAACTTAGAGATGGGTTTATGTTATAAATATTTAACGATTAGGAAAAAAGGATTAAAGAAAGTCTTTGTGATGCAAAGCTATTATGGTGTTTATAGCGTGTAGCAAGTAGTTTTCATATGAGCATATACATCTTTGAAAGAATCAATGATGACTAGTTAATGAAAAGGACAATCAACCATGACTACTACACAACATCAAGAAACCTTTTAGTTAGTATAACTAACTCTAGTAAGTGGTTTATGGTTATGCTCTAGTACTAGGGTTTTGAGTCGGCTAGGTTTCTATCAATAGCAGTACCATTATCAAGAGCAGTTCGAGAAGATTGTTCCCGATAATTAGTGATCATCCAATTTCGAGTTGTTGACCCATTCTTAAGTACAGATCATCGTATTCACAACATCTTAGATTGAGCATTTGAAAACCAATCGATCGCCAAATTTGAGTTTTCGTGTTTCGCTCATTTTGTGTTCTTTCGCAGCTTCTTACAACAAGAAGTCCAGAGGGCCCTTTCATAATCCAGGAATGCAAGCCGTCCTGATTGTTTCAGTTCTACTAGCTCTCTTCCTGGTCATTTTTCTAGCATTTTGCCTGGTAAGGAGGTATAGGAAAGGTATGTACATAGCTCCATTTTCGAATTCCATTGACTATGTGGTTGTGCATACGTATGTTGTAAGATGAACTCATTCGTGCCTAAAAAAAACTTCAAACCATGTAGCAGCTCGAGACAGAATGGACAAACTTTCGTTCTTTTTCGACACAACTAACCCAGAAGGATCCATAACCGAAAAGGATAGCAGAAGAGGAAATATGGATTTGCCCTTCTTCCATCTCAGTGAGATTGCTGCCGCCACAGATAATTTCTCCGAAGCAAACAAGCTAGGAGAAGGTGGATTCGGCTCTGTCTACAAGGTTATCTTCATAACTCATCACTCCCACTCCCAAATTTTCATTTGTTTAGCATGAAAAGAACTTCGCAATTTATTGTCAAGCCAAAAGCATTTTGGGATTGATCTCATGGTAATCGTGATTCGATTAGGGTTAGACATTAACAGCAACATTGACGAATGATTAGTACATTTTCCAGGGCACATACAAAGAAAATGAAATTGCAGTTAAGAGGTTGTCCAAGTACTCAGGACAAGGAGCAGAAGAATTCAAGAACGAGATCGAGCTCATTGCAAAGCTCCAACACAAGAATCTCGTAAGGATTCTAGGTTGTTGCGTGCAAGGACACGAGAAGATGTTGGTCTACGAATATTTGCCTAACAAAAGCTTGGACTTCTTCATTTTTGGTAAAGCTTTGTTGGTTTTGACAACTCTGTCTAAAATATCTCCAATACTACAATAACGTACCTATGCATATGTTATTTCCAAATTTGACTCCAATCCCAGATGATGAAAAGAGGGCATTGTTAGACTGGTCGGTTCGGTACAACATTATATGTGGCATAGCTCGAGGAATCTTGTATCTGCATGAAGATTCAAGACTGAGAATCATACACAGAGATTTAAAGGCCAGTAACGTCCTGTTGGATGCTTCGATGAATCCGAAGATTTCTGATTTCGGCATGGCGCGAATATTTGGAGTCGACCAAGACCAGGCCAACACAAACCGCGTGGTTGGCACATAGTAAGTACACATACGTTGGCATTTAACTATCCCAGTTCATGGATATGCTATTTATAATTTCTGTGTCACCACTCTCAATAACAATTAGTGAGTGTCATAGGAGAATGATAGATCTCTTTAATAAGATGTTAAAGAAGACACTACTTAACCTCATCCGTGGAATTTTGCAGTGGCTATATGTCGCCAGAGTACGCAATGCAAGGAATGTTCTCTGTAAAGTCGGATGTATACAGCTTCGGCGTCCTTCTACTGGAGACCATCACAGGGAGGAAAAACAGCAGTTACTACGAAGAAACGACCTCCGCGAGTCTGGTCGGTTATGTAAGTATTTCAAATACTCCACAACCTAGCCTAAGCTAGTTTAATCTTTCTCCCACACTGAACTTCCATTCACTTTGTCACCATATTGTCAATACTTAAAAATGTACCCTATGCTTAATGATTCATCACTAGACTTGGGAGCTGTGGAAGCAAGGCAGGGCACTGGAGATGGTCGACCCGTTGCTGGGCGAACCGTACCCAGACCAAGACGTGCTGAGGTGCGTCCAAATCGGGCTGCTGTGCGTCCAGGAATCGGCGGCCGACCGGCCCAACATGTTCGACGTCGTGTTCATGTTGTGCAACATCGAGACGGCTCAGGCGCCGCCGACGCCGAGCAAACCGGCGTTCATATTGAAGCGAGGGTACAACAGTTTGGAGCCGTCGACGAGTTCGAATGGCGCCAGCTCCGTCAATGACGTTACCGTCACTGTGCTTGAAGCTCGGTAGAGAAACGGCACGACGTCGTTGTGGTTGGTTGGAGATATAATTCATATATTTTTGGGGATTGAATTAGGTATTTTTTTTCAGCCGTCCACCATAAGTTAGTGTGGACCACCAGATGATGATTAGTAACGTGATCAGGATATGAGGTTGGATTTGATTTTTAATTGAGTGAGAAGCAAGCAATTAATGTAACTATATAAATTATTTGAGAAATTATGTATCCAATGTATATAGATGGAAATGTTAATACTACAATGCCATTACAGTTGGGTGCTTGCTGTATACAAATTAAATGAAATGATGTTACAATTAAATGGAAGGCAAAATATAAAGAAATAATTACATACTTAAGTTACATGGTTCGCTAATATAATGTATGTTAGTCACATTTTTAAGAACACTTGTTCATGCACGCCTTCTTAGCAAAACGATATTTGACATCATAACAGAAAGAAAACAATCTTAAACAACTCTAACACTTGTTCATTGCTACTTTCACGTTTCCACAGTAAAAAAATGGTCAGTCTTTTTCTTCCTTCGCACAGTATTTTTCAAGCTTTCCCCCCCCCCCCCCCCCCCCCCCCTTTCTTTTCTCAACCACTCTCCCTCCTGCAGTGTCAAGTGCCAACCAAATCAAATCAAATCAACCCCCTAAGTCCCCTACCATCGTTTTCCACACAGCTGTAACGAGCGGCTACGCCAAATACATTTCCTTTCTTTCAGAGAATTGGCTTTGGTCCAATTCAACTTGTGAAATGTGAAGCCGAAAGGTTGTCCACCCCAATGGCATCTCTCTAAAAATCAGTATAGTTCGTTGGTCGATAAACCAAACACATGGCTTATTAAGAGCACGGTTCCACATTTACCATCAGGCACATCAAAGTTCCGAAAAGATCAGTAGTACTCCGAGAGATTTGGTATTCGTGTGAATTTGCGCAGGTAGTGTGGAATCCGTCTAAGGAAGTATGGATACAAGTTCAAACCGAGGGCTCCGTTGAACACATATTGGAGTGGACATGCCGCAACAGGTGGTCCTCTCGGGGATCATCTTGGCAGGTGCGACACGGGCAGAACTAAAGGAGTTGTCGACTGATTGATTGCGAGAAAGGATACAGAAAGGTGGAGTTGAACTTAGACTCTATTACTCTCCAATCGATAAATCAAATACTCTGAGGAAAATGTCCATTGTAAAGGACTCCTGGCACAACAAATTGGTATATACTCAATTATGATTGAGAGGTAGCAATCTCTCATGTGTATAAAGAGAGTAATTTTGCAGCCAAGTTATTGGCTTTTAAGGGTCTTGATGTTCATTTTTTAGACACACATTCATCGATGTGGGCATCTGGCTCGATCATGTGACAATGAACTCATGTTTGAATTTATGAGCACCACACATGATCGCTTCATTTATATGATTCAACATCCGTCTTTCTACGAACAAAGAAAAACATATGACGTATGAGTTTTATATGCAAATAGCTAGTTTTTAACCATGAGTCTATCCAAACGTGTTATTACCACAAGTCGAACAACATTTTTGTTTCAAATAGGAGAATTGAAAAATATAGACGATACAATAATATAAACACATTTGCTTGAAAATGTCCAAACAACCATTTCATCCAAATATAAGAAATCAAATCACTATAACACACATGCTAATTAACAAAATGAGCAAAGGAAGGAGAAGAAGTGGATCGGATAAGATTCAACGAGTGAATCCAGTAAGCAGTACAGAGACATGATTGCAACCTCACCTTCCCAAAGCAATGTACACATCAATCAATCTTTCTTTTGTCTTTCCGTACAGTGTCAGACGTCGACTGTCCGACGGCCAAATGGCAGGCAATCCAGCGGCCTTCCCCGGCGACGACGGCGACCGCTCGGGACAGGTGGCTGGCTCCAAAACATCCGCCACGAATAAATATCGCTGTTTATTTTTTTTTATCGCCACACAAATTGAAATTAGTAATTCTTTTCCCTTGATAATAATAATAATATTGTCCCCTCCACTTTCTATTATCAACGCAAACAAAGCCACCAGGAAAGGTCATTGTCTAATTCCCATTTGGACTACCGTAGGTAACAAACTTATAACTAACATGTAATAAAATAATAAAAATTATTATTATAAAATTATAATAGAGAAATGAACGATAATGGAGTATATGTAAAGGCATCTAGTGTTGTAATGGTGTGGGGCATTTCTTTTTCTATTCCCCATTTTAGTGCGAGTTTAGGGTTAGTTTCATAAGTAGGGTAACCCTTTTGGTTTTGCTTTTTCAAGTTCTGGTTTTTGTTGTGATATGAAGTTCTTGAATAATCTTTCATTGGTTTGGTGTTGTATTATGTAGGATTCGTATATTTTATTAGGGGTTCATTTTATTATATGGGAGATGAAATTTGTGCACTAGCTTAGAGTGAAGAAGTAATATGATGGTAGCTAGCTAGCTAAATGTTGAATTATCGTGTGGTCGGGTCTGTTTTCGACCATCTAACTGGTTTAATTATATTGGTGTAGATTGTAAATGTTAAAGTGATTATTATCTAATTATCTATGATTTTATATATTATAAAACGAATATGATCGGGATATATTAGTATGTTTAACGAATGAATTTGGTGAGTTGTTCTAGAAAAAAAATTCGACCAAAAGGAATTTTAAAATTTTTAATTTGTGAAATTTAATTTGTTCATTAATCAATGCATGGAGTTGGTGCTAAGAAAAATAATAATAAGAAGGGGGGAAAAGCTATGTTCTTTCTTTACAATTTTGCCATTTTCTCGTTGGACTTATATCATTGGAAGGCCTTGGCAAATGCCACGAAGAACGTTTTAGAATGAACTCGCCAAAATAATCACCCAAAGCCAAGATAGTTCATTTCCTCATCATCCCTCTTTGTGGCCCTGTCTTAATAAAATGGACCAGTGGGCTAAATAAGGGAAATGTGGACTTAGTCCGCTTAAATCTCATATTTCATATTTCCTTCCTAATTCGGTCCCTATTTTGCTTTAATTAACTAATTGATTAACATTTAATTTCATTTCCTTGTTTGACGTAACAATCGCATTAATTAGTGAGAGATTTTGGTTAGTGGATCATTAATTAGTTTCAGAAAGAACCTTCTGTCCCACTCACTGTCTTTCCCTTCCGTTTCCCTCCTGTAATCTTCACAAGATAGAAGGGCTATGGCATTACGATACCACTTCTAAAAATCAAACTTATGAAATTCCCTGAAAATTTAACTTGTGGGATTACTAAACATTAATAGGAATACATGGTTTTATGTCGATAAGGACTTAATGCGGAAAATATAAAATGATCTGGACGGGACGATACTCCTAGAGAGTACAATCCATGAAATTTTATGACCAGCTTCCTAAACCAAGATAAATAGACAACCTCCTTAGTTCATAT
This sequence comes from Linum tenue, assembly GCA_946122785.1. Taxonomy (NCBI): domain Eukaryota; kingdom Viridiplantae; phylum Streptophyta; class Magnoliopsida; order Malpighiales; family Linaceae; genus Linum; species Linum tenue. Next base: position 89,467,196 of record CAMGYJ010000008.1, read on the forward strand.
ACGACAGGTGAGACGTCCAAACTTTTTTATAAGGAGAAGAATATAATATTTTTGGTTTTGGTATGTTGAGGATCACAACTCAACTTCTTTATATACATATCTGTTTTACCAAGGCTCCCGTAAAATCAAAGGTGGACATGTAAGCGGTTCCCACTCTTTAGAATCATATTGGATTGATTAGTCTTCGGCTCCTTGACTTAACAACTTACAATGAGCTCAATTAAACTAATTCATCCATTAGTGGTGGAGCTACGTATACTCCAAAAGGGACTACAACTCGCCTTATATTTTGATTTAAGATTGTAACGTGTGTATTCATATATTGAGCAAACAGTAGAACGTGGTAGGATGAAAATCCTTGTCTAAATCGTGGAAAACAGTTGCATTGAGTTATTTTTCAAGGTTCAAGAATGCGCTAGGGGGTAAGGCGAGCGTTGCAGTTTTACCTAACGCCTGGCTCGCATAAGTGTGTCTAGGCATTGGAAGAAAATTAGTAAATTTGTACTACATGATGAATGAAATGACAATTTGCAACACTTGTACGCTAAAGTTAATAAAATGATTACTAACTTACTTAACACTTAATAATAAGAAAATTAGCTCACAAGTGTCAAGAACCAGTTGCTCCCAATAACTCGAGTTGTTGGGAGAGGTTCAATCGTGGATCATATACCACCATTAACACGCCCCTTCAAACGAAAGCCGCTCACAAGGGCTTGAAGTTTGCACAGGTCTGAATACAAGAATACCATGTGCTTAACAAATGGGGGTCACCTGGAATCGAACACAAGACCTCTCGGTCACAAAAGGCTATGATACCATGTCATAAACCAGTTGGTCCCAATAACTCGAGTTGTTGGGAGAAGGTTATGTTGGATCTTATACCGGCCCGCGCGTGTATGGTACTTAATCACTTCCTTACATGTTAGAGATTGGTATAAGATCCAGCAAGCATAATCTTCTCTTGACATGGTATCAGAGCCTTCTGTGACCGAGAGGTCTTGTGTTCCAATCCCGAAGACCCACATTTGTGAAGCACATGGTATTCTTGTGTTTAGGCCTGTGCAAACTTCAAGCCCTTGTGAGTGGCTTTCTTTTGAGGGGACGTGTTAGTGTGTGATATATGATCCACGATTGAACCTCTCCCAACAACTCGAGTTATTGGGATCAACTGGTTCTTGACATGGTATCAAGCCTAGTTTGTCCTTGAGGTCACGTGTTCAAGTCCTCACGACCCCCAATATTAACCGTTGTCGTTCAAGAACATGGTATGTCGGCCTGTGCAAACTTCAAGCCCATGAGTCGACTTTCGTTGAGGGGGCGTGTAAGGAAGTGGTTAAGTATCATACACGGGCTGGTATAAGATCCAACATAACCTTCTCCCAACAACTCGAGTTATTGGGACCAACTGGTTTATGACATGTTCATATAATCATATAGTTCAACCGCTATAAAGTTCTTCAACTATTGAAAATATTGATAAAGAAAAGTTTGTTCCTAGATGATGTTGATATCCTTTGTTATTTTGACTATCTCTATCTCTATCTAATTATGCATAGGATGCAACTATGTGTCACATCACCCGTCGACGTGTAACGTGTTTCCAATATCTAATTCTCTACGAAACCTCTAGGCGAGACATTTTGACGTTTCCTAATTGGTATCTGTCTAAGCATAGGGTTAGCCGCGCCTTTTCAAATCATGATTATTTCAATTTTCAACCCCTCATCGCCCTAGTTAGATCTGACCTTACCATTATTGCCAACACCATCAATCACCAAGAGTTACTAGCTAGCTAGAAGCCTAGAACACTGAACACGTACGGTTTCTCTGCTCGTGAGCAGCTCGATGAATGAATGGAATGGAGGTCCTCGGCCTCCGGTTAATTGATCTAGCCGCCCGTTCCAAAACCACTAACAATGTGAGATCGCCGATCCTCGAAACTTCAACAATTAATGGTCTGAATCCAGCTCCTTCTCTTTCTGCATGGGACAAATTACTCTGATGATGAAGGTGTTTGGTGGTACTTTTCTCGGCACCGTTATTACCGTCGACCAAGTATCTTTTTTCCCACCATTAACAACCCTCCAAGTAATTATGACGGCGGTCACCTTTGAAAATTAATGATGTTAGTGACGGTGGTGAGTAGTGACCGAATTATAACTAGATTTGACAAAAATATTCACCCACCAACATTCACTCCAGTCCTCACCAATATATTACTATACATTTATTTATACTTTAATTAATTTACCGTCATCCATGGAATGGGTTATGAACTTTTTCAGCCACACTTTGCCATGATACACACTTTTCCTCTACTTTCAACTACGTATGCTTGAATTACGTCAAAAGAGAGTTCTTGCAACTTTTATATGTCTTCAAAATAATTGAACTTTTAAAGGTAATTTTGTAGCTTAGAGCTTGAGAAAAGGATGGTTGATGCATTTGCCCTTTATGTGACGAGGATGATGAATCAATTAATAGATTATCCCAATACATTGTGGAGGGATAGATATGTTGGTATATTACGAATTATGAAAGGTGTTGGAGTGCTTTAAAAAAAAAAGCCCTGAAATGGTTTCATATTTTTAAAGAAACGTAAACTGAACTAATCGTGGAAACAATTCTATTTCAATATGTTTCATTTGAAAATCGATCACGTATTCGACTATATACTTTTTTTCTGATGTAGATTAACGTTTTAATTACACTTTCAACGCTTGCAATTAGAATACTTAAACTCGATTTAGCTTCAAATTTTATTAGGTGTTGGGTATTATAAAGTTTGGGGTTTGATTTTAAGGGTTTTATAGTAATAGTAATATTTCATGGTACCAAACTAATTTTTTGTGTGTCGAGAACCAATCGATCATATATACTTCAAATTTGTTGAAAGATATGAAAATTAAATTTTATACTTTTCCAAACAATAAAAATAATTTTTTATCGAAAGCCTGGAAAATAAATTTTAAAAGAGGGCACTAATAAAAAGCAAAAAGTATGATAAAGATAATATTGAAAAATACTGCTCAACGGGTCAAATTTGACCCAACGTGTAAAAGGTGAAAACGCTTGGTCGAGAACGGGGGGCCGTTTCGGTAAATTCTGATTCACCAACTGGTTTACCGCAAAAAATCAAAAGACTGACACACACACAGAGCTCTCTCTCTCTCTCTCCAAGTTATCTCAGAGACCGAGTGACCGGCGAGAAAAGAAGGAGAAGACGACGAAGAACAACAAATACAAAGCCACTCTCTCTCTCTTACTTCCTAGCCGTTTCCCAAAAAACCTCCACAAAACCTTCAATTCTCTCTCTCTCTACAAAATCCCCCCATTTCCTTCCGAGTCAACTCGCCTGCTCCGAGCAGCCATGGCGGCCGAGTTCCCTGACGACTTCAAGTGCCCGATTTCCCTCGAATTAATGTCCGACCCAGTAATCCTCCCCTCCGGGCATACCTTCGACCGCTCTTCCATCCAGCGCTGGCTCGACGCCGGCCACCGCACTTGCCCAATCACCAAACTCCCCTTGCCGGACCACCCTTACTTAATCCCCAACCACGCCCTCCGCCGATTGATTTCCAACTACGCCCACATCTCCAAACTCCACCTCCACGACCCATCCCACCACCACCAGCCGCCGCCGGAAACCCTAATCTCCACCCTCACTTCCCGATCCTCCACCCCCAATTCCAAGCTCGATTCCCTCTCCCGCCTCGCCAAGCTCACCAAATTCGACCCTTCCCTCCGCCGCCAGCTCGCCGAATCCGGCGCCCTCTCCGCCGTCCTCAATTGCCTCGCCACCGCCGCCGATTCCCCGCCTTTCCAAGAGAAAGCCCTCTCCCTCCTCCTCAATCTCTCCCTCGACGACGACAATAAGGTTGGATTGGTCGCAGAGGGCGCAATCGGTCGGGTCGTGGGCGTTCTCCGGGCCGGGTCGTCGCCCGATTGCCGGGCAATCGGGTGCACCGTGTTGACCAGCCTCGCGGTGGTCGAAGTCAACAAGGCGACAATCGGAGCTTACCCTGATGCGATTCGATCGCTGGTGAACTTGCTCGATTGCGGTAGAGGAAGGGAAGTGAAAGAAGCGGCGACGGCTCTTTATGCAGTTTGTTCGTTTCCGGATAACCGGCGGCGGGCTGTGGAGTGCGGGGCGGTGCCGATTCTGGCGAGATTGGTCGGCGGCGGGGCGGGGTTGGAGCGGGCTGTGGAGGTGTTGAGCTCGCTGGTTAAGTGTAGGGAAGGAAGAGTTGAAATGGGTCGGGTTTTTGGGTTCGTTGGGGTTTTGGTGAAAGTGATTAGCTTTGGGGGAGAGAAGGGGATTCAATGTGCTCTGTTTACACTCAATGCTCTGTGTTCGTGTAGCGAGGAGGTCTGCGACGAAGCTCAAAGGCAAGGAGTGATGGAGATTTGTGTTGGGTTGATGGAAGATGAGAATGAGAAGATTAGAAGGAATGCTTCAAGCTTGGTTCAGACTCTGAGTGGCAGCCATTGATGGTATGGGATTTGGATGAATGGAATGGTGAGTCTTCTCGAGGTCTTTCAGTTTCATTTCGCCATATGTTTTTGCTCTGTACAAATGTGGTGGGGATTAGGATTGATGGGGATAACATGTTTATTTCTTCTTAGGGTTCTTTTTTGTTATCTTTATTCCATGTACATTGTCAATAAACCACAGGAACTCTCAGGATCAAATGTTGTAGTTCAAAAGAAAGAAAGAAAGAAAGACAGGGTTTTTGGATAAATCTGATCTCCTTTCGTGCATTGTGCATCGAGCTCGTTCATTCGATTTAGGATGGATCATGTGTCTAATCTCTGTAGCAATGGAGTCATAGTTGCTAGAGAACCATCCATCCTTCTGTTTTTGCTAACATTGACATCGTAAATGCGTACGTAGATCGATCACTATGTATCGGAGACACCCTAAAAGCGAGAAACTTTATGACGCTTTGCTAGTGTAACTTCATTTTGGTATCTATTGTAGTCTTTTGTTTTGCCCTCGATCTGGTTGTTGATGCTCGAGTTTCTGGTTTATCTGGTGTTGTTGCTCCCACCTAGTAAGCTTCCATGAATTCATAGCTAACCGGACATGTTAGATTCTTTGCCCCAAGCTTTTTGCTTTTGTCTAGTTTTCCTAACAATGGCAGCTTTGTGCCTCCTCCTGGTCTGGTCCGGATTGGACGATTTCTTCGAAAGGGGGCGGCTTTTATTTGATCTGATGAGATCTCTGTCGAGGGTTTTGGTAATTGGTTGGTAGCCGAGGAGTCTGTTTCTTGTGAAAGTTGCCAAATTTGACTACGTTAGAGAGAGGGACAGAATGCAGGTTTAATATTGCCGGAGATTATACTATTAGATATTGATGGCGTAAGGCTTTGGAGGAAGTAGACTTCCGGCCGGCCGGCCTATGTTGAAGGAGGAGAAAGGAGGAAGTAGGTGACTGCCTTACTATATAATCTATGATTTTGTTCCCTTTCCGAAGAGGAGGAGATAAAGGAAAGAAGGATCTGAAAAAGGAATAAAGAATCAAACAGGGGGTTTCTTGTTTCCTTCCTGTTTTTTGGGTAGCCGTGAAAGAAAGATGCCTTGACATTCACAGACTTCAATGTTCATATTCGAGTTCAATGAACTCAGGATAAGAGGAATCTGTATGGGTTACATAACTTTTCTAGAGAAGAATATATCTAAAATTGGGAAGAGGGAGGGTGAAAATGCTAGGTAAGAAGTTCATGTATAAATGGTTATGTATAATAATGTGTTTTTGACCGTATTCTGAATTGAAATATGTCATTTTACGAATCGATTCTTGGTTGGACGAGAATGTCAATATACGGAGTTGAGTTTGGTATGCATATGGATTTAATTGAAGTTCTTACCAATCACTGTATTAGTATGCTTTGAGCTGGACATACGGGATATCGTTGTCTTTATATGATAAGAGAAAATGAGAGGAAAGTGACAACTAGAGAGTCTGATATGTATTTTGTTAACTAAATTCATCTTGTGTATACTAGACCACGTCATACTTCAAATGTGGAGATCTTATCCAGAATATTTGGATTAGTAGATAGAAGTTCATGTTCATCTCAACTAAACCCATCACATGTTCTATAGTTAATGGTGGCCGTGGGTGCACTCCTAACCAAAAGTTCTTTGATCATGGATTACTAAATATTATCGACAGATGTTCTTGTTTATCATTATCTCGACCCAGTTCGAACAATAAACCACAAAATACAAATAGTTAAAGAGCATGACGACTAATCACAATTACAACCCCAGACCTGATTCAGCCCGCAGCCGATTGGGCCCAGGATACAGCGCTGCCCAGCCCCAGCTGGGCTCACATCAGGACCAATTTTTAACGTGAGTCCAGTGGATCCTACTTTGTTTTGGGGACAAAAGGCTGGAAAAGCACTTAGGGGTCGTTTGGATTGAGTATTTGACAAACTTGTTGTTTGGGGCCAATTACCACACAAATATCACATAATATAAAACCTGTTATTTGGTATGTGATATTTGGTCTCAAACTTGTTATTTGGCAAATACTTGCCCCCTCCCAAGTATTTGGCAAACAACACTTTTTATGTTATTTGGTCTCAAACCTGTTATTTGGCAAAACACTACATCCAAATAACACATCTCACTTTTTGTCAGCCAAACATGTTATTTGGGGCCAAATAACAGATTTTGTGTTATTTGACCTCAAATAACACCCCCAAATATTCAATCCAAACGACCTATGGTTCCTTTGTCTTGAATACGAAGAAGGGGCGTCGTCGAAAACGGCAACATCATTCCTTTTGACCGAGGTTGCCACCTGAAGTGTTGCGTTTTCGATCGCTGATTGGGCACATATTTGGGGTGGGAACCTTTTCCCCCATGATCTTAGTAAAGTAATGAAAGGGGACAATGCAAGGCAAGGCAAGGCAATGATGATAGCACCACCCATGGCCATGACCAAATCATTAGGGTTATCGAGTAGGAGAAGAAGAAGTACATGAGAGATCTCGAGGCTACCAAAAAGAGATGGAAAAAAAGACATGGTCAAGAGGGAGGGATGGAGTAGGAGTGTATAGGATCCAAGAGTAGTCATGCCCTTTCATATTGCCAATTAGTGTTAAGGTTTGAATTGGGAAAAGTCTGTTTTTATATTCGAATCCACGATTTTTAAATTGAAAAGCAAATTTGGTGCCGCTAGATCATCAAATCATTGTTTTTTATTTATTATATGGGCAATGAAGCATATATTCGAATGACCGAAAACAAATCCTACAAAAAAAGATTGATTATTCATTGAAAACTTACTTTCGCTTCATCAGAGAACGCACTGAATGTACGTGTTTTTTTTTTAAGATGTAGGATGTGGGTTGTTAGCTCATCCATCCTCCTCGCTCAAGTTTGCAAATCTGTCGCAATTTATTTTTTGTATTTCTGGTCCATGCCGAGTTGCCCACTCTAATTTATGGGTATATCATATCAAGAATCAATTGGTTCAGTAATGAATATTATACCACATATTAACACAAAAGGCACTCATCATATAAGCTTGAAGTTTGCATATCCATAGACATCAGACACCATATGCTTATCAATGGGGGTTACCGCCTTACCGGGATTCGAACAGAAGACCTCTCAGTCACAGAATGCTCTAATACCATACAAAAAACCAGTTGGTTCCAATAACTTGAGTTGTTGAGAGATGTTCAATAATGAGAATTATACCGCATATTAACATATACAAATGTTAAAAGTTATCTTCCCCTTGTTATCCAAAGAGGAGTGCATCCCAAGGTGTGGATTCGTGCAATGGAAGGCAAATGAATTGGAAATGGGGCACATAATAATTGCACACTTGGATTGTGGTTTAGGATATGTAGAGACAATGGCAGCCTAATTAGTGGCGCTGGTAATTAAGGAAGCCGCAGGAAATTGCGGGGTGAGGAAGAGAATTAAGTTGGAGCACGCTTGAAGCACAAGCGGACATTTGCATCTCCTCATGATTCTTATGCACTTTGTTCAAATGATTAAATCAAGAGCACATATATGCTCATTGATGCATTATCTTATCATTACATGACAACGAAGGAGAAAACTAATTCACCAATTATTTACATATATGCTATTGGAGTTTGTTACATGTATGATTAAATTAAACTGAAGTAGCTAATTTAGGTATACTATTGGTTATAACGAGCTCTCTACTCGATTAAGTTTTCTTTTCTCTTTCTTTACATGCTTTAGTAAAGTACTCATGTGATCAGGATTTGTCTCTACATAGACTTCTATGTAAGATATATCCACTTAGTTATCAAAAAATTGTCACCCATGATAATTATAATTAAGAGGATTTCAATACAGCGTGTTAGTTGTGTTTTTTCGTATAAATTTTCATCATCGTTGTTGTTTAGAAGCTAATATTTAGCTCTCGTGATTTACTCGACGACCATGTTAATCGGAATTTACCTTTCCTTAACGCGGCAAAGCGTGTGTGGTGGTGCATGCTTAAAAAATCTTGAAAGAGGGGGTCATGATATTAAGAGCTAATTAACTCTCCCAATATATAGTTAGAATTTCACCAAGTAATTAATCATTCAAATGAATGACGTTAAAATGAGGTTATCCTAACATAAGGTTGGCTGCAGAGAGCTAGCTAGCGGCTTAGACTCTGTCACCGTGTTCTTGGATCTTCGATTCACGTACGCAGACAGACAAATGGAATATAATGACAGAAAGTAGTCAAGTCAAATCCAATTTCGTCTTCAACGTGTATGGGCCGCGGCCGGCGGCCTTTTGCTTTCCGGCTTAATTTGCCTAACAAAATTTCACTAAACAAAACAAAAGAGTTGCAGTAGTGCTCACATCACAAAAACGTCAGTAACATTTATAAGAGAATAATAAAATAACATTAATGAATATGTTGAGTTTTTTTTTATATATATAACGGGAGCACGAGATGAGGTATATATCAAAGTCCGGGAAATATATAGTAGTATAATAGTTCGTATAGTGTTACTGTGCTAACATTATATGTTTCGAATCAAAAGTTACATTTAAAATTTGGTCAACAGATTAACAACAATTTTTTTTCTTAAAACAATAAAAAAATAATTACTATCGCAGTAACCCAGAAACTTGGTAATGCATGAACGTGGGGAGTTCTTCTTCCAACTAGAAAAACAAAGTCAACGATGTGGACGTTCTAACCAAATCCATTTCTTTCTCTTGGTTGCATAGTAAGTATCGCACCTAACCTCACCATTACGTCGTCTATCCATAAGATACAAGACGCTAACCATTTCCACCCTTATCACTTTACTTCTTTTCTGCAATATTACGATCATAAAAGTACTAAGCTTATTAATTATATGCGATTATGTGTGTACCAGATTTGTCTTTCCTAAAATAATTTACCAGATACCATTTGATACAATCTGAAGCAAACCCTGAAATCTTCTCCATGGTAGATTGACATGCAAAGTGAGTTCCTTTCAAAATATCCAAATTATGAGAAATTTTTGTGTTACGAGTCGTCTGAATGATGTTTCCAATCTTTATATTGTTGTGGGCATAGTTTTGTGTGTGATCGAATGAAAGTGTAGTTTAATGGAGGTACCGAGCACGGTACATCAAGCAAGATTAGAAATGTATGTGAACTTAATGAGCGTCAATCGCTGTTCTTTCAATACAAACTCTAAAGCAAACCGTGGAATTTGTGTCTGCCCGTTTAGTTATAATGATAGCTGATATAAGCCATGCACACGGGTCATATGGCTGGTACTTCTCGTAGATGGTATATTCTTCATAATCGTGCTAGTCGGGATTTGACTTGAAAACTTCCTGCAACTGAAAATCAATGTCTCTTTCGCTTATGAGACAGAACCCTTGCACCTTTCATTGAGGCTCAATTGTTAATTCACTACAAGAAAAATTACTATTAGCGGCTAAGTGTGTTTGCCACGATAAGTGATTTATGTGCCACTATAGCTTTATAAAGGCGCATAATTATGTGCTGTCAATACTGTTGCCGCTAAATCTCTTTAGCGGCAGATGTTAGCGGCAAATATTATCTGCCTGTAATTTATGAATTCTCGACAGATAGTTTTGCTGCCAATTTCACTTTTTAATTACTACTTTATTGTTTCCTTTTCTCAATTTAGTAGCAACCATATTTGCCACTAATGCTAATTTTGGCGATACATATTTATGCCTCCATAATACTTTTTGGAGACAATTGTATCAGCCTTTAAATTAATCTACAGAAGCAAACTATGTGCCTCTAATGGATAATTATTTGTCTCTAATTTCACATTTACATAACATTTCTTCTACTTTTAGAGGCACACGTACTTGTTGGTACTCATGATTTTTTTTGTGAGGCATAAATATTAAATATTGTTCCAAGATTTTTATAATTATGATTTTTTTTAAATAAGAGAAACAAATGAAAGCAAAATTTTAATTAACTAGTATCAACATAAATATTCTTACAAATCGTTCAAGCAAATAACAATGCTAAATGGGAAGAAAAAAGAAGAATGCTAACTTTTCATGTTCTTACTTACTAAATATACTATAACCTAAATACTACGCGCCAATACTATAACAGGTATAATTAAGTTCAACTTCATCACCAACGTGTGTGCACGACAAGACCTCAAACTTGTTCAACCTGTAACAAAAACAATATTTTGATTTAAGTTAACCATTCATTTGAATAAAAATGTAACAATGAATCAAACCGTAGTAGAGGAATTGACTTACAAAACTACATGGCTAAGCAATACTTTGTACTACCACATCCCCAATAAGCTAATAACTTCCAGATGATCAAATTTAAGCCTCATCACACTTGATTGATACTATGATAAATACCTCAACAAATTCAATCTTCATTTCTTTCCCGCATAAACTCTTCAATAACACATCTCTTAATTCCTATATTTTATAATATTATGATATTAGTGTAGGGTGCATATTTTTTTGACCAAGCAAAGAAAGATTCAATAAAAAGACAATCTATATTAGCTGACTACAAGGATCCGAGATCAACCATTACGTTTATCAAACTCGATTTTGAAACATTTATACTTGAGTTTTAGGGCATGTTAAAAGAATTTAACTAATTGACAAATGATTGATCATATAGAGCAGAATTTGAGGACTTCAACAAAGAACTTGTATACAAAAAATAAAGAAAATGGTGGTTGGATTCACGAACACCAAAAAGCTAACACAACATCCCAAACTAGGAAAAGAAATAGAATACCTGATTCAACACCACACCATGAATGAGGGAGCGATTCCTTTATCGAGATCCCAATTTGCTGATACCAATTGTTCTGATTTCTTGCCTTCATTGAGTCGTCTCACCGCGCGTCCTCTTATATCTTATTCTTGAAAATTAAGATAAAATTGAACACGTTCCACTTACTAGAGTAAGTTAGATCGACAAATCATATAGAGAGTGGCGAATCATATACATATACAGGATGGCGAATCTGGAAAAGAAACGAAAAGAGGGTAGCAAGGCGATGAGCAGATGTTTCTGTAACAAATAGACTGTAGAGACGGCTAGGGGCCGTGATAGTGATCGGAAGGTTAAGAGATAGTGATAAAAGGGAAGGGTAACTTACGTTTATCGAACTCGGTAGAAAAGGGAGGAGCAGAAGCTCCAACACCATGCATTGACGGCTGCAGAGGGGGGAAAAACTTACAAGTTAAGAACGGTTAGGGTTTCGTATGGAGATAAAATAGCTTCACTAGTTCTTCAAAAAAAAACTAATTCTCTGTTTCGTTCCTTTTCTTAATTATCCCTTAAAAGTTAAAAACCACCAATTATGTTTGCATAATACAGCGGCGAAAATTGTAGCTGCCTCCATATGAGAGTGATTGTGCGACAATATGTTGGCCGGTAATACTACAATTTTTAATAGGTCATTCCATTTTCCTCTAATAATTAGTCTTGCCTGCTTAGATATAATTATACAGTGACACATAAAAGTAATTGTCGATAAAATGAATATTTGAAATATAATTAATATAAATCAAAATTGAAATAAAGAATCCGAGGCAAATATCATTCGCTATTGAGGCTAATAATATATCTGTTGCAATAAGTGAGATTTAGAGGCTAACGTTTCATATGCCTCAATATATTAGTCGTTATATCTAAGTTTTCTTGTAGTGATTCTTGGATAGTGTATAATTCACACATACACTCCATTTATTTCACCTCTTTTCAAGCCGGCCGTCCATCGAAAGCTCTTATCTAGAATGAATTTTTACGTGTGATTGGGGAGTTCTTCTTCTTCCTTCTTCTTCCCGACAAAGAAATTAAAACAAAGGTGGTAGGAAAATTATGTCGCTCACTATATGGCACATGAATCTCTTGGACTAGAAGCAACCACAAGGATATGATAAATGCCTCTCATCCTCTCTCTCTCTCACTCTCCATGATGTGATTTCACAATAAGCTACAAATTATGAAGTGACACATTAGTTGATTTGGAATTTTGGATGACTAAGGTCAATTATATAAATTTTATACATCATCATTTTTTACGCATTTTCTTACCAAAAAAAATTATTTGAACAGTTTGAGCATATCATACTTTTTACTATAATATGATCAACATCGGGAGATTATCACGAGACCTCTTGATCGAAGGTTTTGATATCATCACTTTTAATTCCAACCTTTTTTGGATAAAGAGGGGTGAAATAGAGGTTAAATTGCGAAGGTTGAGCATTGAAATCCAACCATGTTTGCGGAAGGGTTATCGCATAGGATAATGGAAACTCATAATGTGCCATTTAGTTTCAATAGCTTGAATTATTATAAAATATTTCTATATGAATTTTATGTCATTCCTTTTTAGATGTTTATATTCTTGGAAGTTCAATGACTAGTTACATACATTTATAGTCGTACAAGAAAATTAAAGCAACCAATGTTGGTCGAAGAAGTGTATTTCATGTTCAGTAATATACCTAATTTGTTTTGCAATCAAGTACAACTAATTCATGATGGGGGTTTATGTGTATTGATTTTGGACATTTAATTTCATTAATTTCTATTTTATTATGTAAGTGTCATCTCTATATGGTGTGGAAGGGAAGAGAACATTGTGTCATCGATATAGTTCATTATGTGGCCGCTATTTTTATAGATAGATCAGGAAGTCTCGTAACAACTAACACGACATTGTTTTATGAATTTCTTCGATCTCCTGATCGTACTCTAGTAGCACAATTTTTCACATTCAACTAATTCTCTGCGCCGTCAATTAAAAATGCATTAAAACAAAATCAAAAGTTGAATGACCGATTAGCATTAACCTAAAACTTATGTGGTTGTCTCTCCAATCATATCTAAAATAAAATGGAGAAACAACGTTTAAACAAATAAGGAGAAATAAATATAGTTTAAAAAGAAATAAATGAGAGAAAGAGCTAAATAATAAAAATTATAAAAATACATGGTGATGACCACATTAATGACGTAATTTTGAATTATAATAAATAAATGTGATGTTATTTAATATTTAACGACTAATCAAAAAAGGCTGGTTTAAAGCCCAAAAAAAAAAAAATCCCCATTACCAGCTCATCCGCCCGAGTATAAAACCAGAAGGCCCTCCACCTTCCTAGCTCCCATTCCATTGCCAATTCCATTACCTTCTTCTACAACCTTTTCAACGCATCCGTTCACCTGAATCAGCTACTAGAGAAGACTAGAGCAGAAAGAACAAGACAACGAAAGCAAAGAGAAACCCCTGATTCCCCAGCAATGGCCGTCAAAATCTACATTGTGTAAGCATTTTCTGCCCTTATCATTCTGGCTCGAGCTCTGTTCTTTTCAATGCTCGTTGTTAGTTCCAATTACTGGGTTCGGCCAATAATCTTAGGCCGGTTTACTTTCGTGAACTGATTCTGTTGCTTTATGCGTCGAGTGTTTGGTCAGATTACTGGGTTCATCTGGGTTTGACTTGGATTGCTGCTGATCAGCTTATAATATCTTAGAAAGTCCTTTCCTTTTTGATCGATTATTAGCAAAGATGGAAGCTTGCAATGATAGTGGAACTGGAATCCCCTGTTTTTGTCTGGGTTAACCCAATTTTGTATCAATTTCCAGATTTCTGATTTTCATTGTCAAGTGGGGTCTTTTCTCTGAAATATCAGCTGCAGAAATGGTTCTTTGGGTCGGGTTCTAGGTTGGGTCATTTGTGGGTTGTGCAACTTGTCAACAACATTTTGATTGATCAGAGTCTTGATGAAACATGTTAGTCGTTAGAGAACCGATTCATCTTGCTTCCTCAAAATAGAAGCTTGATCATTGTGTTTGACCGTTCTGTACTAATTTATCATATATGTCTAAATGAAGCATTGACATTAGAGATTATTAGTATCTGAAGACACAATCTTTCTGCTATCTAATGCTTTGAGGAGAGCCGATTTGTCTCGATAAATCGAGTTGTTGATCAAGATTCGAAATAGGTGTCATATCATTCTAAGTTTTGCTTGCTTGAAAAAGGATAGTGCTAAGTGAAATGCATCTGCTGTAAACCTTATAGTAGTGGGTGACCTCAAATTTCAACGTGATTGTGGACAATGGAGGTGGCACTAGAAAGGTTGGACTTTTATCATTTTGTATCCATCTGGAAAATGGGAATATATGTAGCTGAGATGTCTCCCACTGCACATTCTGCTATGACCACTCATGACTGTCTCCTGTTTGGGGTTAAATCAACGGGAAGGAAAGAAAGCAGGAGAGAGTTTTGATGATAATATGGCCAAGTCGTTTGTGGAGTTTCCACTTCATAAGTAGATATTAGTAAGTAGTGAAAAGAAAAGGTTGATTGTGATATTGGACCTACCCTTTGAATTATAGTTGAGATGGAGACTTAATGGCTTTCCCATGATCGCATATGGTCCCTATCACTCATCATTCCTACCTCTTCTCATTTCATACATTGCTTGACTATGAGCTGATACTATAGATGGTTCCAAATGTTTACTTCTTCTGACATTCCTTACAGATGAAACTTATGTTCATATACATCTATCTTTGCTATTTGTTGTCTTCTTCGAAACACGAAGTACTTCAATGAATTAGGGTGTTGCTTTGACGTCATCTTACCACGAAAGATATCAATAAGTGAATTATGCTATAGACAGAGAACTAATAATGTGGGGCTGCTGACTCAAATCTGCAGTTACTACTCCATGTATGGACATGTTGAGAAACTAGCTGAAGAGATTAAGAAAGGAGCTTCCAGTGTGGAGGGAGTTGAAGTGAAGCTATTTCAGGTCTGTTCAGCAATCAAGAACTCCTGCAGATCATGTTCCATCTTTTCACCAACTCTTCGAACTTAATCGTTGTGGATTATCTGTTCATTAGGTACCAGAGACAATGAATGAAGAGGTTCTTGGCAAGATGGGAGCACCATCGAAGAGTGAGGTCCCCACCATCACTGCCAATGAACTTGCCGAGGCTGATGGCATCCTCTTTGGCTTCCCAACTCGATTCGGCATGATGGCTGCTCAGTTCAAGGCATTCCTGGACTCCACTGGTGGGCTGTGGAGGACTCAGGCACTCTCAGGGAAGCCTGCTGGTATCTTCTACTCGACTGGCTCTCAAGGAGGAGGCCAGGAGACTACACCGTAAGTGTTTTTTTAACACGGTCCCTCCTGTTATTATGATTACGAACCACTTCAAAATCCTGATTCTCGCGAAATCCTTTGCTCGATCATGCAGCTTGACCGCGATCACTCAGCTCGTTCACCATGGGATGCTCTTCGTCCCAGTGGGTTACACATTTGGAGCTGGTATGTTCGAGATGGAGCAGGTCAAAGGTGGGAGTCCTTATGGTGCTGGCACATTTGCAGGGGATGGCTCCAGGCAGCCTACTGAGCTAGAGCTGGGACTGGCTCACCACCAAGGGCAGTACTTTGCTGGGATTGCCACAAAATTGAAGGGTTCTTCTGTTGATGCTTAAGTGGAGAGGGATTTTTGGGGATTCTCCATACAGTCAAAACTTACAATGTGTTTTTTATGCTCCTTAATATACAAATTAGAAGCTTTGGATTCCTCTCATTCTGTGTTTGAGTAATAATGTATTACCATGTAATCTCATTGTTGGGCTACATGATTTTCTTGTATCTTAGTTTTGTGTCGTCCTCTGCAATTTTATTTTTTAATAGAATAATGGTTGTGTTCTTTACATTACTTCTTTGTTAATGAATTTAAAATTTCATTTATGCAAGGCTTTCTTTTAATGTATGTAATTTTAGTGTGGGTATGTGGGTGGTTAGTTCGCGGTTTGATATTGATTCCCTGCAAATAATTCAAGCCGCAGTAGGTGGGTGATTGATGCAGCTGGATCATGGTTCGAAAATTTCCTATCCGCACTTAATCGGATGGGTGGTGAGTGAGTTGAGTCACCCAAATGACCCACACCTCATTTTCACACGACAAAGAGTTATTTTCAGTTTATAGTATAAAATATCCATCATATTTTCTAACTTCTTGTTAATATGTAGTGTAATGTCCATTAGATATTTTATTACAAATTTTTTTATAAGGATAATATATGTTTGTTTACTTAGTTGCTGCATGAGAGAATCAAACCTTGAATACAAATTATAAACTGTTAATTGTATCAAGTTCATAAAAACCTTGAATACATATTCTTATATGTAGTGTAATAAAAGATTTGATACTTCTGTAAAAGAAGTAAAATCTACATAATTCAATAGCATTGGTATCTAAGACGCACCAAAAAAGCATTGGTATCTAAGAATATGTGAATAGTGATTTTGTTTTCTTTATCAATAAATACTTCATTTAAAGGGCCAGATGAAAAATTGGTATGGGCATATGGCCGTACGAGTGCTAATTTTTTTTATATGTTATAATTATTAGACAAATCCACATGAGACAAAATGAGATGTGTCTAAATTGCTAATTGTTTCTCCAAATTTTTGAGAAATTAATATCAATGATAGTTAATGGCTAGTTGGAGAATTGTTTTTGCGGTTTAACCCACCACCTGCACCCTCCTACCACCCTCTCAAATAAAATCAAAGAAAAATGTGAGTGGTTAGTGAATCATAATTGTACCAACTTTGTGAATGAATCAAATCAAAATCAAAATCTAATCCCTACTAATTGTCATTCATCGACGTGTTGAATGTTATCAAGCGGTCCACCACCAATAACATCAAGCAATCCTATTGATAAGATGTGATGGATAATTTGAATGTTTCCACGATTTGGGCCGTGGCTCGTTGGTCTCTCCGATTCATTTGTTAACAGTTTAGCCCACTAGGAAGGCTGGTTCGGTTTAGTCGTGGCTTGTCTGGACTCATAACCTCTACTTCACGAAGTCCATAGTTCTTAACTGAAACCGAAAGCCCAAGTACAACGGAAGTTTAGAATCCTAAAAAGTCCAGCCTAAACAGATCTAATGGGCTTCCCATCATTGTTCCCCTTCCCAAAATGGTTTCAATTTTGTCATAATCTAACCGGAGTGTGAGTCGAGCCGTTTTATAGGTTTAATTGATATTAAATTATTAAATAACACTAGCTTTCACCAAGAAAGTAAATCACTCATCCAGACTAGGCCGACCATCGATTACCATATTTGTCGGCCGGACCAATAGATTCGGTTCAGTTTTAACAGCACTTGCTCATACAATCCGTCAAAAATAGCAAGACGAATGATATCCACGGTCTATCTATTCATATCTCAAGTATATTGTCCAACTATTACTCAAAGCAAGCTAAAACAACATGTGTTGTCATTTATTGTTTCATATGTATTATACATTTGCTTGTTAGACGACTTGTTTTTATCGGGAATAAGTATGTTTTAATTATTCGAGATACCGAAAGAGATTTAAAAATAAATCTTTTTATCATTCTCTTATATAGAACCTTTAACAAAATACAACACATGAATTCGAATGTTACAAATATCTAGCATACCATATAAACAAATCAAATATCAGCGTTGTTAAGGGCTATCCGAATTCGAACACAATATACCCAAAATGCTTATAGATTTTGATAGTGACAAAAAGGAATCCCACAAGGTTCGAATTCTTACGAGCTAGCTAGTCAGCAGCTCGCAAGATAGAGAAAATGGGAGCCGATGGAAAGTCAAAGAGAAATGACACAAAGCCACCTACGCCTAGTAAGTAAACACGTTGGTAGCATAAAGAACAACATTAATAATATAAATGTATGGGACAGATTCGAAACATTCAATAATTAGGGCGTTTCTGGTTCGTCAATGAGGTTACATTACAAACAAACAAACAGGATTAGATTCTTTATCAAAGGCAAGAGAAAAGGCAGAGTTTTTAGCCCAATGGTGTGACAGAGAAGAGATATCGATCGTGTTTCGTGTTCGTCGTTTGGTTTCTCCAAATTTGATGAGCCATAACATATGTCGGGCAAATTATATGCTCATGATCAGTCTCTTTGATTCCATACAGTGAGTTTATTTTATGAAGAGAGCAAATATATAGTATATTATTACTAACGGTTTTGATTGGTCAGAATATATCGAACTGGGCGTCTAATAATGTGTGAACATATACATATGTTATGCGTAATATGTACTCTAGGGTTTGCGATATATATGTGGAATTTTCTAAGACCTAAAGTAAATATGGGGATACCGCCTATATTGAGTGAGGAAGAGCTATCTAGATCTTGAATTAATTGGACTTTGGGACTTAATACTATACCCTAATCCTTACAAAATAAAATCTTGATTCTCTAAATCTAATACAGTAAGATCAATTTTTAGTTAGAAAAAATAATAGACGCTTATGATTTGTCAAAATAAGTGAACCATTTAAGGTTTGCGATTTAGACAATTATATAGACTTTGGGTTCATTAATTAAAAGTTAAGATATAAGATGATACCCAAAATATGATTAATTCAAGATCGGGTAAATGTCACATTTGGTCACTGGGATTACTAAATCGTGTTATGTTTAGTCACTAGAAAAAATTAATCTCAATTTTGGTCACTCGAATTACTAAAACAGGTCACATTTAGTCAATCTCGCGTTAGCCTCCGTCCAACTCCGGTCACTTGAATTGCTTTTTTTCTTATGAATGTCACTCTTATTACTGAAACATGTCACATTTAGTCACTCTTCGTTAGCCTCCGTCCAACTCCGTTAATGGAGTTGGATGGAAACTAACGGGAGAGTGACTAAATGTGACATGTTTCATTAACTCGAGTGACCAAAATTGATATTAATTTTTTTAGTGACTGAACATGACATGATTTAGTAATTTCAGTGATCAAATGTGGCATTTATTCATTCAAGATCTGTATTTACGTTTTGCTTACTAAGAATATACAATACTTTAGATTTACACTGAGCACAGTAAAAGACATCATACATACATACATACATACATCGACAACCATAAATTACTATCACAAAAACAAGATGATGTTCTTTTTATAATTTCCATGATTGTAAAGTCGAATTATAAAAAATTGGTTCCTTCAATTCTAAGCTTCTATGATGCCTGCCGCCTGGCTCTTCATCATTAGTTGTCAATTCTCATTGGTTTTTATCTCTCTCCACGCAGATATGTATATACATATAATATTAGTGTAATATTATATGAATATTATATGAATATTATATAATATTATATGTATATACATATAATATTAGTGTGCATATAGCAACCCTTATACGAACTGAATGGCCACCTTAATGCATGGATTTATAATCATGATATTATACATAGCTTTTGATTGGATTAGAGCAGGGGCGGAGCCAGGATTTCGAGACCGGGGGGGCCGAAAATAATTAAAAAAAATTATGTAACCAATGTGGATCGAACCCATGTGCTATAATACACAAGTTAAGCTTGGCTACCATTGGACCACATAACTATTTGATCATATAATTTACAGAACATGTTCTACTTCTAAAATTTGTACGAAATATCTTTAAAAACCTAGGGGCCGGGATCAATCCCGGGGGGGCCGGGGCCCACCCTAGCTACAATGTAGCTCCGCCCCTGGATTAGAGGTGACAACAATTTAGGTTGTCAGGAATCTGGATGAACATATTATCGACAAATATTATTATCTGATATTTCTCACTCATATGGCAAACTAGATCGTTATTTTACTACTTCGCATCTGCAACAATTGTTGTCACAGTATGTGTCAACCCTAGAACGACCATTGGATATATAGCTTTGGAGTGTCAATGTCATTGATGTCGTCTCTCAAACATGTACTAACCATTAGTAAACATAGTAAAAACAAAACATATCATTAGTGACTAGCGTTAAATCTTCAACAACCATTAGTATCAAACATGCAATGTAAACCTATTACCGATCTTAGATGTAAGGTCTTTTTATCGCTAATTAACCAACACTCAATCATTAAATTATCACATCAGACTCAACCTTTAAATTTCCTTATTACTAACTAACTTCCTATTAGTTGAGCATATTTTTTTCTTGCAAGTCTTGGCTGCCCAACTCGCGGACGACATATCAAACTCAAAACCAAAACCACTAAATTTAATCGATTCAAAATCCAGTCTAACACGAGACAAACATATCTACAAAACTGTGGCTCACGATGGATGGCCAGACCAATATCCCACTAGCGTTTCAAAATTTGGATTCATTGGTCTAGAATGGGTTAAATGATGAGATAGTGGAAAACTCCCACACTCTTCTTCTTCTCAAAGAGAAAAAAAGAAAGAGCAAACCCTAATAGAAAAAAAAGCACGATGGAATGGAAGAGGAGCCATAGGCCAACCTCTCATTCCATACCATTACCACACATTTTCCAACCACACAAATAAAATAAACAAATGGAGGAGAAAAGGCAAAAGTAAAGGAAGAGATCAGACCAAACAAAACCAAAATGCAAGAAGTTGGCAAGTGGAACCAATCACAACTATTATCTCCACTCACTCCAATCCAAGCAAACAACATAAAATAAACCGATAGAAGCAACCGATTTGAGCGTACAATCAATTTGATCGATATTCTACAATAAACATACATGAAATTAAGAACACAATATCAATTACTATGATTTTCATATGAATTAATCATGAAATTAAGTGCTTCAGTCACACAGTATATACCAGTACATTTCACAAAGTGGCATTACTCTCTTCCATGACGATAACGAGACTCAAAGTAGCGAGCGAAGCATCATTCCAACCGAAAGAGATATTTTTATTTCCGAATTAGTATATTAATATAACCAAAATACAAAGGGCAAAATTACATACAGCAACAGGAACAAATCTAACTTACTTGTAGCTAAACATCTCTTACTAAAATCATAAAAAACACCAAACTCCAAAAACATCACTAATAACTTTTTACCATTTTGTTGTTCCTGTTTCTATACAGAATCCACCCTTTCTTCTCCCTTCCAAACTATAAATAATTAACAGTACTATACATATGCTTATGGGGAAAAAATACAAGGAAAATTAGAAATGATACCCTATTCGTATACACGATCGGTTCAACCGAAAACCGGTTCTCAGGCATACCCTGATGATTTTGCTTGATTGGTGTGCCCTACTCAGAGCTTTGCTTTGCAGGTGGCTCCAGCAGTGGTCATGAAAATTCTCCCTTTTCCTTGACTCTTTGTTTCCTTTTTTCCCCTTTCCCTTTTGTTCTCTTTAGCTTTAGGCTCAAGTTTGGTGGCACATATACAGCTAATCTAACTAAAAAGGGCCAACCCTTGTAATCATTTTTTCTTCTTTTTGGGATTTGGAAATGAAGATAGGAATCAGTCCCCCATGGTTAGAAATGAAATTCTTCTTGTTTGAATCCAATTCTGTCTTCCCCCTCTCTCTCTATATATGTCTTGTCTTCGTATTAGCTGAGGTTGATGATCTCATATATCGTTCTAAAATAGATTAGGTGCTTCTATGTTTGTTGTATTTGTGAGACTTAATCTATCTGAACGAGCCACCGAAAGTTGGTGTCCAGAAATCAGCTGTAGTCTCACTGGCGACAGGGAAAGTGCTCGATATTGGCACCAAACACAGTCCTCTTGTTTGGAGGTCCGGTTGATTTTGTGCTTCTTTATCCAATTTGTGATCAGCATTAGTACCCTTCTGCAGTTTTGTGTTTAAGATGTTGATTGGTTAATCAACTAATTAACAGCAAAGAAATTTAAGGGTAACCCAATAAGCTAAGTAACTAGCTAGCAAGTTAGTGATCAATTACCTGTTGGTGCTGATGATGAATGGGGTTCCCATTCTTCATGTATGGAGTGCTTAAAACCTGCGCCATAGAAACTAATTAATTAGCTTATTGTTATTGTCTTTAAGCAAGCTTGAATTAGCCCTAATTTCTGGGCTAGCTTATGGTTAAACTGATATGAGACGTACACTGACTTGATCATGAAGGAACTTGATGTACTCGATTGCTTCGTGGAGGACTGATGCAGTATCCGTCTGGATTAATAGTAAAAAGGTAAAAAAAAAAAAATAAACACAATGAGTAAATCAATATGTAGTAAATAACACACAATACAATAACAAGAGTATTTCGCAACCAACTGGTAATCCAAACTTTCTCACGATCATTCTTTCGCTTTGAACAACTATCATTTGATCGTATCAAAGATCGGTTTACCATTTTCCCCCCTCTATACTCATCTAACATGAATTAAAGCTACGATTATCTTACAAAACCACAGGTAATCAACTAATTTACTAATACCATTTCTAAAAGAAAGTCAACAACATGAAGAATCAACCTAGATTTTCACCTTTACACCTTTTGTCATTTTCATGTCTATGGGCAAAAAGTAAAGATCTGATCTCTCTATATCTAATGTCTATACGGTAAAAGGTAAGAAAATTCCAAAAAACTAACCTTTCCGAAAGGTGAAACCAATTGCTGAAGGGCAGTTATACGGTCCCCTAGCTTCTCTTTTCGGACCTGAATTTCACAAAGCAGCATAAAATTATAAATTTTCTGTACATATAATATAGTAATATACCCTTTTCATCAGAACACAGATAAAGGAGAATGCAGAGCTTGCCTACACCAATAATGGCATATAAAGCAAAACCCTACAATCGTCATACAAAAATAATTAATGGGTAGCATAAGATACTAATTATTACAGCACCATTACTTAATTAATTACCTTAAAAGTTGGTAATGGAGATGGTGTTTCGATTCTTGGCCTCTTGAAGGCTGGCTCACTACTACTCCCCTTCTTGCTCCCAGATTTCGTGTCCTTGCTATTCCCAGCTTCTTCCTTCTTTGGTTGCTGCAGGTCAAAAAAAAAAAAAACAATTGAGAAAAATCATTCAAAACCCTAGGATCACAAGCCGAAACTTTAACAAACACACATGATTTTACGTGACGTTCTGATTGTGTTCGCATCATTTCTATCGGGATACTACATATTGTACGATGTAATTTACTTTCTTTCTATCGTTGATCGAATTTTGAAGTAGTGTTCCTTACCTTTGCTGTAGAGATCGCGTTGGGAAAACTCGTGGGTTTCTGCTCGAAATTCGGGTGGCTGAATCGGGCCTGGGCATGGCCTAGCTGAGGCTTGGTGAAACCGGCTCTGATACCGCCTTCGATCGAACGAGACACACTTGCTGATGGAGAATCCCAAAACGGGGTACTACTGTGGCTGTTCATGTTGTGATGATTATTAGGGCTTTGGAATTTGGCTTGAGATGATGAAAACTCGTTTAGCAACAAGCTGTCGCTAAAAAGCGGCGCCGGCGACGGCTGGAAGGGAGCATCGGACTCGAACAAGCCTTGTATGAGCGTCGAAGGATACACACCACCATACGAAGCTGTCGCCGCCGTCGTCGTCGCAGCGACCGACATATTGTCGTCTAGCGACGGCGGCGGCTGTTGTTGGTCGATGTTGAAGAAATGATGATGATTGTTGAGCAGTGGATCTTCGGTTGTTTGATTGCACCAATCGTAGTTGCTCCCATGGTCGATCCTATCACTCCCTCCTCCATTCCTTTTTTTTTCCCCAGCATAAAAAAAAAGTTAGACCAACTTTACCAAATTACAAAAAGACTCAAATTCGTCATATAACCATGTGTTTGTAAAATCGTATCAAGTTCGTCTATCCATCTACTAATTAAGCTACATATATAAAAAAAATTAAATGATGAATGTTATGTTTTGGAGACTTCCATCTTAATGGCGAATTCAAAAATTTCATCAAGTGTTGTCAGATAATTTCGAATTCAAATACTATCGTATCAAAAATAAAATTTTTACAACAAATTTTTAGTTCAAATTTTGATTTAGTGTTTGTCGATTCTTTCACTTGGTTTAGTTGTTCCTGCTTTCTAATAATTCGAGTTACTGAGATATTAACTATGGAAGAGCTTACATCAAGGCGGCAGCAGCCTGCTGTTGTTGCTGGTGGTGGTGATTCCAGTCGGAGGAAGACGGCGAGGAGGACGAGAGGCCGGCGCCGAACCCCATGAGCTGAAGAGCGGTGGAGTCCATCGGAAGTCCTCCTCCTCCTCCGCCGCCGCCGCTGCTCCCGCCGCTGTCGGAATCGTTCTGGAAGACAGCGGAGCCATCCGAAACGGAGGAGTTGTTGGAAACGACGTCGTCGACCTTCCATGGCCCACCGAAATCCGCCGCAAGTATGCTGCCGGGAGAGCAAAACGAAGAGCCGCCACCGCCGCCGCCAGCTCGCGAGGGGTTGCTGATCATCATCAGGTTGTTCCACCAGTTCCCGCCGCAAACCCCGGTCTCAAATTCTTCAGCCATATGATATCGTTGAACTACAAGTCTGTTTGACGTGATTTCTTTTCGTTTTGTTTCGGTTGGTTATTGTGTGGGTTGGTTTGCTGTGTTTTGTGGGTTTTGGAAGAAGAGAAGGAAGGTAAGCATATATGAAATTAATGGAAGGGAAAGGTGAGAGCTGGCTGAAGGTGATTTATATAAGGAGGGAGGGAGAAGAAGAAGAAGAAATTACCAGAAGGAACCAAAAGGAAAAGGTTTATGTTAATTAAGTTGACAAATCAGAGAGGGGGAGGGGGATGGGGACTAAACCAGAGAAAGAACAAAAGTTTACAAAAGAAAATAATGAAAAGGAATTTTGAATCAAATTCTTTTTCTTCTCTCTTACACATCTCCTAGCTACTTTACTCTTTCCTTTCTCTTGTTTTTTTCTTTTTATTTATGGATTTATCATTGCT
Source organism: Linum tenue (assembly GCA_946122785.1). Classification (NCBI taxonomy): domain Eukaryota; kingdom Viridiplantae; phylum Streptophyta; class Magnoliopsida; order Malpighiales; family Linaceae; genus Linum; species Linum tenue. Next base: position 89,492,436 of record CAMGYJ010000008.1, read on the forward strand.
AGTATTACTATTTTGATGAAATATTGATTTAGATGAGTTTATTTTTATGGTGGATTATGAAGACTGGTGTTTTATTAGTTCCAAAATAAGTATGGCCCAATTTTATTTATTCATAGGCTATTTATTATCTTATTTTGCGTCCGAATACGTGATTTATTCGTTTATGGAAAATATTCCGTCATGCAAACTAATAATTTATTCAAAATACTAGTAACTTAGTGTATTTTTATTCTTTATTATCAGATATCTAAGGTTGACTGCAATTTAGTTTTAGATTATATATTTTAGAAGAATAGCATAATTGTCTTACTAGGTTTACAAAATTTGGATGAAAATAAACATATGAAGGCCTTTTTCCCCCTTGGTGTCATTAAAAATACATTTACAAGAATACAGGATAACTGTTTTTAATTTGATCTGTGATTGTGATTGTCAAAGGGAGCGAACGAGTGAATTTAAGAAATCTCAGACTAGTAAATCGCATCAAAATTGTTTTGAAATTTGTGTAAAAAGAATGTAATACATACAAAGCCCTTCTAATTCTCACCTAGCTTTATTTTTTAACAAATATATATATAAATATATTATTTATAAACTAATAATAATAATCTCATGTTTTTGTTTTGTTCCTTGCTAGGAAAGGAATGAAAATGATAGTGACGATGGAACCCAAAAAATGCCACGTAAAAGTTTTGGACCAATAATGTCTCTCTCTCTTCCTTTCATTTTTGTTCTCTCTCTCTCTTGGGATTATATTATTAATAATAATTAGATTGTTAATTAAATGAATTAAACGGCTGTTGTTAGCTTAGTAGTCTCCATATTACTATTAATTAAAACGGGCAAAAAGGGGTTCCGGATAAACCTGAGAGAATTCAGGACCGGGCGGTCCACATTAGGTCACATAATTTCTATTCTAAATTCTAATACTTTTGGCGCCTCCCTCACCACCATACTCATATTATATATTTTGATAATTTGGAAACTTAACTAACCAATTCCTGCCCCTCCCACCTAATGTGTTAAAATAATCCTAATAAAATGAACCATCAAGATCAACTATTCCTTCTTGGTTTAGTTTACACTAGGGACTGGTTACATGTTGGTGCAATGGATTGAAAAACATGTCGTTTTATCCTTTAATTTGTAAGCGGTTGCGACGATTTTGTGTGAAAGTAAGAGGTCGGGTAGCAAAGTGTATTAGGAGGGATCGATAAACGGATTGCCCAGTACCATTGTATTTTTGAATGGAGAGTGATATTCGCCGGGTTGCATATTTGAACTCGAGAAATAAGGATGATCGAGACAAGGCAGGCGTGACATTTGGGTGTCTAAGTGTTCGAAATACAAGACAGATTTGTGGATTTCTCTCTTCCTTTGTTATAGGTGAGAATTTCATTCTCTAAAGTCAATTATCATACAGAGAAAACTCCAATACGTACGAAGAAATAGTTTCAAGTAAAATGAAATATGTAAATCCAATCACGAAAAGCAAGTAGCCACTCACGCTTGTTTGAGCGCCAGAGTCTACTTTATACTTTGTATAGTTGATATGTTGTATACTGAAACAACATACTACCATTGTTCCACGCCTACTCGATCGCCTTTCGACACATCTGTAATAGATTAAACGAAATTTAGAAGTTACTAGCTACTCGATCGCCTCCTCCATGCATAAAGAGGTTGCCACAAATCAAAGCAAATAATAACATCGTATAACCAAAAAAATTATGAGTTATCATATCTTTGCACATGTTGGTAGGATCTTTAAGGGCATGATTGTTAATTATACACTGACAGTAATGCAGAAATCATACTCTGTAGTAGTAACCCCCATGTACGACGTCGTCCCGTAGCTACGTATTATACTTGTAAACCAATAGAATTTTGCCATATATGTATTTTAGTTATGATCATAAGAATATAGCAACCATCATTAAGGTTTAGATCCTTTGAATTATGAAGTAGAATAATGATATTGGTATATGTTGCCGATCCCCAGAACATGATATTTTCAATCGCACGTCGATCTGCAATAATAATAATAATAATAACTATTTTTTTTTTTTAGCCCAATTAGTTGTTTTCAATTCAATTCAATATATTATGTCAGTTCTGTTGACCCTGAATATAAGGAATTTAGGGCAAGAAATGTTGTGAATTTGGGGAGAAGAGCTGCTCCACAACTGCTTAATTAGTAGGCTAAAGCTAGCAATGCAGCAAGTCCTAGTGGCACAGGTTACCAAACAATTCTTTGTAACCTAATTAACTTCATAAGCAATGAGGTCAGCAAGTTTTTGTCAAAAAAAAAAAAAAAGAGGTCAGCAAATTAAATGAAAGATATCTAATTTGAAGCTTCGCGGTACTCAGAACATACAACATCTTGGCGAATAGAAACTCGAGCTTATTTCATGATATTTATCATGGCCTCTCTTCTTTCTTTCACTCAATATGTGACAATGAATGTTATCAATTCGTTGACGATTTACATGTACAGTCTTCTCGTATTCAAAGAAGGACAATGTGCAATGTCCTTATAATATTACTTGCAAAATCAAACATTTCGACCGGAGGGATAAGAGGAAAGAGGTAGTTAACGGGACGATGTGAGAAAAAAAAATGAAAATTTTCCTCCAAAATCACAATATTTAATTGAACTTACGCATGATTAGGAAAAGGAAAACATGAAAACCCAAGTGAAGAATGAAAAGGTTTGAATTAGGGTTAAGAAGAAGCTTATTATAGTGACTTTGACGGTCGACTGAACCTGAAGAAATTAAAGAATCAAAGGGCAAGTTGACAAGTTAGGTCAGTTCCTTAATTTGATACCCCTAAACTTCAAACCCTAGAAAAAATGTTACTTTCACAGGTCAACGCCTGAGACTTGATGAGTCGAGGAAGCAAAAATCAAGATTCGAAGAATAAAATATGTGTACGTCTTCGCCGCAAGATCAGAAAAGGAGGAATAATGTACAAGAAAAAAATTAGTTGGAAAGTGATTTACGGCTTATTTATAACCAGAAATGTACTGGAAATGAGTAAATCTAATATCCAATCTTTTCATGTAGATAACCTCAATTTTCTGAATATGATATCTCATAAATTCATGACAGATAAAATAGCTATGCTCATCAGGCAGATAATTTTGTTTATATACTATGATTAAAAATTAGTGGTTAATTATGAACAAGGGTTTGGTCTGATGGTAATAACTAATAACACTAGCCTTGAACCCGGAAGTCCCAGATTCGAATCTATTAAGTAATACATAAGCAACAAAAACTAAACATATATCACATCTATAAAAAAAATTAGTGGTTAATCATAAGAAATTCATCAGCTAATTTAACAATTATAGATTGTTGAAAATAAAAAATATATATTTTTCTTGTTATGAGAGACATTCGTCAAAGACAAAAGATCATCAATTCTCATAAATATCCCACAAACACACAAAAGCAATTAAAACTTGCACGCATGCATATCGGTAGATACCACGAGGAGGTAACTAAAAAATAATGGTTGCCAAAATTTGAACCAAAAAATCATCCTAAAATATATAAAAGCCGTCAAGAACTGTAATGCTCAAACCTCTACCGAAGCAAAACTCTCTCACATGATTATATCCTCGTAATTTTCAATATTGACCATAGCAGTATTATATTTTTTGATGAATATAGCAGTATTATATTGACGATTGACAGGACTCGATCTTATTATAGCGTGAGCCGTGAAGGAATGATATTATGGTACACAAATAGATTCTTTCTCCGGCGAGTAAAGCCGTACGCATCGATCCAATTTTGGGGCTTCAAATTCCTTTTGTTTCCAAAGGACCACTTCTTCCCAGTAACGTGTAATCTTCCAAGTTATAAAATTCATAACCCTCGTGGAGTTGATCTCTGTGATCCGATCTTGGTCGATCGAGGAAAGGGAAGGAAGAGAATAGACGCCAGGTTTATGGACCATCTCAAATAGAACCACACACAAAAAAAAAGGCCAAATTAATTGATTAAATTAAATATAAGGTGTGAAAGTGTGAATATTATGGGCCGGAGTCAAAACGGGCGGGCCCGGGGAAGACCCATGCGCGCGTGCTGCGGTGGGACGGCTGGCGGGCGGGCACCTGGGTCCTCTTCCCGACAACCCGGCCCGGCTGGCTGGCTGCTGCTCTACTTAAAAAGGTCAAAACTCCGATGTGACTCTTTACCATTCTCTCCCCCGGCCACCGGCCCCCTTTCCTTTTCCATATGTTCATTGCTAACTAGGGTTTCACTTGAGAGGAGTTTTCTTTTTTGCCCTCGTGAAATTTGGTTATGTCGACAATTTTGTATTGGGCTGATGTCATTGAATCATCTTTCGTGGCGGTGGTCACCATGTATGTTTGATAGTTTGGAAATTTTGAAGTTATGGATTCACGATCTAGCAAAGCATGCGGTCGAGTTAGCAATGTAAAGATCGAACTTCTAAGAATTGGACGTACGGTTTGAATTAGATTTGCGTAAACTTTGGCTATGAGTAAAACAAGAATACGGAATTTATTTCGTACTTGTCCGTTACGACTCAAATTGTTGAGAACGATATATGGCTTGTGATGGGTATATGAATTGCTCTAGTTCAAGGGTCTATGTGACTACATACGGATTATGTTAAAAGCAAATTACTCAGAAAGTATGGCAATCAACAAAACGAAACGAATAAAAGCTAGCATTGATTTAAAAAATAAGAGTGCTTCACTTACAAGCTTAATTGATTATCGAAGAATTTTTAAAAAATATATATATATTACTTGAGAAGGAGCCAGTACTCATTCTCCCCTTCCCTCCCATCTCCTTTGTTGGGTTTTCTATTTGTCTTCTTTTGGGGAGGGAATATATATATACCTTCAACCATCTTTACATACTGAATAATCATCATTATCATAATTATTAATTATACCCTAAAGTTGGGCTGATTAAGTATTTGGAGATGTCATAACTTATGACTCCCAAGTCCCAACTAACATATATAGAGAGAGGTGAGTCCAAGATTTGGTTGAAATCATTATCATCGAACCAAAACCGGATAGGGTTTCAAACTAATAATGGTGTTTATATTCTTGTATACTAATTCAGCTGATCATTACATCACATATATTGTCATTTAGTGCACACGTTCGTGCAATTGATTTTACAATCGTAGTAAGATACCATAAGGCGAAAAGCATAGTCCTATAGGCCTCAATTAGAACTTAGACCTCAGATCAACAACTGGTTTTCCCTATAGGGTAATTAAGAATGAGATCACATGTATGATGATATCATCGTAGTCTGGTTGCATACAGACTAACGCGCAGTATTTGAATCGGTCTTGTAATCGTGTCGAGTCTTTGTCCCATGCCCTCTGGGCTTGCATTGGAGGGAGAAGAAAAAAAAGATACACGTTGGTTCTTAATCTTTACTTAACTTTATTAATCCACCAATGTCCCTAAATATAAATACTATTCGAGGAAAGTAGCATGCCTACTCACGCCATTATGAGAAAAATATAACTATAATCGAGAACGGACACACGCATTTCGATCATGGGTATTCCGGATATTGATCCATGAGATAAACTCGAAGCTATAAACATTAATCTTGTCGTATAGCACACAATGATGGAATGGAGAAATCATTATTATAACACACAGTTCACTCTCTCAAGTCTCACCTCAAAATGATGGAGTTCTACATTTTGTGTATTTATCATATAGCTAGGGCAAGTAGCCAAGTACCCTTACGAAATAGTGAGGTCAGGATGAGGTGATAAATGAAAAATGGAGGGAAATAGCAGAAAGGAAAAGGACGACAGACCAACCATGCATGTGAAAGAAAAGAATGGAAAAATAAACGAGGGAATGAATTGAATTTGCCGATATTGGTATGTATGTGGACAAGAAGAGTTGAGTTTGAGTTGACCGTACACCATTAATTCCAAACGTGGGTTCCATAGAGTCAACCCATTCCTCATTAGAATCACGAGGCTAGGGCAGAGGGGGAGAGCCGCCCACTATATACAAGTCTATTACCACTCAACTTTTACTTATTAATTTACTATATTACAACTTGTAAGATTTGAATTAATTTAATTGGCTTCGAGCGTTTAGCTATGGGGAAAAAAAATATGTTTTTCGGGCCGGTCAGTTACTTTCTGATGTGCCTATCAAAATGGTATTATCCTCGGGTGCCTCTAAGAGGCTTCTTTCTAGTCATTTCTTTTGACTCGTTACACGGCCTCGTAACATAACATTATTGAATCACCAATTCTTTGCTTGTTATGCAATGAACGTATCAAGATCTGCTAATCGTTATATCTAGATACGATTGTCGGTTGACATCTCTTTCTAATTTGTATGCGCCAACGGTTTCCTCTGCTGCCTTATTCCCCAGCTCGCTCACTTTTTGCCTACTTCCTCTCCTGGGCGCCTGCCAAGTAAAACCATAGCCACACCTTAACTCCGAAAAGTGTCATTCTCTGTAACAACAACAACAACAACAGAAAAAACTTATATTATCCCACCTGCAAAGCTAAAGGTTCATTAGTGCTGGTGGCCAAAAGTAAAATGAAATGAAAAACGAGGTATAAGATAAGTTTGATAAAGAAGGAGAAAGCGAAATTGCATTTTTTTAAAAAACCATCAAATTGTTTATAATTTACATAAAGATGGGGTAGAAGACAATGGGCAGCCCCCCAATTGGTTGGTGGAAACAAATCAATAATTTATTTGTTTATTTATTAATTACTTTTTTTTTTCTTCGAAAGAAAACAAGAGAAAGAGACATGGTTATTGCATATGTGCGGTTGGGATAGGGCATGCTCAAAGAGGAAATGATTAAGATTTAAGGGTTTTTGTGAAGCTGTTTTAATTACTTATTAAGTTTGCCATCCAGGCGTCAAGACATGCTAATTCTATGATTTGTGAGTAATTATATGTTATTGATATTGGTTTAATTAAGGACAGCAGTCCTACGTAATATTAGGGGAAGGGAATTAGCTGTTCAAATTCGCATGGCCCTCACCTAATCTGATCTAATCTCTCCCTCCAAAATATTGGGCCAAGTCTATCTTGTTAATTAATCATGTTCCCTTTGCTTGCACGGAGAATCACCATGGCAAAGGCCAGCTCCTCTCTTCGCCGTGTAGGGTTTGACTTTGTGTTCTCATAAACAAATCTACACCCTCCCATATTTCCTGAAAGTAATGGGTTTGAAAATCAGACAATCGAACATTGAATTTGACAAAAGTTACAAGTGTCAGGTTTAACCTTCTCTTGAATTCACAATGTGCAGTCAAGTTGCTTGTGAATGGCGGGGACGATGGATCGCTGACACGCAACAATCATCCAGAGTTTCTAGTTACTTGGTCACAATTGATAGGTTTCTAACTTTCAGTATCTATTATGAGGGTAATATGTGGGTTGATTAATATTGTTAGTCATTGGGCATTTCGTGCCTTTCGGATGGTTTCGATTTCAGATGTATTCTATCTATGAATATTGTATGGTTGTCAATAACTTTTCGAACTAGTCTCATCTTGAATGAACACTAAGATGTATTGTATCAATTTAACTGTTGTATGCAGCCGCACAAAACTAATTGATTATATTGTGCCCTCTAACCAACTGTAAGGAGCCTTGACATTTAAGCACATGCTTGTCCATAGCCCAATTTGTGCGTCAAAGCTAGATACTTGACTGATGGTTGATCTCCTGTCAGGATCTTACGCTCTCGTTATCAAAGAATAAGTGTGTGTTGCCATTCACGTCTTATGTGACGCTCAGCTAGCACCATCAGTTCTTCGTTTCTTTTGTTTTCAACTCCTTGCACCAAGGTGTTTCAACAGCGGTATATATATCTTTTCTTTTTTAACAACTTTTCAATGTTTCTCCAAAAAATAAAGGTTTGTGTCTTGATTAACCTCCACGGATCATCTTTTTCGACAAGCTCTGATTTTTGTCTCATTTTTTTAAAATGTCATTTGTGCCATTCACTCTAAAGAGAAAACAATTTGTTGAGTAGTAGTTAATGAGGGAAAAAATATCTTTAGGGTCTTAGATAAAGATGACAAGAATGATTGGATGTGGTGGTGGGTGGGAGTAGTACTAGTATTAGTGAAATGTCACCAAATTGAAAATCAATTAAGTACATTGAAAGAATATTTTGGGCATTTATTGTACGTGGGTTATAATTTTGACCTTCAAATTCGAAACATTCCCAAGTGAGAAAGGCCCACGAAAGGACTAGTACAACTAAATCATTTCAAAGTCTTGAATGATTGACATATACCCACACGCCTAATATATATAAATTAACAATTACAGGAATATTAATATTAATTATTGATTAATTAATTAATTAGCAAAAGTCTAGCTAGGTAAGCTAGGGTTGGGAGGAAAAACTTGGGATCGGGTGATAGGTCTTTGGAGCAAACATCATCATTGGACACCAGGAAAAGGCCAAAGAGTGGAAGTGAGAGTCAAATTCAAACCATAATCAAAAGGATTAAACAGAAAGCTGTTAGTGAGGGGTTAATTACAAAACAAAAGAGCCGTTATATTGTTTTAGGTTTTTCGTTAAGAGTCGTTTAATGGGTGAGTTGAACCTAAACCTTTTTGGGTCCCTACAATTTGTCAGAAGTTCAATTTTTAGGGTTTGTACATTGGAAGACATATACCTAGCCACAGTGCCAAACTCCAAATTTAGAATGAGGAGAGGTTGAAAATAACAAGCGAAACTAAATTTTGGAGTAGAAATTTCATTACTTTCTAATGTTTTCTCAACATATGATTATATAAATACACATATTATAACTTTAAATCTAAAAATTGAAGAGGATTGTAGCCTTTTTTGAACTACACATAGCTCCATCACTCCCTAATAGGTATAGGATATCAAATAGTTTATGGATACAGAAATTATGCATTAATATCTTAGTGGGTTAACATATTGTCTAATTTTGGGTTTAACATTAAAAAAAACATTTCCATCTATTTTAATTTTTAAGCCATTTGGAACAAGAAAAGATCAAAGAAACCTCTGTCAGTACTGTTTGTCTGCTTCGACATTTAATAATTAAGGGCTTAACGCGCTAATCTTATAAATACCGTTTAGTTTGAGATAGTAACACCTGTAGGATCCGTGGCGCAATGGTAGCGCGTCTGACTCCAGATCAGAAGGTTGCGTGTTCGATTCACGTCGGGTTCAAAATCCCGATTCTATGGTCCCTTTTTGAATTTTCAATTTTTGTTCAAAATCTCCATTCTCATACTACTAAATCCATTCAAGTTTTGACATACTAATTTTCAAAATGTATTTTTGGTTCTCCATCTCCCATGCATACGTAGCAAGTAAAGATTATAAAGAAAGAAATGGAGCTTTAATTTGTCTGTACAAGGACTAAACTCCAATAATGGAAGTGTGCGGTTAAGCTGCTCCTCATGAACTAATATTCGTCGTTAATGGATAGGATTATTATCTTAAGTACGAACAAATCAGGCGTAATCTAGTTGTCTACCTATGCAATGTAGACTCATGGTGACTTGATATGCGTAAAAAACAGAAAATTATGAGATGAATTACAAAAGTCAATGGTATATACAGGGGGGAATGGATAGTGGAAGAACATAATATAATAATATAAGAGGGAAACCCAAGTCAAAATTGATAATATCTTTAGCTTTGATCAAACCCCTAATTATGAAGAAGAAAGATTTGCGAGATTAAACATGAGAGTAATTGATGGTTCAGTCAAATAATTAAGTAAAAATACAATTGATAGACCCAACGGTACAACGAAGGTAGTTTTTTGCGACTAAAAGAGAGGTAACCAAAGCAAAAAAAAAAAAAAACTCGTAAAATTTGTTTTCCATAATTGTTTTGTTGCTTTTGTCAATCTATTAATTAATTCGGGTCATTTGGTTTCTCCGATTGTTAAATTGATATATATTATGATTAATACATATATTGTTGAATTTGATGAATTTGTATATATGATTGTGTTTTCAATAATTAATAAGGAAAATCACTTCTAATACTTCTTCATTTTAATGAAAAATATAATTTTAACGATTAAAATTGGGGGAAAATAGACAATTATCAACGAACAATCTAACAATCTCAATTAAAAATTGAGACCGTACAATTCATTCATTTTGAATTCGGTAGTTTATGGCACCACAAGTAAATAATACACGTATTGTATGTGTAGAAAATTGAAAAATGATGAGTTGTAAACAATACAAATATTACAACAATCTCACTCAAACAACCACAAAAATAATACAAAATATTAGTAATGAATAAGTCTCGTATTAAGTTCATATATATTCCCTATTTATTTGCTCCTTTTGATTAGTAATTGTTTGAAATTCTAATAGGAATGAAATCAGCATGAATCATCCTGAAAATCCAAAATTTGGCTACAGTTCTAACAAGTAGGGGTGGCTATACGGTCCGGTCCGGTTAAATTGGCCCAAATTGATCCGGTCCAGTCCGGTCTTTTTGAAGATATAAGGACCGAAGATTGGATTGGATACAGTCCGGTCTTGATCCGGTCCGGTTTTGATCCGGTCCGGTCCCAATTCGGTCTTGATTTTACATTGAGATTGTGGGATTTGAGTGGCCTAAGGCCTTAAAGGGTGAGGAGTTGGTTAAGTTTTGTACTAAGTGCAAAGGTTTGTGACCGTTTATGCAAATTACCCTTAAGTTTTGGGTGTTGAGCTCTCTTATCCGGTCTTTATCCGGTTTTTTACCTCAAATCTAAGCCCAAAGATTGGATTGGATTGTTTACTATCCGGTCCCGGTCCGGTCTCGGTCCGGGTTATACGGTCCGGTTTCCGATTTTTAATCCGGTCCCGGTCCAAATAGCCACCCCTACTAACAAGGGTTTCTAAAAGCAACAAAACATTGTTCAGAAGCATATATTTCCTTATCCAAAATAGATACTTCCTAGATAATTCGATTTACCTTCAATTATGGGAATTAAATAAACGAATATAAACAAAAATCAGACGTTATTAATCCACATAAGTACAAGGTTTGGTACTCTTAATTCGTCCCTTCTGTATCTTGATCTAGCTAGGGCATATCTTTTTAAAATATTATTGACTTATTGATGATGAAGTTTCGTTGAACTGCTGATGGGGGCCTAAATCTCTAACACTTGTAAGTCAAATAATTATGATTTTAATAATACCATCAAGAAATTCTCCTGCCTTCCTTCTGGCTGGCTGTTAATCAATTAATTAACGGCTATGTTAAGACTAAACTATTCATGCATGGGGCCAATTACATATATAAAATGGCCACTAAACTTTAAACTCATTTACTAATCAGTAGCTAAACTTTGATTTTTCATAAATTCGACATTCTAAGGTCCAAATCATTAACACAACAATTACTCTTATCAATATTTGCAAAAAAAATTTCCTAGATTATTCAGATAGAGGGCCAATTTTATATCTTTTTGCTCGATCCGACTTTAATAACCTCTATTCCTTACAAATATCATAATTTCTTTATCTCCTTACTTGACAACTCATTAGATGGTCTATGCAACATTTTTATTTGTTAGTTTTTGTCTATTAATCTGTAAAAATTAGGCAAAAAATATCGATGATGATGAATATATTGATGAGTGCTACTCATTAGTTATTCTAAAAAAAATAGTTATTCTAAACTTCGGTGAAAAATCACCAAGAAATTCAGGGATGAAGTTATATAATATGAACCATCCAAAACTTAGTGGCTGATTTATCGATGACCTCAAAGTTTAGCGACTCTTCTTGTAACTGAGCCCTAGATTATCACAGAGATATGACCTATCCAGTTAGAATTTGGACTTAAGTGTCACGTTTTTACTTTATTTAAGTTGGGTTGTTTAAGATATAATTAATTGATTAATTAAGTAATGATGCAATCTTCACCTAATATTTTTGTAAACTACCGATGGTGATGAAAGCAGTAGTAAGTAGACTCAACCCCATAAGTCAAAATTCCACAACGCGTAAATATGGCGTTTAAGTCATGGGTGTGTGTCTGATCGGACTTAATTAATTGCTACCGGTTTAATTCTCTAATCCGAGAAATTAAGAATGATAATATTATTGACTTTAGGTTAAATTGGGGTCAGTGAAATAATAAGGCTATTAGGGTAGGGTTGACCCCTTTCAAGTATGAGTATGACATGTAACTATGTAAGTCGTGGCAGACCCATGATTCTTTCGTTGGTTTACCAGACGAAAAAAAAATAGTTAATAGATATAAAATTTTAATTCATAAAATTAACAATTTTATTATATTTTACAGTGAATCACAACGAATTTTCATATTCTGAAAGGTTTGTAAAATAAATTAGCCGCTTTTTACGAATCAAATCATTTCGAATGTACACACTTAAACCATCATTCATCAAGTGGTCATTCAACCGATTCCAAAAGTCAGGAAAAAAAACTGCATTAAAAGAAATAAGCAGATGGAGATTTTTTTACATGTGAAGTGATAAACCCCTGATCATAAGATAAATCATTCTCATGAATATAAATCAAATCCCCTAACAACACAATTATAAGAGTTGAGAACCTGCCCCTTTCTACACCTTCATGGTTCCTTTTCAACACCCCCCCCCCCACCCCCCCCAAAAAAAACTATTAGCTTGTCAGTCCAACAGCTGTGATTAATCAACTAGGGTGTGCAACGGGTTGGTCAGTATATGATCGAACCGGAACAAATCGATGTTTGAATTGGACATATTGGAACAAATTGATGTTTGAACTGGACATATCGATCGCATATTATGTGATCTGGTCTTTGATCTCATGAATTTTATTAATACTGAAGAAAAACAGAGCAAATTGACATTTGAACCAAACTAAAAAAAACCAAATTAGATCGAATACATTATTGATCCGATTCTTAATTTTAACATATCTTTCATCTTTAAACTGTGATTCAAACCTACACCATACCAGAGCGTTCCACACCCCAAGGCCCAACCCTTGTCGAAATTTCAGTAATCCAACAAGATGACCAAACGAAATCATCCTTTATCCCATCCATCTTATTTTGTTACACCTTCCACATCTCGTATATGTTTAGTCCATTAATATATGGGCTTGGGTAGAAAGAGATGGACAGTTTTCTCGTTTCTTTGCCGCTTTCCAACCTGATAAAAAGCCTGCACTAGTGGGCCTAAAATTCACCAAAAGCTATACTTGTGGCTAAAGCCAATGGCATACTAAATGGCCGATCACTAAACTCTACAGTCCAAACAAATCGAGCGTTGTTTTCCTCCAAAAGATTTGAGGGTTGTTTGCTTCAAGAATTTTATAACGAGAGGGGTTTGTTATGGATTTGCTAATTAAAAACCTTAGAATTTATTAGAGATTTTGGGCATTATGGATTTGAGGAAATCTTTTGTTTGTTGAGCTATTTTTATCATGGATTTGATGGTTTTCCAACTTGTCTCCAAATCCCAGGATATGAGGTGGGATTTACAAATCCGTGGGGCCCACGGATTTGGAGCCCCAAATCAGTGGACCCCACGAATTTGGTACCCTCCATTTTGGCTCAACAAACAATGCCTTTTGGACAAATCCTTCATGTGTTGGATTTGAGAACCAAATTCCACGTCCAAATCGTTGAAGCAAACGACCCCTGAGACAATCAAGCACTTCGGAACATCCTAATAAAAGTTTTGAACAACGTTAGCATATAATGTTTTTTTTTCTTAGAGACGTTTTAGCATATAATGGTTAATCTTTCAAATCCTCGTAAATATTTTGTTTAGATTATCCAGCTTCATGCATCATTTATTATACTAATTGAGATTAACAATTAACTCGGATCTAATTCAAATTGAACTCATTGTTCGATCCAATTTCAACTTTTATTACTTGGAACCATTATAATTTCTACAGAGTGAGATGATATCTTACCAGATAGCGTATCCACATATCTACCTCGAATCTTTCTTTGCTCCTAGCTGGGATTAACAGAATATATATTCCATATATCTCTAATGATGCAACCATAACAAATTAACAACAAGCATCCACATGGAATTATCAAAAACTGAAAACACTGAAAGACATTGGTCATCAAACCATAAACACCTAAGAGCAAACCCTGTCTATGAATCAAACCAAACAGGATAATAACAGTAGATTATATTTTACCATCATAATGATCCACCCACTAAACACCAGCTAATCGTCATCGACAAGAACATAAACCTTGCTCTTAACAGAGTCCCATAGCTCCGCCAGCTTCTGCATCCTCGTCTCATACTCTTCCTTTGCCGACGACGCGCCGCTCAACGTGTCGCTATCCAACCACTTCCCGGCTTCTTCAAGTGCATCCTCCACCTTCCTCTTGTCGCCTTCATCCCAATAGATCTTCGTCTTGTCACGCGCCGCCCCTTCCACGTTGTAGATGTACCTCTCCAGCCGGTTCCGCGCGTCCACGCGCTCCTTCACCTTCCGGTCGTCCTTGGCCATCTGCTCCGCCTCCACCACCATCTTCTCGACCTCTTCCGCCGTCAGGTTGCCTTTGTAGTTCTCCAGAACTAGGGTTTCGGAGTTCTTCGACGCCGCGTTGTTTTTCGCGGTGACGGTAAGTATTCCGTCCACGTCGACGTCATATGTTAGCTCCGCCGTGGAAACACCGCTGCAAAATTGGAACACCGTTTACTCATTTCACACCGCAAGCATCAAACTCAAAAATCACAATGTCGCGTGCGAAGATCATAGTAACAATATGTGCATGGCGGGTTGAGAGAGTGGATTTGGCTAAACCATCCCGGTTCCCATTTTCAGATATCCAACTCACATCCGTCATATACCATGTGAGACGGTTTGCAATCTCATTCGTCATAGTCATAGTCATACCTGTAGTTTTCGGATACTTGTAGGAAATACCCGTTCAATATTATGCAATATTAATGTACAAAAGATTCAACATGTAGCTCTTAAATCATAACACTAAACGAAAATATTAAATCTTTGAAATCAATTAAGGATATAAACATTCTCAATACCAATTTAAAACATCCGATCATAACAATATCCATTAATCCGTAAGATAAAGTACATACTATCGGAAAATGTTCATGTCTGACTCCGACACATCTACTAACCAATAAATAACTAAAGAGTGAAGCGCTAATTGAGGAAAATAAATTAGTCTTTGGTTTGGATGCCTACTAATTTACATTTCAATTTTTCTTTTTCGAATTATTGTTCCTGTCATTGAGAGATTAGAATATGATGCCTATATTTTTTATACATGAAGAAATAATCTTAGCAGGTTGGTATATTGAATATGTGTTTGGAACGAAAAATGTTAAAATCAAACCTACTCCATTCCCATAAAAAAAAAAATTACGAGTTCAACCCATACTCAATCAAACATGAGGATTTCTCCTCATTGCGAATTTGATTGCCGGTCCCTAAACGCGAATGCAAAAGTAATGTTAT
Source organism: Linum tenue (assembly GCA_946122785.1). NCBI lineage: Eukaryota > Viridiplantae > Streptophyta > Magnoliopsida > Malpighiales > Linaceae > Linum > Linum tenue. The sequence goes on from CAMGYJ010000008.1 coordinate 89,507,929, forward strand.
AAAGTTACCGTTTAGCCGGTGGAATGTCCGGTAGAATAAAGCGTCCAAGTTCAAGGCAATCCTGCTTCCTTACTCTTTCACCTTGAAGTACCTGCAATGGTTGTTATCTTCTTCAGATATTACACGATGATTAACGATCATATGCAACGTAATCCAACGGCAATTAAGAGATGAAAAATCTTTTTATCCCAGAAGAAACCTTGATGGAGAAATTGGTCTGCCAGTCAACGACGGTGGCAACAATCCTCGACACCTTTGTAGGGATGGGAGTGTTTCTCGGAACCATTACACTCATCACATCACCGACGGCGGTGTACCCCAAGCTCAACGGCGTCACGTCGAACAAAGTCATCTCCGTGGCGGCGTCGTTTCGGCACCTCATGTTGGCCGCCAAAACGGCGGCGCCACAAGCCACGGCCTCGTCAGGGTTCACGCCCTGGCTCGGCTCCTTCCCGTCGAACATCTCCTTCAGCATCTCCCTCACCTTCGGGATCCTCGTGCTCCCTCCCACCAGTACGATCTCGTCGACCTCGCTCTTCTCGAGTCGTGCGTCTTTCAGCGTCTTCTTCACGATCTCGATCGTCCTTCTGAACAGGGCCAAGTTCAGCTCCTCGAACTTGGCCCTGGTCAGCACCTCCGAGAAGTCGATTCCCCTGAACAGGGAATCGATCTCGACCCTCGCCTGGGTCTGACTGCTCAGGAGCCTCTTCGCTCTCTCGCATTCCACGCGCAGCCTCCCTAGAGCCCTGCTGTCTTCACCGATATCGTCCACGTCAGCAACGGAGCCACCTCCTGCTACTGGTTCAACCTGGCGATGTTAAAAAAAAAAAAACAATATCATGGTTTCGTGAGTAGTATAATTCTAAAAGAATCAAATCTTTTGTCATGTTAGGTGACAAAACACCTAATTCGCTCATTTTTTTCATTTATTCACCCAATATTTGCGTTATTCACGTAAAAGTGTTGATTATTCACGCAACTAATACTATTAGGTCACGCAACGTGATGTTTATTCATGCATATTGTTGTTTATTCACGCCGTTGTAAAATAAAATTTTAAACTATGAAATATATGGAAATGTATGTCATTTTGAAACGTTTCAGAATATGAAAACAAAGTCGCGTTATTATCCGTGGGACCCACCTACCTTGTGGTACTTTCTCTTGACAAGCTTGATGAAGAACTCCACCACCTTCTGGTCAAAGTCGCCGCCGCCGAGGTGCGTGTCGCCGCCGGTCGCCAGCACGCGGAACTCGCGGCCCTCGATCTCCAGCACGCTGACGTCGAACGTCCCGCCGCCGAGGTCGTACACCAGGACCTTCCTCTTCCTCCCCTCCTCGCCCTCGCCCCGCCTCTTCCGCTTCCGATCGTTGAAACCGTACGCTATGGCGGCCGCCGTGGGCTCGTTGACGATCCGGACCACGTTCAGGCCCGCGATCCGGCCCGCGTCCTTCGTGGCCTGCCTCTGCGCGTCGTTGAAGTAGGCCGGGACCGTCACGACGGCGTCGTTTACCTCCGTACCGAGGTAGGTCTCCGCGGTCTCCTTCATTTTGCGCAGGATCATCGCGCTGACTTCCTCGGGAGTCAACGGTTTGACTCCTTCGATCGCCACGTAGGGTTTCCCGCCGTTTTCGACGACGGGGTAGGGGAGGTACTTGAGATCGGTCTGGACGTCGGCGTCGTGGAATTTTTTCCCGATGAGGCGCTTGGCGTCGAAGATGGTGCGCCGGGGGTTGAGGCCGGCCTGGTTCTTGGCGGCGTCGCCGATGAGCCGTCCGGCGGCGGCGGTGAAGGCGACGCAGGAAGGGGTGGTCCGGTTGCCTTGGTCGTTCGGGATGATCTCGGCGGCGCCGTTTCGCACGACGGCGACGCAGGAGTAGGTGGTCCCGAGGTCGATTCCGATCACTTCGCCGGTGATGGTTTTGGGCTCCGTCTTGATGGGTTTGTTTGGCCGCGGAGTCGTGGTTGCGGCGGCGGTGGTTTGATCCTCCGCCTTGATGGGTTTGTTTTGCGCCGCCATCGTCACGGGATTAGTGATTTTCTTCTCCGGCGGCGGCGGCGTAATATTTTTTACGGGGTAGGACTTAGGAGAGAATTGCAGAAAGGGAGAGAGGACAAGGAGGTGCGGTGGTTTCGGGTTTCGTCAGATATTAATTCCTTCTTTTGCCCTATCGGGCGAGATACGCCTTTCTATATTTAATTTATTTTGTAGTTCTCTAACTATATCATAATTTCCAGAAATTTTCGTTCGTTAAATCATAATTATTCTCGATAAAATCTTCAGTGTGAGATGATTTCGTCTATCCACCTAGTGATAAGAGAGAAGAAAATGGGGGAAAGTAAACCGATTAACACTTATTTTTCTTTCCCAATATTAGATTGTAATTAACCTTTTTTCATATTGTTATCGTCTAGAACTAATTTTTTTTTTTTACTATTGTATGTTATAGAATAATAAATTAATTCTATATTTTGTTCTCGTGTAATTACCATAATAATGTAAATTCTTGGTAATGAATGGCAACGGACAGGTAGTTAAACCCACTTACACTTAGTGAATCAAACCCACTTTAACCGGCGCCTAACCCGCCTAACCCGGGTGGGAATATTCTGTTATTGGTGGGATAGACGAAATTTATTATTGGGAGATGGTGCTTCGATTAGTGGGAGAGTTAACTCTTATCAATTTATTATTGCCTGTAATTAACAAATTTTGGTTCACGAGGGAGTGGCTTTCCATTTTCCAAGTATCTGGGGTACCCACTTTGATTGCCCGCTCTCCAAAATGGCGAAATTTCGGTATTTAGAAGAGAAACTAGCTTATTACCCGGCCCGTTGGCCGGATTACTGTATGTTACCCACTTGTGGAATAGGAGAGAAAGCAAGTGAGAGTGAAGGGATTGGGATTGGGATTTCACTTGATTAGGACCGACCCACTAATCCGATTCTTCCCGACCCGCCCTAACCTAAAGGGTCAAAAAGAGTTAATAAGAAAATACGAACGGAGAGGATTATTCATATATCTTGACTCTTCAGAAGTTGGTCAAACAGGATCAAGGTTGGGTGAGGGCAATTTTTAGCGTTAAGCAGAGTTCTGGGTTGAATAACTTTACTTAGGCCTAGAAATTGGTGCTGATGCAGACTGCAGTTTTTATTATACCATCATCAATCATCATTGAATTAGTCCTGGGCATCCCTCCCCGTTGTCGGTCTGAATTCTAATGATGGCTTCATTCCTTGCACCAGCCATATCAGCGAGTTGTCATCTCGAGTATGATTTGCCTATGTACAAATGATACAATTAGAGTATGAAACTTAATTCAAAGAAAAGGAAAAGAGAATTCTATCACATGCCAATAAATACACACATAATAGTTGAAGCTAAGTGAAAGTCATTACTCGCACATCAATTCTCAAAAATTACAGACTAAACAATGGCTAGAATGGCACTGAAACTACCAAGAATCATGGACGAAACAACTTGTCAAATTAAATAATCCTTATACTGAAACTACCTTCTAACTTGAAATAAGACATGATCACAGTTCATAGCACTCTTATCACTATGAATTGGTTGCAGCTCGTCCTTATCACTGCCTCCCAAGCTCAATTCAAACAGAATAGAGACCGTTATGTAAGATAACCATATCCTTACTGATCATAATTCATTTCTTCACTCCATTTTTGTCAGAGAAAAGAGTTATCCCCCTCTCCTGCATTTCCCTTTCCCCCTCTCCTTCCCCTCTTCTTCACAAACCGATCCCTAAAACAGCAACAACAACACAAAAATAGCCTTCGCCTATGCCATCTCCATCTACTGAACGCGTTGGTGGCAAGACAGGACTGCAGAAGCAAAATTTTCTAAAATCAAACTAACTTTTTTGAAGGAGACTCAACCACCAAAAAAGAGTAAAGCAACAATGCTAATAGTTCAGATGGTTGGTTTTGATGTTATACGTTGCTTTTGTTATGGTCTCCAGTATATCAACTGCAACAAAGATGTTTCCTCCAATCATCTTTAATGCGCGATTTAGAAGTAAGTCCTCTTGTTTGTGTCAAACGGAAACATTCATGGGTTCTTAACTCCCCTGTTAGTGTAAATGCTGCAGCAGCAGCAAAGAAGTTTGACAACACAGCAAGCACCCAGGCAAAATGATACAATGCAGTAGGTGATATGTGTCTCGAAGGTTTTGAGTTACTAAAGTTCATGTTAAAAATAAACATGAATTAAAATGGATGATTCTATTAAGCAAACATCCACTCTAATCATACAAAGATCAGATATCCAATTCACAAACAATTAAGCCATAAAAAATCATCACACATCCACCACCTTTGATTGCCTAAATTTGGTTTTTCGCAAAGTTATGGACTCTTAAGGGTAACATTCATGGGTAGTCTGTTTCATAACTCTAGAGAGCACAGTAAGCAGCCACCAGCCAGACACAGTGCGGTAGGCGAATATGATTCTCAATTCACAATTTCTCACCACCGGAAGTAAGAACGTACCATAATAAGCGTAGCGTTCATGGGTGGTCTGTTTCATAGCACTACTACACAATTTGTTAAAAAAGAAAGAAAGGTAATTAGCATCACGGAGGAACAACTTTTACAGGCCAACAACGACAACATGATGCAACCACCAGAACTGGTATCACAACTCATAGGGAAAATCAAAAGATTTACTCTCAAATTAAGTAGTTACAACATCGAGCAATTGTCAAGCACATACACCATCACAAAAGTCACGGAACCTGATTCACAAAGCATTCAAACATTTGAGGACATTTCTGCAAAGGTACAACTTATATGTCTTTTTTCCAAGCCATTTCCATCAACATGCCAATAAATTTGCAATGCATAAAACAAACGGGCCAAAACTTGAAATTCAACCTGTTTGACCGACCCATGCCAAATTCTAATTATTCTTTACTTTTAAACTTTCTATTTGAAAAAAAAATAGTGAAAGAAAAGAGACGACTACAATTCGCCATTTGCATATCACTTATTCGAGAATAAAACCATAGAAATTCAAAAGGAACTGAAAATGTTTAGGGATCGTTTTAATGTTTAGAATAACCAAATAGATCTTTATGTTTAGTTTTTTACTAACAAATACCAAACGATTCCCTATAAAACACACTATAATTTGATCAATATGATGTCAAATAATTATAAAATATATATTTGAAATGATAAAAATTGGAATAATTGGGTTGGTCGAGGTTGAACCATTGAATAACTTTAAAATACATTATATTTTAGCCACTATGATATAAAATAATAGCATAATATATATTATGCCAGAGAAAATAGCTTGTTTTAGAATGGCAAACCAATGATGTTCATTTGTTTTACTTGATGGCCAAACCCCATGTAGGTCAGGCCCATTCAACTCTTTTATTTTATGGTTAGCGGTTAGCCCATTAGACTCCATGCATTAGTTTATTGTTAAATTTTTTATTTTTAACAATAAAAAGGAGTATTATTTTTGCCTTTTCATATATATTTTATCACCACGGAGAAATAAAAGGGTATAAAGAAAAAACTTGACACTCCTAGACCCGTTTAAATCCGCATGTGTACGGTAAGTTGGCCCGTTCCACAGAGGAAAGAGAAAAAATTGGTACTCCCTATTCTACCCTTCCTACAAACGCTCCTGGAGCAGGGAATTTGAAATGGGGCAAGAGTTTTTTCCACCCTGCTATTATATGTTTTTAATTTAAAAAGTTATAACAAAGATACTTATTGTGATTGGTTGTGATCCTTGTCTTTCTTTAAAATGGTCATGGTTCGAATCCTAGTATGTATCTTTTTAATGAATAAAAAAAAGTAATTGTGAAGACCAAAATGTCCTTCCTATTTTCACTCTCGTTGCAGGAAATTTGAAATGGAGCTCCCGTTTTTCACTTCGGTGTATTATAGTATGTGTAGATTGCTGGCAGGTCTCCTGGGGTGGAAGCAAAGGACATTGTCCTGGCCGGCAAAGGAGACTTTAATTAAGTCAATAGCTTTGGCCTTGCCTCTGCATGTTATGTCGTGTTTCCGGTTGCCCCTCTCTCTTTGTCGTCTTTTGGATAGACATGTGGCCCGGTTCTAGTGGGGAGCTGAGGAGGGCCAACCCAAGATTCGGTGTGTGTCCTGGCGTCACCTTTGCAGGAGTAAGCATGATGGGGGTTTGGGATTTCGCCGGTTTGAGCATTTTAACCAAGCTCTCTTAGCTAAGATTGGCTGGCGTATTCTCAACGAACCTCAATCCCTCCTGGCTAAGGTGTATAAAGGGAAGTACTTTCCTCAATGAACTTTTCTGGCTACTACAGCTCGTTCACGCCCTTCTTGGGGATGGCAGAGTATCATATTTGGGCGCCAGTTATTGGAGGCAGGTTTAATATGGCAGATCGGCAATGGCCTTTCGGCCTCCCTTATCCACTCTAATTGGATCCCTGGGCTTCAGCTGGATCCCCCTTGCTATAGTCCCCGGGTCCTGCCAGATGGGGGGATCCCTTGGTGGCGGAGGTAATTTGGCAAGGGGAAGGGCGTTGGGCGGAGGATAAGCTTAGTTAATGGTTTGACCCATCTACCTGTTGAGCCATTAAGGCTATCCCACTTACGCGGCAGAATGTGGATGATAAACTGATTTGGCATAACACACCTGATGTGGTGTTCTCGGTTAAGACGGCCTATCATTTGCCAGTTGAGCTAGACAGGAGGAGGGGTGGGTGGCGGGCCTCGGTTAGTTGGATGGATAGGCCAAGCTGGATCCGGTTGTGGGAGGCTAAGATTCCTCCTAAGCTGAAAGTCTTTGTCTGACAAATTCTTCATCGTGCTCTGCCAACCACCGAGGCTCTCATTGAAAAGAAGGTTCATGTGGTACCCCGGTGTCCGGTTTGTTGGGATGGTCCCTAGACTATGGAGCACATGTTTCTATACTGTCCGGTCGCGCGGGCTCTCTGGGACTACTCGGGATTGGAATATTTAGGGGAGGGTTTGCCTCGGCACACGTTTCCGTTGTTTCTTAAGCGGATGCTCGCCCTTGTCCATCACCAGTCGCTGTTTATGGCTGTGGTTGCCATCCTTTGGCGGATCTGACGATCGCGGAACTGGGTTGTCTTTGAAGGCAAACAGTTTGGGATCCCGGCTTTAATGCGTCAATTTCACCAGCAGGACGAGGAATGGGAGGGTCTGCCAGTTGACTAGGCCCTGAGAATATCCTGCCCGGTGTTCCAACCAGAGACCCAAGTGGTTGATTCTCGTCTGGTTTGTATGTGGGATTGGGCCACTAGGCGGGGGTCACATTCGGCTGGTGGGATGGTTCTTTTTGATCCGGGGTGGACGCTCCTTCGAGCTAAAGGTGTGCAATTTGCGCAAATTGAGGAGCCACTGGTAGTGGAGTTGCTTGCGCTTCGGGAGGCTATCATCTGGTGTTTAGAGTGTGGCTTGTCCGAAGTTAGGTTCGGGGGTGATGCAAAGGTCAATATTGACAAGATTAATCAAGCCAACACGAGCGACAGTCACTTGGGGGCAGTCCTGGACGAGATTTGTCAGTATTTTCGTGCCCATCCGGGGTTTAGTGTGCGGTTTGTAGGTCGGGAGAATAATAGGGTAGCTCATTCGGTAGCTAGAAAAGCCATCTCTTTGTACCCGACTGTAAATCGTTTCTTTGATTTCAGGGCCTGACTGCTATCCAGGATGTAACTATCTTTTTGATTGGATTAATATATGATATCTTTTGAAAAAAAAATATGTTTATTTAATAAATTATTTTATTTTGATGGTATATATAAACTAATTAATTATTCTAAGTTGACCATGTATATATAATATATATATTGATGAGATATGATGGATTTAAGTGTTTGAATTTTCACTATATTTTGCCATCAAGTAGGAACTATTTTGGTGTAGTTATTAGTTATCTCCTATAAAAAATTACTAAATGTTTTACATGAATGAATAATAGAATGAATTTTTTTCTATATATATCCGGGCCAATTTGCGCCAAACCGGGTTAAAGCGATTGGATCATTAACTCTCAACCGGGCTAACGGGCTAAACCAGGTTGGCAAGTAAAGTCCGGACGAGTATCTTGATATCTAAAATCATAAATATACTTAAATAATTGAGAAATTATGATTCTAAAACTTTATTTTAGCTAAAATACGAGATAATAAAATTAAAAATTAAAATAAAGTGATTAAAATTTAATATAGTTTAAAAAAAATGAATTTGAGAATGAAATGAGTCAGGTTGAGAAGAACACTCAAATATGTTTCGTTCTATCTACGATGTGGGTATTACTCGTCGCAAACCAAATCAAATGAGTAAGATAAAATGGATCAAGTCTAAATTTTCATACAAAATTCTTGAAAGGTGTACCGAAAGAGTTCTAAAAAATACCTAAATACAAGTTCATAGTGAATAATTTTAGCATAAATTCACAAATTATCTAGATAATTAACTCCCTTTCAAATGCCAACTAAAATTTATTATATGTTCCTATAAAAAAATGTTATTATATGTTCGAAACTTAACTTATAATAACTTGTTTTATATAGGAAGATATAATGTTCGAAACCGGATTTGAAATGAAAAGTCTAGAGACGAACAAAGACTTGCTCTAGTGATAATGTCACTAGTTTTAAACATGAAAATCACAGATTCAATCTATTAAATAATAAACCTATATCACTTTTATCTATAAAAAATTAAAGTCTAGAGGCTATAGACTTATTCATTATCAACTCATATAGTAAATATTTTTTTTATACATGTGGGCTTGGACAGATTGAGATAAGCAGATATCTTAACATAATGGGCTTAAAAAGCCACTAAACATTTGGGCTCTCTTAACTTTACAGTCCAGCTGCTCATCAACCCAAAAAGCGACCCATACGGCTACGGACACTTCCGCCGCCCCAAATGACACGGCGGAGCAGCTCTCTCTGGTTTTCCGCAGACGGCGAACTTCCGTCCACTAGCAAAATAGTAAAAAAGAAATCTCATCTCCTGAAAACTAAATAGTAATACCTTTTATCTTCTTCTTCTTCACAGTCTCGCTATTTTCATACCATTCCTTCGCGCTTCCAATGGCGGCTTTTACTCTCTCGTCTTCGCTCACTCCCAAAACCCTAACCCGTTCCCTGTCTCACCCCAAACCGTCATTGCCGCCTTCCTCCTCCCTTTCCGTACCTCAATCATGGAGCTGCCGGAATTGGAGCTCCGTCCGCTCGCAGCCGCGGCATTCATTTGCTCGCGCCGCCCTGGACTCCGATTATTCGTCGCGGAGGAGCAGCAGCGGCAGCGAGCAGAGGGAGACGATAATGTTGCCCGGTTGTGACTACAACCACTGGCTGATTGTGATGGAGTTCCCCAAAGATCCGGCGCCGAGTAGAGAGCAGATGATCGATACTTATCTCAATACTCTCGCTACCGTCCTTGGCAGGTCGGGGTTTCCTCGTTAGTTTTTTTCGTTTCAATCTTAATCTGAAATGTTCCCCGCCGTTTGAGCTGGTGTAAATTTAGGGATTTTGTAGCTTGATTAGGTAGAAACTGGATTGAACCGTTGGCTTAGTAGTAGTGAACTGTTTTATCCATGTGAGTCTGTGAAGGGATGGTTGGATATGCATACTTGGGAATCAGTGAGCAACCCGAGTAATTCGAGTTATTATGACAAATTGGTTCCCAAATATGTGCTATACAAATTATAGTCTTTGATGGTCTGAAAGGTCGCGTCTTTGAACCTCGACAACCTAATATTAACTCGAGTCATTGAAATGAACCAGATTCTCGGACCTCAATATGGTATTGGAGCACTTAATGGTTTGAAATGTCGTGTCTTTGACTTACCAATATGTTCTTGAAACTTAATGCGGTGTTAGATCCTTGTATAGCCTCAAAGGTTCTGTCTTTGAATCCGATGTAGTCCCAGTATCATGCTTAGTTCAAGCACAGCTCTGAGCTATTAGAAGTACTGGCATTGTTGGTGAAGTCTGAACTGTCACTGATTGCATTTGGTTTCTGCATTGGAACTCAGCATGGAAGAGGCAAAGAAGAATATGTATGCTTTCAGTACGACGACCTACACCGGGTTTCAGTGCACGGTGGATGAAGCTACCTCCGAGAAATTCAAGGGTGAGTAAGAGTAGCACCAATTTTGAACTCTACTTGCCTTTTCTGCCTTGTTTGTTTAGTTAGATACCTATCTTGGGAGTTTTAAGCTGTTGCAGGCTTGCCAGGAGTGCTGTGGGTGCTGCCTGACTCCTATATAGATGTTAAGAACAAAGACTATGGAGGTGCTCACTTGCTTTACTCTGCTTGATCCGTCTATGATGCTGATTTATTTATGTCATCCATTCATTGATGGCTCTATATTCTTTTTGGTATTATCGTTGCAACGTTGTGTAGGGGACAAGTATGTGAATGGGGAGATCATACCGTGCACTTACCCTACTTATCAACCGAAGCAGCGAAAGAGTTCCAAATACGAGAGTAAAAGGTACGAGAGACGAAGAGATGGTCCGCCTGCTAATCAAAGAAGACCATCACAACCACAGGCTGCAAGCTCGCCTGAGCCATCCTCCTCTGCATAATTCTAGCATAGACTGTACGTACCTTATTACCCTTGTGCTGTTCATCATTGTTCGTTACTGCACTTGGGCTGTTCATCATTTTTCATGCCAAATTTTCTATTGGTTTGTCAATTTCCTCTGCTTCCTTGCGTAGATGGTTAGTAGCTTGAATCGAAAGAGTGGAGTTAATATATATCGACATGGCTCTTTGTTGCAGGTCATCCTTGAGCTTTTCAATGGTGTTCTCTTCTGTGATTGATGTTCCTTGTCGTGGAGCAAATTGTGATTTTGGGTTCATTCCTCTTTTGAGCTGGGACTTCCCTCCAGAGCAGATCTTGTATGCATTGTAGGATCAGATAGGTAAGTTCTGAGTCTATTGTTTGGACAATGTGGCCTCTCATTACTTACGGAGAAAGGGAATGTGATGGGATTACATGCCATAGGAACTCGAAACTGTAATATAGACTCTGGATTGTGAATTTTGATCTGTTTCCATGTCCAGAGATTTACGGCCGGTGGCCAAAGAAGTTGAGCAAATCAAATCTTCATTTGGATCGCCTTCGGACATACTGAATATAATTCAATTTGCTTCTCAAGTTCAAGACCCTTCTACTATGGTCTTATTTTCCCATTTCTGTTGATAATGATATTAGCCCTATGTTGATTCGATTCAATCTGATTTCGGACCAGACTGGACCAGGTTCAACATTGATCGTCTTTGCTTTGCATAACATGGTTTCTCTCTCAACCATGTTGCCTCCCGGTTACACTCTAAAGCCAAGAGTCGTGAGTCAGGTAACCTTATGGCGTCATCGTATTGTAGGACCTTGCTACACATGTCCTTCTAAAGGGACAACACACAAACGTGAGAAATGCAAAAACTCTGCACATGCTTGATGCTTCCTTCCTTCCCATCAACCACAGTCAATTTCAACAATCATTGAACCTCCGTTCGGTAAAAAAGGAAGGGGTTTTGTGTAATCCGCCGTCGATTGTGTTTCCTTTCCCTTGTTTCAGATAAGGTTTGTAAGGTGTAGATTCAATGCCTTGTTCACAACACTTCTGAAAGTAGGTAGAGAGCACAGTATCTCTATAACGTTTACCCTTTTAGATCCGAAAGGAAGAAGACGCAATTGATCTCCGGCGGGGGGGAAAAATGGCCTACCACGACAGCAACGGTGGCTACTTCTTCGACGGTGAGTACCCTTTGACCCATTACCACAATTACCCTCGTCATTATCAGTATGATTACGTTCCAGTCGTTCAAGATCCAGCCTTTTACTACAACAACAATGTCGAAGAACATCCTCCATTTTCGAGCTCCAATTCAGCTGCATACTGTCACGCCTATGCGACCACTGCCAGCCAGCCTCTGTTCCTCGCCTATGAACCAGACGAGAGCTTCACTCACTACTCCGAATTCCAACAAACTCGACCGATTGTTTCGTACTCTGTTTCGGATTTCAACGAGACCGATTACGAGGAGTACGATCCCACTCCTTACGGCGGCGGCTACGATCTAGTACAAACCTACGGCAAGCCGCTCCCCTACTCCGACGACACCTGCTACCCTCGTTCCACCGCGGGCCCAATTCCCGCCGCCGCCCCAATTGCAAAACATCCCCAAATTGGAAACGAGAAACAACCCACTAGTCCGAAAGCTCCGGCGGTGGAGGAGGAGAAGCACACGATCCCAGAAGCAGAGGAGGTAGAAGCGGAAGCAGAGGATGGAGGAATTGGGGGAGGGTACGGTTTTGATGGCGGGGAAGCGGGTCGGGTTGTTCCGGCTGGTTACGGGTTGGAGACGGTGGATCTGTGCGAGAGTCTGTTCGGAAATTGGCCGTGCCTGGAGAAATTTAGGAGAGAAAATGATTATGGGAAGATGGGAGGTGGGGATTGTGGGATTAGCAATGGAGGAGAGTGGAATGAGATGGCGGCTGATTATCTGTTTGGGAGTTCGTATGATCCGTATGATGGGGAAAGGAGGAAGGATCCATGGGGGTATCAATGGCGGGCTGAGAATGAACAGGCGCTAACTCTGTACCCGCCGGCGGATAAGTATGTGGAAGATTCGTGGTAATAGTTAGTTTCCTCTCTCCGTTTGAGACTCGAACCTAGAGCTTAATTGTCGTATCAAGTAATGGTACTAATTCTTATGGGAAGTGTACAAAAGAGTGATTTGAGGGTTTGAATAAGGCTTTTTTTGTAAGATCTCAAATGTTGGGACTCTTTATTTTCCTATTTGCACAATGGGTTAGGGTTGATTATGACGTTTTGAGGTTTCCAATGGCTAATTATTTTTCTCTTTTCTTTGTCTTGCTTCATTCTTTAAATTACAATGCGTACATTGTGTATCACTTTGTTTGCCAATATAAAGAATCATTTCATTAAATCAATTACACTAATTGAGAAAATTGAGGTGAGGTAATTGCGCAAGTCACCGTTGGGGGAAAAAAACCAGTCAAATCCACATTCATTCACACTATCAATTTTGAACCTTGAGAATTGAGATAAAATAGAGAAAGAAAAGAGTTTTTCACGATCACTTGTCTGTGACATTTGAGTTATCTTGATTAACTATTTATGTTGGGGAAGAAGAAGAAGGGAGGAAAGGATTTGGCATAATCTTACATGATGTGATTTAGATCATTGACCTTATTTGGAGGAATGAAGGTTCATTGGGTGTTACCACAAAATATGTTGCACGACTCGATGTGGTAGCAAACTCGAAAAATTTGAAAGCCTACATCCAAGCGACCGCATATTTGTTACGTGTGGCTATGCACGTTGTTACGATTAGGCATTATGTGTCGTCTCGTGTAGGAACTCATGATTGGGATGGAGGGGCTGTTGTGGTATGCTCTCTATGGTAGGAATGAATGACAATGTGGCAGGTCTGGGGCGGGTATCTCTATATCCATACCCGCCTCGTGGCAAGTCGAGTCCAGGATGTGGCAGCAAACTCGAAAATCTGAAAGGCTACATTCAAGCGACCGCATATTTGTTATGTGTGACTATGCACGTTGTTACGATTAGGCATTACGTGTCGTCTCGTGTAGGAACTCATGCTCGGGATGGAAGGGCTGCGATATGCTCTCCATGGTAGGAATGACAATGGGTAAGGTCAGGGGCGGGTATCCCGATATCCATACCCGCCCCGTGGCAGGTCGGGTCCAGGCAGGGGCGGACCCAGGGAGGTTTAGGGGTGTCCCCGGACACCCCTAAATTTTGGGAAAACGATTATCCAACCCTCGGTGGTAATTTACGTATGGACAAAAAAATATAATTGATAGTGAGGGACACCTCTTAAATTTGAAAAAATGATTATCCTACTGTCATTTGTGTATAGGAATATAAGTGGTAGGTTGGATAATTCAAATCTAGAACAATATTATTATTAATAAACTTAATTTCTGTTGAGCTAAACTCATTTGTTGTTCGATTTTGAACAATGTGTAATAGTAAAATGGCATTCCCTATCTCTAATTATTTTAAAACCCTAACAATTAAACTAATTTCAAACTACCCTTAATTTGTATTGATTTTATGATTGTACGACAAGTGTTGAAAGAGTCTTTCAGCTTTGGGTTACATCAACAACAAGTTTATAAATCGAATATGCGATAAGTTCGTGAATGATTGTTTAGCTAACAGTGTATATACAGACAATTTTTTTTTAACACTATAGACACCAAGTGTATTCTACAATTATTTCCGAATATGAAAACATATCATGGACTTTTTTAACCTATACGAGTAAGGTATTTTCATATTTACAATTTTATTTTTATCAATTATTTTTATTTAATTTATTTTTTAAAAGAGGACACCCCTATGAAAAATTTCTGGGTCCGCCACTGGGTCCAGGTTGGGTAATTTATCATAGGGTGCGGGTCGGGACAGGTCAACCCAATGGGTATGTAATTATATGAAAAGTATTAGAAATATTTGTTGTTTTCATTACAAGACCTAGAAACAAACCATAATATGATAAACGTAGATAAATTATTGGAGAAAAATCAAGATTTTCACGAATTTACAATTTTATTGTAGTTACAATATGATGTAATAAAAGAAAAATTCTGAGTAATTTGACTAAGATTACATGTAACTTAAGCATAAACGAGTCAAAAATGAGACGGATCATGGCAGGTTGGATCAATGAGAGTACTCGTGCTCGCCCCGCCTCACAACAAGTCAAACATGTGAGATAAAACGGGTTAGAGGGACATTGTCATCTCTACTCCATGGTCATATCCGTATTAGGATATTTTGTTTCTTTCTTCTTTGTTAGAGATCATTATTTATTGGGCCTAACCTAAGCATGTATGGGCCACTTATTATCCCCAGAATGTGTGATTGCGATTTCCACTCCAATTGAAACCAAAAAAGGAGGTGCTCAATAATGGCGTAGGGACATGTGAGAATATGATAGGATCGGATGCAATTGCTTGCAAAAATCTGGAACTGAGTCATCAGGGAGGAGATATTTTTTTTACTGTTCGTCATATTAAAGTGACTCTCACTATCAGTAAAAAAATTCCCTAAATTTCTCCAAGCATAATCATATGAAAGATTGAAAACGGTAAATGTTCTTGTGACCCAATGAACCGGAAAACTCCATGCTAGCCATGATTAGCTTTGATCTTGATTAGAGCTGCAATGATTCACGCGTTTTTTTTTTTCTCTTGAGGATTTTGAATGAATAATTTGATATAAAATGACTCACTAACTGATAGAGGTAAAAACAAGTCATTTGCTTGAAAAAAAAAAAAACTTGAAGCCATTCACGATAAAATCTCCACATTTTGAAAAGTTCTAAAATATAATAGATGCCACTCTCGATGTATCCCATCATGAACCATTCACACATATTTGTCGAGAAGCGTGATTTTTTAACCCTTGCAATGGCGTCATTAACAACAACACTTAACTCAGAAGTTGATAGATTAATGAAAGTATTTTTTTAACCCTTACAATGGCATCGTTTTTTTTTAATTCTCAATGAAATTTAAAATATCACCCCTATACAACAGTGACTGCGCTCATGATTGTTCCAAGGTCTTACTTATACTGAGTGTAGAATATCACGCCACAATGTCCGACACAATCTATCAAATCAAATGACTACATAATTTATTGGGTAAAGAGATTGATCTAGTGGTAATACCACTGGCCTTGGACCTGAAGGTTCCAGATTCGAATCCCTTAAGTAGTACCTAAAACTCTAAAAGTCAACCTATGTCACCCTCGTAATTTTTTTTTTGGTGAACACTAATTATTAGTCAAACATTTCATGCATTCTTTTTTATTAGTCAAACTTATTGAATTACTAATACTTAACCTATTTAATATGTATCATCAGACTCTCCAAAAATGTACCACAAAAATCAAGAACAAAGCAAATCAAATCAAAATAAACCATCATGTTGTTAGAAACATGCTTGTTGAAGAGTGAAGACCTAATCGAAGACATGCAGCATTGCCGTAACTATAAATCAATGTTAGTGCAATGCAAAAAGCAATTATACATGTTGATTATGTCTAATATGGTAATGAACTTTTGGCTGAGGGCAGTATCAACTGATGAATAATCATACATGAACAGGGTCGGGTCGGGTCGGATCGGGTTGGGTCAGGGCCCCCGACATTCCAATCACATGCATGTACGAAAAATAAATAAATTCAATCATTGGTGACAGACAAGGCAAAAAGAGCCATATAGAAAAGCAAAACTAAGCCAGTTGCTTTGATTAATATAGTATTCAGGGGTGTTTTGCTTACCATTATCAATACTATTTGTGTAACACTAAACATGTAATTAAGAAAATTGGTATATGTAGCATTGAAAGTTAAATAGTGTATTTACGGGTGGTTTGCTTTCGATGATAGTTAAATTGGGATGAATAATACATGTATAATACTATACTTGTAATTAAAGAAATTGATGTAATGTAGTTTATAATGCTTGATTTTTATGATAGCAGTATTGAAATAAGTTGTATTACTTTCTGAGAGAAATATCATTTTTATCCTATATTTGTAATGTAACATAGCGATTCATATAAAAAGTTGGGATATAGTTGGAATAAAAAAAACTTAATAATCTTAACCAACTATTTCAACAATCTCACATAAAACATGAGATTTAACTATTACACATTATGAATGACAGTTCCTGTCACACAAATCAAACAATGCTTGTATTGTTTTTCAAAATTGATAAACAATACCAACATTATAATTATATCTACCTAACGATCACCGACCCCTTAATTGGCGTCATTTCTTAGTCATTTAGTTCGTGGCATACTATGTATTTAATGAAATCGTTACATCTTCTACCTAGCTAGAATTGTAAGAATGTGTGCATTGTAAAAGTACAAGGTTATTGTTACATGTTATACACTTGCCTCATCATCATTTTAACTATATGATTCATGTTAAAGAGATCTCAAGCGTCATTTCTTAATTTAATATGTAAACAAGAAAGTGGAAGAATGTGCACGAAAATCAGTTAGAACTTACCAGTATTTTAAGAATTTAGTGTTTAGGGAATTAGGATAATTGTTTATGGCTGGCCATTTAAGGTATCAAATTTTAAGTTCAGGAGTTTAAGATAATATACAGATTAGTTGTAATTCTTATTTATATAATATTATTGGGACTAATGGTTAGCATTTAGAGTTATGCGTTGAGTTAGTAAAGGCTACATATTGTCTAAAGTACACAATATGTACTAAACTTTGTAGGTGTACCATAGATGTCACCCTAATTGTAATATTGTACCTTACATAATATAATATATTGTTGAAATTTACGAATAAACCTAAAAGTTGTAGTTTTATCAATTTCTGTTAGCCCATACACAATACAGTCTGATTGTGATGATCCTTGCTCAAATCATGTATTTTTGTGATAAAATCAGCTGTATTTTGTCACGACAATAAAATGAGTGGTATTATACCGCCACTATACCTTGTAATGTACGACAATGATACATTATAACCCAGAATTACATGTTTTTTTGTGTCAAATCCATAGGACTAAAAATAATAAGAAATGTAAAGGAAATTACTATGAATTTCAAAATCACATCCGAACAATCCTTGTACGCCAACAGACTGATTGAGCATTATTATACAACATGATGATTATGTACGCCAACATCGTCATCATTCGGCCAATTTTTAGCAACCGACAGTACCAATACATATATACTACTATTTGTGGCCGGACGAGCTATATATATGAGCATTGATTAATTACTTTAATTAACGAAGAATATATCGTACGTGATTAAAAACTAAGTGTTGTCATTAAGCAAAGTCCTTCTTGAAGCAGCTGTCTTTTCCTCTAACTTGGGTTTGAACTTTTCAAGATTATCCCCCGTGATTTCAGGAAACAATTATTAGAACTTTCCATTAATCCAGCCATTAATTAATATAATTGAACTCCCCCCCCCTCAAAATTCTCTCTTGTAGATCTTATTCTATATATATCCCCGCTCCATTGCAAGCGTCTAATTAAACACTGCTTGCTTCGAGTTTAACTAATTATTATATATATATATATAACTTCATTAAAGAGTTACTTTGGTACGAAAATTTAACCCTTTAGTTTAGTTATCTTAAAGGCATGTGTATACATCACATTTGATCGTAAGTGTTACATCAATACCTTTTATCTTATTTCAGATACCGTAATTTCATAGGTTATACTCAAATTCCGATCCTCTCATCTTGAAAAGACTCATACCCACGTATCAAATAACCCATCTAACAAAGAGTAACAAATCGATCATTTTTTTTTTTTGCCGGTATTGATTGTCATTTGCTTTTTTAATCTTCTTTTCCTTTTTCTGTTTCATTCCATTTACCTTTTAAGGATGGACAAACGAACTGACTGGAACGAAAAAATATCAGATGTCACATACTCACAAAAAAGTATTTTTAATCCAACTATAATCCCTATGTATTTTTTACTTTCGGTTCGATTTCGTATTAATTTTGATTCGATTCAAGATCGAAGGGAGAGGGAGTGGTTTGTTTTAAAGAAATGGATATTTTGGGGAAACCAATTGGCGGAGGAGCTGTTGGTTTGGAGATGGAGACGGCGGACGAGGTGGGGAAATGCAAACGCATTATTCGTATTCTTATTGTTTATTTCACCAACAGTTTGAATTTTGCAATAATGCTAATATTAGCTGTGACGTTTGTTTTTATTTATTTATTTTTGTTGAATATTATAATTTATTTTTCGACGAATATTGTTTTAATTTTTTATTTGGTTATAACAAAGAAAAGAACAAAACAAGATATCGGTGGCAGCTAAGCTGAAGTGGTCCTTTCTGTCCATTACCCAATTTTATGCCATTCTTTATCTTTCAAACCAGCTAGCTCTATATATCCGCTCCTCTCCATTACCACCTTATATAATGCACATACTCAAAGATCCTTTTTTACGATTTCAAGAGTTCGATACAAATCCCTTTTTTAAACCCTAGTGGAAGAATAGCCCAACAAATTGTATACTACACTTGATACTTCAGCTGTCTATAAGTTTTTCATACGATGAAAACACGAGTTGGTTTTAGTATTTACTCAATTTCGTATTATTGCACAAGGCGTCTTAATACGAATGATCAAGAGAACTAAACGAAGGCAATTCTCTTTTTAGTATGTTATTAGCAGTATACGAACTTGCAAGACATTGAGGGGACAAGAGGTACAACTTAGCGCAACTGGAGCCTTATATAGGGGAAACCTAGTCGTAAGCTCCAACCCCAAGTCTGATTGTGGTTGCAAAAGTGGAGATAGCTGATCTCATGAACTTCGAAACTGTATACAGATAAAAACAAAAATACATGTAAAAATTTGTAACGAATTCGAAAAATAAAACAATTGATAAGAAGAGATTTAATTTTTTTTTCTTTTAGTTTTTAACCAATTGGATCCATCTGATAAGGTTTCTTTACTACGAACCCCCTCACTTAAATTTATGACTCCCCCGTTTTTCCGGACTCCATTGCTACCCACCAAATGATAATATGAAGTAATTCTAAACCTTTCTAAGCATCCTTGGTCTACCACCACAAAACACCTCATGATTATCACCATGGATAATATCAAAATTTCGTAGTCGTCAATGCTAACTTCTTTTATCTATACGTATAGATACATGCATACTCATATGATGTTTATACTTTATAGATAAGAATAAGAGACGTTATCAGAATACGAAACATGAACAACCAGAAAACACCCAAAATAGGAGACGTTATCATAGGATGGGAAGTTTCTAGGGTACTAAATTATACTACAAACATATCATAATAAATTGTATTCCCTATTTCCTTCTGTTTTTTTTCTCCATTTCCTATTTACTCACAACATAAACTATTTTCTCGTAAAAGATTAAAAAAAGAGGAAGCCAAAAAATTACTAATTAAGTTGGTGGAGAGAACCTCGTGCTTTTCACCCGTCTAGTAGTAGTACTTCCTGTTGTTGATTCTATCTAGGGTTGAGCAGTCGCTCTCTGATTCCCAACAGAAACGCATCAGAAACTCAGACCTAATAAGTCATCCATGCAAAGCAAAGCACTGCCATTGCAGCATCGTTTTTGCCGTTATATTTGGATTTTCCTTTTTACTGCTTCAACTACTTTGACCTCGCCGTAGTAAAAACTCCCTTCCATTTCCTCTTTCCTCGTCCTTATCCTTCATAACGGAAAGAGAGAGAGAGAGAGAGAGAGAGAGAGAGAGAGAGAGAGAGAGAGAGAGAGAGAGAGAAATCACCGCGAATCTACGCCTCCCAAATCAGTAAAAACAACCCCCGGGATTTACTTCAACATGCACGCGATTTCCAAACCTGTCCTCTCCTCTCACACCTAACCAAAAGAGTAAAACGCCCATCTCCAATACATGGTTTGGAATTGATTTGGTTCGATCATATATCGAACCAAATCAGAGTATAACTCTCATTGTCAGAAACGATGGAAATTTGTTAGTTTTTTTCCTTTTAATCGTATTTTTTTTGTTCTTAGGTACCAACTGAAATAGTAACGACCATGCCTGATATGGATTCATTTCAAGTTGGCACGTGGCATGAGCGAGAGTGAACCATAGTAAATACTGAACCAAATCGATTGATTTGCATGTGCTTTGTGTCATTCCTCGACTTAGGTAAAAATGCAATGTGCATAAGATCTAACTGATTGTAACTACTACTGAATCCTATTGGACTGTGTTAACAATGATCACCTCAATTTGGTTTGATTCAACAAATTCTCTATAAAGCGGGGGGGGGGGGGGGGGGGGGAAATCAAATTGAAGCCTGACCATATCAAATAGCATAGAATGCAAATCGAATTGTGCTTCTAATAAGTTCTACAACAGTTCGGTGTGAATTAAATCATTATAATGTAGTCATACTTAACCATTCTCGCTACATAATTTTGAGTCATGTACTATTTGATCTAATCCAATTTATTTTGGACCGAACCGTCGCCCACACCGCAACCCTTCCAACATGACCAAAACCGTAAATTTCCAATCCTTCCTCTGTCCCTACAACGCGTTGTTTCCCACAAACTTTCTCCTTCCAATCCATCCAACGAAAGATCCAATTCTAAGCAGCTGCCCCTCTCTCTCTCTCTATGTATCTGCCTGTAAGCTGTAAGCAATAAAACTTTTTCCTTTCTCCCAAAAAAAACTCCCAAATCATCTCTCTCTCTCTCTCTCTTCCTCTGCTCTTCTCCCCCCTTTTCCGTTTTCCTTTTCTCCCCCTCCCTCTCCCTAAAAAATGTCGACTCCCCTGCCATCCACAATGGCTTCCATAATCATCTTCTCCGTCTCCCTCCTCCTCATCCTCTCACTCTCACTCTCACCCGCCGCCGCCGGCAGCGGCATGTCGGCGTCGCTCCAGAAGCTCCTCCACAGCCAGGGGCTCCCCGGAGGACTGTTCCCCGACAATGTCAAATCGTTCGATCTCGATTCCACCGGCCGGCTCGAGGTCGAGCTCGACGGCCCCTGTTTGGCCAAGTTCGAAAACAGAGTGTTCTTCGAGAGCGTGCTGCGGGCCAATCTCAGCTTCGGCGGGCTCATCGGAATGGAAGGGTTAACTCAGGAGGAGCTCTTCCTTTGGTTCCCCGTCAAAGGGATCTTCGTCAGCGATCCGGCGTCGGGGGTTATCCTGCTAGATATTGGCCTCGCTCGTAAGCAGCTCTCTGTTTCTCTGTTCGAAGATCCGCCTTCTTGCAAGGCTCAACAAGGTACAATTCTTCAGAAAGCTCTCGACTTTAGACGTTTCGGTGAAATCCCATTTGCCTGGTTGAATTGAATTGGATTGACTCAGTTGGGTTGACATTTTGCAGGTGAGTTGTTGAAGGATTCCACAGCAATGGTGGGATTTGCAGCTGAGAGATGAGAAAAAAAAAGGTTTAAACTTTCATATAGTGAAGGACAGAGAGAGACAAAGAGAATTTTCAAGTTTCCTTCCCTCCACCGGTTTTGATTTTTCTTCTTCTTCTTCTTCCAGTCTTTCTGGGTTTTCTTTATGTTCTTCATCTTCTTTTAACCTTTTCCTTTTCTTTCATTTTTGTTTCTCTTGCTTTTGTTTGAATCAAAGTTTTGAGTGGGGGAATAGAGGGTAGTGATAGAAATTGTACAAATGTTGGTAGTGGACTTCTGGTGGGTTGGGGGAAAATGGAGGGAGGGCTTAAGGATTCTTGAATTCTCTTGTTGATAAACATTTTGAATTTTTAGTTTATAGAGTTCCAAAAGATCTTCTGTGTTTGGATGGATGATGATTGTCTTCCTTAAATTTCATCTATACTTGCAATTAGGGGAGCAATTAGTGGGGGGGAAGATGGAGTGATTAGAAGCTAAAAATGAGTAAATTATGGTCTTAATTGAAGTGACCAATTTTCAGACCAGTTCTGTGAATGCCAAGTTAAAGCCACTTCTGGTAAGTAGTAAGGTTGTTAGCTGCTAAAATTGTTTAGGGTAAGTAGCTAGTGGAGAGCCCATCTTTTTATAGGAAAAAGCCTGATATTGCTACTAGCCTACCACCACAATGCCACAGATTCTACTCCTTTTAGAGTTTATGAGGCAGAGCCATGATTGGAGTTCTTTCACTTGAAAAAAAGCCGGATTCCATGGATGATTTCCAGCAAGTTGTCGACTGTCTTCTGAACTCTGAATCTCTTCCCTTTTTCGCTCTATACTCTACTCCACAACAAACTTCTCAGTTACTGGATTAGCTCGGGGGTTCGATATCTCTCGTTTTTCAGGATATAATGCTAGTGCAATTAATCGTGTCTTACCCTTCCTTCGAAATCGATTTAAGTTTCAAAGACTTCAAGCGAATCATACATATATTTAGAAACTTGGCAAAACTTGAAGAAATGAGATTAAAGCAATAACTTATTACCTTCTCTACAAGTAAGGGATGTAGCAAAATCTTTCTTCTCATGTTCTCAAACCCAAGTGCATTCTATCTTTGATTCAAAATTGATCAAGGTTTTGGAGGTTTGAAGCAAATAAATCATAGTCCAATACACTGAGAGTGGAAACATGAGCAAGAAAGCTTGGTGAAAAACCTATGCTCTTTTGATCTCAGTCATCAATCATCATGTGCACTTTCCAAGTTTGGTTACCTATACTCATACCAATAACCATTTGTCAAAATTCCCAAAAATAAAGACCACTGTCACTTACCTACTTTCAACAACAAATCAATCAAGTATAAGAGGCTTCAAGAAACATAATTCGATACATGAGAAAGGAATCATTACTAAGAAACTCGAGTAAAACCTAAAGACACTACATTACCATTTCACGTTGAAACTATTAAGCGATTACCATCTCCATAAGTACCTATCTATACCAACCCTTCTCAATCTCTATCCTTCAGATCTCCAAGATCCTATTGGTCATGTGTACCAATCAAGTTTGGTTTTGAACTATACAAGTAAACTATAACCATTCTTCACTTCCCCCATCTTCAACAACAGCAGATGGTGAAGCCGTGAAGGTCTTAAAAATGTAGAACATGTTGTCCTGTTTCATGGCTGAGTCACGAGCATTTGGTTCTTCTTCCTCGTTGCCCGTATGTAGCAGAAGATGACTGCAACGATGGCCATCAAGAACCCACCTAGAATCACGTCTCCTCCCACGAACGATCGATCTCGATGGTGCCCTGCTACCCTCCTGATGACCGGAACTCGTGGTAACAATGATGGCGATGGACTTGAAGCAGGGGATGATGGGTGAGCCAATCCTATCACAAAGAGATGAGCTGATACTAAGCAAGCTGTATGGAAGTGGAAAGAACCCATTTCAGTAGAGGTCTAGTTTATGCTCTTTCAGAGTGATGAAAGTAGCAATGTGGTATATATATGTGTGTGTGTGACTGGTGTGTTTCCACTTTCCAGCTGTGTTACAGTGTTGCAAAGTTTAAACAAAGGGAGTTAGGTGAGAAAGCAAATGTGAAATGAGCATCAAGACCTCGATTTATGAGCAAAAGCCCAGGAGGGGTCTAATTTTTAAAGGGAGAAATGTGGTACGTTGCTGCTTGGAACAGGGCTTACTTAGGGGAGAATGTAATGTTTCGAATGCAGGAAGAAATCAAAATCTAGTCCAGTCGTCTCTTTTTGTCTGTGTTCAAGAATCCTGGTCGGACACGGATTTCATTATTAGTTTGAGCTTTTGAAGATTGACAAGTCTGTGTTCTTTCAGTGTACAGTGGACTAGGCCATAGACTAGTCAATCTTTTTGTCACTGCATAGTCCTGGGCTCACACGGATTCATCACTTTAGCCTGTGTGTCCTTTTCTTTCTGGTTTGGAATTTCATGGTGGATGGCAAAGCCGATTAGTCGCACTCTCTCCAGGTAATCCGAAAATTCGAATTGTCAAGGTCAATTGATTTTTTTTACGTCATAATATCGAAAATTTTCATGTCAGAAGTATTAGAGGCCTAAAATTGAATAGCCTATGATATTATGAGCTCATTTAGAAATCAGAATTATCAAGACAAATTAGTAGTTCTCGAGGATGTAAAGATTTGAGAAATTCTACGAGCATAATGTATCAGATTCTTACGCAAATTACTCTCCAAAAACTTGAGTTTGAGGATTTTGTCATTTTAGTTTGGAAATTCAAGGACAAAGATCATTTCTGTTTGTTTTGGATGATTATCAACGGACTGATGGATGGAACATCGGATCTATAAAGTAGATTATGAACTAACATTTCCCAATCAAATTATGTCTCCAATCTAGTTTCTAAACTTTTTTTTTATCCCTTAAGCATTAGGTGAAGCTCTATGTCGTTCGGTAGACCAACAATGGTGACAATTACAAAGCTCAACAGAACATCCTTCGCAATTAATTAAGTTAATCCCTCTCCTTTCAAAACTTGGTAAATCATTTTCAATTTCTTCATATTCCTTTCATAATTTGTATCAGCAACTCCTTGATCTGATGAACCATTGCCATCTCTTCACAAACCACCTGAAAAACACACAAGAAAGAACAACATAGGAAAGTTTCAGAACCACTTATATCCTAATGAATCCATTATAATATCCTAATGAATCCTAATTAAGAACATATGTGATAACCTCAACACAGGATGAAACAAGGAATGCTCCTTTGGAAGTGGTCAAACTGGTATGAGTCAATTGGAGACCTAACTTGGTCATTCCTTCAATCAGCTTGGTGAACCTCCCTCTCTTCTTCCCCATCACAATCTTCACCCACAGCTTCTTCCCTTCAATCTGCATCACCTCCACTTCCTCCTGTTGAGACACACACAACTTTCGTTTCAATCGGTCACATTGATCGTATAGTAATAGTAATACTCTGCCACAGTCACAGACCTGAATCCCACAAGTCTTCATCTCCTCTGGATCGACACCAGCAGCAGCATCCTCATTCTTGATCTCAGCGGAGACAGTCGCCGGAGATTCGGAACCTTCGGCTGCTTCCTCCGCCGACAAAGCGTCCAGCTGGTCGCTCAAAACCTCCACATTCCTCATCAGCTCCTGTATGTAAGTAATGGCATCGTCTATGATCGTCGCCTTGTTCATCTGCAAAAACCAACCGAACCCAGAAAAGTTAATTGGCGAAGAAATTCGGAACTGGGAATCTTTTGGGAGACAGAGAGATTGGAGACTGGCATTGGTGATAATTGGGACGGAAGCTCGGAGCATGAGGAGGCGGTCGGTGAGCTTCTGCCGGCGCTTCCTCTCGGCGATGAGGTTCTTGGATTTGTAGCCTTTGGTTTCGTCGTCGGAGTAGCGGAGTTCCGGAGCTCTTTTCCGGCTGCAGACTTGCTGCTCGGTGCATAGCTCGTTCATGGTTGTGGCCACAAATTCCATGGCTGCTAGTGCTACCTCCTCTGTTTTCCTCTGTTTTGCTCTGTTTTCGATTTTGCAGTTATAAAGTTGGGTCCTTTATTGAGAGCTGGGGTTTGGTTGGTTATATATTACAGTTAGTCACAGGGAGATTGGGAAATGATTGTGGAAGGGAATAATGGTCAGTTGTGTTGCAGTCAGTCACTGCAGAAACTGACCTCTGTTTTTCCTTCTCTTTCTTTCCATTTCCTATGGTACAAATGGGTAAAATACCCATAGCTACAATGTTTAATTAAGCTCGAAATAAGATGAGTTGTTGGACTAAAAGAGTAAACAGGATTTGTGGGGTATGTAATTGAATTGTTATAAGTACATATTGGATTAGTGGGTATGTAATGTAACAACGATCTATATGTCAAATTGGATCATGGTATTTATACATAATTCTACGAACTCGAAGTATATTCTGATTGGATTTTATTTCTTCGGAAAAAAACTCTCAACATCTGCGCCCTATTCGGTATATACAATCACAATATTATTTTTAGCTATTATAATTAGCAATGTTACAAAGATATTTCATTTTGTTTTCTTTCTCCCTTTACGAGAGATATAATTGGGTTTATGGCATCTTATTATTTCTTCTGGTCCCCAAACATGAAAGTACAAGAAGTGCGTGAGTGAGATATGGGTGATCGCCATATGCTCTGTGAAGTGAGGTGAGGAAGTGAACTCAAGCTTGAATCAGTTGCAGTCAACAAGTAACAGTTCCTCTGAGGCGTGCCATATTCTTCCATGCCAAATTGGTTGTGTTTATATCACACATCTGAAGCAACTAACTCATAATAAGCCAACTGTTTTGATTCACAGTAGTGAGGCTGTTTTTTTACTTTAGTTTTGCCTCCCATAGAAGTTGGATTATGGAAGGCAGAGAGCTCCCATTGTTAATACTTAACATAGATCAAACTTGGAGGAGTTTCATTAAAAGAGCTAAAAAATACTAGTGAACTTGTTCAGTAATCTCAAATTTTCTAAACAAGTGATAAGTGGATAGTCCGACCACAAAAATTACTTAATTTTATTAGAAGATGAGAATGCACATTTTAAGATGAAATGCGGGCAATTGTGTGATACATTGTAGACTAAAGCTAAGAGAACTGAGCCCGTAAAATAGATTTTTATGAAGAGGAGACTACTCATACAATGACACATATCTTATTGCCAATGGCATGCTCAGTAGGTCTTGGTAGATCGCCTATTTGTTTGTCTGTTTCGTATGTTACAAATTGATTGCCATGAAGCAAGATGAATTATCTATTGTGTTTTATTCTCGTTATTCATTGCAACTTTTATTTCTCTAACTGAAATTGTGAAGCGTATTTAGGATTGCGAAAAAAAGATTCAAAATCTAGGTAATATCCAAACTCAATTTAGTAGGGGCCAAATCAAGTTTAGGTTATATAATTTTTTATTTAGACTCATATTCCAATTTTTAGTTTGGGTTAAATTAGACCCATGATATTGGGTTATGAAAAGAAAATGAATATCCAATTATAATGCATTTTTTTGCCTTCTCTTTCTCCTAAAACAACTAGAAATGTGGGAAAAATAATTGGGTTGAAAAGAATTAGCAAGATAGTCCACATTATCGTTTGGTGTTCACAATCATCTGGACAAACATAGACAAATTTGGCTCTCCTCCAAATTGGACTAAATCAAACCTAACCTAGAACGAAAAACTATTAAAAGTGCTTTTGAGCTCATCCATACTCATATAAATGATCGAATTGATTGCACGTGATCCCAGGTTTAGTAGGCCTCGTTGTAAAAAAAACCACTCAATTAAATAATGAAAATTAGTTAAAATTATCCAATGAAGAGCATGTCATTGTGTTTCCAATTTTTTCCTGTGATTTAGGTTTTGAGTGCTTAAAACTATAATTTTGTGTAACATTTATCTCAATTCCTTAAACCCTAAAGCCCTAATAATGGTAATAAAAAAAAAGCCCTAATGCTCCGTGAGGAGGCTCATTTTGACGGCCCAAAGGCCTAAAAGAAACCGCGCAAGTCCAATAGCTTTCCTACAGTTATTTCGCTCGTTGGCCAACCCGAGGGACTGAACTCCCATGACCCATCACTCCTTTGCTCCAAAACTTAAAAATGTCGTCTCTCGCCCGCGTCCTCCGCCGCGCCTACTGCACAGCCACAACGACCGCCGCCACCACGACCACAACAGCCGCTGCCGTCGAGCCCAGCCTCAAAGCACTCTCCGAGAGCCTCTACAAAGAGCGCAGCCTCAAGCGCCTTGTACAAAAGTTCAAGAAGAGCTCGGTAGACCCGCGCTTCCGCACCAAGATCGGCATTTACGAAGACGTCATCCACCGCCTGGCCTCCGCGAAATGCTTCAACTGGATCGAGGAGGTTCTCGAGGACCAGAAGCGGTTCAAGGATATCTCCAAGGAAGGTTTCAACGCCCGCCTGATCTCTCTCTATGGTAAGGCCGGGATGCTCCAGCAGGCACAGCAGGTGTTCGACGAAATGCCCAGCAGAAACTGCAAGCAGACTGGGCTGTCCTTCAACGCCCTTCTCGCGGCGTGTTTGAATTCCAAGAAGCTGGACAAGGTCGACGAGTTGTTCAAGGAGTTGCCGAAGAAGCTCGAGATTCAGCCCGATGTTGTCTCCTACAATACCCTGATGAAGGCCTATTGCCAGGTGATGGGTTCCATCAACTCGGGAGTGAAGCTGCTTGACGAAATGGAAGCCAAAGGTTTGGTGCCTAATCTGATTACTTACAATACGCTTTTAAGTGGGCTTTATACAGATGGGAGACTCGAGGATGGGGATAGAGTCTGGGAGAAAATGGTGGGGAAAGAAGTTTCTCCTGGTGTTAGAACCTACAATGCCAAGTTGCTTGGGTTGTCTTCAATGAAGAGAATGAAAGAAGCAGTCGAGTTACATGGAGAGATGAAGACCAAGGAATTCAAACCTGATGCCGTTAGTTTCGGTCTCCTGATCAAAGGGTTTATAAAGGAGGGAAATTTGGAGGAAGTGAAGCGAATGTACGCCGAAATGCAGGAAGCTGGGTTCAAACCCGACAGGTTTGGTTTTGCAAGGCTGGTTTCTTTTGCTTATGAGAAGGGTGATGTGGGTTTTGCTTCGGAAGTTGCTAAAGACATTTTCAAGGCGAAGAGGCTAGTTGAAGAGAAGCTGTTGCAGCGAGTGGTGGACTGTTTAGCCAAGAAGTCGAAGCGCGAGGAAGCAGAGGAGGTTGTGCAGCTTGGAAACAACTGTGGTTACTTTCATTATAAACTGAAGGTGCCAACAGAGGAGTAAGCCAACTGGAGGTTTGGTTTAGACGGGTATGTTTCATTTGGAGCTGCAACTGAAGGAGCCCATGAAAATAGTTTGTTTCTGCAAAGCGTTATGCTGTTATTGTCAATGCTTCTACTCCCCATTTTCCCAATGTTCATCTACTGTCGAAACAAAGCTCCTTGTCGCCATTTCTTCGGCTCAGCAACGAGAGCTCTAACTGTGATTCATTCCCACTGGAGTTACAACAGGATTAGCATTCCTTATTCGAGGTGGATTACTGTTGTTTATGCCAACCAGGGTTGATCAAGTTCTTTTTTATTTCATTTTTTAACAACGATTTCCTTGTATTATAACGCAGAAGCCTAACATTGCCTTGTTGGGCAATGAATCAAACCTTACCCCTACTGCAAGAGACCATAAAATGAGCAATTCATTAAGCCAAAGTAGCTGCAGGGGGTGAGAGGAAATAGGATGATTCACTTCTGTAACAGAGTATAGCACATTCTGATCAAAATTATGGTTAGGCATCGAGACCGCAACGAGAACTATCGATTCAGGCACAATTTCCTTGAGGATAATTGAGAACTAGCCAATCCATTAATAGTCTTACCATGGAATCGAAAATAATAACTATATAGCTCAACAACTATGGATTGAATAATATCTTTGAAACATTTAGGACATTAGTTGAACTCAAATTATAAATTTTGCTAAAACTACTACAGTACACACTTAATTCTTTCTTTTTTAATTGAAGAATTTATATTCTTGATCTTGGCATCTTATTTCAATTTTAGAATTTCTGGGTATGTTTTTCATTTTTTTTGTTTCATAGAAAGCATTTGCTACGGGCCTCTTCTTGTGATCTTAAGCCCAAACCGCTGCGAAGAGCCCAAAATGCAGATTCCTAAGCTTCATACTCCCTTTTGTTTGCGTCGTCCGGGAAAACGAGAGACTTGAAGCCAAAATGAGCACAACGACAAGGTCCACCGTCAGCCGCCTCCACGGCCTCTTCACCAAAAATCCCGTGGCGGCGCCGGCCGCTACTGCGGCCGGGGGAACGTCCCCCGTCACTACTCCCGCCGTTGCCACTACGAAATCCGGGAGAGTCAAGGAGCTCTACAAGGCGCGCAGCCTGGAGCGCCTAGTCGCAATGTTCAAGGAGTCCTCCAAAGAGAGGCGATTCCGCGCCAGGTGGGGCATCTACGAAGAAACCGTCCGCCGGTTGATGCGAGCCAACCGCCACGACTGGATCGAGGAGATCCTGGAGGAGCAGAAGAAGTACCCTGACGTCTCCAGGGAAGGTTTCAACGTCCGCTTGATCAGGCTCTACGGCGATGCAGGCATGTTCGAGCACGCCCGCAAGGTGTTCGACGAAATGCCTGGGAGATCAAGCAAAATAACCGTCTTGTCCTTCAACGCCCTCCTCGCCGCTGCAGTTCACTCCAAGAAGTACGACGTGGCCAAGGAGCTGTTCGAGGAATTACCGGCGAAGATGGAGATCAAACCCGACGTCTTCTCTTACAACATTGTCGTCAAGGGATTATGCGAGGCGGGTTCTCTTGATGCAGCTGCTTCACTGATCGATGAGATGGAGGAGAAGCAAATCTGCCAACCTAATGTCGTCACGTTCAACACCCTGCTAGATGGGTTCTACTCAAATTCGCGTTTTGATGAAGGAGATGCCATTTGGGCTCGATTGATGAAGCATCAGAATGTCTCCCCTGATGTGAAGAGCTACAGCGCCAAGTTCATGGGGCTGGCTAAGCAGAAGAGAGCACAAGAGGCAGTCGAATTGGTGGTCGAAATGAAAGAGAAAGGTCTCGAACCTGATGCGATCTGCTGGCACAATTTGATTAAGGGGTTCGTGAACGAGGCAAACGTGGAGGCTGCGAAGCAATGGTATGGCGAAATGAGGAGCCGAGAGTGTAAACCTCACAGGATGACTTTTGCGGCATTGATACCGTTTGTCTGTGGGGAGGGCGACGACGCAGGGTTTGGGTTTAAACTGGCGATGGACATTTTCGGGACGAAACAGCTGGTCGATCAAGGGCTGTTGCAGAGGGTGGTGGATGCACTGGCGAAGGCAGGGAAGGTGAAGGAAGCTGAGGAGGTGGTGGCGCTTGGGATGAACAACGGGTACTATCAGTACAGTAAACTGTGTCTGCCTTCAACTGGAGTAGCTTAATGAAGAGCTGTGACTTCCTCTCCATTTTTTATCGCAGTTTCTTGGTAGTATGCATCTTAGCTTGAGCTTCACTTGTTGAACCTACAAATTTATCCGCATTTGATTTCAAACCTTCAGTGATATGGTGACTTATCGAGCAGTCATGATCAGTCTCATTGTTTCGATCTCCAACATCGGTTCGTAAAATGGTAAAATTGAAGATCTGGTGGTCCGCATTAGTTTGGTAAAGTTGAAGAAATGGCTCATTAGGTTTATTTTTGGAGTAAGCAGCAAGGAAGTAGGAAAAGCTCATAAACTCCATTGGTTCTCCTCCGCCGCCTCATAAACTCCTTTAAGCCTCGAAACTTTTTCCCCCAGGCGACCATTACCATGATAAGCAAAGCGCAGCCGCAGTCCGTCTACCGCCGTCTCTGCGCCCTCTATTACTCTCCCCCGCCTTTACAGTGGCGGGTTATTCCACCCAACCCGCTGCCACCTCCAATCGGATCTTACTCGAGAACCAGAGGACGGTCAAGAGATTTAAGGAGTCCTCCGAGTCGGAAGACTTCCGTTCTCGATTCGACTGTCTACCTCAACACATTCAGGCGTCTTGCAACGCACGGGGAGTTCTCCATGATCGAGGAAATCGTCGAGCATCAGAAGAAGTTCAAAGACATCACCAGGGGGAAGTTCGTCTCCCGGCTCATCGTCATCTGCGGCAGGGTGGGCATGTTCAAACAAGCACGCAAGCTGTTCGACGAATTGCCCGGCATAAATTGCCCGCGAACCGTTTACTCCTTAAACGCGCTGCTCTCGGCCTGCATCGATTCGGAGAAGTGGTGACGTATAACACGATCATGAAAGGGTTCTGCAAGATGGGTGCTTTGCACTCTGCTGCTTCTACCATGGATGAGATGGTGAAGGAAGGTGTGAGCCCAGACGTGGTTAGTTTCAATACGGCGCTGATGAGTGCGTTCTACAGAAATGGGAGGTTTGACGACGGCGAGTCCATCTGGAAGAGAATGGCGGAAATGGACATCGCTCCTGATATCGTAAGCTATAATTCGAGGATGCTTGGAATGGCAATGGTGAAGCGAACGGAGGAAGCGGAGAAGCTGATTGATGAAATGGGTACCAAGGGAATTGAACTGATGTCCACAGTTTCAGTGCTTTGATTCAGGGGTATGTCAAAGACGACAACTTGGAAGCTGTTAAGCGTTGGTATGGCGAATTTGAGAAGAAGGGGCTTGCACTCTTTAAGGCCCTCTTTGAGACTTTGGCACCGTTTCTCTGTGAGAAGGGTGAGCTGCAGCTTGCTTTCGAGCTTTGTCGCGAAACAATTCGTGCGAAGTGCGCTGTTGATGCAGTTTGTTGTTGATGAGTTGATGAAAGGGTCGAAAGTTCAAGAGGCAGGGGAGCTTGTGCAGCTTGGTAAGAAGAAGTACAAGCTCGTCCTATAATCTGAAAGCTGCTCCTTTCACTTGACTAATGAATACGATGGAATAAAGAAGACGATCCATGAAGCAAGTCCTTCCACTTCGTCTTCCTTCTCTCGTTGTCTCTTTTACTGAAAACACGAATATATGCAGGTTATATCATTTGAACTGATATGTGGTTTATTAATGTTTTGTGACGTGAAGGGATTCTTTGGGAGTTTATGGGGAATAGTTGGGTAAGTATTTCGTTATGTCACATTAGTTGTTTAGTTGGGTAGGAAAAAAGAATTTATCAAGTAATATATATTATGTAATTAGTGTGATTACACATTAAGCAAATTATTATTATTATTATTAGTATTATTAACCCGCAAGTTTACTCAAGGTTCAATTACTGTTCATTACGACAAAATAGCGGTAACCACGTTTTTATCGGAAACTCTAACCCTACGGCGCCGTAAGACACAATTTTACCGAAAATAACGGCACTTTAGTCGGGGAACACTGTTCATTGCCAGATTATTAAACGATTTAATTTCCTGTGGCCGTTTGTAGCGTAATTCCGTGGGAAGACCCTGGCGGCTGGGCAAGCATCAATTGAACTTTTCATATAGGGTCATGAAGAGGAGGAGAGAAGGGGAACTGAAGAAGCATGTAGTCACCAATCAGGTCGGAAGTTTATAATCAGTCGCCGACCACCGGGATGAGCTACATGGAACAATTGTCCCACTCAATGCATGCAAAAGAGCACAATTCATTTTCGTGTTGACGAGTCAGGTGCTTGGTACTCGGAAATTCGTCTTCTCTACTTCTGCCGGGAAGGAGATGAATTGGAAAGAGGGCGATGATCACCAAGAGAGAAGAAATGGGGAAACAAAGATCACTGAGGAGTAAAGCAGTTCATTTTGTATCTGATCTCACCACAGTTATGTTGTTTCTCCAACTCACCATCAATTAGGGCTGGCTATTTGGACCGGGACCGGATGAAAAACCGGAAACCGGACCGTATAACCCGGATCGAGACCGGACCGGGACCGGATAGTAAACAATCCAATCCAATCTTTGGACTTAGATTTGAGGTAAAAACCCGGATAAAGACCGGATAAGAGAGCTCAACACCCAAAACTTAAGGGTAATTTGCATAAACGGTCACAAACCTTTGCACTTAGTACAAAACTTAACCAACTCCTCACCCTTTTAGGCCTTAGGCCACTCAAATTCCCACAATCTCAATATAAAATCAAGACCGAATTGGGACCGGACCGGGTCAAGACCGGACCGGATCAAGACCGGACTGTATCCAATCCAATCTTCGGTCCTTATATTTTCAAAAAAACCGGACTGGACCGGATCAATTTGGGCCAATTTAACCGGACCGGACCGTATAGCCACCCCTACCATCAATGCATGCAGAAGAACACAATAACATTTGTCTATGGGCGAATGCAATAGGAGATTTAAACAGAGGTTTGCATGAAAACCTTCTTTGGTTTTATGTATTCCCACATGCAAAGAACTGTAACCATAAAAAAGAGATAAGAAGTACAATTGCATTTTGTGTGAGACGTCTGCTAATCAAACCGTAACAAAATGAAGGTAGAAAATATGTCAACAGAACTCATGCTAATAATAAATCTCTCCCAACTGGTGGTCGGAGACATTTTCCCAACTATATTTTTACCTTCTTCGCCCTTTAAATCACAAATGCAAGATGGAAGACCAAGGAGAAAGAGAAATAATGGGAAACTTGGGATTGGCGGGAAGAAAGATAAGGGATAATGCATAGAGATTGCAGAGCAGCTTGAAAAGGAGGGGGGAAGAGAAGGGGAAAGCGAATCCCTCATAATCATAGGTGCTGTCGATTTCGTTTGGGTTGCCATCGCAAAGAAGAATTTGGCCAAGGGGTCTGGGATTGTAAACAGAATCCATTGATGAATGAATAAATGGATATTACTCTTCTTCTTTATATTTCAATCAATTGCTTCTGTCTATGCATTTGCATGAGGGACACATGTTCACATATGAAATGATAAAATGCCACCTGTCTATGTCATGACTTGCCTTCAATTTCACCAATTAAGGCCCATGCTATAATAAAACTGAGGATTTATTGAGTTACTAAACTGCACACCTCATATATATGTTGATGCTTCTTATACGTTTTTATTACTTTATTTATTTTGGTTTTGCATATTTAAGGGCCTTTCCTGATTTGGGTATTGGTGAAAAAAAAGAATGAACCTTCATGAATCAAGCATGCAAAGAGTTGGGGTAACTGGTAACCATTAATCAACAAGAAAGGACGAAATGAAAACAACAATAAAGAAGAATTTCAGAAATTAAACAGTGAAAGAAAACTTGGCTTCATTATAATTTTCATTTTTAACTAACAACTTAATCAAATGTCACATTTTTTATAACTTAATTCCTTTATTATTAACTACCATACTCATCATCCAGTCAATTACATACATGTTAGATAAAAATAAGTTAAGTTTTGCATAATAACGTAGTTTGATATTTTTCATAACTTGATTTTATTATCGCACCACATATTACAAAAGTTTGTGTAATACTGTTTAATAAAAAAAGTTATGTAAATTATCAATACACTAAACATATTAAGTAAACCTTATGGAGAATAGTTATTTCAATTAAACAAAATGTATTGTTTTAGTCATCTGTAATGATTAAGACACTACGTAGAGGGATATTCATTTCTTTTGTATCAACTAAACGAATATAATTATGTAATTTTTTCTTTTGTATCAATTAAAAAAATCGCTATTTCCTTTGTATCAATTAAACATATCAATTTAATAAACATATTCTGTCAGTTTTTCGTAATATAAGTTTGAACAAAAAATTAATTTATAATTAATAAAATTGTTGATCATAGCATCTGTCTATATTATATAGAGGATTTGTAAGATCAATTATATGTTACATAAAAATTTAATAAAATTGTTATATATTCTATAACTTAATTATTTTCATTATTAACTGAAATTCTATAACTATTACCTACCATATGCATCAAATGTTATACTTTTTCTAACCTATTTCTTACATTATTAACCAAAATTCCTTAACTATTACCTACTATATTCAATATCTCATCAATCTGCATTATGCAAAGGTTCCATAAAGTATGTTAATTTTTTCATATAAATATAATCAACTGTGATGTTTTCACAACATGATTTTATTATTAGACCACACATTGCATGAGATTTACATCGTTCTACAGCTACGTAAAGTAAATATATATTATGTAAAAATTATGGAGGAATAGTTATTTTTATGGACCAATTAAAGTAACATATTACGTAATCTTCTGTAATGATCTAAACACTATGTAAAGTTTATATAGATATCTTACCCAAACTATTTCGAAAATTATTTGATTTCAACTACATTATCAAATGAATTGATAAAATTTAAAATATAATTAATTCATTACCGCCGCGAAGCGCGGGTCAAAAAACTAGTTACATAATTGAAATTCCTAAACCTGCTCTCTTTCTCTACCGAAGCCGAATCCTCCCCTCTCTTTTTCTAGTTGCTGCCGCAACTTTCCTTCCTCCCTCTTCAATTTTCCGAAATCCCAATTCATCCACTCTTCTCTAATCCCTAACTTGGATAAATTCCTAATTGATCTAGCTATTTTCCTATTCTCGAGAGTCATCCGATGGCGCGAGAAGGGCTAGGATGTGCGAGAGACTGCAATGGGCTAGGTTGATTAGGCATGAATCGAGCCCAAGAAGAAAACAACTAAGCTTGGTGGACCAGTTGGGGGCATGGCCTGAGTGGGGGCGACCGTAGGCAGGTTTAGGGCATGGTAGATGGCCGATCGAGATCTGATGGACACGTGCCAACATGAACCAATCCGAGCTGAATCAGGACAGCAAGGGAGCCGCGAATTTGAGGGGTCTCCAAGGCGACTCAGATTCCTTTTATCCACCCCCGACGACTCCTGAGGTTGACAGGAGGTAGTCTAGCCGGTTCTAGGATGCGAGACAAGAGGAGTGGACAGGGCCAGGAAAGTATGAGCGCAAGGAGGAAGAGATAGCGAGCTGGAGGAGTACCATAGACCGCTACCAGAAGCCTAGTGGAGGAGGGAGTAGCAACACTACTGCCAGTGGTGGAGGAGGGGACGTAGTTGGGGGCGGCCCGAGGTCAACTCCAATTGTCGCGACAACACCTAATGTAGTTTGACCGGGACATCGAGTTCCTTCGAAGGGGCTTGTCAGGATGTCATCGGCGGAAATTGAGCAGAAGAGGCGGAAAGGGAAATGCTTCAACTCAAATGAGGGATTTACATTCGGCCACCAGTGCGCGAAACCGGACTTGATGACTCTTGTTGGACGCTGGGAGGATGCGCCCGAAGATGAGGCATAGGAGGCAAGGAAGCTGAACCAGGATGCAGAGATTCAACATTGAGTGCAAGGTTGTTCTCAAGAAGAGGGGATGTCGGGAACACGAATATTTGCTAATTTTTATCATTTGGACTTATTTATTGTTTATTAATGTTTTGTGACGTTAAGTGGTTCTTTGGGGGAGTTTTTTTTTGGAATAATTGGGGAAGTATTTCATTAAGTCACATTAATTGGGTAGAAAAAAAAGAAATTTTTATCGGGTTATATATATTCTTTGTGATTATAATTGGTTTGAAACGGTTTGTTCTTGAATTTGATTTTTGGAGGTTAGCATTATGGAAACAAAATTATGTTGACGAGTGATGACAATTGACAGGATTGATTGCATGCTTAAATTTATTTGCTCTCTGCATGAGTTTGCTGAATATTTATAACCAAAATTAGTCGAGAATGCCAAATTTAGCATAGCAAATAGATGCAACGCAGCGCAAATATGCACATAACTGAAAGAAGCTTTTATTATTCGCCATTCCAATGCACAACGTCGACAAGAGATTAAAATTCAAATCCTAATCTTTGTTTCTGGAGTTGAACTAGGAGGTGGAGGTTTGCCATAAAACAGAGGTTTAGGTTCTTATATCACGATGTCTTATACTCTACTAGTTGCTGGAGGAAGGTCCCCAACGAATGGAGGTTCAGGATCAGGTTCCTGTATCACGATGCCTTGTACCCTACCAGTTGCGGGAGGAAGGTCCCCAACGAATGGAGGTTCAGGATCGGGTTCCTGTATCACGATGCCTTGTACCCTACCAGTTGCTGGAGGAAGGTCCCCAACGAATGGAGGTTCAGGATCGGGTTCTTGTATCACGATGCCTTGTACCCTACCAGTTGCTGGAGGAAGGTCCCCAACGAATGGAGGTTCAGGATCGGGTTCCTGTATCACGATGCCTTGTACCCTACCAGTTGCTGGAGGAAGGTCCCCAACGAATGGAGGTTCAGGATCGGGTTCCTGTATCACGATGCCTTGTACCCTACCAGTTGCTGGAGGAAGGTCCCCAACGAATGGAGGTTCAGGATCGGGTTCCTGTATCACGATGCCTCGTCCCCGACCAGCTTCCACCATTCCTTTCTTAACAGCTGTGACATTTATCCACCAAACCCAAAATTAATTAAAATTATAAAGAATTGAAATTAAAGATAAAATATATGCATTATATAAAATAATAATTTGCATGTAGTTCACTTGGGAGACAATTAGTTCTACATGAGGACATATAGCATAATTTGGGCTTGATGCATTGCAATAGCCAATATGTGATATAAATGTATAGGAGAAAGAGAAGAGTCTCACAAGAAGTAACGATGAGAAAAGAAGCCAACAAAAGAGAAAGCTTCATGGATGCTGATATCTTCATTTTATTATTACGATTGAAATATACATGTTACAAATTCTAATTAATGTGATAATTTATAGTAGTTGTAGTGGTCAAATCCAAATTTGCTTCACTAAGTAAAACAAGGCAAGATATATGTGTGGGATGGGAGAAAGGCAAGTAATTAATATTAATAAAATACGAGGGAAAAAAAGAAGGTAATAAGATAATTAGAAGAGCATAATTTTTTTTGTCTTATCAAGAATTAAATGTTATTGCATCATATTTAAAATAATGTAGCAATAAGACTATGGCAAGTAAATATGAAAAAAAAAACAATATAATGATGAGTAGATTTCTTTCGCATAATAATATGAGTAGTTAACTTGTATTTCACTATTTCCCCATGCATATTTTATTTATCTAATTACTTGCCTTGTTTAATTTCTATATCATAAATATTTATCTTGCTTTATTATATTGTTCGTGAAACAAAATCTACTTTTCTTAAATATATCATATATATACATTGTCTTAAATTTTTTCATCGTAGATATCCGGTAAATTTGTTCTGAATTCCGGTGCAAAATTTGAATATGTAAAATGCACATACACCAAATCTCGTATCTTACACCTTTGAATCGAATTTAATCACATCTCATACGAATTTTTATCATAGTGGTAAGAACATTAGTAGTAGTGATAATAAGATACCGAGTAAAATGAAGGAGCCATACTAGTTAAATTAAATCCCAAAATTTCTCCACCGAATATGATCATTTCCATAATTCCAGGCTGCAGGGAGGGGAAGCAGGCTCGAAATCATCACCATCTTTATTGGGGCCATTTATTTTTAGAATTTTGGAATTATTGGGGCCATTTATTTTTAGAAGTTTAATTAATTAGTTTGTATTTCATATTATTTTGGATTTTAATTATTATTGTTTAATTTTCTTAGTAGGATTTGAATTGTTTTTTTTAGTAATTGTTTAGAATTTTGGTTATAGTACTTTCCTTGTGAGAGAAGCAGTCATGTTTTAGATAGGAGAAATGAGATGTTCGATACCTATAAACATGTACTTTGTCTTTCGTTTAATAATATGAGAAGATTGAGACCCAAAATTGATTTACGAGTTTCATAGTTAGGAATAGTTGTAACATAATTTGGAGTTGTTCTCGCCACTAAAGAGATCCTCTACTCGAAAGCTTTCGAACAATGCATCAAAGTCCGCATTCTGTGGGTTATTACATTGTGAAGCAAGATAACGATCAGATCAGGGAAAGCTTTCAAATAGTATGGACCTTATATGGTCCTTGAGCCTAGGAGCACTTTGGTTTTGATCAACGACTTCGTTGCAACCATACATCAAAGCCACCATTTTGGCAAGATTATGGGCAGCCCTATTGAAAGCCAACGGAAACGGCGTCGTCGGAGACAGAGATTCATTGTTGAGTTGCTTCCATGTCTCTTCAATCATTTCCATCACGTGCTCCCTGGCGCCATGGATCGACGACCCGGGATTCTCCTTCACGTAACAATCCAAGTACGATCCGTCGTTTCCAGTACTGTGTTCCTCGTCCTGAAAATCATAAATGATGGCTCTTCAGATCAGTGAGGGCGTAGTCAGACTTTAAACGGACTGGGGTACTTAAAGTTTTTATAACACTAAAATTTATGTATCTAATGAGATTTGAGTTGATTGGGGTCCTTAGTCACAACAAGTATCGGTAAAAATATGAGGTCTGGTATTTACATATTCGTATATATACCAAAGTCTATTTATATACGTAGGTACCGTGGCAGAGAGGTCGTCCCACAACCGGAGAATCTTGGCGACGGAGGAGATTACTGGTGGGTTTTCGCCGCCGATGAGTTCGACGTTTCGTTGTGTCAGCCCTCGGCCCAAAATGAAGAAGAGGTGAACCAGCACAAGCTGGACGCCTGAGCTCACTATTCCGTTCTTCAAGTACTCTTCCGTACTTGGCAACTCTCCTGTCTTGAACCACTTGGCTTCTACTAGAAATGCCTTGAAAAGTCTTGCCCACTGCAAGATTAAAAAAAAACAGCCAATTAAATCAGGGGGAAGAGAGTATGAAGATGGATGTTTGAACTCTTTTTTTTTTTTAATTATATTTTGCTGTCTTATATTACTCTTTTACATAGTCACGTTAAACCAAACTATGTCCTTGATTTCTCACTTACATTTATTCTACTTTCACTACGAATAATTAATTAAGGACTTATATCATACGTACAGCTTGTTGTAGGGAAGGTATAGGGTTCCATCCATGTCTTTTGTACACGTTGTATCCAATCTGATTGGTGACCTCATGAAGAGCTATAAAGCATTTCCTCATGTAATCGGGCAATTGATTCGCCGATGTAACGTCCCATCTGCATGCACCCAACAAATGATAACTTTATCCTGACGAGATCATTGTACTTATTAGGCATATATGTGTGTCGTCCTTCATATTATCACGTGGTTAAAATAAAACTAGCTTATTACCCGGCCCGTTGGCCGGATTACTGTATGTTACCCACTTGTGGAATGGGAGAGAAAGCAAGTGAGAGTGAAGGGATTGGGATTCCACTTGATTAGGACCGACCCACTAATCCAATTCTTCCCGACCCGCCTCAACCTACAGGTAGGGATGGCAATTTCGACCTGACCCGTTTTACCCGACCTGTTTGACCTGTTTTGGGGCGGGGCGGGCATGGGTAGTCTCATCGACCCGACCTGCCCTGACCCGCCCCATTCTCGACCCGTTCTTGTCTAAATTACATGAAATCTTAGTCAAATTACTTTGAATTTTACTTTTATCGCATCATATTTTAGCTATAATAAAGTTGTAAATTAGTGAAAACCTCAATTTCTCTAATAATTTAACTACAATTGTCATAATATTGTTTATTTTCTTAGTTTTATAATAAAAATAACGAATATTTCTAATGTTTTCAAATAAATTGCATACCCATTGGGTCGACCTGCCCTAACCCGCGACCCGTGATCAATTACCCGACCTGGACCCGCCCTGCCACGGGGCGGGTCTGGGTACCAAGAAACCCGGCCCGGACCTGCCCCATTGCCATTCCTACCTACAGGGTCAGAAAGAGTCAATAAGAAAATACGAACGGGAGGATTAGTCATATATCTTGACTCTTCAGAAGTGGGTCAAACAGGATCAAGGTTGGGTGAGGGCAATTTTTAGCACTAAGCAGAGTTCTGGGTTGAATACCTTTACTTAGGCCTAGAAATTGGTGCTGATGCAGACTGCAGTTTTTATTATACCATCATCAATCATCAATGAATTAGTCCCGGGCATCCCTCCCCGTTGTCGGTCTGAATTCTAATGATGGCTTCATTCCTTGCACCAGCCATATCAGCGAGTTGCCATCTCGAGCATGATTTGCCTATGTACAAATAATACAATTAGAGTATGAAATGAATTCAATGAAAAGGAAAAGAGAATTCTATCACATGCCAATAAATACACACATAATAGTTGAAGCTAAGTGAAAGTCATTACTCGCACATCAATTCTCAAAAATTACAGACTAAACATTGGCTAGAATGGCACTGAAACTACCAAGAATCATGGACGAAACAACTTGTCAAATTAAATAATCCTTATACTGAAACTACCTTCTAACTTGAAATAAGACATGATCTCAGTTCATAGCTCTCTTCTCACTATGAATTGGTTGCAGCTCGTCCTTATCACTGCCTCTCAAGCTCAATTCAAACAGAATAGAGACCGTTATGTAAGATAACCATATTCTTACTGATCATAATTCCTTTCTTCACTCC
The DNA here is from genome assembly GCA_946122785.1 of Linum tenue. NCBI lineage: Eukaryota > Viridiplantae > Streptophyta > Magnoliopsida > Malpighiales > Linaceae > Linum > Linum tenue. The sequence continues at coordinate 89,550,334 of CAMGYJ010000008.1, forward strand.
ATTTTTGTCGGAGAAAAGAGTTATCCCCCTCTCCTGCATTTCCCTTTCCCCCTCTCTTCTCCCTCTTCTTCACAAACCGATCCCTAAACCAGCAACAACAACATAAAAATAGCCTTCGCCTCTCCCGTCTCCATCTATTGAACGCGTTGGTGGCAAGACAGGACTGCAGAAGCAAAATTTTCTAAAATTAAACTAAATTTTTTGAAGCAGACTCAACCACGAAAAAAGAGTAAAGCAACAATGCAGTAGAACCCTAAATTTAACTACAATCAAGCACATATCAGCAAGATTTTCGATTTGTCTGAGAGTTAACTACACGGAGAGAACAATTGATGCATAATTGAAATGCTCCAAGCAAGTTGAAGGAAAACGATAACTTTAGAATTTGGTCATTATAATAACCTTCAAGTATTGATGCTTCTAAGAACTATCATGTCCAACCCCCACTTATACAACTACGTAGCCATAGTAATTAGTTGTATAATGAGAAATATTACAAAGAAAACTACATAAACAACCAATGTAAGTAAATATTAAAACTAACAACTAATAAAACTTAAAATCTATTGGTATAAATGTATCTATTAGTAACTACTATGCAATCGAGTATATATGATTTTTAGGCACTGAATAAGAAAAGTATAGATTGCTCACAAATAAAGACGTAGCAACTGAAGGTAGCACACAAAAACCAAAAATAGAAAAAGAGATAAGAAAAAAGGCAAGAAAAAGTCAAACAAAGAAAAAGCCCACATAGGAATACCTCGCTAGCTTTAGGGACTCTGTGCCACAACAAACAACCTTCTTAAAAATCTAACACCCTGAGACATCAAACAAACCTCCCACGACACTAATGTATGGCATTCCTATTGTCCAATAGGTTTGCCCAATTTAGACTTCTAAATAAATGGATATTTCACCATTAAACCAAAACTCACAATCATTAACAGTTAATGCAAAGACATACATTTCTGAGGCCAATCACAGCATTTAAGCATAATTTTTAGTTGAAAAGAACAACTAAGTATTTAGCTAAATGATATAGTAGAATGGACACAATCTGCTACCTACTAATGATATAAACGTGTACCGGTACAATCGCTGTATCCTGACTTGCCATTTGCAACGGGCACTTTGAAAGACAGCTGCATTTTAGAGAATAAACACCCATAAGGGCGTTACGAAACCAAGCTTAATCCAAAATCTTCATATTCCACTTCGAAGACTCCATTTTCAAAAATAAGAGAGTTTAACATGTCAAATCACTCATTTGAAAAATCTCAAACAACTATTAATCAATGCAATATAAAGGCACGTTCCAAATTATGTACTTGTAGGAATAATCCCAAATAATTATCAATTAATGCCCCAACTACCTAATGAGCAGAATAGCCCTGGAGCTGTGCTGTTGTTTGCGTTGGTCTATCTTCAAACATAACATAGTTGCATCACGAACCAAAGCAATTAAGCAAAAATCTTCATATTCCAAGTAGAATGACTCAATTCAATTTGGCCAACGCTTTATACATATTGTTTACCCCTGGACCTGTTGCACTTGCGCCTTCAGATCTTCGTGAACACAATACAATTGCGGAGAGGAGGCTGTCAATGGAATAAAATTGTTAATTAAGTGAATCACCATACAACTAAACAAACGCGCTCTTCTTGATTAGCTATCAAAATAGTGGGGGTCGCTACAATCCATCGGTTGCTCCCTCTGCGCCTAAGTTGTAGATATTAGGTTTCAGTGAGAACTTTGAGTACATGAGGAGATATTTTGTAGTGGAGGAGATGACCCGGCGAGTAGAATAGGAAGATTTGGAGAGGCTGCGATGGGCAAAGCAGTTAAAATCGAGATTTTACCTAAATTGAAAACTGGGGTAAAATCAAAATCGTATAATCGAATCGTAAAATCGTAGGATTTTAAGTACCATATAGAACATAGCATATAAGAATATTAATAAGGTAAATTATTAATATCACAAAGACACATAGCATTTAAAATGATAATTCGGAAGATTTTTTTCCATAAGATAATTCTCAAGATTAATGTTCCAAAATCACTATTTTAATTGTTATTTAATGTGTAACTCAAAATAATTCATGATGACGGGATATAGTTCATGGGTTTGGCTCTTATTTTCATGTTATGTCTAGGTTGTTTAACTCAAAATAATATTTCGACATCGTCTACTAAGTATGATTTAAAACTAAGAATAATTGAATTCCAATAAAATAAGTAATGTTAGTGGCTTGGTACAAATATATTCATTAATAAATTAATTAGTTAATAATGATGTTAGTTCTTACATACTTCCAATATTAGGACAGGTGTTTTACCAATAAGTTAAATGGGGTGAAGGGAAAGAGATTAACCGAACCCTAATTTGGTTATTTTATTATTTTTGAATATTTTTCTAATAGAAAAATATTTGAGAAGATTCCATTGCCCTTTCCGCTGAAACAGTTATACTTATTTTAAATTGGCTCAAACCACCTATTTTGTTCTCTTACGATCAAAATTTCGATTTCGGTACTATTTTACGATTTTAGTCCCGATTTTAAACGATTTTAAGGTCCACCGATTTTATAGTAAAATCAAGATCAGAATCCCTAAGTAAAATCCTAAAATCCTACGATTTTACGATCAAAATCCCGAATTTGACTGCATTGGCGATGGGTGCACGATTAGTGGGCCAAATAACAGTTTGGGCCCGTTTAAATGAAAACATATTTTTACTTTCGTGCTCAACAGACCGACCGCACTGGCATCTTCTAAATTTATCCCTAAAAATTTGCTCTGTACGCATCAAATTTGAAATGGAATCCCTCTTTTCTCATTTCACATTTCACATTTATATGATGTGTAGATTGTGATGAGTGTAGATGTAGACCTGTCATTGTCCTACAAATTCATTAACACGCCAAAAAGTGGTGAAATGAGCCACCCTATTAAACACAATCTTGTATAATGATCATTGGATCCAATCATGCCAGATTATGAAGAAGTTTAAAATGTAGCGGTTATCCCGACTAAAACATTAAAAGAACCAGTCTCATATAGTTTGCACAAAGATATAATTTCTCCATAGTAATTCTGAAAAATAATATTAATTTAAGAAGTCGATATTGCTTCTATATGTTTAATATTGCAATTCGATATGCAATATTCGAACCAGTGATATTTGGGCTGCAATTTTAGGGTTATTGTATATTTATAAAATAGATAGAAATTTAAATTAAGTATTAAACTACAACTAAAATAATCAAAGTATTAAAACACCAAATAAGTACTTACGGGAGATTCAGTGGCCAACTAATCGTTAAAAAAGTCATATGATTTTCATAATTTAGGTTCGTGTATGTTTGAATTTAAATAGATACAACAAATATACTTAGTGTGATTGGTTATGATCCTTGCTTGCCTTTAAAGAGACCAAGGTTCAAATCCCAATGCATGCCTTTTTTATGAATACATAAATAAGAAAATAAGCAATTGTGAAGACTAAAATGTCCTTCCTATAATCACTCTCGTTGCAGGAAATTTGAAATGGAACAACAGTTTTCATCATTCGGCTTTTATTTATTATCTAGACTTATTAATTTTTAGTTACCTGTCGACCGCATCAGTGAAGTGAGTTAGTTCATCTAACGATCCATAAACATCGAAGATGTCGTCGATGAGATAGACAAGTGAAATGGGTTTGGCAAGCTCCACTCTTTCTTCCGATAACTTTGGATCCGTCGAGATGGCCAACGGCCACATGTACCACTTCACTGGTTCGTTCCTTGCATGTGTCAACTCTTCCGCCAACCCTAACTCCTTCCACCATCTATCAATACACCCAAAAGAAAATGTACTAATCGATCTCCTTCAACCTGAACCCTTATATAAGAACTTATAAGTATTGTCGATCGTGCTTACGTAGAAATCTGGACGACTTCTTGTTGGTGCATGGACTGATTCACGTTGAAATCCAACCTAGCTAGATCTATGAGAATGTCTTCTTCATCACTGTGCTTGGTTGAGCCGCCATGGGAGATTCCGAGGTAGCTCTTTACGTTGAATTTGGGCAAGCTTCTGTGGATAGGATGTCTCAGTGTGTAACTTGCTAGGCCAAGAGTAGTGGCTTCATCAGCTGGACCCAGTTGAGCATGTTGATGAGTTGAATAGAGTTCCAACATGTGGGTACTAAACTCTCTTGCTTCGTCAAGAATGCTTTCTCCTTTTGTGGCCCAGTATGATGCTTCGTATAGTTCCATCATTCCCATGATATTGTTCGAGCATCCCATGTTGCTCTCGAACTTGCCTTCCTTGTTTCTGAACTTTTCGAACACATCTTCACCAAACACAAAGTAAGGGAAAAATTAGTCTAAATCTGTTAGGGTTACAAGCTTTGATTGGTACCATTAGCCCCTATGCATGTTTGGTCATGAATTTGAATCTGTGTTGTTGAATTAATGGGTTTCATCCTTATTAGTACTATATAGTAGTTCAAAAAGTGTCATTCCAAATTTCACACAACCTTATCGTGCATTATATTTTACTTTCGTATCAAATCTAAGGTGTGTTGAACGTGATTAGGTATCCATGTATTAACCCTGATATAGAAAATGAATGGATTCGTGTTTTGTACCTGAAGGAATGCGATAACCCTGGTGTCTTAGCAGTCGAAAGCGCAGTGAAGTCTCTAAAAGGTCACGACATCGAGTACTACTATCATTATCGAAAACAGAAAATTTCATCGCCTCCTTCCCCTCCTCGCGCTTCAAAACCTTGTCGATCTCTTCCTCAAAGTGGTGGTCGAGACCCAACCGTTGGAGCGCATCGATCATCACTAGGGTTTTCGTTGAATCCCCGTCTACTTCAACTAACTCTTCAATTTGCTTGAACCTAGCTCTTGCTTCTGCTAGTGTCTTAGTATGCCTCTCCATCATCATGTCGATGCCATCCTGCCAAACCTGAAGAAATTGAAGAAAAAATTATCTTTCTTGCTTGAAATGAACACTTGTATAAAAATAGAAGGAAAAAAACCCCCCCTCCAAGGTGAAGGATGCTTAACTGTAGTTTGGCCGCCACTAGCCATGTCCAGGATTCTTGAGGTTTGAAGAATATTAGCATGGTGCTGATGAGCTTTTGGCAATGACATGCAGCCTCTGGGATTAGCAATAATTAGCTGCACCGCCGGCGGATTAGCACTAATATTGCTGTGTTTAGATGAGTGATTATCAGTAGTAATCTTAGGGCAAGAGGAAGGCAGTAAAGAACTGTTTGAGAAGGCCATCTTGATGATAAAAGGAATGGGTTGGATGGATGGATCATAATTATGGGAGAGGAGACTACTCTACATTTATATATAGGACTATTGGGGAGGAGGCACTCTTTCTCTTTCTTTAAGGTAATAAAAAATGCTGCGTGAAGTCGTGTTTTGTGAAGGGGCCACGTGGCTGAGGTTTTGGACTGTTACGTGTTCAGTTTGGAAAATGGGGGTTTCTTAAAATTAGTGTAGGGGTCGTTTGGAAGCTGCGATTGTTAGTGTTGTATTTCTTAAATACATACATTATCCGCAATACAACGTTTGGAAGTGTCAAGTTGCAAAACAATGCATGTATTGTTTTGTGTGGGTCCCACCAACAATCAACAAAAATGAGAGATTGTACAATCTCAACTAAAAGTTGAGATTGTTGTGATTGTTGGTTTAATAATTGAGCACCTTTACTTTTTCCAATTATGTCCATAGTTCTTTTTGTTTTATATTAAAAGTGGAGGACAAATATGACATTTCCTTATAAAGTAACTTTATAACAATTAATTCATAAATTATAATCTCAACAACCAAACAATGTAATTTCAAAATGCATCTATTGTATCAATGCATGCATTTATATCATAGTGATTCATAACAATACAACGATTTAACATACGCAACTTCCAAACGACCCCGTAGAATAAGCTGCTAGTTGTCGTGATTTACTTGCATATAAACTATTTAAGACGGTTAGCGATGAAAATAGAGATACTCTTTCTCTTTCAGTTACATACAATATTGTAAAATCTGTTTGTATCGTTGTGCCATTTTAACAAGTAGAATGATAGTGGTATAATCGATTTATGTCGGTTCATGCTGGTGTAACAAAATATATAAAAATATGAAGATCATTAAGAATTTAATCATATATAAAATATATTTGTGGACTATTTACTTACAATCCAACCAATAACATCAAATTTTGATTTTTAAATCATGAAATAAATGATAAATTAATTTTTATTATTAATTGCATTTACTAAAACGACATCATTTTGCTTAATATGCATAAGTCGATCATGCTGGTCATATCGGGGTTGTTCACGCTGGTTTCATGACCGATATTGATTGAATCTTGTTCGACCGACATCGATAGAACCTGGTTCAATCTACCAAAATGCCACCAATATGACAACCATGGTTACATATGCATCCAAGACAAAACAAAGATATATCGGACAGTATAGTTTGGTTGAATTGGTGACCTCCAATGTATTGATCGTGGTATTCTATTTGTATAATACAATTGAATAGGTGTTTTTTTTTTTAACTTTAACAAAAATAATTTTATATTGATTGAGTTAAATTTTATACCGCTACATGTCTACATCTATTCCGCTAAACTGTTATCATAAAGAAGTACTTTTTTATATATAAGGGGACAATTTCTTTTTTTAGTTAGATAATAATTAAAATATTTAAATTTGTAACCTTCAGATTTCAGACAAGTTACATTGCCAAGCCAAACACGTTATTTCTTTGTAATTTCTAAATGAAGGGATAAAAGTATATATCTTCAAAGTTTCTCGATTTGTCAAGTAGAACACCTTAAAAGTTAAAAGCAAGACAAAAGGCAAAGCCATCCACCAACAAGAAAAAAGCATAAAGTCGAGTGATCATGGATCTTAGCTGCTGACTGCTCTATTATTCATTCCAATTCCTTGTATCTCATCGCCAACAGTGGAATATCTACCAGAGTCGAAAGAAGAAGAGGGAAAAAATGGAGGAAAACGATGCATCAGCCGTGACAACTTATGTGCCAATGTGACCAGCTGGGATCTCTTTTGCAAGGACAGACTTGTTCGGCCACCTGTCTATCTACGTGTGCCAAGCCTTCACCACTCATCTTTTTGGTGGCTAAGTTCTACTGTCCTTTCAATGGGTTTTATGAGGTTTGGCCGGTAAATAGGAAGGCAATAAAGAAAGGATTGAGAAGGCCATCAAGATCTTGATGATAAAGGTTAGGATGGATATAAAACATGATAATAGGAGGAGAACTCTACATTTGAAGGACTATTAGGATGTTTTATCTAATAGGTTGTTTTCTTCATGGGCAACAAATTTGTGGAATTTACAGATTTTAAGGGTCCAAATTTGTTGGGCTGGCGAACTTGAAAATCCCACCCATCAAAGTGGGAATTGGTTATGGACTTGAAGTCCATCATATGTGACCAACATGTCCCTCTTAATTTTTTCTCTTATCATACCAATTAGGGAAGTATGATCAATTTCACTGCACATATATATAACATCTACAAAAACAAAAAGGGTGTTTTTCAAGTTCATAATGAACTCAAAACCCTCGTATATTCAGAGTTTTCAAAACTAAAATTTTATCAAAATCTTCATTTTTCAAAAGCAAACTACAATAACTTCTTTTGTGGAAATCCTATAAATTGATGACATTCACGGAGTCTTTCTAAAGGTAATAAAATTACTAATGCGTCAAATATAATCGTGTCTGCCAAAGGTAACATAACCTAGCGGTGAAACCACTGGACCAATTAAGCTCTGGATGTGGGAGGTTCTGAGTTAGATTCCCAGTGGCGCCACTTGAACGTTCCCGGCGGCACCCTTGGTATCGGAGGCGAAGCCTCCCCGATGTTGGTAGCAGAAAGCCCCGGTTAGTATGCAGGTTCCCCAGTGGTTTAGTAGGTCCCGCTGTTGCTTAAGCAGCATGTGGGACTGAGATTCCCTGGGTTATAAAAAATTTAAAAAAATATAATTGTGTCTCATGGAGGGGCCACGTGGCTGAGTTTCTAGATGTTACGTGTATAGTTTAGAAAATAGAATTCCTCATTTAATTACACAATTAACGAGATACTTGTTGACTAAAGTGATCCAAGTCGATATAAACAACGTAATAGTTAAGATGATTTGGTGGGAATGGAGAAATTTGTTACGCTATGATACACATATATATTTAAGACAAATTAAAGATGTACCACTTGGTAGAAAGTGATCGAATCAGAAACCTACAATACATTGGTTAATTTTGGTTAGTATTCGACTTGTAGTAGATTTTTTTATTTATTTTTTTTATTTTGACAAATTATCTTATACAAAATGCTATTGTTTGAACTAGGGTGGCTATACGGTCTGGTCCGGTTAAATTGGACCAAATTGATCCGGTCTCAGTCCGGTCTTTTCGGGAATATAAGGACCAAAGATTGGATTGGATACAATCCGGTCTTGACCCGGTCCGGTCCCAATTTAATCTTGATTTCAGGTGTTGGGGGTCTCTTATCCGGGTTTTTTTTACCTCAAATCTAAGCCCGAATATGAGATTGGATTGTTTGCTATCCGGTCCCAGTCCGGTTCCGGTCCAGGTTATACGGTTCGGTTTCGGGTAAAACCAAACAATCCGAACCAAATAGCCAGCCCTAGTTTGAACCACGATTATACGGTAGATGATATTGATACATGAGAAACCCATTTCTTTCTAAGTGAATGGGCAAACTAACTACAAAGTTGTCCGATTTGTCAAATAAAACACATTAAAAACAACAAAACAACACAAAAGATAGCTGGAAAAGGAAAAACTTCCAACAACATGAAAAAGGCATAACGAAAAAGTCACAAATCAATTGGTAATGGCTCTAAGGTGCTGACCGCTCTATTATTCATTACTTTCTCGTATCTCATCGCCAACAGAGGAATATCTACAAGCAGCAACTCAAAAGAAAGAAGGAAAAGTAAAAAAGAAGAGGAAAACGATGCATCATTCATAACCATGTTGCTGGACGTTATTGGGTCCAGCCACGAGTGGAATCATCATCACTTATTTCCAAGAATGCGAATATGAGATATAACGAAGGTGATTGTTTGTTATGTTCGACTTAACTTTTCATTTATGAGATATTTTCTCTCATTAACATTTCTTCTCAGTAAATTGAGTTGACATGAACTTGTTCAAGATTATAATTTATATTGTTTTTTATACCTATTCTGAAATGACACCCTAATGAGTTTGGAGATGGTACAAACTACAAACTCACATACGTTTGTGCTTCAAACAACATTTCTTCTCGAAAACTATTGGCCCCTGTATTATCTTTCTGTAGTGTACAGCTTTTTAGCTCCAATTTGCAACATATTTGGTACATCTCTTACTCCAATGCCATAACCACTCACTTGTCACTTGGGAGTACAGAGAAAACAATGAGTTTTAACATAAAGATCAGAGTGGCGCAGCGGAAGTGTGGTGGGCCCATAACCCACAGGCCCCTGGATCGAAACCAGGCTCTGATATTTAAAATATTGTTTTTTAACTATGGTGGTATTTTCCCCCATTATTTGAGAAATGGAATTTTTATTTTACAACATGCCAATGTAACAAAGTAAATATGTATCAAATGGGGATGCTTTCAAAAAGCATCGCATTGATATGGTCCTTGAGCTTTGGAAGTTTCCGATCTTGACCAGCATCATCATCGTCACATCCATACATCAAAGGCACCATTTTTGCAGAATTATGAGCTGCCCTGTTGAAAACTAATGGAAATGGCGTTGGAGATAGAAGTTCATGGTTGAGTTGCTTCCATGTCTCTTCAATCATTCTCATCACATGCTCCCGAGCTTCATGAATCGAAGATTGAGGATTCTCCAGCATGTAGAAATAGACGTAGGATCCGTCTTCCCCATCATATTCCTCGTTCTACACACAATTAGTTTTAATATGCATTAGATTTGGTAAATATGAAAGTAAGTACTGTATATTCAAACTTTATTCTACAAACTATGTGTTACCGTGGCAGAGAGGTCATCCCACAGCCGGAGAATTTTGGCGACGGAAGAGATCACCGGTGGATCGTCGCCACTGACGAGGTCCACATTGCTTTGGGCCAGGCCCTGGCCCAAAAGGAAGAAGAGGTGAACCAGAACAACTTGGACCCCAGAGCTCACTATTCCATTCTTCAAGTACTCTTCCGCACTTGGCCACTCTCCTCCCTTCAACCACATGGCTTCCACTAGAAATGCCTTGAAAAGTTTCGCCCACTACAAAATCCAAATGGTGAATTGAAAGATGAAAAAATATGTTCATGTACAAAGTATACTGAAAATCTTATTTTTTCTCTTGATCTGACTTCATTATACGTAATATTGGTTCCATCATATCATGAATGACTGATTCAGTGATGCATTGTAAAACGAGACGATATGAAAAAATTAAGAATCAAATTTAGAAGTCGATAATGAGTCGTTGTTTACGTACTGCTTGTCGTAGGGAGTGCACTGGGTTCCATCCATGTCTATTGTACACTTTGTACCCTATATCATTGGTGACCTTGTGGAGAGATGTGAAGCATTTCATCATATAATTGGGCAATTGGTCTGCCGATGCAATGTCCCACCTGTACAAGCACACAAATTCCATCATGGACAATGTCTTATGAGATCATCAATAATAAGAATATAAGATTGGCGAATCCTTAAAAGCGATTCTTAATGTGCTTTATTTATCCCAATACTAAGTTTAGGGTTCAGCATTCAAATGTGATACATAAGTCTGTTCATGTCCACATCGTTATAATTAGATTCTAGCTAATACGTATGTTCAATATACTTCAGATCATCGGTAAATGACCTAGCTACATACGTACCTATCAATGATTTCTGTGAAGAGAGTTAGTTGATCTAGAGATCCATAAACATCAAAGATATCGTCGATGAGGTACACGAACGAAATCGGTTTGGCAAGGTCCACCCTTTCTTCTGACAGTTTCGGATCCGTCAGAATTGCCAAAGGCCACATGTACCACTTGATTGGCTCATTCCTTGCATATTCCAACCCATCCGCCAACCCTAGCTCCTCCCACCATCTGCCCATGGAAAGCCAGACCTCAACCAACAGAAAATTCATCATGAATAAAAAACCACGCAAAGAATGTAAAAATACCCTAGCTACTTACTCAAACACCTGCACAACCTCTTGCTGGCAGATGGATTGATTCACATTGAAATCCAATCTCGCTAGATCCATGAGTGTGTCTTCGAAGTGCTTGGTCGAGCCATGGAAAATGGTGATGTAGTTCTTGACGTGGAATTTGGGTAAGCTTCTGTGGAGAGGATGCCTCAATGTGTAGTCTGCAAGGGGATCAGTGGGTGGTGGATCCAACTTGTGGGCACAGAATTTCCCTGCTTCGTCCAATATGGTACTTTCCCCTTCTGTGGCCCAATATGATGCTTCGTATAGTTCTATCAGTCCCACGATGTCTTGTCCCAATTTGCTCTCCCACTTGCCTTCCTTGTTTATGAACTTTTGGAACACATCTTTACCAAGAGATGGAACAGAATAAAAAGTTAGTTTAGTCTGTCAAGGTTAGAGGTTTGTATACAGGGTTTGGTCGAATGATATTACCTTTGATCTCTATCTGACATGTCACACACATTGAATTTCTTAAGTAGCACCCAATGATAAGAACTAATCTATACCTCTTTAAAAAAAAAATCTTTTATTTTGTTTTGATGGGTAACATACATGTATTTTGTAGCAAAAATCACTTATCACATCACAATAAATTATGCATCAAATATAATTTAGGACTAGTATTTAATATTTAGCAACTAATTCACTACCAAAAAAAAAATATGTTTAGCAACTAACGGAAACTGTCGCAATAGACACAATGTTGTGGTCACACTATAGGGGTGTGCAATGATCTGGTCCGTGCTAACCATAAGAAACATGTTACCACATAAAAATTTAGTTTATCCAAACTTAAAGTTTAAACTACGATAAGAAAAATAATGCCTAGTTTTCATACCTATAGAAGTGCGATAACCTTGTTGTCTAAGCAATCGAAAGCGCAAGGAGGTCTCGAAAAGGTCATGGCTTGGACCAGTATCATTGTACTGGCGTTTCAATATTGCCTCGATCTCTTCCTCGAAGTGGTGGTCGAGGCCTAACCGTTGTAGTGCATCGATCATTCTCAAAATTTTCATAGAGTTCCCTTCTTCTTGATCTTCTGCCTCTTCCTCCATTTGATTGAACATAAACTTCACTTCTGCTAGTTTCTGAGCATGCTTGTCAATGTTGCTAACGTCATCCTGCATATATATAATTCAAAACCTAAACATGTATCAATACTTTTCCCCAATACAATGAACAACTCTATGTTGTCAATAGAGGTGGCAAATGGATTTGATCCATAAATCAAATCAAATGCATGGGATCATGAATTCAAGCGACATCTAAATATTGAAACAATATGTAAATTTTGAAAAGTTTAGATACTAAAATGTCATAATAAAAAGTTTTAGGAACAAAATTATAAACCATACAAAATATAGGTACTAAACTATAATTTTTCAACAATCTATAAATCCAATCCATCCACTTAAATATCCAACGAAACCAAATACCAACGGACACATATGAAGATACAAGCATTATTACCTTGATCGGCGAGAAATTAACGAAACTAAAATGAAGGCCGGATTGATTCTTACCGTAAATGCAGCACTGAACATCTCCCAACAACTTGAGTTAATAAGATCAACCGGTTCTTGACAACTGTTAGCCGGAATGATCGTCACTGGATCTTCTACAACGGTATGGTTCTGACCAGCTGGCGGCGTCGATAATGATGAGATTTGTTGCACCTTGAGATCAGTGATTAGCAGCTGTGGCCCCAGAGGATTATAGAACTACTGATAAGCTGCTATCTGAGCCGTAATGAGTCATTTTCGGGGCCAAAATTAAGGAAACTAATTACAAAGAACGATTTGAGAAAGCTAGGGTATTAGTATGGCTCATCAAAGGATATGGGGATTCCTCCCTTTATATAGGATATAGTTGGTTGGGGAAACATCTGTGCCAGATGGAGTTAGGCTTAGGCTTAGGCATATGCATGTCGTTTCTAAGTTGTTTTGAAGAGTAAAATATATACTTGTTTTACACATTTGTTTGTACGACTACTCTTGACGAAGTGACGAGGTTTCCTCCCATTTTTGTGGCGTTTGGTGGTTGGCCTAGTGGGGAATCTTTCATTCATTCACGAGCATGGAAAATGGAATGGAAGAAGTAGGGCATCTTTCTTTCAAACGATCGACAAGCACCTATCGTACCTCGGCCAACACCCTTCACTACTACGATGTGGGTCATACACGCATGTGGTCTGATAAAAAGATGGTATGTTTTGCCGCCCGAGGTTGATAAATCACTATCGTGATGTAGTCAAAAGCGAGTTTCTGTGTAGAAACGTTTTGGTGATTTAGAAGCATAAAATCGTAAGTTTTTAAGTTCTAAAGCGGAGTTTTTAACTACATAAGTTATAAAAACTGAGATTTTGTGTGAAAACATTTTAGTGATCTAGAAATGTAAAATCGTAAGTTTTTAAGTTTTAAAGCGCGATTTTGACTACATTATAGTACGAGAACCAAAACCGTACCACTTGTTGATATCGGAGTACAGGGGCGGAGCCAGGATTTCGAGACCGGGGGGCCAAAAATAATTAAACAAAGTGTATGTAGCCAAGTCGGATCAAACGCATGTACTTTAAAACTCAAGTCAAGCTTGGCTACCATTAGACCACATAACTATTTAACAACAAAATTTACAGAACAAGTTCTAATTGTAAAATTTATACTAAATATCCTTGCGATCCTAGGGGCTGGGACCAATCCCGGGGGCACCCTAGCTTGAGTGTAGCTCACCCCCTACTGGAGTACCCAAAATGGTAGCCGGTTTTAGCGGTAGGAAATCGTTAAACTACGATTAAAATTACTATTTTAATACAAAATATTTTGACACCAATTTTTTTTTATATAACCTCTCTGATATGATTTCAACAATCCTTACTCTTAACAAACGCAATACAAAATACTTTGGCACCAAATTTTCTGATATAACCTCAACAATCCTTACTCTTAATTAACAAACGAGCCATTTTAAGTTTTAACAACCTCGTGGAACGAATAGTTAGATGTTGCGCATGGCCGGTCCTTATCAACGAGTTGTTAAGCCATACATATTTAGCAGTCTCTTATTCAAATACTAATAACCCAACATCTACAATGCAAAGTTGATTACATAACACCTAACTCAATTAGTCCAGTGATATTATCACTGGTTTTGAAGCTGCATGCAAACCTATATAGCTCATATAAAAAAAAAAATTGGCATTTTCAAAGCAGAAAATGCTAATGGGAATGCTTCGATCAAACAGAAGCAGGCTGGATATTCTACTCCTGGAGACTTGGAAGACTATTGACATTAGATTCCTGATCATCACCTTCAAATCCAATTTCATACATCAAAGGAACCATTTTGGCAGAATCTACGACGACCTTCATGAAACCCGTGGGGAAAGGTATCGCAGGAGACAGATACTCATAGTTCAGTTGCTTCCACGTGTCCTCAATCATGTCCACCACGTGCTTCCTAGCTTCATGCACCGACAAACCAGGATTCTCCTTCAAGTAGCAGTCCACGTACGAGCCGTCGTATCCAACGTCTTCCTCGTACTGCAATAATCAATTTCATAATCGTACGTACCCAAAAGGAAAACATATGTTTGAGATATAAAAAAAAAAAATCGATCGATCTATTTTGCTTAATTACCATGGATGAAAGGTCGTCGGAGAGGCGCATAATTTTGGCGACGGGTGATATCAATGGCGGTTCGTCGCTATCCACTAGGCGCACGTTTTCTTCTGTTAGGCCCGTGCCCAACATGTAGAAGAAGTGAACCAGCATCAACGGGGCTCCAGAAGTCACCATTCCAGTCCTCAAGTATTCATCTGATTTTGGGCACTCTCCTGTTCTCAACCATCTGGCTTCGACTAGAAATGCTTCGAACAATTTTCCCCACTACGTACAAAATCGAATAAATAATATTGATCTAGGGATAATGAAGAGAGATAATTTCCATCCGCCTCGTGTACTTACCGCTCGTTTAAGCGAGTTTATGGGATTCCATCCATGTTTTCTGTGAACTTGGCATCCGATCTGATTAGTCGTACGATAGAGAACCATGAAGCACGATCTCATGCACTCTGGTAATTTGTCTATTGTATCTGTATCCCATCTACACATGCAATAATACACGAAAGACATCTCTTCAACCTCCAAATAAATCGACAACAGTGGGTTCACGTTGTACAATATCCTTTTTTTTACATATGAACATATTACCTGGTTATCGCTTCTGTGAAGAGTGCGAGGTCGTCAAGCGAACCGTACATGTCGAAGATGTCGTTGATTAGGTACACAATGGAAATTATTTTGGCGAGCTCCACCCTGTACTCCGCGAGTTTGGAGCCCCTGAGGGTTGCCATAGGCCATGCGCTAGCTTTAGCCAACAGTTGATCTCGCCCAACACTCGTCCCCAAACCAACCTCATCCCACCACCTGCTTAATTCGAGTTCATGAGTTATGATGAAACATGAGTGATCTCTTTGCGAAAACCAATTTAACGTTGACCAGACTCACTCATCGAATTGACATTTCTCAAAACTATATGACTTGTCCAACATGCAAGTCAACTACAGGGTTTGATCGTTAAATAGCTTATGTGTCAATTAAAAAAAAATTAAAAATTATTTTTAATTTTCACGTTAGAAAAAATCTAATAAATATATTTTTTTTTATGTTTCCGCTTTGCGCTTCTGACTTTGAGAAATGTCATATATCCTAATTATGAGAAATTGAATATTTAAACACACTCATATAACATAAATATTCTGATGTTCAATTTAGAATTCTAGACCAAGGGGAAAACAGGAAAACAACCGAATTTTGCAACCAAAGGGAAAAACGAGGCCATGTGACTTCCAACCAGAGAGCCTTGATGTGGTCGACCCGCGAGTATGTTGTACCCGTTTTTCCTCATCGGGTCAGGATCAAAACGTGTCAACCCACAGGTTGACAAACTTGACTAGAGATGTGGTAAATTTTATAAAAATGAGAAAAATACTATACGACTAAATTTAGTGAATGAGTCAACCCACAGGTTGACTCACTCATCAATAACAAAACTATATGACTTCGAATTGACGATAAATAACCAGATTTCAAGTCACGGGAACATTGCACATAATGATAATAATTTTTTTTGTTGAATACATAATGATAATATTATAAATAACTATTGCTAATTAATTATAGCTACTGAAGTTTAAGAGTGTAAGGATGTGTTCGAAGAAATCTTAATGAAAGAGTAAATGTTAATCCTATCACAAACAAACACAGCGAATCAACTTAAACTAAATTTTATATATGTTGTCGAAATGAATAAAAAGATAATGAAAATAAATAAAGTCTGTCACACTACTTGTGAGCCTGTGGCTACTGGCTAGCCCTCTGCTTATTGTCTAATTTGAATTAACAACATTATCATAACTAGCCATCTTTCATGATTTATTTGTTTTTTTAATTCATTTACTTTATTTCTCATTAATTATGTACGTAGCTCAGTGATAATAAATTAATTACCTGGAAAGCTGGTCAAGTTCTTTCTGATGCACCGCCTGGTTCATTTTGAGATCCAACTTCGCCAGATCCTTGAGAGTCTCCACATAGCGACTCTGCTTCTTGCTTGTAATCGTTCCCCCAAAGCTGCTCAGGTAGTCTTTAATCACCAGCCTTGGTATGCTCCTGTGGTAAGGATGTTTCAGCGCATTGGCGACGGCTTCTTCTGTCGCCAATAGTCCCATGATATCATTAACGACGGAATAATATTGCGACAGGTTGGGGCTTATCCATGAACGTAGCCGATGGGCACTGAATTCCCCAGCTTCATGCAGTATATCTTCCCCAGGTGCCATCCACTGGGAAGCTTCGTACAGTTGAATTAGTGCTTGCACGTTTTGATGACCTAATAGCCTGGGCTGGAACTTCCCCTCTTGATTCTTGAATTTGTTAAACACATCTAAAACACACAACCACGTTGCAACTGGCCGTGTTAAGTGACGAGATTACATTTAATTTTTCAATTATCCAACCATTAGGAATGGTAATGGGAAGTTTAAAGTGGGTATCTCCATACATGTTAGGATATGACTTGAATTTGATTTGGGTTTGTTTTGTGTTTTAGGCCTATTCTGTTTGGGTTTGGGATTGGGTTTTGTTTTGACCTTTTCCTTGTATGTTTGGGAAAAAGGTATTTTGTTTTCTGTTTGGGATTAGAAGAAGAGTTCTATAAATACTCTTTATCACCCTAGTCTGTAGTGAGGTCAGTCGGGTTAGTTTGTTTGGTTTGTCCGTCTGGAATTTGGTTTGTAACCTGTACTCTCTCAAATTAGTGAAATTTGTTCTCCCCTGCCCGTGAATTAGCTAGCACACATTGTGTTAGTGAACCACGTTAAATTTGTGTTCGTTCGTGTTGGTTTAGATTATCGATTGCACGCTTCTGTTTTGACAATACATATATCTATTTCATGACAAGTCATCAGATCCAAATTGAGTATTATGTTTTGCAATGGGTTGATAGGTCGATTCATAAATGTTTTTTAAAGGCGGAATATTTGAACTATTGACTTTTTTCCTTCAAAAAACCCAAGAAGAAAACTATAGCAAAGTAAATGCAAATAAATTATTTGAGAGAATTGAATACCTGAACGTAAAAAATCTCAGAGATTTGATTAAAATTACATATTAATTAAACAAAACTTATCAAGAATGGGCACGTTAGAATGAGTTAGATCAGGGATATGACCGTCCAACCTCACCTGCATGATGAGTATTATCCGTTCATAACAAATCAAACAAATTGAATAGAATAAACCAATTCGACCCACCATACACAATTTGTCGATTCTAATAATATTTGGCATTCTTTATGCACCACAGTCCAACCCTCCCTGGATCCAAAGTTTGTATACTACTTGTAAATTTTTTATTTTTGGTATATATTCAGTTTTTATTGAGTTACTGTTCAGTGCTCTAATCTGTCCTGGATTCGCCGCTTTAGTTTTCTAGGATTAAGAAAAATCTAGAATGCTAGACTACTATGGGATGTTGAGACTGAGACCCTTACCTGAAGAGATGTGATGACCTTGCTGCCTTAACAAGCGAAACATCAAGGAAACCTCGAAAAGCCCATCTTCTCGCCGCCGGTCGGCGGCCGCCGTGGCACAGAACTCATCATGAAGAACGGCTTCAATGGTTTCCTGGAAGTGGTAGTCGATCCCCAGCCGCTGCACCGCATCGATCAGTACCAAGGTCTCGACGGGACATGACATCAA
This sequence comes from Linum tenue, assembly GCA_946122785.1. Taxonomy (NCBI): domain Eukaryota; kingdom Viridiplantae; phylum Streptophyta; class Magnoliopsida; order Malpighiales; family Linaceae; genus Linum; species Linum tenue. Next base: position 89,568,831 of record CAMGYJ010000008.1, read on the forward strand.
CACTCGATCATCTCTCGCCACCGATGGCCTCCTCGCGAACAGATGCTTTGCCTCTTTCAGCTTCCGATCATGTTTTCCCCCCAGGCAGCACTGCACCATCAATGGCTTGTTTTTGCGACCGAATGGCGAGGCGAAAGAAGTGCTCGAAAAAGGATGGAGGATCGTTGAGAAGGCTGCCATCGCCATGATGTATAGATGACCGGAGGATTGTTTTTATTTACTGGTAAAGAATGGAGAAGCCAGTTCAGCACGAGAGAGGAAGTGGTAGCTAGAAGAACTGTAAAATAACTCGGGGTGAAGGCAAGTTGCTCGTTAGAGTTTTTGGACGGCTCTGAAATACAATGTTGTCTTGTTGTATACTTTTCTCATTGATGCATGTGCATTCTATTTATATAACACAAGTGGTGCTAGTTTACGTAGTTATAATATACTAGTATCCTTGCCCGCGCTCCGCGTCGGGATATGAATTATATTTAAGTTTATTCAAATGAAATAAAAAAATTTGATTTTATTGATATTAAAAAAAGAAAATGTAAATAAATGTTTAACTGTTTGCATATCTTCGTCTGGTTAGCATTACCATTTCTAATTATGTGGTTAAATAGTATTTAGAATCAAATTTTGTAATTTTTAGTATTTAACTCTATTTTAGAATCAAATTTTTCAAACACTAATTGTTAAAAGCCACCCTCGGCCATTTGTACAGAATGACATAAACAATTGTCCATTTATACTTGTGAGCCCATTGTTTATATGGGCCTGTAAATAAATGGAACGATCATCCATATGTCGTTTTGGGAACAAACAGGTTTTGGCTTGTTTTTTCCATTTTGGCAGATCAATCATTGAACTTCTAAAATTTGGATGAAGAACACCAAGAACCACCACTAAAATTCCCAGAATTCTCTTGCTAAAAAAAAAAATCCCAGAATTCAAAGTGGGATATAGCTTCGTAAGATTTTGGGATCCAAGTTGCAATCAGAATATAATATGTCATGTTACACTCTCAAAGTCCCATGTGTGACTTGTAATGAAGTCAGATCATGTAGGCCAACAAAGCTCCAAGATGTGACCCATGTATGAAATGATGGAAGTCACTAATTATCTAAAGCATTTCACGCAGATGCTTGTGAAAGTTGATGATCTCCTTTGTAAGATATAAAATGAAATGCTTATAGATTTATGTAAATAGCCAGTTGTAAGGATAATTATTTACTTATAATGAAACCAAGTTCACCCATTAGTTTGTACAGGGCAAAAGTTGAGATTATCACAAAGAACTAAAAGTTTGTCATCTAGAAGACAACAGAGGACTATCATCACTGTCGCCTTATATAAAACATGAACAGGCTGCATTATGCATGACATTCGAACGCTGCTCCAAAAGTGTACTTGTCCTGCCTGCACACCATTGGATAGACAAAATCTGTAATTCAGAAGACCAAAGATGATTAAAATTTATGTGAATTACTATCACAGGAGACAAAGGAAGGTAGCAATTAGTTATGTTATACAAATATACTTACATATGTGTTGTGTTGTGCTGTTGTGTTCATGAACACAACTTAGACAAAATAACAGACATACTGAAAATGCAAGCAACTTGAATTTTGCTACATAATACCAAGATCTGATCTCACGTGATCTTTTATCTGAGTGGATCCTGAAATGAAAGAGCATGTATGTCCTCGTGTTTAGGTGTACTGGCAGATTGAAAAACATTGTGTGATTTTAATGTAAATAACATGAAACGGCTCAACATCAATGTCTTTTTCAGCTATGTTACAGGTGTGAAATGCTGACCCGATTTGTGCTGATGTCTTCAAAAGCTTCAGTAAAGACAATATTTCTGGTGTAGTTAGCTGGAATACCATCTGTGTTGACAATAAGAAAGTGTAAACCGTCTGCAGATCTCACCCTCGAAACAACAACATACAATTGGCCATGACTGAAGACAGGTTCTGGTAGATAAACTCCTACTTTCTCAAGAGTCTGACCTTGACTTTTATTTATAGTCATTGCATAACAAAGACGTACTGGAAACTGACGTCTTTTAAGTATGAATGGCCACCTCTTGTCTTCGACATTTAGCACAATCCTAGGGATGATAACACTTGTGATTCGTTTGAGTCCTTCATCTTTGTGGTCCACTATGATGTCTCTATCCTTTCTATCTGGAACGAAATCTCCCGGAATCAGAGCTGCTACATCACTACTTGTCGGCAGATCATACTGTCGATTTCTGCTTTCTATACCAAATATTCTAAGTCGAAGATTTGGAGTGGATGTTTGCTGCAGCTCTTGTCTAATCCTCCTGAAAGTCTTCACCAACTCATTTGTCTCATCAAGCATCCTCAACAATGATGCCAACAGCTCAGGCAAAAGTAATGTCTCCCGAGATGCAAAATTGGCCAATCTATTATCCAACTCATTTTCAGGTTCAAATATATATAACTGGGCAAATTTTGGTTTCTCTCCATCTATTGGAAGCAATGAACCAATCCTGTGATAATTTTCCCCGCAAATAACCATGGAATAAGGGCCTCTACTTGTTAAAGACCGAGGGTCCAGTTTGGCTCCAAAAGACGTAAAACATAAGGCTCCATTGTATGGGCGTATGTTATCCCTAAAATGCTTGGACATCGGTCCTCCATTAAGATCCAACAACTGTGCTAGCAATGGAGGAGGTTGCTTTAAGAGAGGGAGATTGACCTTTCCTTTTTGACAACACAACCCATAAATTGGCTTACTTGTATTTCTCTGACGATTTAATCTCTCATGGTACCAAAAAAGAGCCCCACAGTATTGACATATGCATTCTGGTCTCCCAATATTCAGGACATCACTGCATAGTGGCCTTCGTGCTGGAACAATGTTTCCACTTAAGTTACCAGCAGAGCAAGAATCATCGAACCCTGAAATGTCTGAGTTTATTTGGTAAGGATCCTGGACAGTTTGTATGGAATTATGAAAGGAAACAGATCCTTCCCTAGCACCAGTAGCATTCATAGGAGGTGGAACCCTGCTCCTTTTGTGTTTCAATGTTGCATAAGCTGCTGGTCGTTTTCTCTTTGGCGGCATTCTTGCTGTCATTATATATACAAACACAGACACACAATAAATTATTTTAACAATCCTGAATCATAAATGAAACCCTGAAACAAACAGAGAAATGGAATATATTTGACCAGTCTGTTTTCTTTAGTCAATCAGTAAGCAACATCATTCCCAAGAGCTTCAGAGGTTTAATGAGAAAGATGCTTAGTAAATCTCTGTTGTATCTATTACAGATAAAGTAAAACCATAAAGGCACACATACATAATAAATGAACACAGCAACCTTGAATCATAAATGATAACCATCAGAAGACAAAGAAACGAAAAACATGTCACCAACCTATTTCCTCCAGTCAATCAACAGGTAATAAAAATTCTGAAAGATGCAGAGGATCAATGGAAACAACTGCTCCACAGATCTTTGCTGAAAAAGTTGCAGGGTTAGTTGCAGCACCACAGCTCTGTTCTCAAAGATGAAACTCTGATAAGGAAGAGAGTTTCTATAGATAATAAGTAGGTTATCATAAAAGTGATCAACCATTAGATAATATATTAACTAAGCATTAGTACATTAGGTAATCATTACAATGATTCTTGATATTGTTTGACAAACATCAGAAGCTGAAAGTGCATTAAATGCATGGGGTTTTAATTGTTGATGGCTGACAAATGAAGTGAAAGAAATTGGATGTCAGTTGAATTAGACAGAAACCAACAGCTGGCCATGGAGATCTTATCAGATATATACATGTATGTGTATGTATGTGAACATTGCAATTAATTATACATTTACCCAAGCTAACAATTATAAAGGCTAGAAAATGCATGAGTTTGTCTCATCTGTACAATAGAACTATAATTAAATGATAATAAAAGTGCACAATTTGGCCAATATCAGTCAGAGCCTCCCATATTAAGACTATCAAATTCACTTCATGTCTGCAACTTTAGATGCTGATTTTGTTGAGTTGCTGAGGTAAAACCAGTAGGAGCTATCTTGTTCAAGTTTAAACGATAAATTCAGTTGATCAGGAGTGCTCAATGGTTACATTGTCTTGAATTGGTTTTGTTGATAGTTGTTGGTAGCATATAATGTATATGCTCCAACGTATAAGCTGCAATTGCAGAAGCTGCGAACATGACCATTCTCTTTAAAGTCAATTCAAACAGGGAAAAAGTTGTTTAAGAAGTTTAAATAATTAATCATTCTGTATGGAGTTAACATAAAATGAAGAACATAATAATGATGCAGATCTAAGTAACCTGAGAACCAAAATATCAAGGCATGCAAATCCTAAATGAAGCACAAATATTATAAGGCATCCATCTCAGTAGCTATTATGGGTTTTGGACAAAGTCTACATTTCAATATCCAAAGGCACAAGGCTTAACAAAACACTGCAATTTTAAGTCTAGGAAGAAGCAATTCACATAATTTACATAAAACACACATGGGTCCATAAAGAAACCTACATAACTACCATTTACATAATCATCCAGATACTTATCCCTAAGGACAATCAGAAGATACATCTTCTTGGGTTCACTAAGCATTACTAACAACAAAGCATAGCATATCTACATAACCGATCACCACTGCTTACATAGCTGTTCTCCACAAAATAAGGCCACATTTCCCCACAAAAGCCATCAACTTCAGCAAGTTGAGGTAGGAAATCATTTCAGCCTACATGATCGACATTCTATATGTACATTAGTCACACCACACACTTGATTCTGGAATATCAAACATAATGAAACATGCCTACAACCATCTGCACAGGAGATAACAAACAAAATAACTGAGTCAGAATATAAAACTTGATTATGACATACAATTTCGAGTGACACAAATATTTTTTGAACACCTACCTCTGACCTAACAAAGCCCCACTGGATCGATAACATGCCATTTTAAGCGTCATAGAGGCGACGCTTCACAGGGGTACGCTTGCTAGCCCTAACAGCTGTGGTTGAATCACCAATAGTAAACGGACCAGAACCTTGAGCATCATCATTGTCTTTCTTGGGTGTTGCAACTTCTAGTTTTTCCAATTTCACTCTCGCCAAAGGAGAGGCCAAGCTAAAATGAAAACATAGACCAATCAGTAACACATACATAAAATAGAACCCAAATGCAGAAAAGTGCAGCAACTCACAACTTGGTTGATGGAGAAGTACTCTGGGGAACCTCGCTATTTCCACCGAGAGAGCTTACAACATTCGATTTCATCTCAAGAGATGAACTGATCAGACTCGACGCTTCATTCTTTGGCACCAGAGACAGTGGCATAGGACTACAACCAGATTCAGCAACATTACCTGCCGATGTAATTGCGCCAGCAATGACAGCCTTGCTATCCATAGGTGATGCCTGAAGGACTTGAAGAGGTGTTTTGGGTACCATCTGACTCGGTGAAAGGCTTGCAGCTTGCGAAACAGGGATTGTGTTATCAGTAGCAATGTCCTGATTTTCTGCCACATGAACAGTAGGTATGGCCCCACTCACAACCAAACCAACATTTGCAGTCTCGCTGCAAAATACATGAAATTAACATATGTTATCCCACAATAATTGCGGATCATATACAAAGTCAAAGACGGGAAAAAGAACTACCTTGGGACCTTGAATGCAGCCTCACCAATTCGGAAAACTGGGGTGATATCCTGCATTGTTGAGCTCGAAACCTTCTCCTTTCCTTTTGCAGAACTGACCAGCATAAAGATTGAATAAACAATCTAAAAAAACAGACCCAACCAAAAATTGCTGAGTAATAATTTAACATGAGCAAGCTAAACCTGCTAGGTATTGGCTCAGAGGAACTCCCATCTGCTCCATGAATAGCAGGCATGGTCCCGCCCACAACTGAACCAACATTTGCAGGTCCGCTGCAAAATTCATGGAATGAACAAATGTCATACAACAACTGCAGATCTTGACATATATATATGAAGTCAAAGACTTGAAAAGGAACTACCTTGGCACCTCGGATGCAGCCTCGCCGATTCGGAAAACTGGACTGAGATCCTGCATTGCTGAGCTTGAAACCTTCTCTTTTCCCTTTGCAGAACTGACCAACATAAATATATTGAATAAAAAATCTAAACAGGCAAACACATTTGGCCGAAGATGTCTGAGTAATGATTAAACATGAGCATGTCAAACCTGCTAGGTACTGCTCCAGAGGAACTCGGAGGAGAGACTGACACATTTCCCGAAGGAACATTAAGAAAAAGCTGATTGTTGGGTTGGGACACTTGAGGATTCCGAGAGTGATGAGTAGAGCCCATAGTTGCAGTTACATCCATAGCCAAAGGAGGCATGGGCAGAGCAGGTTGCTGAACTTCAGGAATGTCATTTGGGAAGACCCTTAAGACTCTAAATTCACCATTGGAGACCCCGCTCGATGGTACCATGGGCATCTTAACTTCAAACCTGAAGTATTGACCAATCAAGGCTCCTAATTCTGGTGGAAGCTGGCCCGACCTATGAGGGTATCTTTGTGCCAAAAGCGGAGCAGTTGTGCGAGTCAAAACATTGCCAGGAGCTCCAAAAATTATGAATGAAGCTTCCCCAGTGAAGTCCCTCAAGGTTAGCTGGATCTTATAACTGTTAATCAAACAAACAACATGTAATCAACATGCTGCAATGAACGGTACTTTGAACGAACTAAATACACCAACAACCACTGGAATATGATACCACAATGAACAAATCAGAAAACCTACCCAATTCTAATTTGCTCCTCAGAGATCTCCCAATGTTCTGGGCACCAATAACCAGTGCCTCTCCAAGTAGAACACTTTCTCAAACACAAACTGCAAGCTGTGTAATACCATGGACTCCGATTCTCAACAGAGTTTATAATCCCACCACAACAGTATTTGGCCTCCTGAGTTTCCCAACAAAGGAATAAAAAATCAGACCACCAACTTATGCAAGTAAATGCCATCCAAAACAGAAACAAAGCAATCTAATTCCATACCACAGATGTTCCAGCATGATAAAGCTCCATCAGTTCAGCAATGGTTCGAGTTCTGTCTTCAGCATCAGCAGCAGCTTGCTCAGCTGTGGCAAATTGCACTGCCAATTCTGCCACCGGGTTCCTTGCCACGCCAAAACTGATTTTGAAAGGCAACACAGACAACATCAGAACCTACCAAAAAGCAACCTAGATAAATGAAATGAGATGCAAGAAACCGAAGTTACTAACTGAGTAGCCAGATTATATGCTTCTGGAATCTGTGGGTTGACAGCCACCCTAGTAGCCGATGAACTTGAGCATACGTAATTTCCTGCAAGAAATAACAAATCAGAAATCCTACACAACCAAACATAACACTAAGAATCCCAAACCATCATAATCTCCAATACAATCACAAAGAGCAATTTCTCACACAAACACAAAGACATACCATTCACCAAAGAAACCATAAGACTTCCAACAGCAATAATAACCGGCTCAATCACATCTGCCTGAATTAAAGCTGTGCGATCAAGAACTGTCGTCAAGTCATTCCAAAGCGTTATATTGATAGTTCCGCCCCTGGCATAATCAACAACATATCACATCATGTACAAACTTAAATTAAAGACTCAAAAGTTGGACCCTTCAATGCAATAAACAGAGAAGTATACATACAATTCATTCTCAAGCACCAAGGCCTGCTTAGGCGTAGGACCAAACTCTGTAATCTGATGACCGATGCCACTAATGGAATGTAGTCGGCCAATGACATCTCCAAAACACACACACACACAGATAAACAAAATGACCAATCAGAATTCATCTCGACCAAACAACAAAGAATCCCCAAAGGGTAAAAGCATGACTAAAGAACAAAACCTGTGAGAATAGCATGATTCCCACTCCTAGTATGCAGTTGACCATATATCATGATCTCAAAAGAATCCGTAGGAAAGCCAGCAGCTGGAAGAGTGCACTTTTGGAATCCCGTTGATCTTGTCACCCTAATAGTCAAATCAAAAGAGCAAGCCCTATAGAGGCCTTTTGCAGTCTGGAGGCCAAATTGGCTGATTATATAAATGGTGCCAACAGACAGAGCACGTTCCGTATCCGCAGCCATCTCCGGATCAGAAAGTGACTGAATTAACATTCCCTGTGCATACATACATAGTCACAGACAGTTAGAATCGTAACAACCAGCCCAAAAATCTTCACCCGAAAGCAGAGACCAAATGATAAATCAACAAAAACAGGCGAACTTGACGCCGAACACAAAACTCAGGTTATATGCTTCTAGATCAACTAAAACCATGAAGAGCAAAGTCAGTTCTCAGTCGCTTACCGTTTGATCAACCCAAAGGCAGCAATGGTTAAAAATCCTAGAACCAGATGGGGTTTTGGCGAGCCACATGTGAAGCAGGCGAAGACGGAGAGTGACATTCCGACTTCCCCCTCTCAGATTACATAGAAGAGTTGAATCCATGGAAACGAACAGGCACGATAACAACGATCAGGGCAGAGCACCAGGAGAGGAAGAAACTAACAGAAAAGGAGGTAAAATCTAAAAATAGCCCAGGCAGAACCAACCCCCCTGATATATCCACCTCCTCCAGCTCAATGATCGAGGTATTCCTCTCACACAACAACGATCCAAACATCGATTTTCGCACAACCCAGTGACAAAGCACCATTCACATGGCCGAGGCAGATATGTGGCACACAGCACCCCAAACTTTTCCCCAAGGACAGAAGATAAAAGAAACTTCTGACAGCTAGAGAGACTCACAACCCAATAGAGCAGAATAAGAAACCCCAACGTGTAAAGCAAAATTGGAAAGAGAAAACGGCGGCTACATCAATCAAAAAATGGAAATGATCTTCACAGTCGTGAGAGTGTCAATTGGAAGTGACCTCCACAACTCTTCAGAACCCAACCAGCAGATCTTCCCTCAAAAGCATCGGCTCGATAAAAGTATCTCTGCGACCAACGCGATGGGAACTAAACTCCAAGGCAAACCAACCCAAGAGAACTGAAAGAGAACAACCAAATGTTCCCAACCAGAATCGAAGGCAAACCATCCATCAGAATCCAACCAGAATTCCACTGCACCTGCGCACAGAAGATCCCCCGCTGAGCCCCCGCACAGTAAATTTCAGTCTAAATGAGCAGTGTAAAGCAGTCTAGACGCACAGTGGGAGTTGTTTTCAGCCGTTATACTTTTAATATATAGCTGGTCAGAGATCGAATCTCAATGTAGGATGATATGATATGATATAATAACAAGCCTGGGAATCACATGGAATCGAGATAATTTTGTTATCCTCCTCGCATGCCAATTGTCTCAAGGATTTTACAGATTTTGTTAATTGTCTTCCTAGCTAGTGTTGCTGGACGGGCATGGCCAATTGGCGATATTTAGTTGTATTGGATGTTGTGGCGATTTTATAAAATAAAATATTATCGCGTCCATCAGGCATTTGCAGATTGTTCGTTTCCTATCTAATAACATCATACACCTATAAGATCTTTCTCTCGCAATTAATCTTTGAACACTACAATCGAGCTGATATATCATATATACGGTTTTGTGTTTAGGTCAAACGCGTTGATCGATATAATTAGGCAAAAATACAGGAAAGGGTAAAGCCTCATTTTTAACATTTACTTACAAAAATACTTCCAGCGAGAGGGCTCATCGCTTGTCGCGCCCAAAGTATTGCCTCGGTTGCTTACAATACTAGCTAGGAAGTTGTGCTAGTCTCGAAAATGGACAAGTCATAAGATGTTGTTTTTAAGGAAGCATATACATGTGGCTAATAAATTATGTGTCTTGTTGTATTATTGTCTTGGATAGTTCAAAATTTGCAAATTGTAATACTTAATGGACTGCTTTTAGCTTACCGTTGAGTTTTGATTCTCCCCAAAACAGCTGTAGATCATACTTCTATGGAACTCTGTAGGTTCACCCACCAATGGGGATGGACATCAATCCTATTCTGTCAAAATAGATTTAAAAAAAAAAAAAAACTGAACAAACTCGAACCACTAATCTCTGCCTCATTATTGGGAAGAAAGAATGAAGTTTGGGTAGGGTTTGTTAAGGAAGGAGAAGATTTGGTATGTGGGATAGAGGGGAAGGAAGGGGCTCGGATTTGGCGAAAGAGTCGACCTCAATTTTCTTTTCTTTTAATTGCATTTTCATTTCTACAGTTTTTATTTTTTTAATTTTAGTTTAATTCCAAATAAAATATATTATGAGTCGATGACGTGGCAACTTATGTGGTAGACATGTAGCGGCGCCACGTCATTATATTCAAACACACATTACCACCGTTAAATCAACTGATAAACTTAACGGTCAACGAAATAATTGGGCTACAAATGAGTTAAAACCTTATAGTTCGTGTCATATTTCTCATATTGAATAATTTAAAATACAAATGATGATTTTTGGATAGTTTAGACTTTCTGATGGAATTAGCGCATTAGTTTACGACATATGTCGAAACAGGTTTGACGGATGCCGAGAAAAAGAAAAAAGGCGAGAAGGGAAAGTCAACTCTTTTGTGGAAACGGAATCAGAACGGAAAGTAGAACAGTTCAGAAGAAGTGAAAATAAATACACTGGATATATATATATATATATATATATATATATATATATATATATATATATATATATATATATGGTGAGTTCTACGGTACCCAGGGTGAAATCCGGGGTACCGCATACCTTGAGTATGAAAACGCTATCTAGACCTTGAATTGATTGATCTTTTGGACATGATGTCATACTCTAACTCTTAAAGATCAAAATCTAGGTCTTAGTTCTCTAAATCTTATACCCCAAGATCAATTTAATTAAAAACAAGAATCGATGGCTATTATTCGTCCAAATATAGGCAAAAAGATGAATGCTTCATCTTAGGGTTTATAGTTTATGATTTAGATAATTAGGACCTAGGGTTCACTCATTAAGGGTTAGGGTATAGTATCAAGCCCAAAAATTCTGCTAATTCGAGGTCTAGATAGTGTTTTCATACTCAAGGTATACGGTACCCTGGATTTCACCCGGGGTACTAGAGGTGGCAATTAAGATCCAAATCCATGAATCCAATCCAATCCATCCACCAAATTATCCACCTAATCCAATCCATTTAAATCCAATCCATTTGATCCAAATCCAATTGGATTGGTGGATTCATGGATCAATCCATGGATCCAAATGGCAAATTACGATTTGGTACCTATATATTTTATATTTTACATTTTGGTACCTAAAATTTATATTTTTATACTAAAAATATCATTGGAAAATTACATTTTGGTACCTAAAATTTTTCATTATGACATTTTAGTACCAAAACTTTTCAAATTTTACATTTTGGTCCAAGCCTTGGATGTCATTTGGATTCATGGATCAATCCACCAATCCATTAGATCCAATCCATGAATCCACCAATCCATTGGATCCAATCCATTAGATCCATGGATCCACCAATCCAATCCACGAATCCGATCCAATTGCCACCTCTACGGGTACCATAGAAGCCACCATATATATATATATATATAATTATATATATTTGGTCACTCGGTATTTTCCCAGAACTGAATTATGCACCTTCCTGGATATTTAGCTCCTCCGCTGGAAGACGTGGTTTCGCACTTCAGCAAAAACGGCAGCAGCTGGTTAAGACACGTCACGCAATCGGCAACGTTGACTGTGTCACGAGTGGCATCGCCTATAACGGAACCAGGACCGCCTCCGGTGGATATTTCGCGCTGCTGCCGAGGATCGGTACGCCGGCCGGCGGGGTATAGCTTGTTGAGCGCTCCACCAGAATGTGAAGAAGAGCATCCACATAACCACCGAACGTCGCCTGATCTTTCGCCGGAGTTGGGCCGCAAATCGAACCATCATCGGCGCTGATCGAGTGTCCCGCCAGACGCCAGTATAACAACTAGTACTGCTGCTGATGCGGCAGCGCAAACCTGTTTGCAGCAGCAGCAGCTGGACCTGCTTGAGCAAAATCGGCCATGTTTGTGGCGGCTAGGGTTTAGAAGGGCTCTGATACCATAACAAGTAACAACGCTTTGTTGGAAAACCCTAAAAGCCTGAGTTCTTCTCATTTCACTCTTCAGCTTATATAGCTGAGTAGAACAGTACAGAGTTCGGCAGTAGCTTACAATTCAAGAAAGAAGACAAAACGTAGAGAAAAAGAAAGTACAGGCCGAAAATGGTAAAATGTTGAAATAAGAAGATCAAGTACTGATTAGCATTTTGCTAGAAACGACGCCACTCCACGAACGTTTCTTTAACTCTGCTGATGGTGGAACGGCGTCGCTTTGAATCGTCTCCTTCCCTCTTGTAGACGACTCTGCTCCATTGTTGACCGTTGAAGATTTGAATTGCAGCGGCAGCAGTGAAAATCTTCCGTGTTCCCCTGATAGTAGTTGTTGTAATCCATTTGTTATTGTGATAATTAGTAAATGAGAGGTTGAGATTATATTTATGTAGGCAATTAATGGCCACTATGTAAACGTTGTAACCCATTCTTGTTGGACTCTTGCTTTGAGTTCCCGCCATGTGATTAATTACTAAGATTTGTTTTATTGCCGAAAAAAAATATATACGAGGAGAATATATGTACAAAAAGCTTGGAGACAATGATCAGCATAATTGCCGGGGAATTTTATACTGCTGCGGCGGCCCAAAATAAATAAAAAAAAAAAGCAAGGAAAGGAAGAGAGTGTTGCCTTGGACCCTTGGTTCCTTTAAATACTAGCAAGTTGTACTACTACTACTAGCTTATTACCCGGCCCGTTGGCCGGATTATTAAGTATGTTACCCACTTGTGGAATGGGAGAGAAAGCAAGTGAGAATGAAGGGATTGGGATTCCACTTGATTAGGACCGACCCACTAATCCAATTCTTCCCGACCCCCCCCCAACCTACAGGGTCAGAAAGAGTCAATAAGAAAATACGAACGGGGAGGATTAGTCATATATCTTGACTCTTCAGAAGTGGGTCAAACAGGATCAAGGTTGGGTGAGGGCAATTTTTAGCGCTAAGCAGAGTTCTGGGTTGAATACCTTTACTTAGGCCTAGAAATTGGTGCTGATGCAGACTGCAGTTTTTATTATACCATCATCAATCATCATTGAATTAGTCCTGGGCATCCCTCCCCATTGTCGGTCTGAATTCTAATGATGGCTTCATTCCTTGCACCAGCCATATTAGCGAGTTGCCATCTCGAGCATGATTTGCCTATGTACAAATAATACAATTAGAGTATGAAAATGAATTCAATGAAAAGGAAAAGAGAATTCTATCACATGCCAATAAATACACACATAATAGTTGAAGCTAAGTGAAAGTCATTACTCGCACATCAATTCTCAAAAATTACAGACTAAACATTGGCTAGAATGGCACTGAAATTACCAAGAATCATGGACGAAACAACTTGTCAAATTAAATAATCCTTATACTGAAACTACCTTCTAACTTGAAATAAGACATGATCACAGTTCATAGCTCTCTTCTCACTATGAATTGGTTGCAGCTCGTCCTTATCACTGCCTCTCAAGCTCAATTCAAACAGAATAGAGACCGTTATGTAAGATAACCATATTCTTACTGATCATAATTCCTTTCTTCACTCCATTTTTGTCGGAGAAAAGAGTTATCCCCCTCTCCTGCATTTCCCTTTCCCCCTCTCTTCTCCCTCTTCTTCACAAACCGATCCCTAAACCAGCAACAACAACACAAAAATAGCATTCGCCTCTCCTGTCTCCATCTATTGAACACGTTGGTGGCAAGACAGGACTGCAGAAGCAAAATTTTCTAAAATCAAACTAAATTTTTTGAAGCAGACTCAACCACGAAAAAAGAGTAAAGCAACAATGTAGTAGAATCCTAAATTTAACTACAATCAAGCACATATCAGCAAGATTTTCGATTTGTCTGAGAGTTAACTACACGGAGAGAACAATTGATGCATAATTGAAATGCTCCAAGCAAGTTGAAGGCAAACCATAACTTTAGAATTTGGTCATTATAATAACCTTCAAGTATTGATGCTTCTAAGAACTATCATGTCCAACCCCCACTTATACAACTACGTAGCCATAGTAATTATTTGTATAATGAGAAATATTACAAAGAAAACTACATAACCAACCAATGTAAGTAAATATTAAAACTAACAACTGATAAAACTTAAAATCTCTCTATTGGTATAAATGTATCTATTAGTAACTACTATGCAATCGAGTATATATGATTTTTAGGCACTGAATAAGAAAAGTATAGATGGCTCACAAATGAAGACGTAGCAACTGAAGGTAGCACACAAAAACCAAAAATAGAAAAAGAGATAAGAAAAAAGGCGATAAAAAGTCAAACAAAGAAAAAGCCCACATAGGAATACCTCGCTAGCTTTAGGGACTCTCTGCCACAACAAACAACCTTCTTAAAAATCTAACACCCTGAGACATCAAACAAAACTCCCACGACACTAATGTATGGCATTCCTATTGTCCAATAGGTTTGCCCAATTTAGACTTCTAAATAAATGGACTTTTCACCATTAAACCAAAACTCACAATCATTAACAGTTAATGCAAAGACATACATTTCTGAGGCCAATCACAGCATTTAAGCATAATTTTTAGTTGAAAAGAACAACTAAGTATTTAGCTAAATGATATAGTAGAACGGACACAATCTGCTACCTACTAATGATATAAACGTGTACCATCGTTGTATCTTGACTTGCCATTTGCAACGGGCACTTTGAAAGACAGCTGCATTTTAGAGAATAAACACCCATAAGGGCGTTACGAAACCAAGCTTAATCCAAAATCTTCATATTCCACTTCGAAGACTCCATTTTCAAAAATAAGAGAGTTTAACATGTCAAATCACTCATTTGAAAAATCTCAAACAACTATTAATCAATGCAATATAATGGCACGTTCCAAATTATGTACTTGTAGGAATAATCCCAAATAATTATCAATTAATGCCCCAACTACCTAATGTGCAGAATAGCCCTGGAGCTGTGCTGTTGTTTGCGTTGGTCTACCTTCAAACATAACATAGTTGCATCACGAACCAAAGCAATTAAGCAAAAATCTTCATATTCCAAGTAGAATGACTCAATTCAATTTGGCCAACGCTTTATACATATTGTTTACCCCTGGACCTGTTGCACTTGCGCCTTCAGATCTTCGTGAACACAATACAATTGCGGAGAGGAGGCTGTCAACGGAATAAAAATTGTTAATTAAGTGAATCACCATACAACTAAACAAACGCGCTCTTCTTGATTAGCTATCAAAATAGTGGGGGTCGCTACAATCCATCGGTTGCTCCCTCTGCGCCTAAGTTGTAGATATTAGGTTTCAGTGAGAACTTTGAGTACATGAGGAGATATTTTGTAGTGGAGGAGATGACCCGGCGAGTAGAATAGGAAGATTTGGAGAGGCTGTGATGGGCAAAGCAGTTAAAATCGAGATTTTACCTAAAATCGAAAACTGGGGTAAAATCAAAATCGTATAATCGAATCGTAAAATCGTAGGATTTTAAGTACCATATAGAACATAGCATATAAGAATATTAATAAGGTAAATTATTAATATCACAAAGACACATAGCATTTAAAATGATAATTCAGAAGATTTTTTTCCATAAGATAATTCTCAAGATTAATGTTCCAAAATCACTATTTTAATTGTTATTTAATGTGTAACTCAAAATAATTCATGATGAAGGGATATAGTTCATGGGTTTGGCTCTTATTTTCATGTTATGTCTAGGTTGTTTAACTCAAAGTAATATTTCGACATCGTCTACTAAGTATGATTTAAAACTAAAAATAATCGAACTCCAATAAAATAAGTAATGTTAGTGGCTTGGTACAAATATATTCATTAATAAATTAATTAGTTAATAATGATGTTAGTTCTTACATACTTCCAATATTAGGACAGGTGTTTTACCAATAAGTTAAATGGGGTGAAGGGAAAAAGATTAACCGAACCCTAATTTGGTTATTTTTATTATTTTTGAATATTTTTCTAATAGAAAAATATCTGAGAAGATTCCATTGCCCTTTCCGCTGAAACAGTTATACTTATTTTAAATTGGCTCAAACCACCTATTTTGTTCTCTTACGATCAAAATCCCGATTTCGATACTATTTTACGATTTTAACGATTTTAGTCCCGATTTTAAGGTCCACCGATTTTA
Source organism: Linum tenue (assembly GCA_946122785.1). Taxonomy (NCBI): domain Eukaryota; kingdom Viridiplantae; phylum Streptophyta; class Magnoliopsida; order Malpighiales; family Linaceae; genus Linum; species Linum tenue. The sequence continues at coordinate 89,585,116 of CAMGYJ010000008.1, forward strand.
TAGTAAAATCAAGATCGGAATCCCTAAGTAAAATCCTAAAATCCTACGATTTTACGATCAAAATCCCGAATTTGACTGCATTGGCGATGGGTGCACGATTAGTGGGCCAAATAACAGTTTGGGCCCGTTTAAATGAAAACATATTTTTACTTTCGTGCTCAACAGACCGACCGCACTGGCATCTTCTAAATTTACCCCTAAAAAATTGTTCTGTACGCATCAAATTTGAAATGGAATCCCTATTTTCTCATTTCACATTTCACATTTCACATTTATATGATGTGTAGATTGTGATGAGTGTAGATGTAGACCTGTCATTGTCCTACAAATTCATTAACATGCCAAAAAGTGGTGAAATGAGCCACCCTATTAAACACAATCTTGTATAATGATCATTGGATCCAATCATGCCAGATTATGAAGAAGTTTAAAATGTAGCGGTTATCCCGACTAAAACATTAAAAGAACCAGTCTCATATAGTTTGCACAAAGATATAATTTCTCCATAGTAATTCTGAAAAATAATATTAATTTAAGAAGTCGATATTGCTTCTACATGTTTAATATTGCAATTCGATATGCAATATTCGAACCAGTGATATTTGGGCTGCAATTTTAGGGTTATTGTATATTTATAAAATAGATAGAAATTTAAATTAAGTATTAAACTACAACTAAAATAATCAAAGTATTAAAACACCAAATAAGTACTTACGGGAGATTCAGTGGTCAACTAATCGTTAAAAAAAGTCATATGATTTTCATAATTTAGGTTCGTGTATGTTTGAATTTAAATAGATACAATAAATATACTTAGTGTGATTGGTTATGATCCTTGCTTGCCTTTAAAGAGACCAAGGTTCAAATCCCAGTGCATGCCTTTTTTATGAATAAATAAATAAGAAAATAAGCAATTGTGAAGACCAAAATGTCCTTCCTATAATCACTCTCGTTGCAGGAAATTTGAAATGGAGCAACAGTTTTCATCATTCGGCTTTTATTTATTATCTAGATTAGTCTCGAAAGTGGACACGTCATAAAAATGTTGTTTTTAAGGATAGGAGTTGGGCTGGTTGGGAGTGGGTTGGCTATTTGGGCTTTAGCTCCCAAAAAATGGGTCGGAAAATCGAAATTGTTCATCAATTCACTCTGATACATGTCAATAACTAGTCCACTTTAATTATTTGAAGAGATTCGAAACTATATTTTACACACTCCCTCAAATAAAAATCAATCGAGCTGAAATATTCCACACGTCCATGGTACCTAATTAGCTTGCTGCATCAAGTTAGCAACAAGCATGTAAGGAAGTGGTTAAGCACCATACACGGGCCTGTATATGATCCAGCATAACCCTTCTCCCAACAATTCGAGTTATTGAGAGCAACTGGTTCATGACATGGTATCAGAGCTGGTTTGTCCTTGAGGTCACGTGTTCAAGTCCTCACGACGCCCAATATTAACCGTTGTCTTTCAAGCACATGGTAAGGCTGGGCCTGTGCAAACTAGGTAAAAAAGACAAGAAAGCACACGGTGCATGCTATATATCAATTACAGAAAGCTGAAAATTACTATTGGACTTTATTACGTACACACATGCATTGATTCTGAGGTCTCTCTTTCAATCAAACAGAAGCAGGCTGGTTATGGTACTGTTGAAGACTTGGAATGCAATCAATGTCAGACGACTCCTGATCATCATCATCATCATCATCAAGTCCAATTTCATACATCAAAGGAGCCATTTTGGCAGAATCAACGACGGCCTTCCCAAAAGCCGTCGGGAAAGGTACCGCCGGAGACAGATACTCATGGTTGAGTTGCTTCCACGTGTCTTCGATCATTTCGACCACATGCTTCCTGGCTTCAGGGACGTACGACCCGACGTCGTATCCAACGCCTCCCTCGTACTGCAATCAATTTCATCAAATATCATTACCCAAAAATAAAATAAAAAATTATATTTGAGAAACCAACTCGATGTCTCGATCGATATATATTCTGCTTACCGTGGAGGAAACCTCGTCGGACAGGCGCAGAATTTTGGCGACGGACGTTATCAACGGCGGTTCGTCGCTGTCCACGAGGCCCACGTTTTGTTCCGTTAGGCCCAAGCCCAACATGAAGAAGAAGTGAACCAGCAGCAACGGGACTCCAGAAGTCACGATTCCAGTCCTCAAGCAGTCGTCTGATTTTGGACACTCCTCCGTTCTCAACCATCTGGCCTTGACTAGAAATGCTTCGAACAATTTTGCCCACTACGTACGAAATAACAATATAATTAATAGGTTTCGAAACATTGGTCTAGCGATAACGAAGAGATTCGATATAATTTCCATCAGTCTCGTGTACTTACCGATTGTTGAAGTGAGCGCATCGGATTTCGTCCATGTTTTATGTACACTTTGTATCCGATCTGATTAGTCATATGATAGAGAGCCATGAAGCACGCTCTCATGAACTCTGGTAATTTATCTGTCGTTTCGGTGTCCCATCTGCACGCGCGCGAAAGACGCGAGATTCTCGTGAGGTTATCCACTTGCTAGAAGATATTGATGTGACTTGAATTGGACTATCGGCTGCTACGATTGGAATAGGTTTAGACCCATGTAAATTGATATAGTGAAACTGGCTCTCTCTCCCCCGTGGACTAGCTAACACACATGTTAGTGAATCACGTAAATCGTGTGTCGTGTGATTTTTGTTTTCGTATTCTTACTTTCTCGATTCCGGCAATTTCTCGATCCGTATCAGCGCAGTTATAACAATTACATAATGTAATAAACAACATACATGATCGTCCATGAATTACCTTGTAACAGCCTGTGAGAAGAGTGCGAGTACTTCCAGCGATACAAAAGTGTCGAAGATGTCACCAATGAGCTTCACTAAGGCAATGATTTTGGCAAGCTCGACCCTGTAGCCAGAGAATTCAGATCCTGCGAGGGTTGCCATTGCCCACGAGCTATCTTTGACCAGCAGCTGATCTCTCCCAACATTCGCCGCCAAACCAACCTCAATATCCCACCACCTAAAATAAAAGTTTTGATTTAGAAGGGCCAAAATAAAAGAGAGCTATTGTGACGAAACCTTGCCCTATATATTGTGACGAACTTTTTTGTGTACCTGGAGACAGGGGCGGAGCTACATTGTAGCTAGGGTGGGCCCCGGCCCCCCCGGGATTATCCCGGCCCCTAGGTTTTTAAAGATATTTCGTACAAATTTTAGAAGTAGAACATGTTCTGTAAATTATATGATCAAATAGTTATGTGGTCTAATGGTAGCCAACCTTAACTTGTGTATTATAGCACATGGGTTCGATCCACATTGGTTACATAATTTTTTTTTAATTATTTTCGGCCCCCCCGGTCTCGAAATCCTGGCTCCGCCCCTGCCTGGAGAGTTGGTCAAGTTCGTTCTGATGTACCGCCTGATTCATTTTGAGATCCAACTTCGCCAGATCTTTGAGAGTCTCAACGTAGCGACTCTGCTGCTTGCTTGTAATCGTTGCCCCAAAGCTGCTCAAGTAGTCTTTAATCACCAGCCTTGGTATGCTCTTGTGGTACGGATGTTTCAGCACATTGGCGACGGTTTCTTCCGTCGCCAATAGTCCAATGACATCATTAACGACGGAATAATATTGCGACGGCTTGGGGGCTATCCACGAACGTAGCCGACGGGCGCTGAATTCGCCGGCTTCACGCAGTATGTCTTCGCCAGGTGTCATCCACTGGGAGGCTTCGTACAGTTGAATTAATGCTTGCACGTTTTGATGACCTAATAGCCTGGGTTGGAACTTCCCCTCGTCATTCTTGAATCTGTGAAACACATCTGAAAAACATATATTGCCGCGTTTAAGTCACTTAAAAAAAAGGGCTTTTCGCAACCAAAGTACGAAAGTCACTTAAGACAGAAAATTGGTTATTAATGCTCTTTGTGACCAAAAAAAAAAAAAAATTGGTAGCAGAATTTATCGTTATAGTTGTTTTACGAAATTCGGTATATGATAGTATGAACAATGGTTAGTGCAAACTCAACATGCAAAACGAAAGTCTAATGATTTACTATACAAGAATAATATGTTCAACCTGTGCATGCTGAAAAGCTCAACAAATTCGTGGACCCTACATTCCACATTTTATTTGGGATTTGGTTGATGGAAGGCAAATTTATGAGGCCCTTGATACAAAAAGCTATAAATTCATGATAAAAAAACCATCAACACAAACGATAGACTCTTTCAAATCTATAATGCAACAAACCGATGACAAATCCTAAGATTCTAAAAACTAAAATCTAACAAGCAAAACGACCCTAAACGATTTATTCGTTGACAACACGTTGGGATGTTGAGACCCTTACCCGAAGGGATGGAATGACCCTGCTGCCTTAACAAGCGAAAGCTCAAGGAAACCTCGAGAAGCCCATCTTGTCGGCGCCGGTCGGCGGCGGCCGCCATCTTAGTTGCAGAGAACTCATCATGAAGAACAGCTTCGATGGTTTCATGGAAGTGGTAGTCGATCCCCAGCCGCTGCACCGCATCGATCAGTGCCAAGGTCTCGACGGGACATGACATCAACACTTGATCATCTCTCGCCACTGAGTGCTGCCTCCTCGTGAACAGTTGCTTTGCCTCTTTCAGCTTCTGCGCATGTGTTTCCCCCAGGCAGCACTGCACCATCAATGGCTTCTCGCCATTGGATCCGCTGGTAATGTTTTTGCGACCGAATGAGGAGAAACAAGGACGGAGGTTCGTAGAGAAGGCCATGGTCGGGCTTTTTTGTTTAGTGGTAAAGAGGACAGAAAACCAGAGAAGAGAAGAGAAGCTAGTCGTACGTAAGACTTTAGAACATGGATGAATGTACGTACGTGCCAGTCATATATATATATATATGAGATAATTGGCAAGCCGACGAATCACATGCAGTACTCGTGTGTAATATTATAATAATATTCGAATTTCTCAAGTATCATGATTCATGATTAATCATTACCATTTTTTTTGTTTATCTCTTGCTTGAATTTTCCCCTATGGTCAACAACGACTGGCCTTTTTTAAAAGATTTTGATCCTTCCATATTTGTTCTGTAATCAGAGTACCGGATTGATGAATTTGTTTGACCCTTTTTTTCTTTGGCTGGTATTTGGTGACCAAGGGGTTTGCCATATTATATTTGTCTGTATTTTCTCGTGTTCAAATATTCGATATGGGTTTCCATTAAAAAAGTAGCACAGGCCAGATCTGCTATAGTATTTGTCCTTATTTGAATTGATGCTTTTTCATGGCGACAGTGCTAGCTTGGCCTAAGTTGCTAACGGGTGCATAATTTGTACTTATGTAGTATTTTTTTTTGTGGCCGTATTATTTCTTAATAATCATAATGAGTTATTTTTAATCCATCAAAAAACACTAAATTTATCTGTTAAAGAGTCAGTTTGGACCGGCGACATACAAACAGGTTGAGAGCGTGATACAATTTAATATTTTATTCAACGAAAAAGAAGAAAAAAATTTAATATTTTATTCAACGAAAAAAAAAACGCACTATGTAGTATGTAATTACTCCATCAACACAATAGTGTGGGAATGAGTAACTTAAACAAATCAATATTTAAACTAATATGTTTGGTCAACAAATTAGTGCTTCATGATCATTTAGAGTATCCGACTTTTGAACGACCTTCAATTAGTGAGTGTTTATAGAAAAGGTTAGGGTTTTGTTACATCTAACTATTTAAAAGGTCACAATCTCCGGATGTCTTTTTTGATCATGCCTCTTTAATTTGACAATCTCTTGATGATATCTCTCTCAACTTATTGCATGATTTTACTTACACAAATAAGAATGATTTCTTTATTTCACCATTATAAATCTTGTTAGAGCGTTCATATTAATGCAATCGCAAGACTAATTGCGTGCGATGTTCTTATTTTCATTTCAAAGTTTATGCAATGCAACTCAACTTTATTTCATTGCACCTACATCAATGTAATTTACTTGAAATGGCATATATGAAGGTTTAAGTAACTTTATCAAATTAAAAATAATAAATCAAGAGAGAAAAATAAATTATTTATTATATTTTTCTATGTGACTTGCGTCTTCGATTTCATTTAACGCAAACTTGCATCTTCGAAAGTGCACACTACTTTGCTGCAGGCTACCTTTGCAATTACATATAGAGTGAGATGTATGATTAATTTGTAATTGATGTGTGTGCTCTTTGCTCTAGACAAGAGTAGTATAACAATGACAAAAAGTGGAAATAGTTAGCACTGGTTGTGGCCACAACTCAATATCTAACAACATATTATTTAGTCATTTTTCTCTTTCCCAGACCCTGCTTGCTGCTTGCGTTAAGAATTCAGCTTCAATGATGTAGTGAGTAAGTAGTGTCATAAATGAAATGATTTAATAACTCAAGGTGTATAAAGACTGTATGAATCTAATCACTTCCTTAAACGCTTCTTCAAACGAAAGTCAAAAATTTGCACAAATCCACGACATGCCATGTGATTCAAATCAATTACTAAGATTTGTGGACGCGGGAATTTGATCACATGATCTCATGATTAAACCAACTCTAATATTATGTCAAGAAACAATTGGTACCAATAATTCGAATTGTTAATAAGATAATATATATAACCCGAGAGTTGCTTTCAAACAGAAGCAGGCTGGATATGGTACTCTCGCAGGCTTGGAAGGCTATCAATATTAGAGCACTCCTTATCATCATCAAGTCCATTTTCATACATCAAAGGCACCATTTTGGCAGAAACAACGACGGCCCTGGCAAAAGCCGTCGGGAAAGGTATCGCCGGAGACAGATACTCATGGTTGAGTTGCTGCCACGTGTCTTCAATCATTTCCATCACATGCTTCGTGGCTTCATCGACCGACAAACCAGGATTCTCCTTCAAGTAGCAATCCACGTAAGAGCCGTCGTATCCAACGTGTTCCTCGTACTGCAATCAAATGTCATCGTCACCAAAAAATTATACTTGAGAAAGAAAAAGAAGAAAAGAAGAAAAAAAAACTATCGGTATATTTGGCTGCGTTTGGTAAATTGGTCTTGATTTGGTTTACCATGGAGGAAAGGTCGTCGGACAGGCGCAGAATTTTGGCGACGGATGATATCAACGGCGGCTCGCCGCTGTCCACGAGGCCCACGTTTTGTTCCGTTAGGCCCAAGCCCAACATGAAGAAGAAGTGGACCAGCAGCAATGGCACTCCAGAAGTCACGATTCCAGTCTCGAGGTAGTCGTCTGACTTTGGACACTCTTCCGTTCTCAGCCACTTCGCTTCCACTAGAAATGCCTCGAACAATTTTGCCCACTACAAAACCAAATAAATAACAAACATAGCTCTCAAAACATTGGTCTAACGATCGATAATGAAGAGGTTCATCTTTGGGGTTTTTCTTAGTGTTTTTTCGTTGTTGTTTTCAGTTTTGTTTCTTTATTTGTTCTTTTCAACTGTTGGTTGAATTTTTGTCTTATTTTCTTTTTGTCCGTCTCAATAAAAAAAAAATAATGAAGAGGTTCATGGATGAATGATGATTCTTATCAGTGTACTTACTGCTTGTTTAAGCGAATGCATCGAATTCCATCCATGTTTTCTGTACACTTGGTATCCGATCTGATTAGTCGTATGATAGACGGCCATGAAGCACGTTCTCATGCACTCTGGTAATTTATCTACCGTTTCAGTGTCCCATCTGCACACGCGAAAGACATATTGTTGTGAGATTATCCACTTGCTAAAATATGTTACATTCTTGTAAATAGGTATGATTCAAAAATTTACCTAGTAACAGCTTCTGTGAAGAGGGTGAGTTCTTCCAGCGATCCATAGGTGTCGAAGATGTCGTCAATGAGGTATACTAAGGCGATGATTTTGGCAAGATCTACCCTGTACTCAGAAAATTCAGATCCTGCTAGGGTTGCCATCGGCCACGCGCTGGCTTTAACCAACAGCTGATCTCTCCCAACATTCGCTGCCAAACCAACCTCGTCCCACCACCTGGTTTTGATCAATCAACAGTCCATTAACGTTGACTGGCTCATAGAACAAAAAAAAAAAAAAAAGGAAAAAGCTGACTAGAATGCATAGTTATTTGCGGGTAGTAATGATATCAAAAGGGTTTTGGGTTAAAAGGTCAAAGAAAGACAATTAAAATTGAAGTTTCTTTTCGATAACTCGACTCGAGTTATTGATATCAAACGGTTAATGAAATGGTATTAGAGCCTGATGTGGTCAAAAATGATTATCTGTTCGAATCTAATTCTTAATCTTCAATATAAATCGTTAATTTAAATACAATATACGGTGGATATATATATGTGTATAGTTCAAATTCATGAGTTGATGACTCTAGTTTGAGCGAAGCGTGTATAAAATTGATAATGTCAAAAAATATATATTTTTTCAGTATGTATTGGAAGTGGATGATTTTGTTATTTGACAAGGTGGAGTAATTTAGAAGTAATGTTATTGGTAGGTAAGTAGGTAGCTCACTAATTACATGCATATCTACCTGGAAAGCTGGCCAAGTTCTTTCTGATGAACCACCTGGTTCATTTTGCAATCCAACATCGCCAGATCCTTGAGAGTCTCAACACAGTAACCCTGCTCCTTGTTTGTGATTAACGTTCCCCTGAAGCTTCTCAAGTAGTCTTTAATCGCCAGCCTCGGTATGCTCCTGTGGTAAGGATGCTTCAGCGTATTAGCGACCAACTCCCTCGTCGCTAAATGTCCCATGGGATCATATTGCGACCACCGGTCGCCACCTAACCATGAACGCAGCCGGCGGGCGCTAAATTCCCCAGCTTCGTGCAGTATTTCTTCCCCGGGGGTGACCCATTGGGAAGCCTCGTAGAGTTGCATTAGTGCCTCCACGTTCTGATGTCCTAACCTCGACACGAACTTCCCTTCCCGATTCTTGAACTTGTTGAACACATCTGTTAATAGAATAATAAAGCACGTTCTGATCATTTGTAGTCCTGGGAGTAACGAAGTTAGGTTATATGATTATTTATGGAAGGGAAAGGGTTTGGTGGGATCTAAATAATCAGAATATATACCTAATTATATTCTCGTATTTTTATGATTATTTGGGGATTATTCATCTAGTTTGGTGTTTATATATTCACGTAAGACCTATGATTATTTACGTAAGTGAAATTGAGTTTTTTTTTCTTCTGCTCGTATTTTATGGAATTAAATTGGATTTCAAATTTTTCTGTAAAAAATGAGCTGCACTGATCATTATTCATTAATATACACAATGAAATCTATTTTGTTACATCCCAAAATTTTTTAAAAAAATGATTTTACAACGATTTGAATAAATAAAAATATGCATGAATAGACACCAGATTTCGTGAATAGTCATTTTTGTTTGTGTGAATAACCATTAACCAACGCTATTACTTAGATAAACTCCAATATGACGTGAATGAGTAGAAATTTACGTGAATAAACATAAAATTACGTGAACTAGGTGTTGTGACTCTTTAGATGCCATCAAACCTTTTTCCATTGTAATTTTTTTTAAGCTAAAAAACCCTTACCAGAGGTGATGGCATGACCTTGTTGCCTTAACAATCGAAAGCTCAAGGAAACCTCGGAAAGACCATCTTCTCGGCTGCTGATGAACTCATCGTCAAGAACAGCTTCGATGTCTTCCTGGAAATGGTGGTCGATGCCAAGTCGCTGGACGGCATCGACCATTACTAAGCTCTCTACAGGACGAGATTGCTTCCTCTTCGTGAACAAATGCTTTGCCTCCTTCAGCTTCTGGGCATGTTTTTCCTCCAGGCAGCATTGAAGCACTGGTTTCTGATCGCCATGGCGGCTTATGGAGCTTTTGCCACCGAATGAGGAGAAGGAAGACGACGACGAAGGATGGAGGATCATGGAGAAGGCCATAAATAGATGCAAGTCGTAAATGGAACTATGTTATCTTGCTGCTGTACTTGTCGTTAATGAATGTGCTTTGTATTTATAGTTTTGATATGTAGGATTATACGATAATAACAAGCTCGAGAACCATATGGAATATTATTATATATATTGGCCTTGAATGATGCGCTGGCCCACGTTACTAGATATATAATGCATCTGCTATAATCCCACACTAAGATCATGTTATAATTAATTAATTAACTAATTCTGTAGAAACGCGGAAGCCAGTTTTGTTAGTTTAATTTGAAGGGTGAGCGTATACTCATTATACTAATCGGTGTTTAAACCGTATGTGGTGGGTGGGTTGACTGCATGACGTGTTGAAATGATGAAGCTTCGAATGAAATTAGATGGACGGTGAATGCTCTCATTACTTTAAAAAAATATATTTTGCTAGACACGGGTTCGAAATTTGAATCATGTATCGTGTGAGATCGTACTAAAAAAGTTAATGAAGTGTATTTAATTATACAACATTCAAATTACTAGCATATTGATCGGCAGAAGTATTCAAATTACCGTCACCGCTCAAGTATTCTAATAGTACTTTGAAAAATGAATTTATTCCAATAATTCGAATTATTTTTGAGAGAAATATTAGAAACTCTATTATCTAGTTTCCTTGCATCAGCACACTCACCTCTCAATTCTCCCACTCCCATATATAATTATTATTACATTATTATATAACAAGACTGCACTAGTAATTTGACTGCCGATTGACGGTTGACTTCAATTAGGGTGCGTTTGGATAAGTGGATTTTAAATGTAAGGTATTTGAAATATTAGCATTTGAAATGGATGTATTCGAAATATTAGCATTTGAAATACATGTAATTCAAATTCATTGTTTGGATACTCATTTGTAATTTGTTTGTATTTTGTATTTTATGATTTTCAATTTCAATTTTTAATTTTCTGGTCACTTACTACAAATTTTGGTAAATTATAGTTTGGTACCCAAAATTATTTTTTCTTACAGTTTAGTACCTAAACTTTTAAAATTTTACATAAAGGTCCTAAAATTTTGATGGTAAAATTACATTTTGGTACCTTTATATGTTTTGCCTCACACTATAGTACCTAAACTTTTCATATTTTACAAATAGGTCCATTCTTTTGTTAGGAGGTATTTCAAATCACTAGTTGTTGAAATGTATTTGAAGTTGACAAAAAATACACTAGACATGTATTTGGAAATCACCCCATGAATTTGACACAAATCCAAATACCAAATGTAATTAATATCCAAACACATGATTTGGTATTTGGAAATCCAAATCACAAATACCAAATCCAAATCATTGTATCCAAACGCACCCTTACGGTGCTTTAATTCTCCCCCAAAACAGCTGGAGCTGGCTATTTCGGACGGACTCTCTTTTGTCTCTATTTCCTCCACGTGATGAGTTGCTAGTTTGCTACTGTTTTCGTGCCACGCGTACGTTATGTTTCACTCAATTCTGAATTGTCTCCGGCGGGTAGGAATGGCAATGAGGCAGGTTCGGAGCGAGTATCTCGATATCCATACTCGCAGCGGCGAATTCAGAACATAGTAGAGCACTGAGCCGCATTTCATTATAAAACTAGATACCGTAAAAAATCATAGTTTTTACGATATCGATTGTACATGTCGATCTTTTAATGTAGTGAATTCATCAATAATGGAGTCTACATCCATACAAATAGCATACTACTCTCTTTCAAATAAAATAGTTAACCAATCGGCGATAAATTCATTGCTCATTTTGTTGCGCAAATAATTTTTCACATGTTCCATTTTTGAAAAGGTTATCTCCATAGTAGCTGTTGAAGCGGACAATGTCAACAAAAGATTAATCAATCGGCCAATCAATTTGTATTGTGTATCCATCCCTATTTTCACCAGCTGCTCTAGTCATTTTCAAGTGAACAAACCTCATATTTCTTTTAGCTTTTTACGTTTTAGGCTTTTAGAATTTTAGGTTTCATTGCTTGTTTTTTTAGACGAGAATCATTAGAGGTAGAATTTTTAGACTAAATTTAGAGTTATGATTTGAATATGTTCATCTTACTCATTTTCTTAATTATACATAATTTTATTATAAAATAGCACTGGACCAAATGGCTAATCGATAAACGCATAAGGGTTATATTAGTTTCGGATCTAGAGGAGGGTTGGGCCGTGGCCCGAGGTGGCCACCCCCTGGATCCGCCACTGCATACCCGTCCCGTGGCAGGTCGGGTCCGGGTCGGGTAATTTATGCGGAAAAACATTAGAATTATTCGTTATTTTAATTAAAAGACAAAGAAAGAAACCATAATTTGATAAAATGTAGTTAAATTATTGGAGAAATTGAGTTTTCACTCATTTACAACTTTATTATACCTAAAATATGATGTAATAAGAGGAAAGTCCTAAGTAATTTGACTAAGATTACATGTAATTCAGGCAAGAACGGGTCGTGAATGGGGCGTGTCGGTAGGTCGGGTCGATGAGAGGTACCCATTCCCGCCCGTTTACGAGGCGGTTCGGACACGCCCCAAAATAGATCAAACAGGACGGGTAAATCGGGTCAGGTCAAAATTGTCATCCCTACCGGCGGGAATCACTCCCTAGCTATCTCTCAGCAGTATAATCTACCGAGTAATTATTCCTTCAAGGTGCACCATGAAAAATAGTTAGATTGTTGCTTAGGGCACATTGATTGAATAATAGCATCTGATTTTTTTTCTATTAGACTCTCTTTTTTTTTTTTACAAAAGATAATCATATATTGATTTAAAAAATAGGCAATTACATCCTGGAGATCAGCCAGGACTGAAAATCGAACAAACGACTCGTCGTCGGGTACAAAGAAAGGGCCTTTCTAGCCACCAGATGGGTTATCCTATTACTACTCCGACCTACAAATCGAACACTAAACCCCGGATTACTGGACAACCCCAGCACCACCTCTTCCAGAATCGCACCCACCCGGTTGTCCCTAGTATCAGCTTGCAGGATCTTATCGATGACAACCTTGGCATCCCCTTCAAACTGGACATCCGTGAAACCACGCTCCAGACACCAAATAATACCCTCGCGGAGGACAAGCAGTTCCACCATCATGGGGTCATCAATTATCGAAAATTGGACCCCTTTCGCCATTAAGACATCTCGAGAAGGGGTCAGCAAAACCAATCCCCCTGCCGAGTGAGAACCGCTCCTAGTAGCCCCATCTCACATGCAAATAACCCCCGCCTGGACCACCTGCCCCGGTTGGTGCGTTTGAGCGGGCTGAGGAACTTTATCCATCGGAAGGCGCACCCACTCCTCATACTGCTGGGTAAACTGGCGCATCAAAGCAGGGATCCCATTAGACTCTCTCTCATTGTGATTGCTTAGTTTAGTTTTGTTTAGTTTTTTAATTAAGTAATTAGGATTGAGGATTTAAAGTAATCTTTCATTTCACATTGACAGAAGTTCGCTGGGCAGAATGACAGGCCTCTTAAACACGGGCCTTAAGTCAGCTTGAGGAGCCAATGGGCCGATGAATCGTTTGGGCTTTAACCAATGAGAGACAAAATGAAACAGATACTAAATAATTGTTTATGGGCATTGTAGCACCAGCTCCAGGATGCCTGTTTGGTTTGGGTTAATATACCCTAGCCAAAGGTCACCTGTTCGATCTTCGTATTCTCTCTCTCTTATTCCAAAATATCCTCTCTTTTTATCTCTACCCATTTACTTAGATGAACACACGGTTACTACCATTCGGTTTGAATAATACATACGAAGATTTACACAAACCAACATAACTGTCTGCCAAGGGGAGGAAGACCTCTTAAGTTAGGAGTTTAAAATCAACTCTCTCCTTCCTGCCAACCCAATTGAACACCTGGACTCTCAAATCCTAGTTACCTATGAGAAGAAGGTTTAAAAGTTGAGAATATAAAAAATGACAAGCTCACTACAAACACAGAACAACCATCCTTGGTCAATTTGATGCCAAGGAACCTAGTCTCTTCTCATACATCTTCGCCCGGCGGAGAGCATCCACAGCCTCCGCTTGCTTCCCTGCGCGTTTTAAGTTTACAGCTTTCACTTTCTCCGCCTTGATCCGCTCCTCCAACTCGCTCCTTTCGTCCCCAACTGCAACAACAACGCTCTCTGCTGCCTTGCTCGGACTAACTCTCACCGGCTGTGCTTGTTGTGATTTCGGAGTGGGATCATCGATTCCAATTGCTCTAAGGGCAGCTAGAAGCTGAGGATCAAGAACGTCGTCGACACCAACATCATCACTCATTTCGGGTTTGTTGGAATCTTGAGATGCCTCCAGCTGGGCTTCGAGTGCCTTGGCCAGCTCAAACTCGGCTTCTGCCTCTTGTGTCCGGCCTTCTCTTCGGAGCTTCAACGCCTGCCTTTTGTGGCTCAGGGATTCCTGCTGCAACTTGAAACGATCACGCCCCGATAGCTGCTGCTTTGGTGGGGCCACCACACTGGATGATTCAGTAGGTTCTTTTTTTTTAGCAGGGGGTGACTCTTCCTGGGCATGAGTTTCGGGGCTGGGAAGAATCTCTCTCTCTAACAACTTGGCCTGGCGAAGCTCCTCTCGAGCTTCTGCCAGTTTGCCTTCTCTTTTCAGCGCTAATGCTTTCCTCTTTCGGGCCAAAACTTGTTGCTGCACTGAGCTTTCCTCCTCTTGAGAACTCGAACTTGGGACAGAACTCGGCACATGACTGTGATCCTTGCTTCTATCAGTTGCCTGTTCATTTCTTGAGGAACCCACTTGATCCATGACTTTAACACTGCTTGCATTTCCTACTTCTCCCGGTAGTGACACAACAACCGAGTCTTTTGAACCAGCTGCCATCAAGCGTGTTGTCTCAGTTGTATTCGCAGGGATCTTCACATTCTCATGTCGGTCAATCAATGACTCTGGAGTCTCGGATTCTATGGGTCTCGAATCTTCCTGTTCTTCCAACTCGGTCTGCAGTACATTGGCCATTTTCAACAATTCATCTGCTTCTTCAGTTTCCCCTTTACGCCTATGAGCTAAGGCTTTTCTTTTGAGACCCAAAAGCTCTCGTTGGATTTCCCCTTTACTTCTTCGTGCATTATGTGAAATTCTTGAAGTGGAAACAGCTTCGGTTAAGCTATCAAAGTGAACAGAACTAGCAGAAACTTGTACAGATGGCTTGACTTCTGCAACAGCTGGCACAGTTTCACCTTTCCACCCTAAGCTGTTCAGTACTGATAGAAGAGCTGGGTCATGCATATCTTTTTCAGTAACTGCTTCACTATCTTCCTTGAAATCAGATTCAACCTGGGTTTCTTTCTTGGGTTGATCCATATCCGCTATCTGGATCTCCAATTCTTTAGCTGATCTGAGCACTTCGTCAGCCTCATCGGGTTTTCCTTCACGTCTCAGAGTTAACGCCTTTCGTTTAAGTCCCAGAAGTTCCCTCTGTAGTTCACCTCTTGTTTTCGTTGATGTCCTTGTTGGTGGCACATTGGGTCTTGACTGAGTGACTGGAGAAACACTACTTTCCTCTTTCCATCCTAGATCACTTAGGAGGGAAAGGTAAGTCGGGTTGCTCAAGTCTTCTTCTGTTACATCTACATCACCATCATGTGAATTTCTCAAAAGATCTGAATCTTCATACCCCAGGTTAAAGTTCACTTCAACAGTAGTGCTGCTAACTTTAGTAGCATTATCCATCTCCTCGAGCTGTTTCTCAAGAATTTTCCCTTTCCTCAGTTCTTCCTCTGCCTCATCCAATTTCCCCTCCCTTCTCAACGAAAGAGCCTTCTTTTTGGACGACAGAAGCTCTTTCTGGATCGTCATTCTACTCTTAGGAGGAACTACATCTTTGCTCAGGTTCCTAAGTTGGGAAGTTGAAGTTTTTGGAAGAACGGTGGGCTCGCCACCATCTAAGCTCTCAAGGTTCTTTTCAAGCAACTTGGCCTTCTTTAATTGTGCCATTGCCTCAGCCACATTACCTGCTCGTTTAAGATTGAGTGCCTCTTTCTTCAGAGACAGGATTTCTTTACTCATTGCTTCCCTGTCAATGCTGACTTCCACTGCATCACATTCATCGGTCCACCCTAATGACCGAAGAGCTGCAGTCATCTCCGGGTCAACCAGATCATCATCAGTAACTTCAACATTAATATCAAAACCAGTATCATCTGAGAGACTATTGAAATTGAACCCAAGGTCTGGCTGATCGTAACTAGAGAGCAGATCATCATCATCTTTCCCACCATCCATGCCACGAATTAGTGCAGCGATCTCATCATCAGAATCTTCAGCTGCACCACCAAGCAGTTCCTGCTCTTCAAGTTCCTTCTCTAAAATTTTAGCTTTCTTGAGTTCTTGTTTGGCTTCGTCAAGCTTCCCTTCACGCTTCAGCATGAGAGCCTTTTTCTTAAGAGCAACAACCTGAGATTTGTCAATCCCACCAGCTCCTCTTTCTTTAGTATTCTTTTCAGATACATTTCCAAGAAGAGAATACAACTCTCCTTCCAGAGTCAAATTGGCAGTCTTTTTATCCTTTTCCTGGAGATCCATATCAGGCAATCCTAGGTCTCTGAGTTCAGAAAGAAAATCATCCTTCTCTTTCGTCCCTTGGTCATGGAGTCTACCTTTCTTTCCAGAATCCCCAACCGAGCTTACAGAACTCATACCCTTCCTACGGTTTTTCCTAATGGTTAACTCCAAAGCATCAGCTTGCCTCTCTAGTTCCTTCCCCCGCTTAAATGCCTTCAAAGCTTCATCCGATTTACCCTCTCCTTTCAGAATCTTATACTTTCCCTTTTCCTCCACAGCCCGTTTTCTTAATTCCTCAGGAGTTGTCTCCTGGTTTACATGATTATCACCATCAACCGAGTAACTTCGACTAATTTCTCCACCATGATCCATAGTGCTAGGCCCTCTTGTAGTCAGGCTCGAAGCACTACTACTACTCCCTAGAATCTGATTCAAAACTTCATCCTCATCTCTCGATGAGGATTTCGAACTCGCTCCTAAACCAAAAACGAGAGCTAGCTCATTCAACTGTACATAAAGTAAACAAGCACAACAAGAAATCCAGAGAAAGGTTTTTATTACCTTTGCCCGCCCTGTTCTTGTGACCATGGCGGAGCTCGAAGCGCGCGGCTTCCTCCAGCTGCTTGCAAGGATCGCAAATTCGCACTGGGGAATCGCCTTGGCCTCTCAGAACCATCCTCTGCTGCGTACAAGTCCCGCAAAACAATCCCCCGCATCTGCGGCAGTGATGCTGAAAATCGAAAGGCGGAAAAAAAGAAGTCATCGATTGAAAGTAGACGAAATCGCGATCTGGAAGTTAGAGACAGAACGAGGGACCAAGAAGAAGAAGAAGAAGGAGAAGGAACCTTGCGATTGATGAAGGTGAACTGAGAAGCGCAGCCTTGGCAATGCGTAGCATCGACAACCCAATTGTTTCCTCTCTGCGAGGGCTTCGGCGGTAATCCGATCTTCTCCAACATCTTCCTCCCTCTATCTCTTGAGTTACCTTACTCTCCGACTAAATTGATCGGGAATCGGATGCGAAGCGAGGGAGATTGGAATACGAAAGGCGCGAATTCGATAGCCGGCGATTTTGCTCAGCTGAATCTTCTTCTTCTTTTCGCCGGACTTTCTCGACAACAGATTTCAGAGTGAGAGAAGAAGACTTCCGTTTGCTTTCGTGGTGCGGCGACGTGTATATTCGTCACGTTTTATTCCGCGGGAGCCGACAGTTAATTTTTTTTAACAGATACAGTGGGCTTCTGGCTAGGCCTACATGGATATACGGTGGCCCACAGTTGTTTCACTTTAATAACGGGTCCAGACCGAAAATTGAATGGCCCAAATATGCATCTCTATTGTTTTAGGCCCAAGAATAGTTTGGCTATTAAGCTTCCTGCACAATCTCATATATTGGATGGATGTGATACATTGTATGAATAATGTCATCCAGAAATAAGTGCAAAGCAATCCTTGAAGTTGTCAGTTATCGTCGAAAAAGTCCTTATATTTGCACTCTCTTGTCCAGAAGTTGAGTTCTTACCTGGAAACGGTCACCTTCGAGCTCGTCGGGGTAGAATAAGAGATGAGGTTGTGGTAATTGTTGATTTGTGGGTATTTCGGTTGTGCTCTTATAAACACTAGTACTATTAAGTATTAACCTTGTAGAAGAAGGGAAGCTGAACTGATTGAGTTGTTGGTTCGGCACATGTAAGATAGTGTATTACATGCCATCAAGTAATTGGTGCATAAAATGCTTGAGTAGCACTACCAATCTCATCTGGACTGAAAGCTAACAGTTTCGAAATTTGTCTGACAGCAGCATCACTCATCTACGTGGTTCTTCCTATAGCAAAAAGTATTAACCTTAACGAGACTCTGTCATGGCTTACTAAGCCGCAACCCAAAGCTAATAAATGCTCCTTCCACAACCCAATGAAATTTGGAGCAATGAAGCAAAAATTAGGATTTCAAGGATGTCTGTTCGAATTGGAAACAAGTGCAAATTGAAACCCTCAAAACAAGATTACAACACAGGAACTAGGGCCGCATTTATTACAGACAGCCTCTACTAAAAAGAGCAAAGGAAGAACCAAAGCATAACAGGTACATACGATTTTCCCATGTTGACCTATAGAGAAGATTTGAATGCCTCGATCCCATTCAAGAAATGTACAAATGTCCCTGTCCCTTTGTCCCTACTTCTATCAAGCTAGTGATGGCAATTTCAACCCGCCCTGCGGGTATTACCCGACCCGCAGTAGCGTGGGGCGGGGCATGGGTATCTACTTCCAACCCGCCCTGCCCCGCCTCGTTCTAGACTCATTTTATTTCAATTTCTTACAATACCTATATATATTTCTCCTATTTTGACTTTTCTTCAACTAGTTAGAGTCGATCTTTCAACTTGTTAGACTCAATTATCCATTCTATTATCAATATTTTTCATTCTTAAAGTGTTTTTCCCCACTTTTTATTGTAAAAAGTAAAATTTACTTGTATTTTTTTTGAACAACATGTAAGAGTGGGTCGACCCGCCCCACCCGTACCCGCGCGGGTTTTACCCGCCCCGATCCGTAGTAGTGTGGGGCGGGGCATGAGAATTGAGGTACCCGCCCCGCCCGCCCCATTGCCATCACTATATCAAGCTCTATAACTAAATGTAGTTATGTGCAACGATGATCGACGTGGCTAAGTATTTTTGCAAGGTAAATTATGGTCATTGTAAAGATCGATTACATATTTACATGACTCGTATATGTACTGAAAAACGAGTTAAAATATATGATTATTTTATTTAAGGATATTTTTTATATGTTATATTCTCAATAAATACGGTAACATAGTGGGATTTGAACAAAACAAATTCACGTACAAGGCTAATACTTTTACGTACCATTAGGGCACATGCCAAACAGGGGGGGAAATGTTGCTCTCAGGGACTCATGTTCAAGTTCTATGATTGTACAAATTCTTGGTTTTGTGAGCACGCCATTTTTTAAATGGACTTATCTTCTGCCTTCTTGGTCGCCATAGCTTCAAATGTTGTCGACTTACTTCTGTTGTAATAGCAGCTTCTTGACATTCCATTGCTACAAGACAACTTGGATTGTTGAGCCATGAACGCATTGACCGCCGCCATTGATGGAAACCTCGGATTATGAGCTAATTGTCTTAAAGCCTCTCCAGAGAGCTTCCCCCTGTTCAGTGCACTGCAAATTCTCATCCTTTCATCCTTCCCACATAACTCCACATGTCCCTATGAGAGCAAAACAAAAAAAACACACACACTTACATAGGATTTAAAAAGGTAAAGTTAGAGTAGATCCTAGCAAAGTTGCCAAGGGGGTTAATTCAAAAAGGTTTACCTCAAGGTACATGTCAATAGCTTGATAAAGTACGTCACTTGATTCTCTTCCCGAATCCGGCAGAATCGTCAACAAGGCTAAGAACTTGTTAGTCTTCAATCGAATGTCAGGAGCTACTTCTCTAATATAGTTGTCAAACAAGTTGACAACTTTCTTCAATCGAGTTGGCGATACCCAACCTTCGATCAGAAATGCCTTGACTAGCCTCATCGCCAAATCCACATCGTACACGTGACGTTTGTTTCTCTTCCTTCCTCGGTGTGGAACAAGCATCAATCGGTCCAACGTGGCTCCATCTAGCCGCAATCCAATCAAAATCTCCAACTTCACCCTCTGGCACGACCTGATCTTGGCTCTCGAACGCGAAACGACTCGTAGAACGTCGAACAAACCCTTGCAAGACAGAGCACTCCTGTCGAGCATCGAGAACATGTCGACTGCAGTCTCCATATTCTTGACATCTACATTCGGAGTCGAAGTTGATCCAACATTAGACTTGAGGTGAAAGACAACAAACCTGAAAATGACCCAATGGTCCAATTTCTCAGCCACCATCAGCCTCACTAATTTGACAAACAAATCCGGTTTTAAAAACACGAGATCTTCAAACCACCAATTCCTCGACGAATAGTAGCTTCTGAAACTAGTTGCAGTACTACTAGAGCTGGTTGAGCCATCGGACGAGGAACTTGTTGAGGAACTCGTCACGACAGGCAGCAAGATCCTTGCTACGATGGATTCCATCACTTTCCTCAGTATGAACGAGGAGAATCTCGAGTTGGAAACAGAATCTAACTGGCACTGTTTCAGACCCGAAACAAGTTCCGACCAGGTCCAGTAACTGATCTCTTCAACATACTTTTCCGACCCGTCGATGTCAATCTCAAGAAACTGAGTGGCGCAGTGCAAGATGACGAAATTAGAGGGAGTGATTGGGAATTTTCCATTTCTGTAGCAGAATCTTGTCACCAGCTCGAATCCTTCTGCCCCTCCTGGGAATTCGTCGAAAATGACCTTCAGCTGGTTTGGTTTTTGACGAGTAGTGTTGCTGAATAACCGGCTCAGTTTGGGAGAGAAGGATTCCATGATTGACTGCGAGTAAGACAAACAGATAATGAGTAATGAAACAGGGGAAACAGAGCAGTAGGAAACTGTTGTACTAGTCACCTTGTCAAGGATGAAAACCTCGTCGCCATTAACGTCTACTTGAAGCTCTTCATGGCGAGCTTCCATTCTCTTTGAGTTGAAAGAGACGAAACTGAAATGTGGGTTTTGTTTGGAATGTCAAACTGTGGAAAGGGTATTTGGTTGATTTTCTGCCACTGTGGCTTGCCTTTTTGCCGTTACTTATGGCGTCGATTTTTAAGTGCTAATGGAAACGAAAACTTCGGCCTTGAAACTTCTTTCTTTCAGTTTCAGACTGAAACTTTCAGTGGAATTCTAACTGGATTCCACCGCGTAAAGTCCAATAAGGTCAAAAAGCTCGTCATTTTTTATTTGGATGATGGATCACAGTTGACTAAATGTTAGGCCTAGGCCCACTACAGATTACAAAGTGGTTTGGTGGCCTATAATAAAGGCTCAAGTATGAAACTACTATTTGAGGCCCAACTAAAACAGTAAAACTTGTAGATAAACAATTTATTGATCCTAGTAATTGGGCCTTACAGTTAGGACGTGGAACAATGGATCTTATCCGGTTTCATCACATACACACCTCACCTCCAATGAAAGTTTGTACATTGACATAACATCTTGCAGTTAACTCAAACAAACATTGAATTATATTGTTTTTAATATACAAAAGCAACAAGTGAGAGCTCTACCATCACACTGTTTTTTCATATCCGTAAAAAAAATTGTTGATAGATCAACTGAATATCAAGATTAGATAGACTCTTTATTCGTAGCAACAAGCATGATTAACTTATGAAATGAAAAACCTTTCTCAACATATTGTGGAAAAGCCCAGTAACAATACAACATAGACGAACAAGAGAGACAAACACGAAATCTCAAAAACACGAACTCAACATACGTGCACTATCGGTTATTTTTCCCCACCATACAACGTTCACTAATATCGTGACTGATCAAGAGGACTCGAGCTTGAGAGGGTGAACAAGGAGAGACAGAATCTGCTTCTTATGATGATGTTTGTGGTCTTGCCCTCCAAACCCATCGCCATGTTGGTACAAGTTATGGGCCACACGAGCCATGTTGGTGGTTATGTCCACGAATAGCCCGGGAGTGATCATCGGCGGCTGCCGGCCAAAGCATTGCTCGTTGATTTTCTTCCACACTTTGGTTATCAATCCTTTGATGTGATCCTTGGCTTTCTCCTCCGTTGTATTGGCTTCACGCATGTAACAAGCTATTGACGAGGATGCCACTTCCCCTCTCTCTTGCTCTACCTACAAATCACAAAACGCGATTCATATATAAGACGAATCGATTCGACCCAAGTATGGTTCGATTCGGTTTGGTAAATCGAAACCGTAAAAAAATCATCAGAATTCGAAACCGAATTAGCCAACTGCCCAAAACCGAAACATAATAAGTAGTTACCTTGGAAGTTCCAATGTCGTTGCATAGGCGAATGATGAGGCAGACGTTGTGAATGAGATGGTGATGATTTTTCTCCGATAAGCCTTTCATTCCCCTCGTCGTGTTACTGTTTAACACCGAGAAAAACGAGTGGACGGCGATGACTGTGCCGGACGACGAGACGCTGCCGTTGGTCAGATACTCTTTTAGCGACGGGGTCCGTCCGCCACGGCACCATTTTGCTTCCACTAGCATTGCTTTGCAGAAATCTCCCCACTAATTACAAGAAACAAAAATATTTGAGGAATGATTAATTAAACACGTTTTTAAAAGAGTATCATTGATTTATTTGATTTAATTACCACTCTTTCCAGGTGAGGCTGCACATGGTCCTCGCCTTTCTCGTTTTGGATCTCAACTGAGATTTCTTCTGTGATGTCAGTTAGAGCTTGGAAGCACAACTTCATAGGTTTAGGCAGTTTGTCCACTTTCCTTGCATTCCGCCTGTTTATTAATTAGTGATCAAATTGTTAAGAAAATAATGTTATGCACACCCAATGCATTTGAGAAAATAAGTGTTGTAGATGTCCGAGTGAGAATTATATTTTAGCGGGATCCGAAAATGATCGAATACAATATGTCCTAATGATAAAAGGTAATTTTCTGTGATTAGGGGATCCATAATTCAAAATGTAAAAACTTCATCTTAAAAGTTCATAATTTTTAATGTGTGTTAAGTTTTCAAGTGGGATTGATGAACCCACAATCTCTAACAAGCTCTGTCAATGCAAAATTCATTCAACAATCTACCTAATATGGTGTGTAATTGATGGTGTGCATGTGACACGACGTCAAAGTGTGTAAATGTTCCCAAAAAAAATACTAAAAAAAATATATCAGTCTCTAGCTTGTTCCAAACAACAACTTTGCTTACTTTTCAATGGCGGCTGTAAAGTGTTTTAGCTCTTCTATGGAGCCATAAACATCGTAAACATCATCCAAGATCAGTATCATGATTATAATTTTCGTGAGATGTATTCTGAAACTGCTAAACTCTGGCTCGACTGCTAGCCCCACGGAACACAGGAAGCTCTCCACAATTCGATCCCTCGTGAAGTCCAGCCTTTCAATGAGACCAAGATCCTTCCACCACCTATATGATCAACAATATTCTTCTTAATTATCTGAATTCAAATCCTTTCAACAATGTAGTCACATGCCAACCATACACTAATGTTCGATATATGAGACATTTCGTACACCACGTTACCTGGCAATCTGCCTCAAATCCTTCTGCAGTGCGGATTGGACCACGTTGAAGTTGACCTTAGCCAAGTCAATCAAAGCCCTGTCCACCTTCTTCCTCTTCTCGTGGACCTTGATATGCCATTTCACGTCGAACCACTGTACGCGCCAGTGGATTGGTAGCTCCAGAGCGTGGGCCACACATTCTGCCAGGTCCTTGTCATGATGAAGTAATAAGCTCGGATAGCTGCTCTTCAAGATTCGTGCTGAGAAACGATTGGCTTCTTCCATGATATCTTCATGCTCCAGTCCCAAATGTGAAGCCTCAAATAGCTCCACTAGCCCTAATGTGTCCCCGCAGCACTTGCTTTCCATGAAACTCCTTGTGGGTTTGTCCACAAACTCACTGAAAATGTCTTGAACAAAGAGCAAAAAGAACAAAGAAAACAAGTTTTCGATCACCATAGCTAAAGTGTGTTTATTGCCTTCCATTAGCTAAAACCCAAAGTTAGACATGAATTTGGTTACGTACCTTGAGAAACATGATAACCATGTTGTCGGAGGAGCCTGAAGGACAGTGCACAGAAATGGAGACTGTGTTTCATGTGGGAACTCGGCTTTCCAATAGCAAATGACACAACGTGATCAAGACCTTCTTTTATTTCATCCTCGAAGAAGCTAGCTAACCCTAGCTTCCTCACGCTGTCAACGAGCTCCAGCTTAGCCACCAAATCGTCATCTGCTACTACTTGTGCAAAGATGAGCTTCGCTTCCTCTTTCAACTTCTCAGCTCGTACCTCATATTGCCTAATTTCCTGATTTTTTTTTATAATACAAATAGAAGAGGATCACACAAACGAATCAAAGTTTTCTTCAAGATGCTTTCCACCTTATGAAAGAAAGAAAGAAATGTTTAGATTATTATTTCACAAATAATAATAAAAAAAATCCAAAAGAACACGAACATTCATTCAGCTATAACATGAGTAGAGGACATGTACGAAACAAGAACATTATGATGATAGAAAATAAAACTGAAATACGGAATCAATGTATACATACTTGGTCTTTGGGCTTGTAATTGGCCGACCTCCTCAAATCATGCTTCGTCATATTGGTGATTTGGTAGTCTCTCTCCCAATCAAACCAAATTCTTTCTTTTACTTTCTTCTTATAGAGATGCTTGTGAATCATATACTATTACTTAATTACTTATATAGGGAGTTAGGGACCCCAGGTGCCTGGGAATTATGAGCTGAGACCACCATGTTATGGTGCTTTTTACTTGGTCCTTGCAACTTTAGATTCCAACATATGAGGACTGCGACCTAGTCCAGGCATTGAAATTTTGATGTCCCATAGCATCTTTAAAATTCTATATAAAAAAATTGAAAAATATCTCGAGTGGCAGTGTGCACAATTCGAACACAAGATCTTCAAACGATGAGTGAGTCTGATTAGGTCTTAAGTGGTTTGGTTGGTCAATAGTTCGTTGGATGAGGGACAACAACGCTTATGTGCAGGTTGAAAAATAGTCTTTTGCTAATTAAGACAGTTGTTTAAATTAATAAAAACCTAATTGAATGCAAGTAGGAGTGGATACTATATGTGACCAAGATGAAGAATCAGATGATCATGTAGTCTTTTCGAAGTGTGCATATAATATAACACGGAAATCTGATGATATCCAAGTTCACATTGTATATTTTGCAAGTATGTTTCTTTTACGTGGTTTGGCTCAAAATATGTTTACCCTTCTAGATTTATTTAAACAATTTCAAATAATTTTACAAAATATATGTCGCGCTTCTTTAAATTATCATGCGCGAGGATGCATTTATCCAAACTAGCCACACATAAAAATCTCACTTTGGATGGAACTTTTGAGGGCCAAAAAAGTGCGAGTTACTTTTAGATATTTTGTCAAACAACTTTCATTCATTCAAATATCAGTTGAGTATAAGCTAACGAAGACAATACCCGTTGGAAATTTGGCTGCCTCAAATAATAATCCATCTGAAGTGCGGATTGGGCCACGCTGATGAAGTTGACCTTAGCCCAACCAAACAGAGTCTTGTCAACGTTATTCTTTTCGCTCGTGGGCCTTGATCAGCCCACTGATCACTTTCGAACCACTGTACGGGCCAATGGAATAATTGGTACGTACGTAGAGCTAGGGCTGCAAAGGAGCAGAACTATTCGCGAGCGGTTCGGCATTCGATTCGAGAAGCTTGCGGCTCGTGAAGCTCGCGAGCTAGCTCGATTCGGTGGCTTGTTGAGCTAAACTCGTGAGTTTGCTCGTTTAGAGCTCATGATATGTCTCAACATGTGGCTAGAGAGCCAACTCGATTACCGAATTATGGACGAATTAATCTATATCTTATGATTTTAAATCATATGGTTGTTAAATTATATATCTCACCATATATAAAGTTTAACACATTGAGTATGTGAGCAAATATATCTTATTTTTTACTTTAAAAAGAAATTATGTATCATGGATTGCTTCGATACTATGAAATAACATGATTTGGAGTAGTTAAAATGTATTAACTAAGTGATATATGATACCAACAAAGTATAATATGAGATTAGCTAACAAAATAAATCATATGTATCATGATTTGGAGTAGTTAAAATGTATTAACTAAGTTCGAACTCGACTCGACTCGTCAATAAACGAGCTGAGCTCGAGCTCGACTCGTTTATTAACGAGCCGAACTTAAGCTGTGATAAAGCTCGACTCGATTTGGCTCATTTGCAGCCCTACGTAGAGCCTGTCAGTATTTTGTGAAATGGTACCGAATAGATGGTTTGATGGGAATATTTTTTTTATTGGTGTCTGATTGATAATGCGATTTTTAGCTCTATGAAACATTTGAACCCAAAATATCATATCTTACTAATTTTTTCGGTTCACTGTCGAGTACGGTTTTATAATCGATTAGACTTTGGAGCGTGCATGGGCCATGCATACACGTTCTGCCAGGTCGTTTTTGTGATAATAAGGCTTGGTGGGATAGCTGCTCTTCGAGACTGTGGCTGAGAAACGATTGTCTTCTTCTTCCGTATATAATATCTTCCTGTCGTCTCGAAACCCGAATGCGATGCATCATATAGCTCCCACTCCACTACTAGCCCTAATATAATATCTCCCATGAAACTCCTCGTGAGGTTGTAAAATTTGATAATGTGGAAAGGAAATAAAATAAAAATATATTGATTTATGTGATGTTCTAGTTTAATATGAACGAGACTACTCTAGAGAGAATTTGAAGCTCTCAAAATAGTTTTATTATATCTCTTCTCTCTTAAGTTCTGCGGCCAGTACATTAGGTTTTTAACTTTTTATATCCGAAACACAAACCCTAAATTCCGATACACAGGCTACCCGGAATAAGGAGGAAATTACCGAGTGATCCTTAATAAATGAATAATTAAGAATCACTACAATGGTTAAGCTTCATAAAGCCATTTTATTTTATCGAACACAAATGCTCAACAAAGATATTAAAATCTCCTCAACAGAAAAGAAAAGAGAAAACACCATAATAACACAATAATTGTCATCTTGTCTCAAATTCAACCCAAACCGATGTCGCTTAATCATCCTCGACAGCGCGCACAATCTCCCATTCTGCCTTTGCCTCACTTCAGAACACCTATACCTTTGAAGTACTCGACGGTTTCATCGTAGATCTCTTCCAATCCATGCTGGAAACTGAATCCCTCTCCGACCAGCTTCTCCGACGAGATTCTTAGCTTCGCCTTCTCCGGAAAATCACCAAACCTTCAAGACAATATATTATTAGTCTTCACATAAACACTAGAACCAGATCAGACCATAAGAATATCATCGACGACGGTCGTAAAGCGGTAACGTCAAACCCCGCAAAGCCTTTTACTAAACTGGTCAACTCATAGATATTTGTAAGGCTTTTGAATGTTGGGCCGTGGGCTTACTCTGTATGGACATTGTACTGTGGATATCGGGCCTTGAGGAAATGGGCCAGCTCGACAACGCTGGTGTTGGCAGCACAGCAGATGAACCGGCCGGCGGCGGATTCCTTCTCGGCGACGAAGACATGGGCGCGACAGACATCCTCGACGTGGGTGATCGAGATGGAACCCGACAACATTTGCATGCCCTGAAGCCCGTTGATGAGGAACTCGTTCCCTGCACATTTGTACATGTCACATTTACAGCCTTTTCCAAGACCAAAGTATTCTCCATTTCATAATACAATCTCCATATTCTTTTTTAATTTTGTGCAATGTGAACTGAACCGTTCTAACTTTAGGTAAGGCACGATAATCCTTCAAATAGAACGAAGATTGTATACATAAGACTATTATACAAAAACGATATTTGGCTATTATACAATTCGTCAAGCAAATCAATGTGAAACTAAAGTTGATTTGAATTTCATACATAGTTTTACTCTTATTTAATGTGATCACTTGAAAATAAAGGGCCAAACGAGATTAGGTTAAATGTATTATCAAGTCGAGTTTAGTCCTAATGTGATAAATAGGGAACGAGTTAGCTTGCTAACTATAAGGGGGTCAGCACTATTATAACCAGATGTGTAGTCATTATTTTTACAATTTAGACGCAACAATAATTGTAATCATTGTTTTTTAGTTGTGATAGTTGTTTTTTGCACTTGTAGGCTACAACTCTGACGCGTGCTACCCGGTCGAGATATATCGTGATAGAGAAAGAAAGAAAAAAAAGATAAGGCAATTATTTTGACTATATTTAGTTACACCAATATTTGACATCTCAATAATGACCAAATGCGAGTAGCGCAAATGATGAAAACCCACCTGTGAGTAAGGAGACGGCCAGATTAATGCTGCTAGGAGTATCAACCGTCAGAGGACGGCCGGCGACGAGAGAAGGAATGACGGTGACCAGATCAATGTTGTTTTCTTCAGCAAATTTCCAGGCTGCCCTCTCGGCAAGTGTCTTCGAAACAGGATACCCCTATACAAATATTACCCTCTCTATGAGACCCAACATTATGATGAAACGGTAAAAAAAAAAATTACTGTTGTTCTTAAGAGTATTTATGTAATAAAATTTACCCAAGTTGGAGGCTTTTCTGCAGTTAGGAACTCGACGTCGGTCCAGTTTTCCTCGTTCAAGACTAAATCCGTCTCCTTCAGCTTGTTGATCGTGACGGCGGCGGCCGACGAAGTTAGGACGACCCTTTTCACCGTTTTGGCTTTGACGCATGCTTTCAGGACGTTTTCCACTCCTTGGACCGCCGGCTTGATCATATCATTCTGTTTTGCATAGTGCAATTACAAATTTACAAGCATTGCACCCATTTTTTATCTTTTATGTAATGTTGGACTATATAAGATAATTACGATTATGATAATTTTGAGCATGTACGAGAAATGCAATGTATTGTAACGTTTAATGTTAATCGTAACCACATATGTTGTTTTTTTTTTTTCCAACTTACCTCTGGGTCCTGAGAAGCAAAATTAACCGGAGTCGCAACCAGGAAAACGAAGTGGGAACCCGCAATCGGAACATCAAAACTTTCCTCGTCGGTTAAATCTGCAGCAAAAATTTCCAGGTCACCCAATTCTTTTAGCGGCAGAAGGTGTGATATTCTCTTCTTGTTATCTGTACACACACAAAAATAATAAAAAAATGCACCATTCATTAAAAAGGAAGAACATTCATAAAGAAACGATTTGGTGAGACGTGCCACAAGACCATAAAAAAACAAACATGAAATCAACATATTCTTAAACTAAAACAACAAAAATTTACTAAGACGAGCTACGAACCGGGATCTCTAACAGTGGTTCGGACAACATAACCCTTCTCGAGCAACAACTTGACGAGCCTAGACGCCACGAACCCCGTCCCGCCAATCACACAAGCTACCTTCTTGGTCTCCGGATCGGCAGTGGTAGTAGTCGTCGCCGCCATCGGCCTATTCCTTTCACCGCCGGGAGAGGGGGAAAATCAGTAGCAAGATCTTTGCTTGATTTCACGGCCAAATGGACAAACGTTTCCACCTTTTTTTAATAACGACATAATAAAGTAGGGGTGACGGTTTTCAAATGGGCCGTTACACCTAATAGTCGCACCAAATAAAAATTTTGGGAGAAGGTAAGCACGAGGAATCAGGCGCCACCAACTCAATTTTTTGCTCCCCTGGTTTTCATGGCTGGAGGCTGATAATATATAAGGAAAGGGATACATATGCTTTCTGTTTATGGAGTTAATTTGTGGTATATTTAGTTCCTTTGGTGGTGGGTTTGGTGAGTTATCACACTCGGTGAGAATGAGAGCAATTTAATGCTAATCAAAATTAACCTCTAACCGTTATGCTTTCGATCCCGCCTAATCTTGTATCAAAGGATGTAGGTTTGTCTCGCCTGCCAAGTGCCAAATACCAATATTGTAGAAGTGCTAGTTTTATTTGGAGTGAGCTCTCTTTGTTACTGGCTTTAGTTAGTTGTAGATTGGGGATAACTTAACAGAAATGCGTCAAGATCACCCATCAATCGTTCTTTATGATCCCAGCGTGTTTTCTGGATATTTCATTGTTTGGCGGGAAGATTTAAGTGTTGCATTTGAAAATCGAACCAAAGTTAATAAGTTGGTGGATCTTTGGTACATTTTTATTGAATTGATTTTCAAATATCACGTAGAACGGAGTGACTAGACACAAATTTTTAGCTGAAAAAATTAGTGTAATTTCGGTGTATCATTGACTTTTTTTTGTTGTTGTCAATGATAGTGCAATTTCCTCTATAAATTCTCTATATTTCCAAAAAGTCCCACGTTGAACATAAATTGATGAAGATCATTGCGTGGACTTTAGAGGTATCAAATGGATTGGATTCATGTATTGGATTGGTCGATTGACTCAAGGATACAAGTGACATCTACACATTGAATAAATATATAAATTTTGAAAATTTTAGATACTAAAATGGCATAAAACATTCTCGGTATCGAAATGTTATTTTCAATGATATTTTTCTTTAAAAAGTTCATTTTAAGTACCAAATTGTAAAATATAGACTAAGCTGTAATTTGCCAATTCATGGATCTATTTGGATTTGAATCAAATAAATTAAATTTAAATGAATTAAATTAATTAAATATTTATGTGGGTGAATTGGATTGAGATAATGATTGAATACAATATTTTCACATGGTCTTCCAAGAAAATGAGCTGGTAATTGAAACTGTGGGACAGAACGATCAATAACGCGAAGAAAATTTAGTTAGAATACAATCGAGCTCGTTACAAAAGCCCGATAGAAACGAGCCCAAATGGTCGACTGAAATTCTCTTTTGGAATGAACGGCTACTTGCATAAGCACAACAAAAATCATCGTCACAACTGATTCTCAGCATGTAATTTTCAAGCACAGAACATACTTTTTCCTTCAATTCCACAAAGCAACCAATAAGCGTTTTTCTTTTCAATGTAATCTCCCCAATGAATCATGCTACCTCACCATTAATCCTTATAGCACAGTCTATGCAGAGTCAAATGTTAACCAAGTGAAGAGTAATCTCTAGGACTTCAATCATTAAAATGAAGTTCTATCCATCTGTTTCTTGTCACAGTTTGTGACAGAAACTTTTCATTGAGAAATGGCAATTAGGGGGAAAACATCCAACTTTCAAGGTCTACAAATCACCACAAAGCAAGGGAGGAGAGCTTTAGGGTCAAGCAAATAAAGCTCCTCAACACTTGAATGCTGACCGATTTTCCCAGCAACCGAATCGAACCCAACGGACCGACTCCCTATCATCATCTCCTCAACATTCTCCACCGGTTTATGAACCCTCCCGGCTATCACTCTGCACAGAACCAACGCCTTCCTCCTCCCACAGTCGCCACTCGCCTCCTCCAACGCTCTCTTGCTAGTTGAAGCAGTGAAAACACCGGCAGCATTCCTCCTATCCAGAGAGAATCCACGTCTCAGAATCCTACACACCCCACATTCCTCCGCCCTGCAGAGGATTGACGAAGACGGGCCATTGGTCGTTGTTGTGCCAAGAGAACATGCGACTGTCGTGCCATGGAACCGCAACAGCTCGTTGCCATCGGCGAGGCAGCGAGGGTGCTTCGTCAAAAGCTTGGTGGCTCGGAGCTTGACCTTCTCTCGGTGTTGCTCGAAGTGGGAGAGAGTGGTTCGGGTGTTGTTTACCTTGAATACTCGTTCTATGCGGATGGGGTTGCTCTCGGATTTCGGCCAGCTTGTTCGGAAGATGATTTCCACTATTCTCCTTGATGAGTCGCCATCTATTAGCTCACTAACTGTGAGAAAAGGAAAAGAACACTCGGATGATCAGAGCAGAACTCAGAAACCCAATGATCCTACATCCAGATCAAATTGAAGTTGACATTTATATTCCCATCCAAGTAAAGTTCAATTTTGATTCCAAAATCCGAGACTTTTCTTTACCTTGTTCCATTTCCAATGGATCTTTTAACTCGAAAGGCTGGGAAGAGCTCAGATAAAATGGGATTTATCTAACCTGACCAAATTGAGACTATAACATAGTATGGAATTTCGATTCAATCCTATAACAATGAAGTCCATCAGATTCCTGACCAGACCAAACCGTAATTCTATCAAATTGACATCCAGAAAGTGGAAAATATGCCTCCAACAAACAGGAAAACAGAGAAAAAATGCAATTCACTTACTCACCAGCATGGTCGGAGACTTGATGCTCTTCAACCTCCTCCGCCTTCTTAAACTGCTTACCGCACTTCCTGCAAGTCAGAGTCGATACTCCATCATCACAATGGCCATCACTCCTGAACCGAGAAGGCTTCTCTTCGCCACCGCCATAACCCAGTGAAACCGCCGGTACCTTTCTTCGAAGAATCTCGGGAGAGGTCAGCGCCACAGGACTTGGATGAGAGTCATGAGACAACATTGTTATCTTGAGCTCAGCCGTGGTATCACTTAGCACTACTTCATGAGTCACAGGGTTGAGGAAATCTCCGCTGCCAAGAGACCTCGGGCTGCAAGCAAGAACCTTACGATTGTTATCATCATCAGAATGCCGTTTGCTTCCATGAATGACATCTCTAAGATTAGACAAAGATCTCGAACAGGTAGAACTGCATAGATTCCTCTTCGGAGTTGGACCACTGGCCGCAGCTGCAGGCTCCGACTTGCAATTCTGAAAAGATTTCTTCAGCGAAAGCCAGAGAGTCTGCGTTTCCTTTTCTTCACCGCTCATGTTTTCTGTACCTCATGATTATCTTCTGCTGTCGTTTGTGTGTACATATAGAAGCTAGCTATCCACCACGGTGGAGTTAATGAAATGTCTTTCTTGGACCAGGCCACGAACGTAAGGATCATAAATTGCTACCTGTTGAGGTAACACGCTAAAAAAACCATTCATGTAAGAAAATTCCAAGATCTGGAGCGTCAGGAGATACTAGATTCCAAAAAAGCAAATGAATTGAAAGGGAAAAATAGCGAGATTAAAAAGATGATTTCTTACCGTAACAAGCCAGGCCACCAGGTTCGAAGAACTCGCCCGGGGTAAAAATCATATCTCCCTTTACCGCTCTAATAATCAGAAAGACTTGATTTTTTTTTTGTTTTTGATCGGTGAAAACTGAAAACTAGAAAAGCTAAACTTCCACTCAGCCACTCAGCAGAAAAAACCTGCCTTCCATGTGAGGATACCCTAGAGTACAGACAATAGACATTTTACTGTACATTATCAGCTCCGGGAAATACTCTCCCCGTGAAAGCCGAAGACTCGTCTGACAAGCAAAATACCCAATTCGCTGCCAAGCTTTCTACACCACTAGAAAACTACGGTATCTGACAAACCAAGGTCGATCTATTACGCGTTCTGGAAAATTCCTCCTATATCACATTGCATTTATACTAGAAGATAACGAGCGACTATAGCTCAGCAAATTTCCTCTAATGTCTAATTATCACTTCAGAGTACAATTTCTGCCAATATGACTCGTTCCCATCAGCTAAGCTCAAAGTCAGCTACGATCGAGATGTTCGTCCTAATAAATCGGCCTTAATTTGTTGAATAAGACATCCCACTAATGGGTAGCCAGTTCAGTTACCATGTCTAACAAGCAATATCTTATACATTACTCTACTCTAAGAGGAGATACTGTTATCTACTAAAGAAGGTAAAGATTAAAGAGAGCAAGATTCAGGAATATACTCTAGTTCGTCCTAATAAGTCGGCTTTAATTTGCTGAATAGGACATCCCACTACTGGTTAGCCAGTTTAGCTACCATGTGTATCAAGCAGTAATCTTATACATTACTCTACTACAAGAAAGAGTTACTGATATTCACTAAAGAAGGTAAGAGATTAAAGAGAGCTTCAGAAATATACTCTGGTTATTCTGGTAACAAGCTTCACATGTAAAGGTAAACACTTGGAAGATATACAAACAACAGACCTTGTGTTTGAACTCAGGACATCATCGAAAAGTACGAATACAACTAGACTTATCATGTTATTTAATACAATGGTACGATAGAACACAGACAAGTTGGACTTTTCAGAAACTGGCAAACATATGGGTACAGTCGATCTCTCACAGAAGAAGATAGGGGGAACCAAAAGCAGAACCTTGGTGTTTGTTCAAGCGAGAACGGAGGCACTCGAGTCCCGTTACTTGAGAATGATCTACAAAAAGGTTCACCTGCAGAAAACTCATCGATCATTGATAGCAATAGTATGAGAGATCAGTTGTCCTGTGTCGTTTATGATGAGTCTATATATTAAGCATCATACCTTGGGACCATAACGCTTGACAAACCACTCTGAAGTTCTGGGATTCGATGCTTCGAACATGGTCTTCTCAATGCCCAAACGGCCAATGATCTTAGCAATTACATCTGCCCTTAGAGAATCAGCATCCTTGGAGAGATCATCAGCGTCAATCATTATCATATCGGCTCCAGCTTGCAAGCATCTCTCAGCCCTTCTAATTAGAAGATTGACATCCTCAACCATTTCTGCAAACCAAAAATGGTAGTTCCGGCTGAAATAGCGTAAATGCCTCAGTTAATCATCAATGCTCGTTTACTTTTCTACCATATCCTCACCAGATGAACGAGGTGCTGGTGGCACATAAGCTCCAAATGCTCTATTCCTACCAGATGGGACATCAGACTTGTTAAACATGATGGCGAATTGGGGTTTAGCTTTCAGCCCACCGCTCTTGATCAGACGCACATATCGCAGGAGCGTGTCTTCAGGAACTCCCAGTGACTCCACATTCAGCTCAATCGTATCAAACCCCATGTTCTTACATTCCTAATAGCAAAGCACCGCGTCAAGAAAAGCTACTCACTAATGCAATGAGATGTTGTTCTTCGTTTCATAGACGCCTCACCTCTACATAATCTTTGAAAGCAGATGGACCTTGACGAAGCAGATGTTCAGCCCAATCCCCTGTACTAACATACACATCGTGCCGATGAGCCACATCGATCACTTCCTTGATAAACGACTTGGGCATTAAGCTGTGAGAGCCTCCGGAGAACTTCAGTCCATCGACAAATTGCCCGGTGGATTCGAAGATGTCCTGCCGCACGCAAATACAAGCAATCATTCAAATCGTAATATTCTTCACCACAGGAGCATTACATCAAACACCTGTCCTACGGAGTTGTTACCCTCATTCCGATAACAATGCACAAATTGGTACCAGCATAAACCGGAGGGGAAACCGACTATCACGACGAACGAGAAGAAGATAAGAGAGGGAATGAATGCTTAGGCGACGTACTTGCAGAAGGTTCTGGCTGAGAAAGTTATACTGCGGGCCTCGCATTTCAGTGACACCGTAGCGTCGAGGCTTCTCCGGCCGATCCTCGTCGTCGTCCTCGAAGTACTTCCAAAACGCCGCCGCCGCCGACATAGTTCCTCCTTTCCGAATTCCTCTTCGGTTCTGCTATGGAGGAAGCGAAGCAGGTTTTTTCTTGGTTGTTTTGCTTTTATTGATCGGTTAATCGTCTCCCGGGCAAATTTCCGCTTGTTTCTGGAACGACCAGCGGTGACAGAGAAGAACCATTGAGTTCCTTCTAGAACTGGACCTACATAGTTGACACGTGTTATCAACCAGTCGGATCTTCAGTGTATGGCCTTTACCTATTGGGCTTGGATTTGAAGGGTTTGCTGATAAAAGCCCATTACTGTGATAGGATCTCGGCCTGAGCTTATGGAACTGACACTAAAAAACTAGCTAAGACATGATGTGGTGGTTGATTGTCTCGTCTCTCAACAATATGATGTTCAGAAATTTGATTTTTAACATGAGAGTAAAGTCCATTTAGTGGCACAACAGGCCCTTTTATCGGCAGTTCGACTACTTGTCGACTGGCGCGTTTGGTTGTGTGATGTTCTCTGACTATTTATTTCCATCTATCTATGCAAAAAAAAATAAAGTTCATTTCGTGATCAATCACCTACATTTTTCGTGCAATTATGCACGACCAATATAACTAGTCATTAAATTTTGGAAAAAATCCCAAGTTACACATGTTTTTAAAAAAAAATTTCAAAATACACAAGTTATGAAAATAATTTCCAATCTACGTTAGTTTGGGCCATCACCGCTGTCGACGAAGACAGTGATTGCATCACCGCTGTCGACGAAGACAGTGATTGCATCACTGCAGTACACAGCCGCGGTGAAGGTCTGACCTGCACCGAAACTTTAAACAAACGTAACTTTGTGCTCGGTTATCCGATTGTAGCGAAATTTTTTTTGATTCCGCATAATTTTTCGAGATCTTGCAAGCCGCAAATTGCCGTAGGCGGTTTGGTCCCGCCTTCGTCTCGAAAATATGTCGTTTGCTACCCCGAACGAGCCTTTTTTCGATTTCGTCAAACTTTGAATGACCATAACTTTGTGCTCCACAATCCGAAAATCATGAATTTTTTTTTGATTTCGCATAACTTTTTAAGGACTACAATATTTAGTAGGAGAGAATTTTCAAAAAATGAATTATTTATGGATATAAGGGGTTTTGGGAATAACTTTACCTTCCTTTTCTGGAATCCAAGTACATTCCGAAAATATGTCTATGATAAAAATTGTAGTCCTTAAAAATTTATGCGAAATAAAAAAAAAATCATGATTTTCGGATTGTGGAGCACAAAGTTATGGTAGTTCAAAGTTTGACGAAATCGAAAAAAGGCTCGTTCGGGGTAGCAAACGACATATTTTCGAGACGAAGGTGGGACCAAACCGCCTACGGCAATTTGCGGCTTGCAAGATCTCGAAAAATTATGCGGAATCAAAAAAAATTTCGCTACGATTGGATAACCCAGCACAAAGTTACGTTTGTTTAAAGTTTCGACGCAGGTCAGGCCTTCACCGCGGCCGTGTACTGCAGTGATGCAATCACTGTCTTCGTCGACAGCGGTGATGCAATCACTGTCTTCGTCGACAACAGTGATGCAATCACTGTCTTCGTCGACAGCGGTGATGGCCCAAACTAACGTAGATTGGAAATTATTTTCATAGCGTGTGTATTTTGAGAATTTTTTTTAAAAACATGTGTAACTTGGGATTTTTTCCTTAAATTTTACTAACATCTCTGACTTCAATGTTTGAAACTAGTAGAAGATTTTGGTACTTTTATTCGTTTATCATGAACTATATTAAAAAATTTCTTTACAGTCAAACTGATGATATTTTAGATGTTGGTACTTGGTAGTCTCATTATCACTAGTTCAACTCTCGACTCAAGTTTCAGCTACTCGAGGTTCGATAAGTTGGTGAAACTTTTTTTTAGATCAAGAGCAATAGGAAACATGAATACATGAGTCACAAACCAAAGCTTGCCTAGATGTGAGTTGTCTTCAATCTTCATCGCACCAAAAGAAGTTGCAGGAGATGAATGCTCGTTAGGAGATACTCTGCTTTTCTTGTCCCCCATGGAAGGAATCAGAACTAGTTACCCCACAACTTGGAGACCCAAAAGGAAGAAAAAGGAAGGAACTATAACATAACAGAAACCCCAAACAAGGCAAAAAAAAGACAGAATAAAGCAACCTCGTTTGGGGACAAAAGGAAGCTTTTTCACTTTTCACCTTACTAACAGCTAATCCCATCGCGCACTAACAGCAGAGGAGGATCAATCGACAATGGAGGGGTGTGGGCTTAGATTAGATTAATAACCCATTACCCACCCATGGCTAATCAACCCTTTATTCGTATTCCCATCTTCCACGCACTCTCCCATTCGTTTCAACATAGATTGCTTCTTCGAGAATATAATCCACTCCACCCAGCTTATATAAGTATGAAATGATTCCTGTTCTCTCCCCAAGCTTCATCCAAAGACGACTCAGACATTTGGGCTTCCTCTCCGACGACTAGAAAGAGAAAGAATGTCGAATAATAAGAGCATTGGTGTGGCGATTTGCCTTCTGATCATGGCCTTGGATGTCACTGCTGGCATACTTGGGATTGAAGCTGATATCGCCCAGAACCAGGTATGTTACCTTCATGTGAGGCATTTGAAGGTGAAGCATTTGAAGCTGATTGTTTCTGCTAAGATGAATGATGGAGCTCTGAAATTTTTTTGGCTTTTGATCTGGACCAGGTGAAGCATTTGAAGGTGTGGATCTTTGAGTGCCGAGACCCGAGCCTGAAGGCCTTCAAGCTTGGAGTTGCGGCGGCAGTGTTACTGACGTTTGCGCATGTGATTGCCAACTTGCTCGGTGGGTGCGTTTGCATGTCGTCCAAAGCAGAGTTCCAGAGAGCCTCCGCCAACCGGCAGTTAGCCGTCGCCTCCCTCGTCTTCGCTTGGTAATACACTGAATTCCTGAAGCTATCCCTTTCTTTTCTCCTTCTGTAACAGAACTTGGACAGATCAGCCTTCTGGTCATGTTCACATCACGGCACGGGTGGTAATAATTTGGGGTTTATTGGATTGCCGAAAACAGGATCACGTTGGTGGTAGGGTTCTCGATGCTGATCATAGGAATAATGGCGAACTCCAAGTCCAGGAAATCTTGCGGCCTCTCCCACAATCGAGTGCTTTCCATTGGAGGGATTCTTTGCTTCATACATGGACTCTTCACCATCGCCTACTATGTCTCCGCAGCCGCTGCGACCAAGGAAGAAGAACAACTTCCCGCCGGCCGAGTGTAGCCCCAATTCAAGTTGGGATCACAAGCTGTTGCATACTTCGAAAACCCAACTCGTATTTCTTTTCGTTTGTGAATCCCTTTTGTTCATTAACCAAACATTTGTTAGCATTTTCTAATTGTAATTGTAATTTCAATTGGGAACAGATGAATTCATTTCATATGAGATCTTAACAAATTCATGTTGAAATGAAATGTCCTGATTCATTACAATGATCCGATCAACCAAAACCCACAAAAGAAAACTGGAGTAACGATTCCATCTGATTAATCTATTCTACTTCCTCCCTAATTTTCAATTTCACAATATCAAACTTAAGGAAAACAGAGCATCTACTCGTCGGCGGTGGCGGCAGAGCGACCTTTGGCGTCGGCTCTCTTGGGCAAAAGCATGTTGTGAATATTGGGCATCACGCCGCCGTTAGCGATGGTGACGGATCCGAGCAGCTTGCTCAACTCCTCGTCGTTCCTCACTGCCAACTGAACGTGTCTCGGGACGACTCTCGTTTTCTTGTTGTCTCTCGCCGCGTTTCCGGCCAGTTCAAGAACCTGAAGTAAAAAAAAAATTCACCGAAACGACGACGGTTAGGTTCTAGATCTGAGATTTCTGAGCGATTCTAATTGGGATGAGGAGCGAGTGGGAAGGTCAAAAAGGAAAATTACCTCGGCAGCGAGGTACTCGAGGACGGCGGCGAGGTAGACTGGAGCTCCGGCACCGACGCGCTCAGCGTACTTGCCGGTCTTCAAGAAGCGAGCGACGCGGCCGACGGGGAACTGCAACCCGGCCTTGGTGCTCCTGGTGGTGCTCTTCTTGTCCTTGACGGACCCAATCGATTTTCCTCTTCCGGACATTGGAGAAGTTGAGATGGGAATTCGAAAATTTGGATGTGAGGAACTTGGGGATGGCGCTAATTTGACTGGAGAGTGGTTTGTGAATTTGTGAATTGAAAATTTTCACGTCATCGTTTATATAGTGGGTATGAATTAGTTCTGCCAATCAGCGGGACTGACGCGGATCGAGATCTAGGGCCGTTGCTTCGGATTAGAAGTGGACGGCTGGATGATATGAGTTATCTTTCCTCGTTGTTTGTTTATTTGATTTTTGGGTTTTGGCCGTGTGAGTTGGCATTTCGGGAAAAGTTCTCAAGCGAGGGCGGGAAATACGAAAATATCAAAATGCAGGGTCTTTATGATTTGGGCTTATCACTTTGCAAGCGGGCTACAACGTATGGGCTTGTGGACTGAAGGAACAACTGCAAGAACAGCCCAGTTTAGGTTTGGTCCAAGCTCAAGTTGTTTTATTTCCATTTTTCAGCTTCTCTCCTTTTTTCGGTTAATTGTATTTTGTTTAGTTGTTAACATTAACCGATAAATCAGTTAGTGGTTAATCGATAAGAAACTAAAAACCGTATATTAGTACAAATCACACAATTTTAGATTTTGACTAAGAGAAAAAAGTCTGGAGATTAATAACCAATCAAAATGGCAATTTTAAACATTCCATTTGCACTTATAAGCAACCTTCCACCTAAAGTCTCAAATATGTTAAAGGGTCGGAACTCGGAACTCAAAAGTCATCCCTTTCTGAATCTCGTTTGCAGTCGACATAGCGAAACTCGCACCCTAATAATCTTTGTTTCTTTTATTATTGTACAATAGTCTATGTTTCTTTGATGTTTGTGAATGGTGATGAGTTTGTGGTGCTTGTGTTTGATATCTTGGTAGGTAGAACTCGCTAATTGAATGAAGATGTTAAATTATTTGTAATTTTATGTATTGGAATTTGTATTATGAATTAACGATAGATGTTGTATTGTTTTGATGTTATTTCTTATAATTACTATTTTATATTAACAATGTGGAAGTGTAATTAAACAGTTTGAATTCATTCTATGATTATATTTTATTAGTGAAAGAATACTTCGTAAATTCAAAATATTAAAGGAAAATATCACATGCGAAGGTTGTTATTGCCTATTGGTTATTGATTAACTGCCATACTAATCTTCAACCGAATCAATACCATGCGGTTAACCGATAAGCCTTATCAGTTCGATTTTTTGTATGCATATTTTGCTCGGTGGTTAACCACTAACCGTTTAATCGATTAGTGGTAAACTAACTGCTAATCAAATTGATAACAGGAGGTTAACCAACAATCCTTATCAGCTAGATTTTCGGTGTGCATATTTTGTTTAGTGGTTAACCACTAACTGCCGAATGGATTAGTGGTTACCCGAAATCAAATCAATTAGCACCTATAGTTGCCAGGAACCGATCACTTGATGAAGTCTAGGTTAATT
Source organism: Linum tenue (assembly GCA_946122785.1). Taxonomy (NCBI): domain Eukaryota; kingdom Viridiplantae; phylum Streptophyta; class Magnoliopsida; order Malpighiales; family Linaceae; genus Linum; species Linum tenue. The sequence goes on from CAMGYJ010000008.1 coordinate 89,626,213, forward strand.
TCTTTAGAGCTTACTTTCTCTTAAGGTAATTAACTCTACTAATTAAGCACCAAAAAAAAAATAAGGATGGAAAATTAAGTTGTAATTACACAGTTGACATCTCCCCTGCAAAATAACATTATGATCGAAACAAGCAATGATCTCATAGTCCCAAATCAACTAACAGAGCTTCCCACAAAGTGAAACACAGCAATTCTAAGCTTTTCTTAACCAAGCTTAGCCAGAACATCATTCAAGTTGGATACTGTCTCAGCATAGTACTTCTCTGCCTGTGGAGAGCTCTTGATCTTTGCTGCATAATCCAGCTGCAATCAAAGAACAGAACAAATCAGCACATTCAGAATAAAAAAACTTTGATACTAGTATTTGGGCAATCCAAAGAATTGCGGAGATGCGAGTTTTAGCTAAAATTGATAAGAGACAAACTTACGTTGTTGATGCTCTGGAAGAGCTTTCCAGTGAGATCGGTGAGGGCTTGCTTCTCCGGCTTAGGCTTGGAAGAGATCACGGTCTTGAGGTCGTAGCGAAGGTACGACGCCCTCAGCCTAAGGTCGTTCATCACATATGGCCAAGCCTTCTTGTCAATGAACGACTTCACGTTCACTATCTCACTTGCCGACACTTTGGCCCTCGCCGCCGCCTCCTCCGGCGTCAGCGGCTGCAGATAGAACCTCTCCTTCAGCGGCAGGTCCACGTCCCTGGCCTCGTCAGCGTTCAGAGTCCCGGCTGCCAGAATCACCACAATTTCGTAACATGCAATCGCCGAATTAAAGAAAAAGAAAAAACCCAAATAGATTTACATATCAATTAATCAATTCACTTACGCAGTCCGCCGGAGGGAGCCGGAGGAGGGCCGACCCTGATCGAATTTGCCTCGGCGAGCACAGCCTGGACGAAAGACCCAGAAGCCAAACCCACGGCGACGAGGCCAAGCATGGACCGGCGGCTGGTCTCCGGCTCGGCAGCCTGCTGCTGTGCTCGAATCGTTAGGCAGCTCGGACGAGCTCCCACGCCGCCGGTGGCGCTAGCCACGTTCAAGCGGGTCGAGCCAACCATGGAAGCCATCGCCTGAGCCATTGTTGTTGAGTTTTCTGATTTCCAGGTGGGCTGAGACTGAGATTATGGTTTATTTTCTTCTGGGATTCTGTTTATCTGGCAGTGGTTATTTGTTCAATTCTGTGTGTGATGTAGATTGGTTTGTTGGCTGAAATTGCCTTATCTGAGCATGTTCTTCGTTGGATAAGGCAGGATATGATTTCAGCCAATTGGAAGGAGACACGTGTTGGTGAGTGTTCTCCGTTTTGACATGTATGATTTTGTTAGCTGTGAGCTAGTCTTTGGCTGACACGTGGAGTCTAAAAGATGAGTGAGTTTTTCTCATTTCTGACTGCGCGGGAGGCTTTTAAGTGGGTGGGCCCGGCCCAGCCCGCAGCTGGTTTAAAATTTTCTGTGTAAAAGTGGGCCGAGCCCAAGTGAGTTCTTTCAACGTCTGCTTTCCAATTTCCATCCCACCACCTCGTCAAAATAGACGCTCCTCGTCCCCCAATAATTCAAATTGTTTCAAAACTCCATTTTCCGCCCAAATCGATCTCTATCCCGGCCCCTCTCTCCGTCGCAACCCTAACGGTCGACCGATTCAGCTCCGGATGAGCCAGATTCCGCCGGCGAAAGCTCAGATTTTCACTTCCAGTCGCTAATTCAGACCATTGTCCCGCCATCCTCCACGTCAATCGGCGGGAGCCAATGGAATCGAGCCAATAAAACGCTTAAGAGAAGAGGGATCAGTTTCTTTCCACAAGCAGCGTTCGTCTCAGTTCTTTTTTCCCCTCTTTCAGACGACAGGCCCAATGATGGCTTCTCGGAACCAGAACAGGGCTCCTCGGAGTCCTTCTTCAGTGAGTTTCTGATTTCTACTTCTATTTTCCTGTAGTTCTGAATTCGGCGTACTTAGTTTAGTTTAGGGGAGAGAGATAGAGAGACCGACGGCATTGATTGAATCTAAATTCGTTGACTTGTTGTAGAAACGGGGTGATGGTGATGGGGTTCCGTTGGACAAGCGTCGGAGGGTCGGAGCTGGCGTGGGGAAGACCGCAGGCAGCGAACGTAAGCCGTTTGGTTCAGTTAACAAGAAGCTGGAAGCGGCAGCTAGCTCGGCTGATGCAAGCAGCAAGGATGCTTCGGAGAGTAGTTGCATTGAGTTCACGAAGGAGGAAGTTGAGGCATTAGTAAACGAGAAGGCCAAGATGAAGAGATTCGATCTCAAGGTTATACAGTGACGAGTTGCTGTTTTGTTTTTAGCCTGGATATTGGTTGGTGTTTCAGTTCGTTCACACACCAGTGGTTCTATGGTTCTCTGGCAGGGAAATTTGGAAGCAACGACTGAGTTGAACAGCAGGCTCAAGCTTTGTCTAAAATGGTGTCAGAAAAGAGAGGAAGGTCATGTGGAGGAGGAGAGCAAGCTCCGAAATGATTTGGAATCTTACCAGAAAAGATGTGAGGATACCGGTAAGAATGAAACTGATGAACCCTTACATTGGCCTGTTGTTAGCATGTTTAATGAGTTAGTCATCAACCTAGCTGAGCTGCTTGTGATGTCATTGTGTTTGCTGGGTTTTAGAGGTCGAAATGCGACGAGTTGAAGAGGTGTCTAGAACAACTATAGTAGAGCTGACTAAAGAGAATGCATCCTTGAAGGAGAAGCTTTCCAAGGAAGAATCAGAGAAGCTGGTAGATATACGCATTGCATTCAATTTTGACCAAGCTATGTGGTGGGCATTCATGTTTTCAGTGTTTCATCCTTCTCTTATTCTGTTTTGTTCTGTCACAATTAGGCTGCCGTTGAGAGTTATAGGAAGGAACACGAGGCAAGAATCGCATTAGAGACTGAGAAGGCTTCTCTCTCGAAGGAACTTGAGGAAGCTAATAAGAAGGTAATTTATGATCAAAGCCTTTTGTGACATAATTATACTCAAGTATTAGAAAGAAGCTTTATTCAGAGTTGGTGTGAAATTGTAAGTTTGTCCCAAATTTCAAGTTCAGTTAAAATTTTTTGCAGGCTTCCTTGGATGCGGTCACGAATAACAACTTGAAGGCGTACAATGAGAGCCTACAACAGTACAGTGCCAAATTGCACAGTGACCTTGTAACAACACGAAATTTGTTGCAACGAGTAGAGCAAGAGAAGGCAGCAGTAGTTGAGAACCTAAGTACGGTAAGGGGTCATAAACAATCGTTGCAGGAACAGCTGGCTATTTCAAGAGTAAGCTATCTGATAACCCGAATGATAGTTTGTCATCTGCTCTTTTGACATGTTTAGTGTAGTTGATATTAATGTATTCAATAAATGTCAGGCTTCCCAAGATGAGGCAGTAAATATGAAACATTCATTAGTCACTGAAGTAAAATGCCTTCGTGGGGATCTTCAACAAGTGAGAGATGATCGTGATCGGCAGTTGGCTCAAGTTCAAGACTTGAATGCTGAACTATTGAAATATCAAGAAAACACAGGCAAATCCCAGGCTGAACTGGATGTGCTCATTTCAAAAGCACAGTTGTTAGAGGTTGGTTCAAACTGTAGCATGTCGTCTATGGTGCATGTTGTTTGTTTGATATGCAAACTGATCTAACAAACATCCTTTGTGTTTTAGGAAACTTGTTCTTCCCACCGCAAGCAGATAAGTTTATTGGAGCAGAAATTGACTGCGGCAAATGAAAAGTCAAAGGTACTGTATACTGTTGTTTTAATCAATGCAAGTCATTTCAATCTTTTTTGTAGCCGCCTATTATTGCTTATTGGATCCAAATTGGTACCTATTCGTTTCTTTTAGACTTTGGACATGACTGCTGCTGAGGCACGCACGGGATTTGAGGAACAAAGAAGAATAGTAAGTGAATTGCAGGAGCGACTTGCTGATGCAGAACAGCAACTCCTTGAAGGAGAGAAGTTGAGGAAAAAGTTGCATAACACTATTTTGGTAACATTTATATTTTACTACATGCCTTGCAATATATAGAACGTAGAATCTTCATATACTTAGTTTCCGAATCACTTGAATACAGGAACTTAAGGGGAATATCAGAGTTTTCTGTAGAGTTCGTCCTTCGTTACCAGATGATGCTCGGGCTGACACACAAGTTGTTACTTATCCTAGTTCTTTAGAATCCCTTGGTCGTGGGATTGATGTAATGCAAAATGGTATATTTGACCTCTCATCCTCCACCACTAGCTCGCCCTCCCGCATTTGCTATATGTTTTCCTTACGATGCATCTTTCTTAATCCATGCTACTGTCTTAACAGGTCAAAAGTATCCTTTCACGTTCGATAAGGTGTTCAGCCATGATGCTTCACAACAGGATGTATTTGTGGAAATTTCGCAGTTGGTTCAAAGCGCCCTTGATGGCTATAAGGTTAGTTTACTTCATCAAGCCGTCAACTTTGCTGTATTTTCTCCTTGTTCTTCGCTAATTGAATGTACCTGTTGATCTGCAAAAGTCTGCATATCCACTGTATTTTTCTCCTTGTTATTCACTACTTGTATCTACCTGTTGATCTGCAAAGGTCTGCATATTCGCCTATGGACAAACAGGCTCTGGGAAAACCTACACCATGATGGGGAGGCCTGAAGCACCCGAGCTGAAGGGCCTAATCCCGCGCTCCCTCGAGCAGATATTTCAAGCTAGTCAAGTACTTATGTCCCAGGGCTGGAAGTACAAAATGCAGGTAGGCATATTAAATCTTACTTCACTGCTATTTTTGACACATTCTCACAGCTACTAACAATTTCTTTTCTGCCAGGCCTCAATGTTGGAGATATACAATGAAACAATTAGGGACTTGCTATCACCTAACCGTTCCTCCAGCTGCGAAAGCAGTAATGCACCTGGAAAGCAGTATAACATTAAACATGATGCCAATGGAAATACACATGTGACAGACCTTACTGTCGTTGATGTGAGCAGCATAGCCGAGATTTCCTCCCTCCTCAGACAGGCTGCTCAAAGCAGGTATAAACAACTCAATGCTCAAAAGTCAAAACTTCCATCTATCTGCTGCTTTTCCCATCTTAAGACCATATTTAACTATTTTCTGTACCGCTTCACTAGGTCTGTTGGGAAAACCCAAATGAACGAGCAGTCTTCAAGAAGCCACTTCGTTTTTACTCTGCGAATTTATGGGGTGAACGAGGTAAATTTCAGAACTTGGATGGCATGCCGGGGTGTTTCACCAGCCTTCATTTTGTGGTTGTTGTCTCAGTCTCTTTATCTCACATGGTTTTTGCTCATTTCCATTTTCCAGGGCACTGAGCAGCAGTTGCAAGGCGTCCTCAACCTCATCGATTTGGCGGGAAGCGAACGACTTTCCAGAAGTGGAGCAACGGGCGATAGGTTGAAGGAAACCCAGGTACTATATCCCTTCAATACAATCATACATTGTCCGCCATTGATGATCTGCAATATATGCTTCTCATATAAGAGCTCTCTTTCTATCAACAGGCCATAAACAAAAGTCTGTCATGCTTAGCTGATGTAATCTTCGCCCTGGGCAAGAAAGAAGACCACGTTCCCTTCAGGAACTCCAAGCTGACGTATCTTCTTCAGGTACTGACAATACTACAATCTTGATTTGGATTAGTGACGGGATGATCATGAACTAAGTCATTAACCGTAATTGTATTTTTTCAAACGCAGCCTTGTTTAGGCGGGGACTCGAAAACGCTAATGTTCGTCAACGTGTCTCCCGACCCTTCCTCCGTCGGAGAATCATTATGCTCGCTGAAGTTCGCCGCCAGGGTGAACGCTTGCGAGATCGGGGTTCCCAGGCGCCAGATGAACTTGAGACCCGCCATTGCTGCCGTCGATTCCCGTTTGAGCTACGGCTAAGAAACACACCTCAAGCTAGCCTCTTTACTTTCTCTCCCTGTTAACCCGACTAGTTATTTGTCACTCATGATCTTTCAAAGGAGCCAATAAGCTTTGGTGTGCTATGTTTGTCTGTAGATTTCTCTAACCTTGATTGTGGGGTGTTTCTGTTTGTCACAAAGAAGGATTCGAGAGAGAACAAAATGGCTTGTGATGTATTAATTTTGTGATCCTATATTGGAAAAGAAGTTCACCACTTGGTTGAACTTATTATTGATAGCTAAGGTGTCAAGTGAAATGGAAAATGCATTTGGGCCAATTAGATCAGTTCCAAAACTCGTCTTGGTCTATTTTCCTTACTGATCAAGAGGATTCATGAAATGCAATTTTGTATTTGGTCTAAGGGGTGTTACATAGTTAAATTGATGAATAATTGACAATTAATGGTTATGCTATTAAGTGATTATAAGTTAGCCGTACAGTTTTCTATGGGTTGGAATAACTTTCAATATAATCGATAATCGAATAATTGGTTACAGTTTATCGACAACTAATCAAATACAAATGTTTATATTTTTTTCTCCAAAATAGTTATGCTCCTTCCAAACAAATTCTCGAAATTTGAACAAATTGCTCTGCACCTAACCCCCTTTTTTCTTTCCCCAATTTTCTACTCAGTGTGAGCCCTAAAATTGAAAGGGACAAAAAGCACCATCGATTTTGCAATCAAAATGTAGGCATCAAAATTGAATTGAGAAAAGATCATATGGGAGAAAGGTTGCAAATACCGCTCCCCAATTTCTTCGATCAATGGCTTATCTCACCTTGTCCGCACTAGTCACTCTTCTCCTTCCTCTCTTCATTTTGTTCTCTCTCTCCCAATACTCAATAGGAACAAGTCAATCTCAAATTAATACAAACAAATAAAAAAGGAACACATACATGGGCGAAAAAAGATTTTGATCGACTACGAAAAAAGCCTAAAAAAAACACAATTGAATACAAAGATAGAGGTCTTTTGTTGGTTCAGTTACCGATCTATTATTTTGGTCTAATTTTTGTTGAATCACTTATTAAACGGTTAGTCAATTAACCGACATAATAACTGATAATCGACTATACAATCACAGCTAACCGATCAATTATAAACAATGCGGCTAGCAATAAACATAAATTACTCAACGGTTAACCAATACCCAAATAAACGATTAGGGTTATAAACCAACCAACAGCCCTGCAAATATTTTATATCAGGCTAAACTAATATCCAAATGTTCAACCTTATGAACATTTGGATAAATATTGAAGATAGATATTGAGTCATTAATCTTATCTTCCATCATTAATCTTATCTTCTGTGTTAGCGATCTGGTTCTGGAACTGGAATGGAAGTGAAAAACAACACCCCCACTGTTCTCTCAGACTGCAAAGTCCAAAGTGACCCAATACGCCACCGTTTCTTCGGATATGCTCTAAACGGATAGCGTCTGGAATCTGGAATTCTGGGTCCCGTTTTCACTCTGTTTCCTTCCTTTCTCGTCATGTTCTAGAAATAACGTTTTTTGTGTTAGTTCTTCGATCTCCACGTTTCATTTCCTCGATATCTCATCTCTCCTTTTTTTGGGTTCAAGCAGGCGGTATTGGACATTATTATATATACACTCCCCTGCGGCCCTGCCTCTTCCTTCTACCTCTCTCGTCTTAGCAAATTACAGAGCAACCCGAGGAAGCCAAACCCAGAAACAGGGGATAGATAAAAATGGAGAGACAGGAGCATCAAATCAAGTTGAACGTGTTAAAGGTTGATTCTTTACAGACATGGGATTCTTATATCAGTCAGGCCCACCCTGTAAGTTTCCCTTTCTCTCTCTGTGTATCACCGATTAGAACTCGAGTTGTTGGGAGAAGTTTCTATCGCAATTAGTTTCTACAGCTCTGAGCTGAATTTGTTCTGCGGGGAGGGCAGGTGATTGCGCATTTTACAGCTGCGTGGTGCATGCCGTCGGTGGTGATGACACCTTTCTTCGAGGAGCTGGCTTCGACTTACCCAGATGTCATTTTCCTTGTTGTGGATGTCGATGAAGTTAAGGTAACAAAAGCTTCATCTTTCTTAAGACTCTCTGTGTTTCTGTTCCTCCCTTCATATCTGATTCAGTTAGGCTTCTCCCCTCTTATCTATATAGAGAAAAGAAACATAATATCAGAGTCTGCGGTAGATTTGGTGTTCGAATTCGAAACCCATTGAGACCTTATTTTTTAGGTTGATAAAACTTTATTTGATACATTCAGATTTGATCAGATTGCCTTTGTCTCCATGACAGTAGTTTAGATTAAGAGGGCAAGCAAAAAGCCATTTCCAATCAAACCATTTGAAAGCAACCTTGTGATATAAAGTTAGACAAATGGGGTTCCCATCTCATACAGCTAGGGGACAGCTTCTTCATGACTTGGGGTTTCTTTGATGCTGATGGGATAATTTTGGAGTCAGTGGCGGATCCAGAAATTTCATCAAGGGTATTAAATACTTTCGAATCCAGCTACTACCATCCCTAAAATAAAATTTTCCACAAATTTTTTGTTCAAATTTTGGGTTTAAGGTTTGTCAACTGACAAACCATTTTCCCAAGTCGGTCCGCCCCTGCTTGAAGCTGGAGGGATGATTCACGTGAAATTAGGGATTTGGAATTGAGTGGTGTGAAAGGAAGAAGGGATGCAAAATGGATCTTTTGAATCCCTTTTAACCATCTAATTTGAGGAATTGTTTGTGAATCTAGTGGTTCTTTAGTCTTTACGTTAGTAATTTCAAATTTGGAAATGGATACAGAGTATCATGAGCTAAGAATGTGAAACGTTCCTTGTAGTATCTCAAACTTTTAAGTCCCATCTTTTTATGGATTTATGTGAAGGGTATAGATAGAGATGTCTTTGTTTCCCAATAGTTTAAACTCATCGATGAGATTAAAGAGACGTATTGAGAGATTAATATAAGATTTGTTTTTTTAATATACTTGTAGGATGTGGCTGCAAAATTGGAGGTGAAGGCAATGCCTACTTTTGTGTTGATGAAGGATGGGATTCCAGCTGACAAGATTGTGGGAGCCAATCCGGATGAGATAAGGAAAAGGGTAGATGGTTTCATCCAATCTTGTTCTTCCACGGCTTGAAGTTCAGTGGCCTGATCTTTGTCTGTAATGCAAGTGGTTTATTATCGTTAAAAAAGAATTGTCATGCTATATTTTGTTTTTAGCTTAACTTGTAATTTATGAGCGGTTTGTAATATTTTCATTTCGCTTTGATAAACATTATCAAATGTAAATTACGCGAGAGAGTTGTCGATTTGTTTTTTTTTATCAACCGATATGACTAATTAATTTTCTTAGTAATTCTAATTAATTTTTTTTTTACAATAAGTTGCAAGTTCTAACTTGGTAAGTTGGAGACAATCTTTCAAATAAAGTAATCAACACGACACACTAATAGTATCAATTTATGATTATAACATGGCACAAGAGATCAAACAAGAAAATGAATAAAGTAAAATTGAAATTCTAAATACAATTTCATTGTAAAATTCCTAAGAAAAAATCCTCTCCACAAACCCTACCTATACACACATAAACTAGAGGTTGTTGCTTCTTCTTGGGATTCTCTTTAACTTAATTCCAAAAACATTTTAATAGTAATCTTTCACTATTCAATTTATGGATCAAGGTGAAGTTAGGCCCACGCACCAAAGATCTTGTGCTATGATTTGTTTGCTCTGTTTAAATAAAACGATATTCGTACTTATCTTATCTTTGGTATAATGTGGATGAGAAGGAAATTCTCCCAAATAGATTATATAACTAAATATCTATAGCCAACTTGGCAACTTGAGAATTGTCTTCCCTATGGGCCTAAAGAAAGGTTTAATGGGGTTTTCTAGGAGGTTTAGGTTAGTTTCTCTTTGCCTTGGCATGACCATCACCTAACAATTTTGTGTGAACATAATAACGAAGAGATATTATAGGCAATGTAGTCTATAGACATAAAATACTGAATTTGCAATTATCATTTCATTTGATTATGAATTGGATCGAAATCATTATGACCAGAGAGATAATAAAGACAATAATGATAAATCAGTTCATAATTGAATGCCACATGACTTGCTGACGAGGAAGAAGAAAAAGGAGATAGAAATCCTTGAAATCACAACCAAATGATAATGAGTTTAACTGCCTCGTCGCAATGACCTTTCATATGTGATCTTGAAATTGACTTGAGTATGTTAACTTTTTGTTGTTGATATGAGCGTGTAGTTTCTTTATAAGAATGGAGCAAAATAAAAATGGTCTCTTTTTTATTTGCATTCAAGCCAAATCAAGTTATACACTAATCGAGTTAGTAATACAAATTGTGGGAACAGAACATAATTATATCACTCGAGCATAATTAAAATCATGATTTGGGCTTGAATTTTTTTCAAGTGCACGAAAATAATACAAAATCCATTTTGAAATGCGTTTAAATGAAAGATTTGGCTAGTAATGGCAACATGAAATAATAAACCACCTGTCTCAAAATTTGGCCGGAGGTAGACAAGTGTGGTATTCCATAATGGGTAAGCTCTTAGTCTTATAAGAAGAAGCCCAATATAGTGTGACAAGGCCCAACAAGCCCAATTTGAAAAAAGCCCATCCATTCCCTTCTCTCCTTTTTTGCTTCCATTTCCTCTCTTTTTTTTAGCGCCTTTTTTTCCCGGTAGCGTAAAAATATTGTTATTCTCTGGCTTTCGTGTGGCGATAGGAAGACGGAAGACCCAACCAACCCCAAATTCTCTCTCTACCTCTTTCGCGTATTGTTCCGACCAACCAAATAGAATTCTACACGATCCACAAAACAACAGATTCCACCCTGACGCGTATTATCTCCTCCCCAACCCCCTTCTTTCTTGCCGCGACGGCGCCTCTCTGCTGTACCTAAGAGCTCCGCCGGCAAAGCCGTGACATTCCTGCGAACCGACGGCCAAGATGGTGTCCCCCTTCGATAGCTCCAACTGGGTATTCGATAACGACTTGATTAATGACCTCCCCGTCCCTCTCGGCGGCGAGCTTCCTTCCCTCGACCCTTCGGCTCCTATTTGGTCGGCCCATCCTTCTTACCCTGATTCCGCTCCCGTGAGGTCCGTATTCTCGTTTCGAACTCGCCCTCTCAATATCGGACTTGTTCATGGTGGAATCTCGTTTTGATTTTTTGGGTTTTCCGTTTCGGTTGTTAATTGAAAGGAATTGGAGAGTTTGATTTGGCTTTCCCTGGTTTCATGGATTAGCATTTCAGCTTTGCATTGGGGTTTTCGTTGATGGGTATCTGGCTTAAGATGATGAATCCATGAAAAGGGATTATTTTTATTGATTCCATTTTGTTTTTTGTATGCAGATACAGCGTTCCATTCAATGTCCCGTTGGAGAACTCCGATTGTGTTAAGGAAAGTGGGTCTAGGAAAAGGTAATCAATTTTAGCTGAAATCATGAATTTGTTCTTTCTCCGAAACGAAACCCTAGATTTATTTTCGTGGGTTCATGAAACTCCTCAGGGCGAGAGATGAATCGAGCAATGCTCCAGCTCCTCCTAGGTCGAAAGCATGTAGAGAGAAAATGAGAAGAGACAGGCTGAATGACAGGTGAAGTTTCCATGCCCATCTTTGTTAATGGAGAGTGGCGCCGTTAGCTTGTTCTGAAGTTAGGTACGATTGATTGCCAGGTTCATGGAACTGAGCGCGATTCTCGAGCCAGGAAAGCCACCAAAGGTGGACAAATCAGCCATCTTAGTTGACGCAGCTCGAATGGTGACTCAGCTGAGAGGTGAAGCTGTTAAGCTCAAGGAGTCGAATGAGAGCCTTCAAGAGAAAATCACTGAATTGAAGGTAGGGACTGCAAATTTTAGAACCCCTTACAAGTGCAGTTTCAGATGTTTGATGATTTTGGATATGTTTGTAGGCAGAGAAGAATGAGCTGAGAGATGAGAAGCAGAGGCTGAAGACAGAGAAGGAGCAGCTCGAAAGTCAAGTGAAGGCGATTAGTACACCACCAGCGGGATATCTGCCTCATCCTCATCCTATGGCTGCAGCTGCATTTGCTGCTGCAGCGCCTGGTCCAATGGGAGGCAAATTCATGCCATATGTTGGGTATCCTCAAGTCTCAATGTGGCAGTTCATGCCTCCTGCAGCTGTTGATACGTCCCAGGATCATTCCATTCGTCCTCCGGTTGCTTAAGCTAAAGCTTTCAGGCAAGGCTCTATTACTGACTTCATTGGGCACGGGACACCAATGGCAACACCCTTGGTTGATGTTTGTTTATAGTCATTCTTTATAGGTATGGTTCTTGTGATTATCTGAGTCGTTTTAAATCGTAAGAGTTAAAACTGCATCAATGCGGAACTGACTTGTTAATCCGTGTTTGGTACCCTCTCTTCACAAATTTTGGCTTATCATTGCTACAAAAAGTTCTTGAGTGTGATTCATATGCTTAGTAAGCTGAGACCTCTTTGACAATGAGCATTGATGACCAAGTCAAAAAGTTTTTGACTTACCATATGCTAAGGGCTTAAATATGAAATCAGAATCCGGTTTGCACGGAAAATTTTGTTTCTTTTCAACAGGGAGGTTTGAATCCCATGTAGTTCCCAGCCTGGTAATCTCTCCAAACTTGGAGAGCTCCATAGCTGGTCATCAAAACTGTACTCAATGCCATGACAATGGCAACTGAGAATACTATCAGTGAAGCTCTTCCATACTTTTCGATGGCTCTGTGCACGACCAGCAATCCGAGAAGTGATGCCACAAAGCATGTAGCTGAAAGGATGATGGCTGTGTTGATGTGCTCCATCCCCAGCAGTAGGTACTGGAAAGCAGACATGCTCGAGGAGAAGAACACCATGAAGGAGCAGGTTGCAGCTGTTACCTACAGAACAAGATCGGTTTTGGTTAGGAACGGTAGCTTGAACCTGACCTAACTCAGTTTGGATTATTTTTCCTTTCACCCTGCTTTGATTAGGCCGTCCAATCTGAATTAATGTGTAGTTTCTGTCAAATCATATTGAAAAGTGAAGCGCGAACCTCGGCTGCGATTCCAACTTGGAGAAGCAGCGGACTGATCAACATGCCACCTCCAATGCCAAACACTCCTCCGAGGATCCCTGCGAGCAGCGCCATTATCGGGAAGATGATCCTGTTAGTGGCGGCTCTGCTTATTCTGGCTGAAACTTGCAGATTCTCATCGTCGTTGGTTGGCTGATGATGTTCATGTTCGTGGGTCTTGCTTCTCATCAGGATCCATGCCGTGAAAAGTATTGCTAGCGGGATTTGGAGCGATGAGAGTGCCCAGTATTCAAATCCGCATGGTTTCACTTCGATCAGACCCTGCAGATATTGCATTAAGAAAGGATGAACCTTCTTTTTCAGTGCTAGTAGCCTAGTAGTTCACTTAGCTACCATCCAACCTAACAAACATTATTAATCAATCACCTAACTACATCTTCATGACACCTTTTTTAGCAATATAATTAATTTGAGTTTCAATTGGTCAACTACAATCAACGTCTAAGGTGCTAATTCTCTTTGTCATCGAGAGACAGTACTTCTACTAATCCTATATTTGTCATCTATTAGATGTGCATGCTATAGTGAGATTGATGGAGGAGGAAAGACCAGAAAAGCTCAAAGAACAAGAAGGAAAGGGTAATGTTACCTCCCCATGGCGGTTCCCGCGAAGAAGATAGAGGGAAGAGAATGAAATCCACACAACCACCAAAACCCCCAATTTTATCCACGGAAATCCGCCGCCGCCATCCTTCTCCTCATTCACCAGGAGCGGCTGTCTTCCACCTTCTTCTCCTCCACCGCCGCCGCTCTTGTCGTCGCCAGTGCCCAATTCCCCACCACAACTCCTCCCCTCTGTTTCCAGGTTCCAAAGCTTCATCCCGTTCCGGCAAGTTTTCAAAGTCGACCAAACCAGAAACCCGACGAACATCACCGTAATCAGCCACTCGGGAAACACCACGTTCCAAATTACCCCGACGCTCACTCCCAATAACATCATCGGCTCCGACAGCAGCGCAATGTCGAAGTCAATTCCTCCTCCCGTGCCTCTTCCTCCTGCTCCCCTGCCGCCGCCGGCGGCAAATTTCCTGATGAAGCAACATGCGACGTTGGCGACGGAGCCGCCGGCGACCATGAAAGCGGAGAGGGCGGAAGCGGTGGTGAGGTCGAACCCAGCGACGATGGTCAGCACCGGAATGAACAGACCGCCGCCGCCGATCCCGCCGGCGCTGGAGATCGATGCGGCCAAGAAACAGAGCATCGCCGCGGCCACCATTGATGGGATACTGGGGATCTCATTGTCATCGGGTCGAGACGGGTCTGTGGAGTTGGCAAATTGGGGAAATGAAATGAGAATAATTGGGATGGAGATGGAGAGCAATTTGAGGAAGATGGACTTCATTTGGGCTCTCTTCTCTTTGTTTAAAGGTTACATCTTTATGGTTTTGCAGAAGCTCTTGTCAGCCATTAATAAAAGGGCTTCTAGGAGTTTGAGAAGTTAGGTTGAGCTAGAAGGAAAGGACTTTTTTTTTTTTTTCAAACTGCTCCCTCCTATGATTACAGGTAAGAAACATTAGGTAGCAAAGGCCAAAATTTCAAGATAAGGCATTAGGAGCTCTTCTCTTCTTGCCTCTAATAAAGAACATAAAGTGTTCTTTCATTCAACCAATCGACAGTTGACAAGCAGAGAGGACAATGGACAACTCACACTATGAAGTGTAGCATGATGAGATGGTCTGATTTCCTAGTTACATTTAAGAATGAGTCATTTGGATTCACGTCGAAAGTGTGCACGAAATGAACTATCAAATTGTCGCGATTTGATCTCTAACCATAAGAAATCATTTGAAATTGTTCATGCGATTCACATCTCGTCCCAATACTCCATCGACTAATTTGATCCAGTTTATTCGAAACTGATCATTCGTGAGTAGGTAAAACAGTTCTTTGCATGTTGCAGCAACAAGATGCAAACGATCACTATCTACAAAATCCTGTTTGTTGCGGTATGATTTCCATTCATAGCGAACCATTCGAAACGGGTGATACGTGATGGATTGGATGAATGAATGGATCCCTTTTCTTGGGGGGATTGAGCCAGTTTCTCCTTTCTTGGCGAGAATGGCTAGGGGTTTCTTGTTTTCTAAATGGAACTAATCCCACGTCTACCTAAGCTAACCAACTAACCATAAGATGCTAAACTCACTCCCCCTATTATGCAAACACTCATAAAGACTCTAACAAACAAGGACTCTAACAACCCTACTTACCCATTAACACCACTAACTAGAATTATCAATAAGTGCAAATTCCTACAACGAAAAGCTTGCTACACGGCTTAAGGCCTAGTGCCTCTGTGAACTGGGCTACTCCTCATTGTTATGATAGCGGTGTTGGGCTACGACACTCGAACTGAACGATTTATGGGCTCATCAACGGGATCCTGCAATTCACATCTCATCTCAGTAATCCATCGACTAAGGTAATCCAATTCATTCAAAATTGCACATTCATAAGTAGGAAGAACAGTTCGTTGCAGATCATAGCAAGGGATGCAAAGTGCTCACTATTTACAAAACCCTAATCTGCTTTCCACCTCAGTTCTCACCAATCACTTAGCTCTTACGTGCAATGGGGAGAATTGACATGCATATTTGTTTTACTATGCATTATTGAAAGTAACTCTGTCACTCTGTTGTCCAGTTCTGCTTGGCTCTTTTTGTGACAACATGAACAACATTAAGGTAGGCTAGCTAGCTAGACATTCCATTATCAACTTGCATGGTATGTGTTATACAGATCATGGCCTTCCCTCTCATATTTTCTGTAAAGCTTTGATTATCTTTTTACTTGTCACATGCCACTCAGTTCTTTACTTTGGTTTGATGGCGGAGAGAGTGGACAAGCCTGCTTTCTGAACAACCAAAGTGATTCGGTGCGTAACAAGGTATGTGGTTTGGCACGATTAATTCCTGAATTCGATTTTCGCAAATTAGCATTATGAGAACAGAATTGGGTTGATAACCGCTGACAGAATCACATGTTTAAATTCGTATGCTTTCTATCATGAGTTTGTCGAGTATTTATAACCAAAATTAGTGGAAATGCAAAATTGATCATAGCACCTAGATGCACCGCAGCTAAAATGCACACATGCAAGTAACCAGCAGAACCTTTTATTAATCAAGTAGTTAAGAAGAAAGAAATTACTACATGAAAGAGAAAGATGTTCATGAGACCGCTCTAACATTAAGCCGTAGGTCTAATGCACAGCGTCGACAGAAAGAAAAAACATCAAATCCTAATATTTGTTTATGAATTTTGGGAGCCAGCAAATGGAGGTTCAGGGTCGGGTTCTTGTACCACGATGCCTTGTTTCATGGTAGTTTTCTAACTCCTGGGAGCTAGCAAATGGACGTTCAGGGTCGGGTTCTCTCGTTCCACGATGCCTTGTCCCATGGTAGTTTCTAGCTTCTGGGAGCCAGCAAATGCAGGTTTAGGGTCGGGTTCTTGTACCACGATGCCTTGTCTCATGGTAGTTTCTGAATTTTGTGAGCTAGCAACTGGAGGTTCAGGGTCGGGTTCTTGTACCTCGTTGCCCTGTCCCATGGTAGTTTCTGAATTTTGGGAGCCAGCAAATGGAGGTTTAGAGTCCGGTTCTTGTACCACGATGCATCCGCCAGGGCCTGGAGGGTTAAGATCAGGTTGCTATATCATGTTGCTTTATCCACCAAACCTGTAATTAATTAAAATTATAAACCATAAGAAGTGAAATTAAAAATAAAACATATGCATCATATAAAAATAAAACATATGCTTCATTGATGCTGATATCTTCATTTTATTATTATGATTGGAATATATATGAATCAAATTCTAATGTGAGAATTTATATTAGTTGGGGGTGTCAAATCCAAATTTGCTTCACCAACTAGAACAAAGTAAGATATATGTGTAGGATGGGAAGAAAGGCAAGTAATTAAGATAAATACAAATATGAGAGGGAAAAAAAGAAGACAAAAGGTATTAAGATAAGTAGAAGAGCATAAATTATAATTTTTTCTTGACAACAAATTCATGTTATTGCATCGTAAGTAAAGATAAGTTAGCAATAAAAATATGGCAAGTACACTTCAAAAAAAAAAGGCAAGAAAATATGAAAAATAAGCAATATCATGAGTAGATTTCTTTGTCATAATAATATTTATTTATCTAACTACTTGCCTTGTTTCTGTCATGAGTATTTCTCTTGCCTTGTTTTTCTATAAGATCTTGCCTTGTCATTTGTTAGTGAAACCAAGTTAATTTTTTCTT
Organism: Linum tenue; assembly: GCA_946122785.1. Taxonomy (NCBI): domain Eukaryota; kingdom Viridiplantae; phylum Streptophyta; class Magnoliopsida; order Malpighiales; family Linaceae; genus Linum; species Linum tenue. The sequence goes on from CAMGYJ010000008.1 coordinate 89,643,466, forward strand.
AGATATATCATGTACACATGAATTTCAATCTTTAGTTTGTGGATATCCAATAAATTTGTCCTAGTTCCGTTGCAAAAATCAAATGTGCAAAATATACAAAATTTCCTATCTTATCACACTAGGAAAAAAATTTATCACGCCTAATACGAATTTTATCACAGTGGTAATAACTTTAGTATTGTCTAGTGATAATAAGACCCCGAGTGGAATGGATTGTTAGCCATATCACTCAAAGAATTTACTTGGGTAACTATCTATCTTGCTTTGAGATTGCTCCGAAAAGGTTGCCAGTTCAACTGAGCGAACCGGTTGGTCTGCCCGGCTTTGATAACAGTTGTTACTAGGTTAAATGCGAAAGGGGACCATTCTAACACCAAACTACCGGCCAAATGCAAAACATCGATAAAGAGAGAGAATCAAAACTCAAATTATTTTATTCCATAGTTTCACTGGAACGCGGAGGTTCAGGGTCAGGTTCTTGTATCACCACGATGTCTTATTCGCTCTCGGTTATTAGAGTTGGAGCAAGACGTGGAGGTTCAAGATCGAGTTCTTATATCACGACGCCTCGTCGTCCTTCAGTTGTCGACGTTGGACTGGGACGTGGAGGTCGTACGGGTATTTCAGGGTCAGGTTCTTGTATCACGATCCCTTGTTTCTCCCCAGTTGGCGGAGTTGGACCAGAACGTGGAGGTAGTTCAGGACCAGGTTCAAGTACCAGATTGCCTCGATGTCCTCCTGTCGCCAAAGTTGGACTAGGACGTGGAGGTCGTACAGGTATTTCAGGGTCAGGTTCTTGTATGACGATGTCTTTGCGTCCTTGAGTTGCCGAAGTTGGACTGGGACGTGGAGGTCGCACAGGTATTTCAGGGTCGGGTTCTTGTATCACGATGCCTCGGCTCACTTGACTTGCCAAAGTTGGACTGGGACGTGGAGGTCGCACAGGTATTTCAGGGTCAGGTTCTTGTATCACGATGCCTCTCCCTTGAATTGCCAAAGTTGGACTGGGACGTGGAGGTCGCACAGGAATTTCAGGGTCAGGTTCTTGTATCATGATGCTTCGTTGGCCTCCAGTTATCGAAGTTGGACTAGGACGTGGAGGTCGCACAGGTATTTCAGGGTCGGGTTCTTGTATAATGATGCCTCGTTCCCGACCAGCTTCCACCATTCCTTTCTTAACACCTGACATTTATCCACCAAACCCATAATTAATTAAAATTATAAATTAGAAGAAGCAAAATTAAAAATAAAACATATGCATCATACAAAATAATACTTTGCAAGTAGTTAGACAATTAGTTCTACATGAGGACATATAACATAATTTGAGCTTAATACATTGCAATATATGATTCAAATATATAGAAAAAAGGGAAGAATCTCACAAGAAGTAACGATGAGAAAAGAAGCCAACAAAAGAGAGAGCTTCATGGATGCTGATATCTTCATTTTATTTTTATGATTGGAATATACATGAATCAAATTCTAATGTGAGAATTTATAGTAGTTGGGGGTGTCAAATCCAAATTTTCTTCACCAACTAGAACAAGGTAAGATATATGTGTAGGATGAGAAGAAAGGCAAGTAATTAAGAATTAAGATAAATACAAATATGAGAGGGGGAAAAAAGGAGACAAAGGTAATGAGATAAGTAGAAGAGCATAAATTACATTTTTTTCTTGACAACAAATTCATGTTATTGCATCCTAAGTAAAGATAAGCTAGCAATAAAAATATGGCAAGTAAATATGAAAAATAAGCAATATCATGAGTAGATTTGTTTGGCATAATAATATTTATTTATCTAATTACTTGCCTTGTTTCTATCATAAATATTTATCTTGCCTTGTATTTTGTATATAAAATATTGTCTTGTATTTGTTAGTGAAACCAAGTAAATTTGTTCTTAGATATAAATGTATAGGCTAAAGTTGCAAAAATCAAATGCAAAACATACAAAATTTCGCATCTTCACATTTGAAAAAAAAAGTTTTCACGCTTAATATTTTTTTTATCACAGTGGTAATAATTTTAGTATTGTCTAGTCTACACAATAAATAAAAGCCAAATGAGAAAACTTGAAGCTCCATTTCAAATTTCCTGCATCCAGAGTAAAAGTAGGAATGACATTTTGGTCTTCACAATTTCTTTTTTTATTAATTAAAAAGACAATTACTAGGATTCGAACCATGACCACTTTAAAGAAAACCAAAGATCATAACCAATCACACTAAGTACATTTGTTGTATCTTTTTAAATTAAAAACATATAATTTCAAAGCAGAAAAAACCCTTCCCCATTTCAAATTTCCTGCTCCAGGAGCGTTTGTAGGAAGGGTAGAATAGAGAGTGTCAATTTTTTTCTTTTTCCTCTAGGGAACGGGTCAACTTACCGTACACATGCGGATTTAAACGGGTCCAGGAGTGTCAATTTTTTTCCTTTAAGTCCTTTTATTTCTCCGTGCTGGTAAAATATATATGAAAAGGCAAAAACAATACTCCTTTTTATTGCTAAAAATAATAAAAATTAACAATAAACTAATGCATGGATTCTAATGGGCTAACCGCTAATCATAAAATAAAAGAGTTGAATGGGCCTGACCTACACGAGATTTTCCCATCAAGTAAAACAAATCAACATCATGGGTTTGTCATTCTAAAACAAACTATTTTATCTAGCATAATTTATATTATGCTATTATTTTATATCTTAGTGGCTAAAATATAATGTATTTTAAAGTTATTCAATGGTTCAACCTCGACCAACCAAATTAGTCCAATTTTTATCATTTCAAATATATATTATGTAATTATTTGATATCATAATGATTAAATTATAGTGTATATTATAGGGAATCGTTTGGTATTTATTAGTAAAAAACTAATTTTAGTAAAAAAACTAAACAAAAAGATATATTTGGTTATTTTTAACATTAAAACGTTCCTAAACATTTTCAGTTTCCTTTCGAATTTCTATAGTTTTATTCCCGAATCAGTGATGTACAAATGGCGAATTGCAGCCATCTCTTTTCTTTCATTAGAGTTTGGCAGGGGTCGGTCAAACATGCTGAATTTCAAGTTTTGGCCCGTTTTCATCAAGTCCAATTTATAATCACATGGTTCTCAGATACCCGATAAAAATCTCAATCCAAACCAGATTGGCAGGTGAGTCCGTGTTTACCACCATTTTCTAGGGATACAGGAACGGTGGTTCCTATCTCAAATTATGTTGTTCATTCTTGATTTCTTTAGATTTTATCATGGCTTGGAAAAAAACCAGAAAACACAATGATGACAAGATGAAAGTTTTATAATGCACATTAATCGGCTAACGGGCCGAGTAAAAACTAGCAACGATTGTGAGATGCTCATTTCCCGAAAACCAGCGGGATAGGCGATTTTTATTCGATTTTCTGGAATTCGGTTTCTATAAAACTTACTCCACCTCATCATATTACCAGAAACAATATTGTTTCACAAGGTAACAGGTACTTGATTTTGATTCATAAGACTGATTTTTGATTCGTTGCATCATTCATATCTCTTTCCTACTAAAATTCACTATTTTTATCATGTGTTTCTAAAAAAAAAACTATACAACAATAAGATATACACCTCATTACATTATCAAATTTCATACCTCGCCTTCCTCCGGCCAAATGGCCGGGGCACACTAGTGATAATAAGACACCGAATGGAATGGATTAGCCATTTCACTTGAAGATTTTACTTGCGTACTATTTATATTGCTTTGAGATTGCTCCGGAAAGGTTACCGGTTCTACGAGCGGACCGATTGGTCTAGTCCGGCTGTGATAACAGTGGTTACTAGGTTAAATGCGAAATTGATCACACCGCAGCTCAAATACGCAACAGAAGCACATAACCGAAATATCTTTTTTAGTTCGGCTAGTTGAAAAGGAACAAAGCACTACATAGAGTTACAATTCAGTTTCAGGAGGACCATCCTAACACCAAACTCCCAGCCAAATGCAGAACAATAACAAGGAGAGAGAATCAAATCTCAAATCGTTTTATTCCATTGTTTGACTGGAACGCGGAGGTTCAGGGTCAGGTTCTTGTATTATCACGATGTCTTCTTCTCTCTCGGTTGTTAGAATTGGAGCAAGGCGTGGAGGTTTGGGATCGGGTTCTTGTACCACGATGCCTCGTCGTCCTTCTGTTGCCGAAGTTGGACTGGGACGTGGAGGTCGTACGGGTATTTCCGGATCAGGTTCTTGTATCACGATCCCTTGTTTCTTCCCAGCTGTCGAAGCTGGACCAGAATGCGGAGGTTGTGGAGGTAGTTCAGGACCAGGTTCAAGTACCAGGTTGCCTCGACTCCCTCCTGTCGCCAAAGTTGGACTGGGACGTGGAGGTCGCACAGGTATTTCAGGGTCAGGTTCTTGAATCACGATGCCTCGACGCCCTTGAGTTCTCGTTGTTGGACTGGGACGAGGAGGTCGCACAGGTATTTCGGGATCAGGTTCTTGTATCACGATGCCTCGGCTTCCTTGAGTTGCCAAAGTTGGACTGGGACGTGGAGGTCGCACAGGTATTTCAGGGTCAGGTTCTTGTATCACGATGCCTCGGCTCCCTTGAGTTGCCAAAGTTGGACTGGGACGTGGAGGTCGTACAGGTATTTCAGGGTCGGGTTCTTGTATCACGATGCCTCGGCTCCCTTGAGTTGCCAAAGTTGGACTGGGACGTGGAGGTCGTACAGGTATTTCAGGGTCGGGTTCTTGTATCACGATGCCTTGGCTCCCTTGATCTGCCAAAGCTGGACTAGGACGTGGAGGTCGCACAGGTATTTCAGGATCAGGTTCTTGTATCACGATGCCTCGGCTCCCTTGAATTGCCAAAGTTGGACTGAGACGTGGAGGTCGCACAGGTATCTCAGGGTCAGGTTCTTGTATCACGATGCCTCGGCGCCCTTGAGTTGCCAAAGCTGGACTGGGACGTGGAGGTCGCACAGGAATTTCAGGGTCAGGTTCTTGTATCACGATGCCTCGTCTGCCTCCAACTATCGAAGTTGGACTAGGACGTGGAGGTCGCACAGGTATTTCAGGGTCGGGTTCTTGTATCACGATGTCTGATCCCGAACTTGGTGGCGGAGAACGATGCACAACCTCAGCTTCCACCATTGGACCTTTCCCATTCTTGATATCTACGACAAAACCCACTGAATTAACTCATAATTAATTTAAAAAATTAAATTTATATATCATGCAAAACTATAAGTTACTTGTAGGTCAATTTGACTTTAGTTAGCTCTACATGTAGGACATAGCATAATTTGGGGCTGGAATGCATATAAGAGAGACATATATTGAAGAAAAGTGAAGTGTCTCACCAGAAGTAACGATGAGAAATAGGGATGGCAAAAATATCCGTAACCGTGGATATCCGTCCGAATCCGGCCTAGTCGGGTAGGGTAAAACCCGAACCCGAAGGACATTTAGTGGGTACGGGTAAAACCCGAACCCGAATATTGCGGGTAATGGGTGGGCATGGATTTCTCACTATCCGACCCGAACCCGCCCGATTATACACATGCATATGTATTTTGTCTAGAAATAATCATTATTTTTCTCTAGCATATTTTATATTTAGCATATAAATATAACATTTTCATGAAATTGTGTTGTTTTAGTTAATTATCTTCATTCTAGTGAATTCTTATCGTACTTTTTCTCTTACTTAATATAAGAATACGTGTGAATGTTAACATATTGGTTGGAGTTATGAAGAGAAATTAATATCCATGGATAACCGTGGATACCCGAAACCCGAATGGGTATAGGCATGGTTTTGATTTTCTACCCGTTTCACATGTGGGTATGGGTATGGGTAAAACCCGAAGTACTTTGGGTAGGGTAACGGATATGCACTATCCGCCCCCGACCCAACCCATTGCCATCCCTAATGAGAAATGAAAACAACAAAAGGGATAGCTTCATGGATTCTGATATCTTCATTTTGTTGTTGTTTTTCTTATCTTCTTGTGTGTAAGAATCAACTTCTAATTTGAGAATTTATAGTAGTTGGAGGGTAGGAGAGGTCAACTCCAAATCTGCTTCACTAATTGAAACAAGGCAAGATATTAATTACAAGAAAGAAAAAAAAAAGACACGAGGAAAAGAAGGCCAGTAATTAAGATAATTAAGTAGAATACCATAAATAAATTCTTTTTTCTTGACAACAACATAAATGCAATTTACTCCTAGAGATATTGTAGTAATAAAAAAATGGTAATTAAGTAAATTTTAAAAAATAAACAATATAATAATTTCTTTTTTTTTTGTGGTAAAAAATGGGACGCTAAAAGGGCGCCCCTGTCTGGTACTTAGATTAAACGGGTTTGGGCTTTCAACAACATGGTAACCTATACTAACAGAGTGGCCCTTATTAGCTAGGAAATCAACCACTTTGTTTCCTTCTCTATAGATATGGGAAATTCTGACTTCCCAGTTCCGATGAATCAACCCCTGTAACTGTTGAATCAGATTATGGTACCTGTCCTCAGTCTGCTCATGGGATGTAATAATGTTGATGGCAGTAGTGGAGTCGAGTTGGAGTAGGACTTTCCTGTAACCTTTCTCCCATGCCATCTGCAATCCTCGAATGGCAGCCATAATCTCAGCACGGGTAATCGTGCATACGCCGAGGTTCTCCACAAAGGATCCCATACATTTTCCCATCCAGTCCCGGACAAGGCCACCGCCTGCTGCTATCGAATCTGGTTGCCTTACTGACCCGTCAGTGTTGACACACACCCAATCCTGTGGTGGTGGTATCCAAGCAAGCCGTTGTTCACTCTTCTTAGGCGCCTCTTTATGTGAAGTCGTGTCATCATCCTGAGCTTGCCTGATAGTTGCCGTCCAGCATCCGATGCGTTGCGCCAGGACATGATCCTCTTGATTCAAGTTGTGGAAGACCTTCTCGTTCCTTCTTTTCCAAAGATACCAAGCTGCCACACCAAACAGGAGCCCTTCTTGATCTCTCTTGAGGTGCTCATCAAGCCAAGCTGCAAAACCCAAGCCATAAGTTAATGCAGTCTCCTTGATACCTAGTCTATGCCATACCTGAATAGAGCTCGGACAATGGCGCAGTATGTGCTCGGTTGATTCCGGTTCATTTCTGCAAGACGGGCATGCGTCATCCGTCGTCAGTTTTCTTTTCTTGCGTTGCACATTCGTCATCAACCTGTCATGAAAAACCAACCACATAAAATGTTTATCCTGTTCGGGCACGTCCATTTCCAGAGTCGCTTCCAGTACTGGTGATCATTAGCCTCCTCCGCCCCTCTCTCTCCTCGTCACTCAGCCACTCTACTGCCGCGGAATAGGCTGAGCGCAGCTTGAACTTCCCGTCTGGCTCCATCCCCCAAGCAGTAATGTTTTCACCCGATCCCGGCAATGGAGGGTCCGTACCTGCAATCAAAGCAACCAAGTTCTGAGTCAGATGTGGCGAGAAATCCTGCCACTTCCACTCACCTCCAGCCGTGACCATCTCGGCTACAGTGGCCTGCCAGTCGATTCCCTCGCCGTTGCCAGCTACATGCTCGCTCAAGATTGTTCCCTCAGCAAGCCAGGGATCTGTCCAAAATAGGACATTATGACCTTCCCGATTGTCCCACACGACACGCTGCTTAAGGATTGGCAAGGTATCAACAATGCCTTTCCACAACCAAGAAAAATTGCTTTTTTTCATCACAAGAGCCCCTGTCTCGGTGGTTTTAAAATACTTCCCTTGCAGGATGCGGATCCAGAGCTCATCCGACTTATTCAGAAAGGCCCACCCCAGCTTCATCAGGTAGGATAAATTGAGAGCTCTAGCAGACCGCAAACCCAGGCCGCCAAGCTCCTTCGGTTTGCAGATTGTCTCCCATTTGACCAGGTGAGGCTTGGAAGCACCATTCTCAGAATCTCAGCTCCCCAGATAAAGACTCTGATTGTCCTATCAATGGTGTCACAGATAGAAGCCCCGAAATTCAGAAAAAAATAATAATAATAATAATAATAATCTAAGCCCAATCCAACAAAACCGTCAACTTCACAATGGTGGACCATGACTCCTTCCTTCTTCGTCTCCACATGCATTTAGCAATCTGCTAATGTTATCCTGAAAGCTTAGCCGTTGCAATTAAGTGATTAACTAAGTGAGCAACTAGTTCTTTTGAGTTTGACTTCTCCCAAATCCCACATCACTCCCTAATTGCATAGATTTAGTTGGCTAGCTCCATATATTTCTTTTTCCAATGTCTCAACCTTTGACATACGTTAAAATAAACTTGTTTTAGATGAGCTAGCGAAGAACAATGGTTTGATTTCTTTCTATATGTTTACTACTAGATAGATTTTGGTTAAGATTAGCTAGTTGATATTATTCATCAACTTTAAGCTAAAAGAGATCTTTCAAAATGATGCATAAAGGAAAGTGTTATAAACGCGCTGCTACGGATCGGGAAATCGCCGGAATCGATAAAGCAAGAATATGAGAGCTAGAATCGAGAAACACAGACACACGATTTACGTGGTTCACTAACACGATGTGTGTTAGCTAGTCCACGGGCGAGAGAGAGCCAGTTTCACTATATCGAGGAGATTACAGATTACAGAGGAGTATGAGAAGTATTTATAGTACTTCTCCATGTGGGTCTAAACCTAATCCAATATGACAAAGGAAACGGTTACAGACCAGGTCCAGAAGCCGAACCCAAATAACATTGAGCCCATACACCGTGGGCCGGGGGCGTTGCCCCCGCGCCCCCACCGCTGACCGGGCAGCGAGACCCCCGATTACCAGTCGTAGCGGCTGATAGTCCGATTCAAGTCACATCAACAAAAAGAATAATGCAGTACTCTCACATTGCACCAATTCAACTCTATCCATTAATATTTGTTTCGATTGATATCACTAAATGTTTGAGTTACAGGTTAAGATCGAGATAAACTTAAAATCTATACATGAGCAGTTCAATGACAATAACTTTGAAGTTCGAACTAAAACTCTAACATTAGAAATAGACATACTCCTTCGTCCATGCTTCAGTGTAACACTCCCACCATGTGCAATCATATATTCCTCTAGGTGCGAGTGTACATCCCTATTAAGTGTGCTTCACTACAAGCGTAGACGTATAGTGCTCCCACTAGCCATATAGACATAGGCATATAGTGCATATTGATAATCAGTCGTGGAGTATTCATTAGGGCAAGCGCTTTCGGAGTACTAAAATATATGCATACAATCACCATAACAAGGGAGCAATCCCGATCTATTATATAAGAGCTCTCAACCCCTTAAAAAAGAAACACATTTCCCCCTTCAAATAACTAATTTTGACCATTTCTTCACACTTTTCGTAAACCATTTAACACATTATAGAGTATAGACTAACTTGAATATCAGAGTACATGCCCTCCTATCTATTCCCAAACTTTCATCCCAACTCAAAAATATCAATAGTATAAAATAGGGTCTAAATCCTTGATTCCACATTATTAATACAAATAGTCAAATACCCTCCACATTTTCACACACCCTCATTATATTTTTGAAAGAAATAAGTCATATTACCCACTAATGGTGACAAGTTGGGGGAAAAAGGAAATCATGAAGAGCTGACTTTTACTCTTATCAACCATTAAAATTTTGGGATAATGACTATGGACCATTATAATTAAAAAACCCACCATCTCCTCCCTTCATATGATCCAAAATAACTCGATAAATCGTAAATCGCAGTATTAGCAATGTCGGAGTTCATTTGGATAAAAAAGACTCTCTTCCTCACCACATCGTTTCTCGCCTTGCTCTGCGGCTACGGTACCCAAGCCGACGTCAACCAGGTCACCGGCTGGTCATGCTCCGGCCCCAAAAACGCCACCCTAGACGCCGATTCCCAAGCCAATCTCGACACCCTCCTCAAATCCCTCGCCGACAAGGCTCCCAAGAACAACGGTTTCTCACAAACCCACGCCGGAAAAGGTGGCAAGAGGCTGTACGGCCTCGCACAGTGCCGCGGCGACGTGTCGGCGGCGGACTGCCGGCACTGCCTGCGGAACGCCACGTGGACTTCATCCGCCCAGTGCGGCGCACGACGCGAAGGGATCGTGTGGCTCCGGTGGTGCCTGTTGCGTTACTCCGACGCAATCTTCTTCGGCACGTGGGACAGGGCCGGGATCGCGAAGGTGAACCAAACGACGCCGTTGGAGGACCCGAACGTGGTCCCCAGCGGGGTCGACCTGATGAACGGGCTGGTGGGGACCGCACCGCGACACGTGTCGATGTTCGATACGAACGCGGTCGGCGTGGGCCCGCTCGAGAGGCGATTCGGGATGGCGCAATGCACGAGGGACGTGGATCCCGCGGGTTGCAGGGAGTGCCTCGTGGCTCAGCTGGAGACGTTTCGGGCGAGGATCGGGAACAGAAGAGGGTGGGAGATTTACGGATCGAGCTGCAGCTTGTGGTATCATGATTACCGGTTTTATTTCGATTCCGTTACTGCTAATCAAGGTGACACTCTTATACCGGTGTTTAATAAGATGGATTATGTATTGCCTTTTTTTGTATCTAATTACAGGTTCATTATTTGTCCTTTTGGATGTAGGTGGGAGGAGGTACTCAGCGAATTGGTTTAGAACGGCGGTGATTGTAATGGCCTTTTTGTTGCATTGTTATATAAATAATTAATGAAGATAGAGTGCATCTACTTCCATTGTCGTCCAGCGGTTAGGATATCTGGCTTTCACCCAGGAGACCCGGGTTCGATTCCCGGCAATGGAACAAAATCCTTTTAAACGCCGTTTATTGGACTTGGGCTTTTCAGCTTAGGCCCCCTACGCTTTGAGGTCCGAGGAAGACAGTAATGGGCTTTGTAAAGCCCGTCCGGAAGTGAAGGTCATGCTTCATCATTTTTTGGGAACTATTTGCTAAAGCATATTTCATGAGCACTGCATTTTGCATATGTTCGATTTCCTCTTTGTACATTCAGATTGAGAGGTTTGCATTTGACATTTTCTGGTGAAATGGAACATTACTAAGCATATTTCATGAGCACTGCATTTTGCATATGTTCGATTTTCTCTTTGTACATTCAGATTGAGAGGTTTGCATTTGACATTTTCTGGTGAAATGGAACATTACTCTACATAGGACTTAGGTGAGGGGATTGTAGTTTGGGCCAACAGATAGGTGTGGCCGTGTGGGGCCTTGTGGATATTGAATGCTGTATTTTTAGAATTCCACGATTTTTGGGTGAATTTTATGAATATATAAATCGGTTTTCAACAATCTTTGTCATTTATTCTCCGTAACTTAGCCTTAAAAAGTTATTTGTGGATTAATAACGATATTCTCATATGGAATTCTCGAAGAAAGCAGGTAGTAAAATAGTATCAATTGGTCTTGAATTTTGAAAAGAAATCAACAAAATGCTTCTATATAGATATAAAAATGGTAATGTAAGACGTGCACGGACAATTTTGTTGTCCTAATCGTCAAATTATCTATGCTTAATTTTCATGTGTGGCACTCATCTAGACGAATCACACAACCATGCCCTTTTGTTTTATCATGTATTATAACCAATCATGTTTGACTTTCTCCACATGGCTCATCTCTAGAAATTATAATCTTTGTGGCTACATTAAAAATGATTATAATCCACGCGGATATGCAGACTGAGCTGATTCATTAATAATTTATTATCAAGAAGTTTCATATTTAACCGACATGAATGTTAAAGGAACGACCTCTATATAGAATAAATTGAGAATGAAATAGGTTAGAAACAGCCGGAGATGTCAAAATTACAATCCTAACTCAACCATTTTTTCTTATACAGACCAAGACCAATTTATGTACCTAAGAAAACGAGGCTACCGAGAAACGCCGCTAGCTAGTACCGGTGGATTGATCCGAAGTGAGGAACCCGGTGCCGGTACCGGAGGTACTGGTAGATAGATCGGAAACGTGGGTGAACCCGCCGGCGGTGAACGGACGTTTCAACTGCCGTGGAAGCTCGTCATCCGATTTGCTTCCGAGCATTCGGACCACCGCGGACATGGTCGGCCGTTCGGCCGGATCGTCCTGCGTGCACAACAATGCAATGTGGATCCATCTCGCCGGGCAGTTCTTAGCTATGTTCGACTCTATCAACTCTTCTCCTCTGCCTTCACTCCATAGCTCCCATGCCTGAAATGAAGTTGTGGCACCACATGTTCAGGATTCAAAATTTTAGGGCCAATACTTGGGCATTGGTAATTAAGTTTGATTGGTAATTACCTGCAAAAGAAGGCTAGAGGCCTGACTCGGGTCGAACGATCCTCTGTTCTTCTTTCCACTTATGATTTCCAGCATCAAGATTCCGAAGCTATAGACATCCGATTTCGTCGAAATCACTCCCTCTAGAGCGTACTCAGGAGCCATGTACCCACTGTTCTTTTTTTTTTTTTTCCAAGTAAGGTCAAAGAACAATAGTTAAATCCTCTACCCAAAGCCCCGAAAACAAAAAGCAAGAAGCCACCCTACAAAATCGAAGGACACTATCTCTAAAGGGGACAGCAACAGGGCTTGTCTTGCCACTCTATGGGCAGCCCAGTTGGCAGTCCTCGGAACCGCACTAAAAAGAATACACGAGGGACAGGACCTCAACAACTGAAAGCAATCTCTAAGAAGGGGACCTCCAACCGAATCTTCACAGCAGCCACTTTCCAGTTGACGGATGACGACTTCAGAATCACCTTCAGAATCACCTTCAAAACAAGTACAATTTCATCATTTCAAGTCAATAGTTTGCGGCCATTACAAACTCTATGAATTCGTCAATCAACTTACTATGTTCCAACCACTCTCTCAGTGTTGGCCTCGATCTGATTGCCTCCGAATATCCTAGCGGTCCCGAAATCCGAGATCTTGGGGTTCATGTGCTCGTCCAGAAGCACATTGCTCGCTTTCATATCTCTGTGGATGATCTTAAGACGAGAGTCCTCGTGGAGGTACATGAGTCCCCTGGCTGTGCCTTCTACTATGTTTGCTCTCTTTTCCCAGTCGAGCTCCTTGCTTTTCTTCGGATCTGTTACATACATAAGCTACAAAAATTATGACGAGTACTAGTCCTGTAAGCCATTTGAAGCTGATGAGAACGATCAATCAAGAACCAAGGAAGGGTGCAAACCGAAAAGGAAGGCGTCAAGGCTGGTGTTGGCCAAATACTCATAGACAAGCAGCTTCTCCCCTCTCTCCAAGCAATAACCCAACAGCCTCACCAGATTCCTGTGCTGAAGCTTGACAATCACCATCACCTCGTTCCTGAACTCTTCCAGACCTTGCTTGGATGTCAAGGAAAGCCTCTTCACCGCTATTTCTTGCCCGTCTTGCAGCTTCCCCTGCATTTCAACATCAGAGAGCTAGCTCATCACAATAGCTCTTCCTAATAACTCGAGTAATCGAAAGAATTTTGAAAATGGGTTCTTTGTAACGTTATTCTTTATACCCAATAACTATTGGTCATTGGGAGAGGCTATGAGAATGTACTGACCTTGTAAACAGGGCCAAAACCTCCCTGCCCAAGCTTATTGGCATTGGAGAAGTTGTTTGTGGCTGCCAGAACAGTAGCCAGACTGTAACAGTGGACTTCTCTGTCGTTCTCATGGCCTGGAACTTCGATTCCAATTGCGGCATTGTGATTGGAGCCATCGTAATCGGGTAGCAGTATTTCTTGGCTGGTTTCTCCTCCAGCAGACCTTCCCTTCTTCCTGCGGAAGCATGAACAGTACCAGATCCCCACCACGGCTACTGTTACACCAACTATGGCGCCAACGATTCCAGCAATTTTGCCTGTGTTGTTTCCTCCACCTCCACCTCCACCTCCACCTCCAGATAAGCAGAGGATTAAAGTGGGAAGAAATTTTAGGAATTATGCTTGGACCCTGATTCATTAGGTCATTCGATCTCGAACTATAACTGAAGGTGCATTGTGTAGCAAAGGTATGAGAACTCAAACTCAATATCACTGAAGATTCACGAGGAGAATTTATGGGAACCGGAACTCGGTTGGTCGAAAGATATGTATTATGCTGCGCAGCCAATGTAGCATAAAAAATCTACTCGATTTATAGAGAAATGTCTGATGATTAGTGTTATGCTAATCTCGGATACTTCCCTTTATAAACTAAAACTAGTTCGCTAGACTTAGATTACCATGAATAACACACAATTTGTTAGCCGTTGAAACCTCTAACATCTTGTAAAAAACCAAATCATGATAATAATTTTAGTTGTCGGAAGATGATCTTATTGATGACTAGGGAACTATTTCCGATATGAAGAGAAACTTGATCATCATGATCGTTGAAACTTAAGATTAACCTAATCATGATGATTAGTGATTCTAAACGCGCACAATCTAATCAACATCCTCGGCAATTTGAAGTTTCCTCAAAATCAATGTAGCCAAAGAATTCGTCTCTTATTTATTTCCCATCTAAACTAATGGATTAAGCTAATTCATTGATATTTTCTCAAAATCAAAAATTTTATCAACCAAAGAGCCATATCCCCGTTTTTCTCCGATAAAATCAAAATATATGATTCAATGTTTTTTACTACAAAAAAAAAAAAAATGACACGAATTCTTTCTATTTCTCAATGATGTCCAGCAATACCAAGTCAACGTTCAAGAAAATTCAAATTGGCGAAAAACATTGAGCTTTGAAAGAAACAGAGTCATGGGAAGGCCACCAAATTTGACTCACCATCGTTGCCACCACCAGGCGGCGACTGCGGCGGCGGCGGCGGAGGCACCTCATAGAACAAGCTCTGCTCGTACCTCAAACTACAACTAGGAGTCAGAATCCGCCACCCGATCCTGCCCCGACAGCACCGATCACTAGCATCGTTCAACTCCTCCAGGCACGACAAGCAGGCACCGCTACTCAAATCCCTCGTACACTGCGCCATCGCGTACCTCGGCCGGCCCCGACTCTCCGATTCATTCGTCCCGTACATCAGCCCGGTGTACGGGACGTAATCGATGAGCCCGTAGATCAGCGACAGCGCCCCGTTGTCCGTCTCCCCTGGCGACGTGTTGTTCTGGGTGTTCCACATCAGCAATCTGTACTGAACTTCAGTCCGGCCGGCGAAGCTGACGTTGGAGTACCGCAGCATGCACTGGTCGTACCAGACGACCGCCGCCCTGTGAGCAGGGCAGCGTCGCTGGACCTCCTGCGCGGCCTGCGTTATGCAGGCCGCGCAGGTGGTCAGGGAGACGTCTCCGCGGCAGAGGTAGAGGGAGAATACCCGGCCGTCCGCCGCGGAGTCGTTGGAGAAGGTGGCGGTGGAGGCATTGGGGGGCAGGGTGTTGAGGAGGGCGGCGAGGTTTGAGGTGTAGGCGGGAGGTGTGGTTGAGTTGGAATTGTCTTGACAGCCGGCGGTGTTGAAAGTCGGCTGCTGTTGAGATGTGGTTGAGATCGCGAGGAGGTGGATTGTTGTGAGGAAGATGATGGCGGAGGAAAGGAAATGGCTATGGCTATTGATTACTCTTCCTGTTCGAATCATGGCGGCTTGGAAAGGAGAAAGATGCAGGGGAGCTTGGGGCAGAGGAGCATTAGAGACAAATAGTTTCGTTTGTATCTTTCTGTCTGTTATTCTTTTAATTAAGTTGGGAGTTTGACTAAAAATTGGTGGAAAGGAATTTTGACCGTTGGATCGGCAAGCAGCGTGGAATTAGCCTAGTTAGCTTGCGTGCAGAGACTGATTCGTTCGGCACTAATTTTATCTTATGATGATTTAAGTACATGAACAGTCATGGAATTTCATATTTCGTCGGTACCTTATCGGCTAAATTACATGTTTGGTCACTCAAATTATATAAATCTTTCACGTTTGCCACCCGAATTACTTTTCTTTCTTATTCGCCACTAACTTTATGAATCGTTTCACGGTTGGTCACCGGCCGTTACACTCCGTTAAGTTTGTCCTACGTGGCAGTCAACTATAAAGTTTGACCGTTAACTAGATGACGTGGAAATTAAAAAAATTAAAAAAATAAAATTTTCTTTCCACCTCATCATTGCACTTATTTTATCTATATAATTTATAATATAAATAATTTAATAAATTACAAAAATGGGCAAACTAAGTGCCCATTTTAATAAATAAAAAAACTCACTGACCCTCCCAAAAAATAGGCTGCCGCAGCAGATTGAATTGAACCCAGATCTGAAACAAACAAGAATCAATCACCGCCCCTTCTCCCCGCTGCCATGGCTTCTCTTCCACTCACCCCATCATCCACCGCCGTCCCCGCCAACCTCCGCCGTCAACCCTGTTCCCTTCTTCCTCTCTCCTCAAATTTGAAACCCACCGCCGGTGGCCGATTCAGAAGAACAAGACCCAACCTATCTTCTCAACTAAATGCCGCTGCCGTCGACAAACAAGAATCAATCACCGCCACAACCAATCCCAAGATCGGTAACCAGCCCACTGTCGACTGACTTAATATACTACCATGTTTGTTGCTTTACCATTCTGCTCCATTTTTGTGCAGATTATGGAGTCGTCGGAGTTCACCACGTCGGAATCCTCTGCGACAACCTCGAAACGTCGCTCGAGTTCTACCAGGGGATGCTGGGTCTCGAGATAAACGAGGCAAGGCCTCACGACAAGCTTCCATACAGAGGAGCTTGGTTGTGGGTGGGCGCCGAGAAGATCCATTTGATGGAGCTCCCGAATCCGGACCCTTTAACCGGACGCCCTGAACATGGTGGTCGCGACCGCCATGCTTGCCTCGCCATTCGAGATGTCTCCAAGCTCAAAGAGATCCTCGACGAAGCGGGTAGCCTTCCATTTCGCTTCTAATTCTGATCACCCTTTTTCAGTTTGCACTTGGCTTGGGGCTTGAGGTCAGGTTGGTGTATGTTCTTGCAGGACATCCCTACACACTTAGCCGGTCCGGGAGGCCTGCAATCTTCACTCGCGATCCGGATGCGAATGCGCTGGAGTTCACTCAAGTCGATTGACTCCCTGCAGCTTCAGCTCACAATGGCATTAAAATTTTTCGGCGGGTCAGTGAGTTTTTTTATTTATTAAAATGGGTATTTTGCCCATTTTTGTAATTTATTAAATTATTAATATTATAAATTATATAGACAAAATAAGTGCAATGATGAGGTGGAAAGAAAATTTTATTTTTTTATTTTTTTTAATTTCCACGTCATCTAGTTAATGGTCAAACTTTATAGTTGACTGTCACGTAGGACAAACTTAACGGAGTGTAACGGCCGGTGACCAACCGTGAAACGATTCGTAAAGTTAGTGGCGAATAAGAAAGAAAAGTAATTCGGGTGGCAAACATGAAAGATTTGTATAATTTGAGTGACCAAATATGTAATTTAGCCGTACCTTATCATTAAAATTAAGAGTAATTAACGTAATTGATGATTTGCTCATATCGGTTTGGTTTTAATTGATACTAGATAAATGGCCCGCGCGTTGCCGCGGATTGTTTGAAAATTTACCATTTATCAATTAGTTAGCATTCAAGAGTAATCATACTTTAATTGAGTTGAGGGTTAAAATGAACCTTTTAAATTCGTTAATCTTCAAGATATCATAATAATTATGAATTAGATACTAAATAATTAGTTAAATAGATTCAATGAGAGGGTTGTACCTATTGACTTATGAGAGAATGGGAGAAAAACTTGGATAGTTTGGCATGCTACTGAGTATGGTTAGCAAAACTTCTTCAATTAGGCGATCACCCCTTTTCCTTTGTTGATTTGTTAATCAAGCTCACCTCTTTCTACTCATATGTTCCCGTTTTTTGTAAATTATATGAAGAACCAAAGCTAGTTAATTATTGTTTTTAGTCATCTGGTCTTGGTTTTGGCAAGGAAGATGTTTAGATTCAAACAACAAATCTATTGGTGAGAAGAAAGCTGTTTAGACTCGTGAAATTTGAAGCATGCATGCCCCTCCTCAAATTGAGAGAAATAAGCAACCGCGTAAGTAATCAACCAATTAAGTAAAAAGATACTTGATTACATGTGAACTGTTCCAATCCTGCATATAGAAGGGTTTAAATTTGATGACACAGTTTCGAACAGTGTGGAATGGTATAATATCTTATTATGGCTCTCTTAGTACAACCATCAAAATTTACATCACTTGATAATCAATATGAATCCCTTCAAAAAGGAAAAATAAACCATAATTGTGTCTATTGGCTTCACCTTTTGCGCAATGAACAGCACTGACAATGAAAACAAAAACATGATATCAAGAAAATTGCACACCTAGTGCAGCTTAAGGTTTAGCATACAGAACACTGCTGTGTAGCCTTATCTAATAGAGGAAGTTACAGGGGGGGCATAGCAAATAGATATTACAATGAAGCATTATTGAACATAACAATCCATTATAGAAAATTACTCTGCCATTTTGATCTCTATTTACTTCCCCTCCACATAATAAAGACCATGGCAAAGATTGAAAACCAATAATTGCTATACATTTTTTTTAATTAACAGTAATAAGAACTAAGAAGTTGAAGCTATCTTTCTGCAGTACTCTTGTGTAATGACTAATAGAAATAGAGCAATGATAAACTCAGACAATGAGAACAAAATCGTAGCAGTAAGGTTTACTAAATAGGATTTCAATGATTGCCTATAACTTTCCCAAGGCATGCTATATGGGATAAGGTGGATTTTAGACAGTATAGTCATTAGCGTGGGTTTCATGTAGCCTGGCGGTCTTCATGCATAATAAATAACATAGCAGAGCAGCAGAATCAGATGGATACACATACAAAAGCACTATTATGTGAAAAGAATAACGCAAACTCAGTTAACGAACTGTTCTCACTTCTCACAATACCCATCCATACTGAAAACTATTCGAAGGACTGTTAGTCAATGCTAAAAAGAATTAGATTGAGCCATTCAAATTAGGCACTCAACTTACCCTGATCATTTTTCCCCAGTACCAAGCAATGGTCGAACTTGCAATACTACTGTTCTAGTAATTGGGAGTGGAATCCAGCAGCTAGTCAGCAGACAGAGACAAAATGAGCACATGAGAGCAAGAAAAGCTTCTTTAGGACTTCCGTATTTGCAAATAAACGACCAAGTAAGAAAATCCACAACAAAATACCATTACCAGAAGCGATCTAGGGATCAAATGGAATACTCAATCTGAGAAATCATACGGTTTGCGATGCAAGGACGTATTGAGGATGAAGAAAAAGCAACAACAGGGAGTTCTCCCCTGAAAAAATCCACCCCCAACAGAATTTGCAATCAGAAATTCCTTTTAGCAGTTGAAACTGAGAAAGAAAGAGAGAAGAAGTGTTGGGCTTGGTTCTGCAGGCTGCAGCTGAAGTGATGCAGTTGTAGTCTGTGTCGACTATAACAGATAAAATTTCGCACTTAATCTCATCAAGATCCATTCTCAAACCATTGTCAACTTCTAGCTTGGGGAGAGCAGAAATTTCAACTGCATTTCAAACCTGATTTCTGTCATTCAAAGAAAAGGAACCAATGAAATATGCAATTCTCAGTAGCCCCATAGATCAATAGAATGAACATACTTCCTGTCTTGTCTCTACCATTAAATTAAAGTATAAATTCTCCGTGAATCAGTTCAGTAGCCCCATTATGAATTGAATGGTCTTCCTTACCCGTCAAGCTTCTTAAGGACTTCCAGCAACCCATATTGCGTTCTAGATTTCTAGTACATTACATGCATTCATTCCAGAAGAACAAAGGCTATCATGGCATGTGATCAACTTGCAATGACTAACACCGCAGGGGAAGGGTGAAACGACAATCGATGAGGGGCTTTGGAAATTAAAGGAGACGGAGACTCGGGCAGCCGCCAGACAATCATCGAAAGATGAGAATGAGGAGAAGTCGATAGGTGAGAAGGGCGCCCCAAATCAATCGGTCGAGATAGACAGAAAGGTTGAGCCACGACGATCCATCTTCTCTAATCTCCAGGGGATCGACGGGTTGGGGATTGAAAAGGAAAAGGAATGGGCGCACCCAACTTGCGGTAGACCTGCCCTTATCCCACCGAACTCGACGGAGGGGCTGGGCTCTTCGCCGGCCAGCTCTCTTGCCTAACCGCCAGTGGGGTCGATGGAGAGGCTGAAGGGTTTGGGGAACAATCGGAAATCGGCCGGAAAAGAGAGGCGACTTACCTAGCCGCCAGCCAGTCGTCCTTGGGGAATCGGTGAAATAGGGAGGAGGTGGAAAGGAAAGAATCTAAGGCTGAGATAATTATGACATAGGACCCATCAGACGGTATTCGGTTAGGCTGTAGAGAACTTATGGTAGACCTTTCTACTTTCTACTGAACCCCTTAAGTGTACTCGCCTATTAATTATACTAATATACCATAAGTACCATAACCTATCAAAAAGAAGTAACAAAACATCGATAAAAATATAACGAATATTACCTTAGCTAATGAAAATTCTGTCGATAATCAAAATGTAGTGACCAGTCAGTTTCATAATCTTTCTGTGCTCACTAACGCCATCCACCTGAGTGAGATTTGGCAACGGCCAGCAACTGCCGAGTGCCGTCTCAGTCTGTTTATGTATTGTTTTACCTTTTGGAGTTCTTGACCGGAGAAACGCGACAGGTGACGGGAGGTAAAGCTGAAAAAGAAAGGATAACATTATTCAACGACGCTGCAGAAAGTTTTGACTGTTGAGCGGTTTCTTTGAGTGAGTCCCCGAGTTGAATCGTTCCCGCTTAGCGGGCGCGGCAAAAGGACGACACAGTCGAGCGGGGCCAACGGGCTGATCTTGGGTGAGGTTGGGCAGGAGGACTCCCTGGAATTATGAATGGGCCCAGGCTGAGTCAACGGCAAAATTTAGGTTGATTCCAATTCTTTGGGCCAAAGATCCATGACTGGAATATTCTAGCGTGGTCAGAGCTTTTTTTTTTTTTTTTTTTATCAGAACCTGCATTAGCGTGGTCAGAGCTCGGTGAACGGTGATGGGAACTTCAGTCCAAGACAAAGGAACGGCTTCACGAGGTCCAGATTGAGAATAAACCCCTAGCACTCCTTGTGATTCTCCCGGCGCCAGCGGCTTGCATTAATAACGCCGGCTAGGAAGGCTGCGGGCGGCAGAGTCAGCGAGTAGTAATAGTCGATAGGTACTTCAAATGAAATTTGCAATGTATAGAATCGAACAGAAGAGGGAATGGAAAATTGAATTAATATTGTTTGTGGTGTTTTTAAAAGTTCTGGGTATCAAAATGTAATTAAAAGTAAGAAAAAAATCTTGAAATATCATTTTCCATCGATTTTGAAGTGTGCAGATCACGGATTCAGCCTGAGGCTATTCTTTAGGGATGAATAAGTCTACTAAACAGCGTTTCGGGCGAAAAACTCCCGGGGCAATTTTTGTCAGTTTCCAAAGGGGTACCATCACCGATTTCGGGCGATTTTATGGAAAGTCCATTTTCCTTGGATTTTGAATGCGATGGATCACAGATTCGGCCTTAGGGTACTCTCCACCAACGATGAAGTCTAGCAATGGCCGATTTGGTCGGAAATTTGGTCGAATTTTTCCGGAGGGCATTTTCGTAATTTTTAGGCGCTTTTTTTCGAAAGGCCATTTTCCTTCGATTTTGAAGGGTGCAGATCACGGATTCAGCCTGAGGCTATTCTTTAGGGATGGATAAGTCTATTAAACAGGGTTTCGGGCGGAAAACTCCCGGGGCAATTTTTGCCAGTTTCCAAAGGGGTACCATCACCGATTTCGGGCGATTTTATGGAAAGTCCATTTTCCTTGGATTTTGAATGCGATGGATCACAGATTCGGCCTTATGGTACTCTCCACCAACGATGAAGTCTAGCAATGGCCGATTTGGTCGGAAATTTGGTCGAATTTTTCCGGAGGGCATTTTCGTAATTTTTAGGCGCTTTTTTCGAAAGGCCATTTTCCTTCGATTTTGAAGGGTGCAGATCACGGATTCAGCCTGAGGCTATTCTTTAGGGATGGATAAGTCTATTAAACAGGGTTTCGGGCGGAAAACTCCCGGGGCAATTTTTGCCAGTTTCCAAAGGGGTACCATCACCGATTTCGGGCGATTTTATGGAAAGTCCATTTTCCTTGGATTTTGAATGCGATGGATCACAGATTCGGCCTTATGGTACTCTCCACCAACGATGAAGTCTAGCAATGGCCGATTTGGTCGGAAATTTGGTCGAATTTTTCCGGAGGGCATTTTCGTAATTTTTAGGCGCTTTTTTCGAAAGGCCATTTTCCTTCGATTTTGAAGGGTGCAGATCACGGATTCAGCCTGAGGCTATTCTTTAGGGATGGATAAGTCTATTAAACAGGGTTTCGGGCGGAAAACTCCCGGGGCAATTTTTGCCAGTTTCCAAAGGGGTACCATCACCGATTTCGGGCGATTTTATGGAAAGTCCATTTTCCTTGGATTTTGATTTTATGGAAAGTCCATTTTCCTTGGATTTCGGGCAATTTTATGGTTTGATTTGTTTAAGGAAGATATATTATTTAGAATATTAAATATACCGGGAAAGTAATTATATGTGTGTGGGCGGATACCCATGGGGCGGGTTTACCTAAACCCAAACCCAACCCGATGAATAGTGTAGCGGGTTTAAACACGAACCCGGCCCAAAACCCGTCAACACGGGTTTTACCCGCGTTGACCGGGTTGGGTCGGGTGGGTACCCGTGTATTCGGGTTTTGTTGCCATCCCTAATCATCCATCTTTGTAATGCTCCACAATGAGCACATTTAACTATATAATTCCTACAAAAATTCCTTCATTTCACCCAACAACACGTCTTGTCAGTTAAGATCAGTTTGTTACTTATAAATTATAAACCTCTCTCAAACTTTGTCAACATGAAATTCGCCTAAACATGCCTTGATTTCTTTTAAAAAAAAAGGAAAATGAACTATTTTCTTTTAGAAAGATTTGTATTTTAGCAAAATATCAAGGAGCAAACTAAATGAATAAAACCACCAGTTGAGAGGACAAGACTATATAGGCTGATTGTTATGGAATACATACTTGGTGCAGGGCAGGTAAACGGTTGAGATCCGCCGGCCGGACAGTGACACGAGAAATTCCCAGGCGCCTCCCAGGCCGCCGCCGTGCCGCACAACCCCTCCGACGCGCCACACCGCTCGCACAGCGCTCCGTATTCTCCATATCCATAAGAAACATTAACCCCGGCGTCCAGAACTCCCCGCAGCTCCGCCTCCGCATCCCTCCCCCAAATTCCGTCGGGGGCATCCGCCGGAATCGGAAACACCACTCTCCCTCTGCACGATTCAACATCACTCTCACTCAGAAACGTCTCGTTCGCGTAGAACGACACCAGATCGACGCCGATCAAACACGACAGCCTCGTCTCTGGAATTTTTCCGGCACCCGAATTCAGGCAGCCGTAGAACAGGGTCAGGTTCTGTAGGGCGGCGGAATTGGAGGGCGAAGGAGCGAGCAGCGAGGTATTCAGACTCGCCGTCCCGTTGATTGGCGGGCAAATTGTGTCCGAGTAATCTGTAACGGCGACGGTTAGGGTTCTGGAGGGCTGGTTCACGGCGATTAAACTGAGCAGCAAGGAGCTTGCTTTGAGAACAGGGTTCTGATCTATGTTTTCGCAAGAAAGCAGCTCGAAATCCGGATGCCCGCACTCTCGCGGCCTGAATCCGAGTGCCCAGAAGGGATAAGAGAGGTTGGTTTTCGTTCCGCAATTGAAAGGCGTGGAGCAGTCCTCGAAGCCGATGGCTTCGTCGCCGGAAACAGAGGCGATGGTGAGGGAGAAGAAGAAGAAGAAGAAGGCGAGCAGCAACGGGAAACCCATTTTTGATTTGATTGGTTTTTTTTGTTTTCTTTATCCCTGTGAGGAGAAGTTGGGGTTGGGTTGTGAAGAAGTGATTGAAAGGGTTGAATTGATCTGCAAAGTCGAGAGGATATTTCAGTGGGAACGGGAACAGAGTCTTCTTCTCTCCAAACAGGCGATAAGTCATTTGGTCTTCGTCTTTTGCATTGACTTGTAAGTTCCATCCATTGCGTGGGGAGATAGCAATTTGAACTCGTTCAGTCGAGTATTATTCGATTTGATTCGTATTGAGATGAGTATTATTCGATTCACAGTAGGGTGGGAATTGGGCTCGACGTTCGATTCTGAAAAACTTGTTCGATTAGAAAAAAAAGTTCGACTCGTTTATTAACCAGTCGAGCTCGAACGCAGCCTTGTTCAGCTCGTGAGACTCGTGAGCCAGTTTGATTAAGTAACTTGTTTAAGCTCAACTCTTGGACTGTCTCGTTTTGAGCTCATGAGATGTCTTAACTATGCAAGCCAGCTCGACTTTTGCCCTATGAGAAAATTGATCTATATCTAATGAGTTGCCTTGTTCATGATTAATAGATTTATTAAATTGTATATCTCACTTCATATATGTTTAAGACTTCGATTATAGGAGCAAATATGTCTCATACACAATATGTGATCAGTCAATCACATGCGCCATATATGACATAAATATTATGGTATTTAATTTATAAATTATCTTAAAATTGAGGTTGAGCCGAACTCGTAATCTAAATGACGAGTCAGAGTTTTAATAAATGAGTCTACTCGAGCTCGGCTCCGCTCGTTATTAAATGAGCCGAACTCGTACTCGACTCGTTTATTAACGAGCCAACCCCGAACAAGACAAGACTTTACTAGGCTCGGTTCAGCTCAGTTCAACTCATTCACAACTCTAATATGAGACGAATATGAATTTTGAAATACTCGTTCTACCACCCGTTTGCCACCCATACCTGCTTGGAATTGGAATGTGGATTGTTGGCTAATTGGCTGCATTAATGTTGCTCGGAAATTAAGGGCCAAGGTAAACTTCGCATCTGTGCTCAGCTGCGTTAACGTCAAATTTCAAACCCTCAAAGCACGCCCACAAAGTTTGCGCGTGATTCCACTATCTATGCTGTTCCCTTCCCTTCTAAGGAGAGGGAGACGACAAACGACGACTTCACGACTACACTTGTCTCATCTTTTATGCGATTGGAAAAGCACAATTGAAGCGCTTTACCATTTTTGCTACGAAATTATTGCTTGCCATTTCCAACCCTTGGACCGGTTCAAAGGTGACCGACTTCATTTATTTTGGACACAGAACGCTCTCAATTCAGTATCAGGATGGCAACATGTCGTTCTTTTTTTCAATCACACAAATTTTTCGGGAAATATTATTTCGATCAGCACCATATTCTTTTTTTTTTGGTAGAAAGATAGACGCATTGCGTCTAGATTACATTAATATAACGATCATGGGAAGTTCCCAAAACATCATGGCTGAGCCATTGGACAAGGTCTCTATCACAGTTGTAATAATTTTAGTATTGTCTAGTGATAATAAGACACCGAATGGAATGGATTAGCCATATCACTTGAAGATTTTACTTGCGTACTATTTATATTGCTTTGAGATTGCTCCGGAAAGGTTACCGGTTCTACGAGCGAACCGATTGGTCTAGTCCGGCTTTGATATCCGTGGTTACTAGGTTAAATGCGAAATTGATCACACCGCAGCTCAAATACACAACAGAAGCACATAACCGAAATATCTTTTTTAGTTCGGCTAGTTGAAAAGGAACAAAGCACTACATAGAGTTACAATTCAGTTTCAGGAGGACCATCCTAACACCAAACTGCCAGCCAAATGCAGAACAATAACAAGGAGAGAGAATCAAATCTCAAATCGTTTTATTCCATTGTTTGACTGGAACGCGGAGGTTCAGGGTCAGGTTCTTGTATCACCACGATGTCTTCTTCTCTCTCGGTTGTTAGAATTGGAGCAAGGCGTGGAGGTTCGGGATCGGGTTCTTGTACCACGATGCCTCGTCGTCCTTCTGTTGCCGAAGTTGGACTGGGACGTGGAGGTCGTACGGGTATTTCCGGATCAGGTTCTTGTATCACGATCCCTTGTATCACGATCCCTCGTCGTCCTTCTGTTTCCGGACCAGAATGCGGAGGTTGTGGAGGTAGTTCAGGACCAGGTTCAAGTACTAGGTTGCCTCGACTCCCTCCTGTCGCCAAAGTTGGACTAGGACGTGGAGGTCGCACAGGTATTTCAGGGTCAGGTTCTTGAATCACGATGCCTCGACGCCCTTGAGTTCTCGTTGTTGGACTGGGACGAGGAGGTCGCACAGGTAATTCGGGATCAGGTTCTTGTATCACGATGCCTCGGCTCCCTTGAGTTGCCAAAGTTGGACTGGGACGTGGAGGTCGCACAGGTATTTCAGGGTCAGGTTCTTGTATCACGATGCCTCGGCTCCCTTGAGTTGCCAAAGTTGGACTGGGACGTGGAGGTCGTACAGGTATTTCAGGGTCGGGTTCTTGTATCACGATGCCTTGGCTCCCTTGATCTGCCAAAGCTGGACTGGGACGTGGAGGTCGCACAGGTATTTCAGGATCAGGTTCTTGTATCACGATGCCTCGGCTCCCTTGAGTTGCCAAAGTTGGACTGGGACGTGGAGGTCGCACAGGTATCTCAGGGTCAGGTTCTTGTATCACGATGCCTCGGCGCCCTTGAGTTGCCAAAGTTGGACTGGGACGTGGAGGTCGCACAGGAATTTCAGGGTCAGGTTCTTGTATCACAATGCCTCGTCTGCCTCCAGCGATCGAAGTTGGACTAGGACGTGGAGGTCGCACAGGTATTTCAGGATCGGGTTCTTGTATCACGATGTCTGATCCCGAACTTGGTGGTGGAGAACGATGCACAACCTCAGCTTCCACCATTGGACCTTTCCCATTCTCGATATCTGCGACAAAACCCACCGAATTAACTCGTAATTAATTTAAAAAATTAAATATGTATATCATGCAAAACTATAAGTTACAAGTAGGTCAATTTGGCTTTAGTTAGCTCTACATGTAGGACATAGCATAATTTGGGGCTGGAATGCATATAAGAGAGACATATATTGAAGAAAAGCGAATAGTCTCACCAGAAGTAACGATGAGAAATGAAAACAACAGAAGGGATAGCTTCATGGATTCTGATATCTTCATTTTGTTGTTGTTTTTCTTATCTTCTTGTGTGTAAGAATCAACTTCTAATTTGAGAATTTATAGTAGTTGGAGGGTAGGAGGGGTCAACTCCAAATCTGCTTCATTAATTGAAACAAGGCAAGATATTGATTACAACACGAGGAAAAGAAGGCCAGTAATTAAGATAATTAAGTAGAATACCATAAATAAATTCTTTTTTCTTGACAAAAATATAAATGCAATTTACTCCTAGAGATATTGTAGTGATAAAAAATATGGTAATTAAGTAAATTTTAAAAAATAAACAATATAATAATTTCTTTGCCATAAAAGAACTACATTGAATAATGAATAATTACCTTCTTTGTGATAAAGAAAAAAAAAAGAATAATTACCTTGTTATCTAACCTTATTTTTTTTCTCCCTCGTACTTTGTCTATCTAATTATTTGGGTTAGTTTTTACACAAAATATCTAATTTGTATAGTAATTCTTTTTTATAGAAAATGAGATTTTAAAAGAACGCGTCTACCCAACACTTAAGTTAAACATTTCTGGACGATGCCCATAGTGTCATATAATAGCCAAAAGTTCGGTCCAAACTCTAGAATTAATATCAAAATCATGAATGCCTAAACTATAAGATTGTGACGTATTATCGTTTCTAATGCGTCGAGAAAACGATTATCTACGTTACTTCTACTCCTAAAACTATTACGAATTTTACTAAACTGTATTATTATTCATTGACTGACCAAAACCAAAGAACAACGTACATATTTATAGGACTACTCTCACAACTTTTCCCTCTCAAATAAGGTAAACTAATCCTAATCCAAGAAGTAAATAATAACTTTCCAACAAGATACTATAAACTAATATGAGTAACATTAATAACCGAACAATTAAATAACAATAAATCCCTAATGACGAAGCCCTACTCGGTCACGAGGCCCAACGAGTGCTATAATGCACCAGATTGATATTTGTTGGCAAGGTAATCTGCTGTCTTATTACATTCTATGTATATATGGGGGTAAATGACATATTTGGTCACTGAGATTACTAAATCGTGTCATATTTAGTCACTAGAAAAATTTAATATCAATTTTGGTCACTCGAATTACTGAAACAGGTCACATTTGGTCACTCTTCTGTAGCCTCTGTCCAACTCCGGTCACTCGAATTATTGAAAAATGTCACATTTAGTCACTCGGATTACTGAAACATGTCACATTTAGTCACTCTCCCAAAAGTTTCCGTCCAACTACATTAATGGAGTTGGACGGAAACTGACGGGAGAGTGACTAAATTTGACCAGTTTCGGTAATTCGAGTGACCAAAATTGATATTAATTTTCTCTAGTGACTAAACATGACACAATTTAATAATCTCAGTGACCAAATGTGTCATTTACCCTATATATGGGATATTTATGAATCCCATCTTCGTTGTATAAGCTCATAAACCTGGTGAATGAGATTGAAGTACCTCGTTGGTACTTGATCTGTCAAGGTCCGCATTTGATCAGAGTCGGTCCTAGGCATGTGCCAACAGGTCCAATGGCACAGGGACTCACAAATTATGGGTCTCAACCCATCAAAACTATATGAAACTATGAGTTTAGTTTTGGGCTTTTGCAAAAATATATTTTCGGACCTCACAAAATTTGGGGCCTCAACCCATAAGACTAGTGAACTTCTAGGTTTAATTTTGGATTTCTACTTGGATTTCTAAAAAACATACTTATATAATTTAGGCCAAATATACTTGTGTAGTCAAAACTTTGACGGTTTTGTAAAATATAGCCACGTTTGGCGAAATACAAAAAATAGTCACTTTCATCCAATTGTTTGACGGTGTTAGTTAACTTGCTGATTAGACTAACAACAACAATTGACGTGGCATATTTTATTCGAAAATAATGTTAGGTGGAACATAAACAAAATTTTATCTTTTTATTTTATTTTAATTAAATTAAATAACAAAAAATCATAAAAACAATAAAACCAAAAATATCTTCACCATCACCTGTTCACATCCCTTCATCAATAATTCCCTAAAGCTCCAGAAACTTCCTCTTCTGCAACCCTCAACCGAAATAAAGATCAATCCCTAAACCCATTAATCCCTGCCCAGGTTCCGTCGTCGATACCACCACCACCATTTTAAACCTACCCAACTTCCGTCGTCGAAACCACCACCATTTTGAAAGCTCCATTAGTGCTTCTCGCTCTCTCAACCAATGTAGTCAAAAGCTAGTTTTTACGTAGAAGCATTTTGGTGATCTAGAAGCGTAAAATCGTAAGTTTTTAAGCTTTAAACCGAAGTTTTTAACTACATAAGTTATAAAAATGGTGATTGTGTATATAATCGTTTTTGTGACCTAGAAACGTAAAACCGTAACTTTTTAGGTTTAAAGCGCGATTTTGACTATATTGCTCTCAACAACATCGCCATCGAGCCAACTATGTCGCGGAGTCTTCCCTCCGATTGTACAGCCCCCAACCCAATTAACTCCGGGTTTGATTCGCGGAGATGTTGTTCTTCGAGAGGCTTTCCACGACGGTTGGTGGTGGCGACCCTCTTGCCAGCAAAACTGAAGTCGTCGACCCCAGTGGCGGTGCCAACAGTAGAGAGCCTCCCTCTGTCGCTCGATTCTCCTCCAATGTCTTTTGGAGCTCTATTTTCTTTCGATTCTCTGTTGGCGCCGGTTCAGGGTCTCGCTGTCGCCGTCAAAACTCTCTGTCAACGGCGCCTACTCTAGCCTTGAGACCGGATCTGGCCGGCGGGCCACTAGTTGGATCTGTATCCATACCAAATCTCGCCGCTGGGTTGCTAATTAGATATGTATCCAGAGTTCCAGACCAAATCTCGCTACATCCTCCTCCTTTGAAGCTAAAAACATAAATCGGGCTAGGGAGAAGGAATGGATTGTCCTTCTGAAATAGCATAGTCGGTGACATGTTTTTTTTTTGTATTGTGGATTTTTTGTTTGAATGAGTTTGTGAATTGGGATTTCGAAGAAGGGGAGATGAAGGTGGGAAGGCGAAAAGAAGGATAAGCTGGAGTATTTTTGTGTAGGAGATGAATTGGGTACTTTCTCTTCTCAACAATTTTTCTTGATATTTTTGTATAGGGAGATAAGAAGCTCGGGTCCCCTTAGGACTAAAAAAACATTTTTTTTTATTTTAAAAATGTCGTGTCATCCACCTATTATTGGAGGCTGACGTGGAACCGAAAGAGAGGGTGAGTTGGCAGCCAGGTAAGCCTTCCGTTAATTTCACTGGCGGTGTCACTGACACCGTCAAACTATGTAACAGAAATGACTATTATTGTCATCAAAGTTTCAAATTTTTGGCTATTTTTGGTATTTTCCCAAAATTAGCTATTATTGTTTCAAACGTCAAAGTTTTAGCTATACATATGGATTTTGCCTATATTTTACATGAGCATCTGAAATTAAATGCCCACCACCATAAAAAAAAAATTCAATGCCCACATTTAGTTTCCGGGATGGGGCCTCCGAAATTTAAGTGTCAACCCTACTTCTGAAGCCAAAAAACACTTTTAAAAGCCGGGCCAAACATGAGCATATTCAATGTAACCTACTTATGATCTTGTGCCTAGTTATTTAGTTAGTGAAACAAATTATGTGAACAAGTTTTTCTTAATCATAGCATATCTCTGTATCTCTATTTTTTTAGATAAATCTCTATATCTCTATTGATAGTACAAATTTGAAAATCATCAACCCAAAAATTCTAGCATAAATTAAAAGTAGTAAAATTTTTAGCGCCAACCTTGGTTGGATGCAGAAGCTCCAACCATCCATGTCAGTTTGTTATTGGTGGATTCACTTTCTTTTTTCTTGATATTTAATGTTCTTAATTATGCTAAATAAATAAAAAAATTAAAACATTTTGAATGGTTGGAGCTTCTATGTTCAACCAAGATTGTAGCTAAGAATTTTCCTTAAGAATCCCCGAAATTCAGAAAAAGATAATAATAATAATAATCTAAGCCCAATCCAACAAAACCGTCAACTTCACAATGGTGGACCATGACTCCTTCCTTCTTCGTCTCCACATGCATTTAGCAATCGGCTAATGTTATCCTGAAAGCTTAGCCGTTGCAATTAAGTGATTAACTAAGTGAGCAACTAGTTCTTTTGAGTTTGACTTCTCCCAAATCCCACATCACTCCCTAATTGCATAGATCTAGTTGGCTAGCTCCATATATTTCTTTTTCCGATGTCTCAACCTTTGACATACGTTAAAATAAACTTGTTTTAGATGAGCTAGCGAAGAACAATGGTTTGATTTCTTTCTATATGTTTACTACTAGCTAGATTTTGGTTGAGATTAGCTAGTTGATATTATTCACCAACTTGAAGCTAAAAGAGATCTTTCAAAATGATGCATAAAGGAAAAGAATAATGCAGTACTCTCACATTGCACCGATTCAACTCTATCCATTGATTTGTTTTGATTGATATCACTAAATGTTTGAGTTACCGGTTAGGATCGAGATAAACTTAAAATCTATACACGAGCAGTTCAATGACAATAACTTTGAAGTTCCAACTAAAAATCTAACATTAGAAATAGACATACTCCTTTGTCCATGCTTCAGAGTAACACTCCTACCATGTGCAATCATATATTCCTCTAGGTGCGAGTGTACATCCCTATTAAGTGTGCTTCACTACAAACGTAGACGTATAGTGCTCCCACTAACCATATAGACATAGGCATATAGTGCATGTTAATAATCCGTTGTGGAGTATTGATTAGGGCAAGCGCTTTCGAGTACTAAAATATATGCATACGATCACCATAACAAGGGAGCAATCCCGATCTATAATATAAGAGCTCTCAACCCCTCTAAAAAAGAAACACATTTTCCCCTTCAAATAACTAATTTCGATCATTTCTTCACACTTTTCGTAAATCAGTATAGACTAACTTGAATATCAGAGTACAGACCCTCCTATCTATTCCCAAACTTTCATCCGAACTCAATAAAATAGGGTCTAAATCCTTGATTCCACATTATTAATACAAATACCCCCCACAAGTTTCACACACCCTCATTATATTTTTTAAAGAAATAAGTCATATTACCCACTAATGGTGACAAGTTGGGGGAAAAAGAAAATCATGAAGAGCTGACTTTTACTCTTATCAGCCATTAAAATTTTGGGATAATGACTATGGATCACAATAATTTAAAATCCCACCATCTCCTCCCTTCATATGATCCAAAATAACTCGATAAATCGTAAATCGCAGTACTAGCAATGGCGGAGTTCATTTGGATAAAAAAGGCTCTCTTCCTCACCACATCGTTTCTCGCCTTGCTCTGCGGCTACACCACCAAATCGGACGTGAACCAGGTCACCGGCTGGTCATGCTCCGGCCCCAAAAACGCCACCCTAGACGCCGAGTCCCAAGCCAATCTCAACACTCTCCTCAAATCACTATCCGACAAGGCACCAAAAAGCAACGGCTTCTCCCAAACACACACCGGAAAAGGTGACAAGAGGCTGTACGGCCTCGCCCAGTGCCGCGGCGACGTGTCGGCGGCGGACTGCCGGCACTGCCTGCGGAACGCCACGTGGACTTCATCCGCCCAGTGCGCCGCGCGCCGCGAAGGGATCGTGTGGCTCCGGTGGTGCCTGTTGCGTTACTCCGACGCAATCTTCTTCGGCACGTGGGACAGGGCCGGGATCGCGAGGGTGAACCAGACGACGCCGTTTGAGGACCCGAGCGTGGTCCCCAGAGGGGTCGATCTGATGAACGGGCTGGCGGGGACCGCACCGCGACACGTGTCGATGTTCGATACGAACGCGGTCGACGTGGGCCCGCTCGAGAGGCGATTCGGGATGGCGCAATGCACGAGGGACGTGGATCCCGCGGGTTGCAGGGAGTGCCTCGTGGCCCAGCTGGAGACGTTCAGGGCGAGGATCGGGAACAGAAGAGGGTGGGAGATTTACGGGTCGAGCTGCAGCTTGTGGTATCACGATTACCGGTTTTATTTCGATTCCGTTACTACTAATCAAGGTCACACTCTTATACCGGTGTTTAATAAGATGGATTATGTATTGCCTTTTTTTTTTTTTTGGGTCTAATTACAGGTTCATTATTTGTCCTTTTGGATGTAGGAGGGAGGAGGTACTCAGCGAATTGGTTCAGAACGGTGGTGATTGTAATGGCCTTTTTGTTGCATTGTTATATAAATAATTAATGAAGTTAAAGGTCATCTACTTCCATTGTCGTCCAGCGGTTAGGATACCTGGCTTTCACCCAGGAGACCCGGGTTCGATTCCCGGCAATGGAAGAAATTTCTTTTAAACGCCGTTTATTGGACTTGGGCTTTCAGTTTAGGCCCCCTACGCTTTGAGATCCGAGGAAGTCAGTAATGGGCTTTGTAAAGCCCGTCCGGAAGTGAAAGGTCATGCTTTCATCATTTTTGGGAAACTATTTTCCAAGCATATTTCATGAGCTCTGCATTTTGCATACGTTCGATTTTCTCTTTGTACTTTCAGATTGAGAGGTTTGCATTTGACATTTTCTGGTGAAATGGAACATTTCTCTACATAGGACTTAGGTGAGGGGATTGTAGTTTGGGCCAACAGATAGGTGTGGCCTTGTGGATATTGAATGCTGTATTTTTAGAATTCCACGATTTTGGGTGAATTTTATGAATATAGAAATCGGGTTTCGACAATCTTTGTCATTTATTCTCCGTAACTTAGTCTTAAAAAGTTATTTGTGGATTAATAACGATATTCTCATAAGGAATTCTCGAAGAGAGCAAGTAGTTTAATACTATCAATTGGTGTTGAATTTTGAAAAGAAATCAACAAATGCTTATATATATATACATATAAAAATGGTAATGTAAGACGTGCAAGGACAATTGTGTTGTCTTAATCGTCAAATTGTCGATGCTTAATTTTCATGTGTGGCACTCATCTAGACGAAATCACACAACCATGCTTTTTTTTTTTTATCATTTATAACCAATCAATCATGTTGGACTTTCTCCACATGGCTATCTCTTGAAATCATAATCTTTGTGGCTACATTAATGATGATTTTCGCGACGGAGATATGCAGACTGAGCTGTTTCATTAATAATTTATTATAAAAAAGTTTCATATTTAACCGACATGAATGTTAAATGAACGACCTCTATAGAATAAATTGAGAATGAAATAGGTTAGACAAACAAGTAACTCAGCCGGAGATGTCAAAATTACAATCCTAACTCAACCATTTTTTCTTATACAGACCAAGACCAATTTATGTACCTAAAAAAACGAGACTTGTACCGAGAAACGCCGCTAGCTAGTACCGGTGGATTGATCCGACGTCAGGAACCCGGTGCCGGTACCGGAGGTACTGGAAGATAGATCGGAAACGTGGGTGAACCCGCCGGCGGTGAACGGACGTTTCAACTGCCGTGGAAGGTCGTCATCCGATTTGCTTCCGAGCATTCGGACCACCGCGGACATGGTCGGCCGTTCAGCCGGATCGTCCTGCGTGCACAACAATGCAATATGGATCCATCTCGCCGGGCAGTTCTTAGCTATGTTCGAGTCTATCAACTCTTCTCCTCTGCCTTCACTCCATAGCTCCCATGCCTGAAATGAAGTTGTGGCACCACATGTTCAGGAATCAAAATTTTAGGGCCAATATTTGGGCATTGGTAATTAAGTTTTGATTGGTAATTACCTGCAAAAGAAGGCTAGAGGCCTGACTCGGGTCGAACGATCCTCTGTTCTTCTTTCCACTAATTATTTCCAGCATCAAGATTCCGAAGCTGTAGACATCCGATTTCGTCGAAATCACTCCCTCTAGAGCGTACTCAGGAGCCATGTACCCACTGTTCAAAACAAGTACAATTCATCATTTCAAGTCAATAGTTTGCGGCCATTACAAACTCTATGAATTCGCCAATCAACTTACTATGTTCCAACAACCCGCTCAGTGTTGGCCTCGATCTGGTTGCCTCCGAATATCCTAGCGGTCCCGAAATCCGAGATCTTGGGGTTCATCTGGTCGTCCAGAAGCACATTGCTCGCTTTCATATCTCTATGGATGATCTTAAGACGAGAGTCCTCGTGGAGGTACATGAGTCCCCTGGCTGTGCCTTCTACTATGTTTGCTCGCTTCTCCCAGTCGAGCTCCTTGCTTTTCTTCGGATCTGTTACATAAATTTCGATGTTATGTCAAGTACTGTACGCCATTTGAAGCTGATGAGAACGATCAATCAAGAACCAAGGAAGGGTGCAAACCGAAAAGGAAGGCGTCAAGGCTGGTGTTGGCCAAATACTCATAGACAAGCAGCTTCTCCCCTCTCTCCAAGCAATAACCCAACAGCCTCACCAGATTCCTGTGCTGAAGCTTGACAATCACCATCACCTCGTTCCT
The DNA here is from genome assembly GCA_946122785.1 of Linum tenue. Lineage (NCBI taxonomy): Eukaryota > Viridiplantae > Streptophyta > Magnoliopsida > Malpighiales > Linaceae > Linum > Linum tenue. The sequence continues at coordinate 89,678,970 of CAMGYJ010000008.1, forward strand.
GAACTCTTCCAGACCTTGCTTGGATGTCAAGGAAAGCCTCTTCACCGCTATTTCTTGCCCGTCTTGCAGCTTCCCCTGCATCACCACGTCGTAGAGCTAGCTCAGCTCGTCACAATAGTCGAAGAGGCTAGCTCTTTCCAATAACTCGGAGTAATCGAAAGATTTTTGAAAATGGGTCGTTTGTACCATCATTCTTTATACCAAACTACTAGTGATCGTTGAGAGAGGCTTGATTAAGTACTGACCTTGTAAACAGGGCCAAAGCCTCCCTGTCCAAGCTTATTGGCATTGGAGAAGTTGTTTGTGGCTGCCAGAATAGTTGCCAGACTGTAACAGTGGACTTCTCTGTCGTTCTCATGGCCTGGAACTTCGATTCCAATTGCGGTATTGTGATTGGAGCCATCGTAATCGGGTAGCAGTATTTCTTGGCTGGTTTCTCCTCCAGCAGACCTTCCCTTCTTCCTGCGGCAGCATGAACAGTACCAGATCCCCACCACTGCTACTGTTACACCGACTATGGCGCCAACGATTCCAGCAATTTTGCCTGTGTTGTTCCCTCCACCTCCACCTGCAGATAGCCAGAGTTTTAAAATGTGAAGAAATTTTTATGATTTATTAGGTTATCTGATCTTGAACTATTACTTCTGCACGAACTCGAACTCGATCATTAAAGATTCACGATGAGAATTTATGAGAACTTGAACTCGGTTAATTGAAAGGAATGCATTATGTACAACTAATTTAATGTCAAGAATCAACTCATTTCATTAACTCGATTTACAAAGAAACGGTTTAATAACCAACCTCACTTCGCTCTCGGATACTTGCATTTATAAACCAAAACTTGTTCATTAGACTTCAATTATCATGAGTACAATCTGTAGGCCGTCAAAACTTTAAAGAATCAATTCATTCCAATAATTTTAGTCGTTGGAAGATTATCAAATTGAGAACTAGGGACAATCTAACCAATATCCTCACAATTTGAATTTTCCACAAAATCAAAGTAACCAAGTCGATGTTCAACGAAATTCAAATTGGAAAAGAAAAAAAAACATTGAGCTTTGAAAGAAACAGAGAGATTCAGGGGGAGGCCACCAAATTTGACTCACCATCGTCCTCACCACCAGGCGGCGACTGCGGCGGCGGAGGCGGTATCTCATAGAACAAACTCTGCTCATACCTCAAACTACAACTAGGAGTCAGAATCCGCCACCCGATCCTTCCCCGACAGCACCGATCACTAGCATCATTCAACTCCTCCAGGCACGACAAGCAGGCACCGCTGCTCAAATCCCTCGTACACTGCGCCATCGCGTACCTCGGCTGTCCCCGACTCTCCGATTCATTCGTCCCGTACATCAGCCCGGTGTACGGGACGTAATCGATGAGCCCGTAGATCAGCGACAGCGCCCCGTTGTCCGTCTCCCCTGGCGACGTGTTGTTCTGGGTGTTCCACATCAGCAATCTGTACTGAACTTCAGCCCGGCCGGCGAAGCTGACGTTGGAGTACCGCAACATGCACTGGTCGTACCAGACGATCGCCGCCCTGTGAGCAGGGCAGCGTCGCTGGACCTCCTGCGCGGCCTGCGTTACGCAGGCCGCGCAGGTGGTCAGGGAGACGTCTCCGCGGCAGAGGTAGAGGGAGAATACCCCGCCGTCCGCCGCGGAGTCGTTGGAGAAGGTGGCGGTGGAGGCCTTGCGGGGCAGGGTGTTGAGGAGGGCGGCGAGGTTTGATGTGTAGGCGGGTGGTGTGGTGGAATTGGAATTGTCTTGACAGCCGGCGGTGTTGAAAGTCGGCTGCTGTTGAGATGTGGTGGAGGAAACGAGGAGGTGGATTGTTGTGAGGAAGATGATGGCGGAGGAGAGGAAAGGGCTCTGGCTGCTGTGGATTTCTCGAATCATGGCGGCTTAGAGAGGAGAAAGATGCAGGGGGGACTTGGGCAGAGGAGCATCAAAGACAAAAAACCATTTTGTCGTTCTATCGGTTCTTCTTTTAATTAAGTTGGGAGTTTGACAAAAGTTTATTTAAGTGGGTGATTTGGTGGAATGGTTTTGACCGTTGGATCGGCAAGCAGCGTGGAATTAGCCTAGTTAGCTTCCGTGCAGAGATGGATTCGTTTGGCACTAATTTAATCTTATGATGGTTTAATTACATGAATGGTCATGAAATTTCGTAATTCATCTACATTATTCGCTGAAGATTAGAGTAATTAAAGTAACGGTTAGTTTGCTCATTTTTGTTTCATTTTAATGGAATATGTACCAATAAGTACATTCGCATATCCCATAAGAGCTAACGAAGCATCGATAAAGATAGCGATTATTGTGCTAGTTAATCCAAAGTGCACGGTGAAAATTCGATCGATAATCAAAATGCAGTTACCAGTTAATTTTGTGCTTACTTACGCCGCCCACCTGAGTGGGATTTGGCAACGGCCAGCAACTGTCGAGTGCCGTCTCAGTCTGTTTATGTATTTTTTATTTATTTTTTTTTTTTTTGGAGTTTTTGACCGGAGAAATGCGACAGGTGACGGATGGTATAGCTGAAAAAGAAAGGGTAACAAAATTCAACGAGGATGCAGAAATTTTTTACTGTTGAGCGGATTCGTTGAGTGATTCCCCACGTTGAATCGTTCCCGCTAAGCAGGCGCGGGAAAGGGACGACGCAGTCGAACGGGCCCAGTGGGATGGGCCTGGGTGAATTCTGGCTGGACTCGCTGGAATCATGAACGGCCCAAGTTGACTTAACGGCGTAGCATTAAAGGTTCATTCCAATTCGTTGGGCCAGAGATCCATGGATATCGACTGGCATATCCTAGCAAGGACAGAGCTCGGCTATGTGAAGTGGGAACTTCAGTCCAAGAACAAAGGAACGGCTTCATGAGCTCCAGACTGAGAAGAAGCCGCTATTGCTTAACATTCAAAATTTTCTTTTCCAAAATCCTTTATGAATAGCCTCTAAAATCCGTGAATAATAGCATTCTAAAAAATTGGTCAAAATCTGTAATGGATAGATTTTAAAATTGATAAATACTAACATTCAAAATAATTGACCAAAATCTGTGATGGGTATCCTTCAAAATCGGCGAAAATAGCATTTTCAAAAATCAGACATAATCAGTGATGGTAGCCTTCAAAATCGGTGAAAAATAGCATTTCCAAAAACTCGGTAAGAATCTGTCAGGGATAGGCTTCACAATTGGTGGCAAAAAGTATTCCCAAAAATCAGCTGGACTCTGTGATGAATAGGGCTGTTAGCGGCTCGGCGTCCGACTCAAGAAAATCTCGTTCGAAACTCGATTCGTCTTAATCAAGCCAGCTCGCGAACAAGCTCGTTAACTAAACGAGTCGAACTCGAGCCATACCATGTTCAGCTCGAAAGCTGGCGAACAAGCTCATTTAACATTTTGGCATAAGAAAGGATTAGAATTCATGGATTTTATATATTGAAATTGGGATAAATATTGTATTTTATTTTGCTAGACATTTCTACAGGTTTGAATGTAATTTTGTGCTCAGTTTTATGTCAATTTTGAGTTATTATGAACATTTTATGAGTTTAACTCGATTTTGGGCTCGTTAACCTTATTTAACAAGCCGAGCTCGAGCTTTCATTTTTATAAATGAGCCGAGCTCGAGCTTGCATATTAAAGCTCGTGGCGAACACGAGAGCTTGGAAATATATTAACGAGGCGAGCACGAACTATTAAGATGAATCGACCACAATTTGTGATAAATAAGCCTTCGAAATAGGTGAAAAAAGCATTCTGAAAATCAGACATAATCTATAATGGATAGGCCTCAAAATTGATGAAAAATAGCATTCCGAAAAACAAAAAGATTCTATGATGGATAGCCTTCAAAATCGGTGAAAACAGCATTCCCAAAAACCGTTTAATCTGTGATAGATAGCTTTAAAAATCAATGAAAAATAGCATTCTGAATAATCGGCCAGAATCTGTGATGGATAAGCTTCAAAAGCAATGAAAAATACTATTCCCTCAAATTAGTCCGAATATGTGATGCACAACCTTCAATATTGGTGAATAGGACCATTCAAAAGAATTGGCCTAAATCTGTGATGGATAGCCTTCAAAATCGGCGAAAAATAACATTCCCAATAATCTGCAAAAATATGTGATGGATAGCCTTCAAAATCGGTGAAAAATAGCATTCCCAAAAAACGGTGTGAGGGATAGCCTTCAAAATCGGTGAAAATAGCATTCCCAAAAAATGACCAAAATCTATGATGGATAGACTTCAAAATCGATGAAAAATAGTATTCTCAAAAACCGGTCAGAATTTGTGATGCATAGCCTCCAATATTGGTGAATAATACCATTCAAAAGAATCTGTAAAAATCTGTGATGGATAGCCTTAAAAGCGGTGAAAAATAGTATTACCAAATATCAAGTGCTGAATATTCTTGCAACTTTGGTGTGTTTTCATGCAATTACCGGCCTCATAATAAATCTTGAGAAATTAGTAATGATTACAGTTGGGGATGTCGCGATTTCGGAGTACTTTGCAGCCATTTTCGGGTGCAACTGGAGTAGCGAGCCTTCGAAGTACCTCGGTTTCCCTCTTAGAGCTAAAGTGAATGCCATTTCTACTTGGGATCCTATTATCAGAAAGTTTGAACAAAGATTAGATGGTTGGAAGAGTAGATATCTGTCATTTGGGGGCCGAATGGTGTTGAACCACACTACACTTTCTCGACAGCCAGTGTATTTCTTCTCCCTTCTGCGAGCCCCTATCAATGTTCTGAACAGGATCGAGGTAATCCAAAGAATATTTATATGGAGTGGCGCTGGGGACAAGTACAAGACCCCTCTCCCTCTCATTAAGTGGGAAATGTGTAAAGCAAAGAAAGAGAATGGGGGCCTTGGCGTTAGGAATATGAGTTGTTTTAACAAAGCCTTGCTGCCTAAATGGCTATTAAAGTACGCTATGGATAGATGGAGTTGGTGGAGAAAGCTAATCGAGATCAAATATGCGGCAAGTAACTCACAGTGGCAGAGTAAGAAATGCAGAAGGGGGTTTGGGGGCTCAGTATGGGCTAACATCTCCAAAGAATATAGTGCTTTTTGGAAAGCGGCGGTGATTGATCCGGGCGGAGGAGCCGGTGTTTCCTTTTGGAATGACTGTTGGGTACCAAATACGATTCTTGTGCAATATTTTCCAAGAGTAGTCGCTGCTGCAGCTAGCCCGATGCTGGGATATCTGATATCATCAACCGTTGACTTGTCTTTAAATTTGAGGGGAGGGGCTGAGAGGGAAAGAGAGAGTTTTTTCAATTTTTTGGATTCTATTGACAACTTCAGGGTAGTGTGTGGACCAAGCAGATTGGATTGTTCCCCCGAACCCGATTCGAGCTTTTTAGTTCGTGCCATGTACAGGTTCTTGATGGAAGGACGTTTCCCAGGGGTGGCCAATTTTCCTAGAGATTCTGTCTGGAGGAAGTGCATCCCCTCGAAGATCAATGCCTTTATGTGGATGGTTGCTCACAAGCGAATCTTGACGTAGGATATTATCCAGAAACGAGGCTGGTCCATTGCTAATAGATGCTGTCTCTATTGTAGGGAAGAAGAGACGGTTGACCACCTGTTCACAAGCTACGAGTTCGGGAATGAGGTTTGGAACGAAGTGAGGAGAGCCTGTGGCGGTTCGTTTACTCTTCAGGAAAACATCCTAGGTACTATTCGAAGCTGGAAGACCGTTATTCCAGACAACTTAATTGATTGGATCGGTTTCTGCATTCTTCATGCTATTTGTTGGCAATTTTGGCTCGAAAGAAACAAGCGACTATTCCAAGACGTAAGCAAGGTGCCAAAGAGGTTTCTTGGAAGGCGATTAGATCTATGGTGGAGTGCCTGGTTGCACAGGGAAAAATCAGTAGGGATCAGGGAATGGGTTGGTTGCGTCCGCATTCGGCCGGGCACTCCTAACTATGCCTCGAGGATCAGGCTTGGCTAGATAGAAACCAATAGTTATTCAGAGATAAGTGCCTCAGAGTCATAGCTGTGTTTCAGAAGGCGGTCAGCTAAATGTTAGATTGGTTGGTTTCCTATGGAAAGTTTGCAGAATGCAAGGGTCGGCCAAGTCCATGGACGAGCATTTCTTTTCTTTTAACTTCTTGTTCCTTTAATTTTCTGTTTTTTTTTTATCTCTGGTTTTTGTTTTTGTTTTGTTGGTTTGGCTGTCGGAGTTGCATACTGCACCTCTGGTGCCGCTCTCCTCCCTCTGTAACTTGGAACCTTCTGTTTCTTTCTTTCTTTATTAATGCATTTCTCACCCTTATAAAAAATAGCCTTCAAAATCAATGAAAACTAACATTCCCAAAAATCGGTCAAAATCTGTGATGAATAACATTCAAAGTCGATGAAAAATAGCATTCCCAAAAATCAACCAAAATTTGTGATGGATAAACTTCAAAATCACTGATAATAGCATTCCCAAAAATCTGTCAGAACCTGTGATGGATAGCCTTCAAAATCGATGAAAAATAGTATTCCCAAAAATCAGTCACAATCTATGATTGATAGTCTTTAATATTGTTGAATAATACTATTCCAAAGAATCGGTCAAAATCTGTGATGGGGCTTTCAAGATCTCTGAATAATAGCATTTCAAAAAATGGTCAAAATTCAACGAAACAAATCGCCCAAAATATGTGATTAGTCCCTTCAAATCCGTGAATAATTGCATTCCAAAGTTGTCAAAATCTGTGATGGATACCCTTTAAAATCGGTAAATAGTAACTGTTTGACCCATCTAGCTCCGGATCGAACAATGATATTTGTTGGTGTGGGTTGACTCGTCGTCCGTTCGTCCGATCTCGTCGGGAGGGAGAGAACCTGTGAAAGAGCCGGGGTTGCCCCCCGGATTAAGCTCCGACGAGCAAGTCAGTGTATGTTTGTGGAGAGAGTTGAGAGAATAAGGTAGAGAGATAAGGTGTAGAGAGATAGCAAAAAGCAGAAAGTGAGGAGAGAGGGGAAGTCCCTTTCTTTGGAGGGCTTCAAGCCCTTATATACCTGTAGCGGGTATCGAGCGTTGGGCATCGCCGACTATGCGCCCTACTACTTAGTCTGTGCGCTCTGTCCCTTAGTAACACCCCCAACAATTGCCCCCCAAGCTGGTGGTGAGTTTTAACTCATCACTAGCTTATATTTTATTTTTTAAATCTTTGTCGGTAATTTTGGGTGGGGCCTATGTACCCCAGTTGCCCCCCAGCTGGTGGCGCGTTTGAGTGACGCGGCGCCAGCTTCTTGCGTCTTGCCCCCCATTAGCGCCATTAACGCTTAGGATAGTAAAATATTTTTAAAAATTTAATAATGAAAAAGGGGTAGAGTACTTAGCTCTCTATTGGCGAAGCGGCGCGAAGAGCTGTTAAAACGCAGACGCTGCGCCCTTGAAGCAGAAGGCTTGTATGTAGCCTACTGGTAATAGCGCTTGTGAGGTGGAGTGATGGCACGGATGGTGCGGGACTATTGTTATTCTTTGTTCCGTGGAACTGAGTGGGCGCAGATAGTGCTGGACTATTGCTAATTTTTGTTCTTTCGAACTGGGCGCGAATAGTGCTGGACTATTGCTAATTTTTTTTTTGTTCCGTGGAACTGGGCGCGAATAGTGCTGGACTATTGCTAATTTTTGTTCTTTCGAACTAGGCGCGAATAGTGCTGGACTATTGCTAATTTTTTGTTCCGTGGAACTGGGCGCGAATAGTGCTGGACTATTGCTAATTTTTGTTCTTTCGAACTAGGCGCGAATAGTGCTGGACTATTGCTAATTTTTTGTTCCGTGGAACTGGGCGCGAATAGTGCTGGACTATTGCTAATTTTTGTTCTTTCGAACTAGGCGCGAATAGTGCTGGACTATTGCTAATTTTTTGTTCCGTGGAACTGAGTGTCCGCGAATAGTGCATGACTATTGCGACTCTTTGTTTTGTTCCGTGGAACTGACTGGGCGTGAATGTTAAAATTCAGACGCCGCGCCATTGAAGCACAAGGTGTGCTCGCGCCCTGGTGGTGATGTTGCTTGTCTGACTGAGAATTGGCGTGGGTTCAATTCCCCGCGTGAGCAGTAATTTTTTTTAAAGATCCCCGTTGAGCGCCTGTTGGTGGGCTTGGCGGTACGCCCGAACTGGGCTCGAGGACGCGAATTCGATGGGGGCCCATGGTGCTCGCGGGTGCTGTTGTGGCGGGCCATGTGCGACGCGGGCCGCGAGATGGAGTTGAGCGAGATCGTGTGACGCGAGTTCAAGTCGAGCGGGGCGAGAGCCGCTAGTGATCGGCGGGCCCAACCAACTTCGGAGTGGGCGGGAGTTGATGTCGGGCCCACTCGCCGGCGGGTTTGTATGGCGCTTTGACTTGGCGGGGCGAGGAGCGCGGTGCTGTTGAGGCGAGACGGAGGAGTGCGCAACGTGAAAGTGGTACGGCTTGTTCTAAATTGGAGCGTCGCACTTTGTGTCATCAATGTGACGCTGTAGTGCACTGGTTAGCGCTATAGTCTTATGAGTCTTGAACGCGGGTTCGAATCTTGGTGGAGGTACTCTTTTTCGAGTTGCTTCCCACGATAGCAGGGCTTGGCGGGGATGCTGACGCGCGCCGTAGTGATGGCAACGGGTCAAGGTTGGGGCGGGTACCCCTAAACCCGTGACCTGACCTGCCATCCTGTCCATTGCCCCGACCTGCCCCGCGCCCCGCAACGGGTCACCACTTTCTGACCCAGGCAGCGCCCCGCACGGGGCGGGTAAAACCCGCCCTGCCCCATCTTCAGTTATCACCTGTAACATAATCTGTAATCCTATAGCTGCATAATCTGTAATCCTATAAAACATAAATAAAGAAACTCCACGTACTCAAATATCATCCATAACTCACAAAATAAATTATGGTTCCAACATTCCAATAACAAAAAAGCAAACTTCCCAACAAATCCAATTCCCAATCATCCAAAATAAATTCTCAAACCTCCTCTAAGAACTAAAATCCGAATTCAAAAAGAGTTTGCATAAACCATAAGAATCCAAAAGAACATAATAAAAGCTTTCAACTGAAGAGTCTGGAAACTCCAAACTTAATACAGCAAGCAGCAGCAGGCAGCAAGCGTTCCTCAACCTTCCTCAAGTCTCTAGAACAGCAACATCTCCTCTCCCCTAACTTTTAGTACCATTAACCTGCACCTTTGTATGCATAAAACATGAATAATGGCGAGTTAATGAGGTATTAGTAATGTTAAGTTGCTGTCAAACTTGCAATTCACAAAAAAAAATCCACATAATGATTGATGAAGAAACCACAGTCCACAATGAACAAACCAAGCTACTGCTACCTAACTGTTGGCATTCTTTCGTTGCTGTAACTATCAGCTGCTGCCTAAGGCATACACAATTCACTATTTATGTACATATATAAGGTATTAGAGGGTACCTCAGCTTCATTATCGGATTCATCTGAATCTTGAAGGACAGTGCCATGTAAATTGTCCACTGCTGACATATCTACATTAAAAACAAGCATTAATAAACCTGGATTCTAACTTGATTACCTCTTGAATTAGAAGAAAATGCTTAGTTGATTACCTCTAGAATTAGCACGCAACCAGCTTTGGGCACACATTAAAGCTTCGATAGTATTCGGATGAAGCCTACTTCGATGGGAAGAAATAACCCTTCCACTAGTACTAAACGCAGCTTCAGAGGCAACTGTAGAAACCGGAACAGCCAAAATGTCTCTTGCAACCTTGTGTAAGATAGGATACTTACTCTTGTTTGATTTCCACCAGCATAGAAGATCAAAATCAGGAGACTTTGGTATGATATCATCTTCCAAATAAATATCCAGCTCTGACCTCACATGTTTTCTTTTCTTCCGGGAAGCATATAAGTCGAATTTGCTGGTTAATGACCCCCCAACACTTGCCCCTGTTTGTGGGCAGCTCACCTGACCACCATCATTCTGTTGTTCTTTCTCCCTTTCCTCCTCTTCATACTCTTCCACCAACTTACGACATAAACCAAGTATCCTCTCCACCTCGAGGTCACTATTCTGACCATAAATCTCAGGAAAATAACAGTCCAACACATCAAACTTGTAGCGAGGATCCAGAATAGCTGCCACCGCCATCAAAACATGAACATCTGACCAATATTTCTCATACTTCACTAGCATATCAGCAGCCATATTCTCAATCCTCTCTATCCCACAAACACGCCATTGATCTAAAGCAACTTTGATCTCACAAACCACAGGAAAGCACAAATTTGCAGTGGGATACTTGGTACCAGAAAAGAGATTAGTGGCTTTGTAGAACATCTCTAGCCTAGTACAGATTTCTTTGGTCAAACTCCAATCTAGTTCACTAGGCAAGCACTTGTACTTTGGTTCACGATGCTTTAAGCGATTAAACACATCCTTATACTCCAAGGCCGTGTTCAACATCAAAAAAGTTGAATTCCACCGGGTTTCACAATCAAGTAGGAGCTTCTTACCGGTTTGATTACGAAGTTGGCGAGCTGTCTCCTCAAATTTTTCCCATCTCTTTGGTGTCCCCATCCAAAACTGAACGCTGTCTCTTATCTTCTGTATGCCTTCACCAATCACTTTCATACCTTCCTTCACAATAAGGTTCAGAATATGCGCGCAGCAGCGCATATGAATCATGCTTCCGTTGCTTAACATAGAATCCATGGGAAGCTTCTCTACCAACCGAGTGATCATCGCATCATTTGTCGAGCAGTTATCGACAGTAATGGCTGATAACTTACAGTCGAGATTCCAATCCAGTAAGCATTGCAGCAAAACATCACAAAGAACTTCACTCGTATGGGGGGAGGGGACATAAATGAACCTGGAAATTGACAATAAAAAATAGACAATGAGCTCACAAACATATAAAATTATAGAGATCAATTTATAAAACTAAGAAGAAAAAAAAAGAGAGCAACAGATTGTTGGAGGCAACGAGACCAGGTTAGGAAGAAGCATATGTTAACACTGAAATAAAAAGCAAGGAAGAAAGTGAACAGGGGATTTTTACTCCATGCATATTATCATCTAATTAGCATCAGTAGCACCATATGAATCACCTAATTAACTCAAAGTAAGCATCTCAAAATATTCATGAACAACCATATCAACATGGAATTCTTAGGTAAACAGCCCAGAAAAATTGCAGGTTAACTCAAAGTGAAAGGATTTACTCCATAACATAGACCGAGAATATACCTGATAATTCGACTTTCCAAACTCCAGTTGTTGTTGACATAATGTGCTGTGATTGCCATGAATCCCTTCTTCTGTGAAGATGTCCACATGTCTGTAGTTATTGCAACACGACCTTCATTCCTCTCCAGCAGCTTCATTATAGCTTGCTTCTCAAGATCATATATGACAAAACAATCTTTCTTGATTGTGTTTCTGGTCACCATCTTGAAACATGGGTTAAGACTAGTGCAAAAGCTCCTGAAACCTTCATGATCTACTATCGTCAGAGGGTATTCATGCTTGATTATAGCTTTAGCCAGCTCTTTTCGAGAAGCCTCTTGATTGAAATTAAAAGGCGTCAGCTGAAACTTTTCCTTGGTCAGATTGCCTTGCAGAACTTGTTGTCGAATATCGGCAGGCCGAGGCACTTTAGGACACCTTTCATGATGATTTTTCAGATGATTTGTTCCTTGCTTCGGGTCTCCAAGAAGCTTCTTCTTGCAGTATTTGCACTCGGCTTTGAGCTGGTCGCCAACAGTTAATTTGTTGTAGTGTGCCCACCACTTAGAGAACACTTTTCCAGCCGTCCCGCCCTTGCGCTTCTCGCCAGTATTTGCATTTTGAGGGGGAACATGGACATTTTCAACTTCAGCAGCAACTGGTATAACAGCAGGTACAACTTCAGCCTGAGTTGAATCCATATTTGCAATGGTTCCACCAGGTTGTGATCCCTCGGCCATGTCCTGTACGATCAGCAAAAAACCCAATAATTACCAACATGAATAGCTACATCCAACAATGAATCCATCCACTATACCTAATTACTCTCGTTTCTCATTTCTAAACAAGCATAGCGGCAACCAAAATAAATCCTAAATACACAAGCATAAGCTGCAGTCAACAAGAAGACCCTCGTTCTTTTGTTTCTTTACCTTTGTTCTTGTTCATTATTTTCAGCATGAGTTCAGATTCTAAGGAATTAAACTATAGCTATCAAAAGCATAGCAGCCAACAGTGGACTCCAATGGCAACATCTAACCATGAATCCGAATAAAACACAAGCATAAATAGCAGTCAACCCTCTGTTCTGTTAGAATTCAGCAGTCGCTATTGATTAAGAATCCATTATCCATATAATAAACAAGCATCGGCAGCCGACAGAGAATAGATACCTTCAAAGACAGAGAATAGATGGCACTGGCACAACACCCTTGAATTGGATAGCAGAGGTGAGACGATTGAGGAATCGACTCCGAATCTCCGATGGTGGCAAAGAATTAGGACGGAGAGGAAGATGAAGCTTTCGGTGGTTGTGAGGGGGATATTATATAGGAAGCATAAGGGACAGAGAGATTTGGGATTGGAAATAGTCCCAATTGTTCCTCCCATCTTATTCTCGAAAGTTGAGGGACAGAGAGATTTGGGATTGGAAATCGTCGAAATTGCAGGGATACGAGGAGCCCTAGCATTGATGGATGGCAAATTTATTGATGGAAGGAGTGGAGTTAAATGGAAGGAGGCCGGAGGGATTGAAATCGATTAATAAGGTAGGAATTGGAACCTTCCCGCAGGGATACGCAAAGGTCGGGGCGGGGCGGGTCGGGACGGGGCGGGTGAGGCATGATACCCATACCTGTTCCGTCCTGTTCACGGGTCGGGTCGCTACCCGCCCTGTTCTGCCACGGGTCGGGTTTAACCCGCCCCGGTACGGGTCGGGTCGGGGAATACCCGCCGGGGCGGGCCATGACTGCCATCACTAGCGCGCCGTGAGTTAGTGATCCTGTTGTTTGACTTTTGTGATGACTCGCGATACGGGCCGCGATCTGGATGGATGTTGGCCCAATTGACACGGGAGCGGGCCGGATAAGGGCCGACTGAGCACATGTGCGCAGCAGAAGAGGGATTGGCGTAGCAGAGCGGGCCGCTCGCTGGTGGGCCGCTTTTTCTTTCATTCAATTTTTAGCTTGCCCTTTGTTTCTTCCGCCTTTTGAGAGCAGTTATTCCTCTTCCGCGAGCAGTTTGGCTCTCATCCAGAGATTTTTTTTTTATTACTTTCCGCCTCCGCGTTCCTTCTCCCTCCAGCTCGCAAATTACCACCGCGCGGAGCTTCTTCCCTGCTCGGTGCACACTGCACGACTTTCAGGGCTCTTTGGGCGGCGGTGAGCGCGATGCTTCGAACGGTGCTCGCGGCGGTGCTTCGATCGGCGATCGCGGCGGTGCTTCGAACGATGCTCGCCTGACGATTGGCTCCTTTCTTTTCTCCGCAAGCACTGGTATTGGTGGAGCTGGGCTCGCGGCAGAATCGTTCTTGGCGATCGGTGGGGAGTTGTGCGGCGTAGGGGCCTTGGCCATTTCCGGCGAGGTTGTGGTGCGGGTCACTGTGACTTCGGCAGCCTCGGGAACTCTGCTTGCCTAGGGAACTCCGCCTGCCAGCCTTGTCAGCTGAGGGGAGAAAAGCTGTCACAGCTTTTCTCAACTGGTGATGGCGACACACCCTCGGTTAGTGTGCCTACCGACTGTAGATGAGCAGTAGAATGAATTAGTAACGACGTTGACTGCTCCGCCGAAGCTTCAGTGGTCGGAATCCATCTCCGGTGACCGGAATTTGGAAACTTATTCTTCTTCCTTATCGGCAGGAGCTCTTTTCCTTTTCGTTGTTTTTGAGCGGGCCGTGGCGAAGGTTGTCTCCACAGGCGGAGTTGTTTTGGTGGAGATCTGCCTCGGCGTCGAGTTGTGATACCGGGATGATCGGCGGTGGTTGGAGTATATTGGACCAAGGATGGTGACCGACAAAGAAGGTTGGTGGCTGCGCCTGATGTTGCCTGTTGTGGTCGTCAGTAGGTGGGGAGGAGAAGGCCCCTTTTTTTTTGTTGTTGTTCTTGTTGAACGAGACAGAGGAAGCTCCGCACAAAGCTCTCTATTTCTTCATTTTAGATCCCTGCTGACTTCATGTGTACTCCAGTTCCTTCAAAGATCAGTAGAACGAAATCGACAAGTCAGCCCCACGGTGGGCGCCAATTGTTTGACCCATCTAGCTCCGGATCGAACAATGATATTTGTTGGTGTGGGTTGACTCGTCGTCCGTTCGTCCGATCTCGTCGGGAGGGAGAGAACCTGTGAAAGAGCCGGGGTTGCCCCCCGGATTAAGCTCCGACGAGCAAGTCAGTGTATGTTTGTGGAGAGAGTTGAGAGAATAAGGTAGAGAGATAAGGTGTAGAGAGATAGCAAAAAGCAGAAAGTGAGGAGAGAGGGGAAGTCCCTTTCTTTGGAGGGCTTCAAGCCCTTATATACCTGTAGCGGGTATCGAGCGTTGGGCATCGCCGACTATGCGCCCTACTACTTAGTCTGTGCGCTCTGTCCCTTAGTAACACCCCCAACAGTAACATTCAGAAGAATCAGTCAAAATATGTGATAAATAGCATTCAAATTCGGTGAAAAATAGTATTCCCAAAAACTATATAGAATCTGTGATTTATCGCCTTCAAAATCGGTAAAAAATAGTATTCCAAAGCTAAACAAAAGAGCATTATACAACAAGGATCCAGCCCTTGTAATCCTTTTATATATACATTGACTACTTCGGTGCACTCACAAAAATGTGTGCGTTCAATGCACTCAACTCAAAAACTAGTCTTATGTTGTCGGATTTTGAATTTTAATTTGTAGAATTAGTGTAATATGATCATATAACATATGATAACAACTAATTAGCGGATTACCTTAAGCCCTAGACCTCCAATTTTGAGTTTTATTCCTAAACCCCAAAATTTAAACTCTAACCCTAAATCTCTAAACTCTAAACTCTTCAAATTAAAGTAAATCCTTAATGGTTTTTGAGCAAACTCATGTGTGTTATTGTTCATCACTTCATAAGTTGTTGATGTGACTTGATGTTATTTGGGTTCGGGTTCTGGGCCTAGTTGTAACCGCTTTTCCTTTACCAAATTGGATTAGGGTTAGACCTAGGAGAAGTACTATAAATACTTCTCATGCTCCTCTGTAATCTCCTCGATATAGTGAACTTGGCTCTCTCTCGCCCATGGACTAGCTAACACACATCGTGTTAGTGAACCACGTAAATCGTGTGTCGTGTTTTCGATTCTCGCTTTCGTATTCTTGCTTTCTCGATTCCGGCAATTTCCCGATCCGTAGCAGCGTGTTTATAACATAAGTGATGATTGACATTATTTTGACATAAATCACATGTTTAAAATGACGGTTACAAAGTGAGTGCACTGAATGCACTAAAACAAGTACCGTATATACTCAATTTCATTTCTGATTTTTTCAAAATAATATAAATGAATTTTCCTATTTCTCATTTCCTTCACCGCCAATCCCAATACTCACTTCGGCCGCACGTTCCAAAGGAACAGCATACGCAAGTGGCATAAGATCCATCGACTGTCATTTTAGCGAGGACAAAGCTCGGTGAGGGAGACTTCATTCCAAGACAAAGGGACGGCGGCCTCATGAATTCCAGATCGAGAATTAGATGCCGCTGCTCCTTCCTCCGATTCTCCTCCGGCGCCGGCGGTTTGCATGAAAAAACCCGGCTTGGAAGGCTGCGGCAGAGTCAACGAGTAGTTAGTCAGCATCTGAGCAACCGTGGCCATGGTGGGCCGGTCGTCTGCATTCCTTTGGACGCATAACAATCCAATGTGGATGCATCTCGTCATCTCCACACCTGAAACGTCGCCGTTCTCCAGAGATGGGTCTATTAGGTTCGAATACATCGCGTTCCTCCAACTCTTCCATGCCTACATACATGCAACAAATTAATATAGCTATATATATATGTGGGTTTATTGTATTAATCGATTCTCCAATTTGACGCTAGAAATACTTACATAAGTTAAAAGATCCTCCTCAGAGGATCCACCACGAACAAGTCTGTTCCTTTTGCCGCTCACAATCTCCAGAACAAGCACACCAAAACTAAATACGTCCGACTTTATCGAGAAATTGCCATGCATGAGATACTCTGGAGCCATATAGCCGCTGCAAAACCCACCCAATTTAATGCAAGCCAAGTTTGACCTTATTATCCAAGCTTAAAATGTGAATAATTGAATATACACGCGTTATACTTACTAAGTTCCAACAACTCTTCTCGTAGTGCCTTCCGTTTCGTTGAAGTCAAAAAGTCTAGCCAACCCGAAATCGGCAATCTTGGGGTTCATCTCTGCATCTAACAAAATGTTGCCAGCTTTGAGATCCCGATGAATGATCCGGAGCCGGGAGTCCTCGTGTAGGTAAATGAGCCCTCGAGCTATGCCACCAATGATCTTATAGCGTCTTTCCCAATCCAAATGTACTCTCTTGTTTGGGTCTACACAGTTATATGTCAATGGTGAAATTTAGAGGTATTTGAAGTTAAAGTGAGTTGATTTTGAATCCTTGTGCTTACCAAAAAGGAAATGGTCAAGGCTAGCGTTAGGCACAAACTCGTAGATGAGAAGCCTTTCATTCCCTTTCAAGCAGAAACCAAGAAATCTAACCAAGTTTCTGTGTTGAAGCTTGGCCACCAGTTCTCCTTCGTTCTTGAATTCCAAGTCTCCCTGCTCTGAATGCCTACATAGTCTCTTGACTGCTATGTGTTGTCCATATGATAGAGTGCCCTGAAATAGTGAAATCATTTGTCCAATATTTGACCAAACAAAAGTTGTTCATGATATTGGTATGAACTAGAATTTTTATTTGTCCTAGAACTACTAAATTTTTCATAAACAATTTATATATGATATGGTATCAACTGTTCCGATAACATGTCATTAAATCATTCATGCCACCAGCTATGGGAAAAGTTAATATGCTAACTTGAAGATTCGTTAGCAGATACTAACTGATATCCAAAATACATGAACTAATATCTAAGTACTAAAGTATCTAGAGAGCATAGACTATTATTCAAAATTTGCTAATTGATATCCACCATGAATCAATTATTATCCCAAATTCACAAACTGATATCTAAACAACACAGAATAGTATCCAAATAACACATAATTAGTATCCAGATAACACATAAGAGTATCAAGATAACCCATAAGAGTATCCATATTGAATACTAGTTGGTTGATTGTGGATATTAGTTGGCATCTGCTATCTGGATACTAGTTTGTGATGTTTTGAATACTAGTCCGTGCTATCTAGATACTTAGCAGACTTCGATATTAGTTTATACATTTTGGATATTAATTAGTATATACTAACAAATTTTCAAGTTAGCAGAATAACTAGGCTGACCAGCTATCAGTTATTGCTCGGCCACTCATTATCACCCGACTCAAATAAGACCCTCCCCTCCCCATCATGACTCGACCACCCGACCCAACCGATTTACCACCTTAACCAACACCCAATGTGAAAAGTAAATTTTGAGGAAGCCCTCAAATTAAAAGCCCGAAACCAAACCTTGTACACAGCTCCAAATCCACCTTGACCGAGCTTCCTTCCATCCGCGAAACCGTTCGTTGCAGCTCTGATCCCGTCGAAATCAAATTGCAGTAGTTTGCCAGGTCCATCGCTGCTCATTACTTCCGCCACTTTTATTGATTGATTCACAGAGAGGGGATAATTAATTACAGCGAAGGATGATTTCACCAACATTAATGATTGCTATTATTGCTTACTCTGCTGATGAAGTAGTGGAATTCTCGATCTCTTCTTCCGTCTCCTCGCGCGGCTGCATAGTACGAAGAAGAAAACCCCGAGTATGGTGGCTCCGCCGAAGACGGGAAGGAGAATGGCGATAAACTTACGAGTTGTCTTACTCTTTGCGTATCCTCCTGTAAGAGTGTAAAAAATACTAATTAGTGTCAGTAACTCGAGTTATTAGAAGAAGTTTAATGATAAATCTTATACAAGGTTGTCAACCCGCGGGTTGACCCACGGGTCGACCCAATTTGACCCTGACCCGCGAGAAAAACGGGCCGCACGCACCCGCCGGGCCGACCGCTATTAGGTACCGGGTTGGAGGTCAAATTGTGTCATTTTTTTCTTTAGTTTGCGAAATGCACCTATTTTCCAATTTTTTTTTTCGCCTAACTCAATCTTTGGAATACTAAGTTGAACATTTGAATATTTATGTTATATAAGTGTGTGTGAATTTTCACTATATGTTGGATCTAAGTACAATATGTTATTTTGGTGTAATATTATATGTTATAACTCATATGTTAGATAAGATTTGATATAATTTATGAGGATAAGTACAATATAATGACTCTTTTTATATTTCCGGGCCAAACCGGGCTAAAACGGTTGACCCATTAACCCTTGACCCACTAGCTCGACCGGGTCCGGGTCAACCCGCGAGTTGACAACCTTGATCTTATATAACTTAGAGACAACTCCCGAGCCAAATTAGCACTGATGGAAGTAGTTACCCCTAAATAAATAAGTAAATTCCAACGACATCTACTCTCTAACTAGCATTACATGGTTTAACTAAATTTAGATGGAATAACTACAGGTGGTGTGGATATATGTGTTTATATTAAAACCTTGTATCACTCAGTGGAATACAAGAGATTAAACATTTTTATGTGGCCAATTTAAGTGTAATAAAAAGCTAAGGATTGTAAAATCATATCGAAAAAATAAGTGGTATGATATTTTATGTTGGAGCCGTAATTTTATAGTGGTTCAACCATTTCATACGACTAAATACAAACTATTTTTTTAACATCCGTTGTCAAACCACCGAGTACGATACCGTTTTTCCATCCATAATTAAAACATATTAAAGTGGATCGTGTGGATTGTAAATTTTTTCAATACGACTTACATCATCTTATTGAAAACAAAACAAGACAGCCAAAACAAAGGCTGAAAGAAAGAATGTAGGCAACAACAAATTAAACAAACAGGAAAGAAAATTGTAACTATAATATTTTTTCTTTATCTTCTTAACTATTTTGTTATTATCAAGGTTGTCAATCCGGTTTATATCATTGGCCCGGTTGAGCAAGCGGGTCGAGGATTATTGGTTTGACCGGTCTAGCCTGGATAATGAAGAAAATCATTATATTGTTTATTCATTTATAAATTATATCAAATCTCATCTAACATATGAGTAATAATATATAATATCACACCAAAATAACATATCGTACTTGTATCTAACATATAGAGAAATTTCACACACTTTTATATTACATAAATATTCAAATGTTCAACTAAGAATTCCAAAGATAGTGTTAGGCGAAAACGAAAACCGAAACGATCCGCATTTCGCAACACAAAAGAAAAAACGACGGCATGTAACCTCCAACCCAGTAAACTTGCAGCGGGTAACCCTGCGAGTGTATTTGGCCCATTATCCTCATCGAATCAGGAAACAGATCAACCGACGAATCGACCCACAGGTTAACAACCTTGGTTACTATTAATGGATACTATTTTTCCTTTATCTTCTCAACTATTTTTTTTTTTTTTTTTTGGTGGATCTTCTCAACTATTTTGTTGCTAATTACAAATATATTAACATTATCAAGGTGAAAAAGAATAAATAAAAACCACCAATGCTAAGACATGATAATAAAAAATGAATACTTTTATGAGATGTTGATCGGGTTTAACTCTACCCATTTGGATAGGATTCAGGTGGATATACGAAATTATGGCTATTTTTGTCATTCGTGCCAAGGATTAAAAAACTTACAGTACCGATGGTTCGATCAGATGAAACTTCTTACCGAAAGCGGAACCTATAGATGGTATTTTGCGGTATGAAACGATTGAACCATAATTAAACAACGATTTCTACATAAACACCAGCTCGCTCACTTTTTAAGTGAAACCTCCAATACGGTTTTTCAATCATTTATGTTTACATTCTACCTCATATATGCATATGCATGAATACTACCCCACCTAACCCATACTTAATACAAAATGACTAAGTCTATTAATTATTAAAGTATCCACCCGCCACGGCGCATTACCTTTCCAGCCATACAATGAGTGTTGTTGTTTTTTCTACAAAAAAAAAAAAAAAAGAGTATTTTTTCCGTCTTAGTGGGAAAAATCAACTCAAATAACTATTTTGCTACTTTGATAGACTTTTCCTTTTCTAGAACCACAAATATAGATTACAGAAAGTTTCCCTATTCAAATATATTTTGGCCGGCCAAATGGCACGCAAGCAAAGTAATATTTTAAAAACTCTATCGGCCGATCGAATCGGAAACAACGAATACCGAATCTTAAAGAATACGAACCGGTCGAAACCATAATTTATACAAAGTCTTAATTCAAAACATCCCTATTAGTTCTTTAACATTTTCGGTATAACTTTTTAACCAAACATCCCCCGAGACTGCGAGACACGAGTTAAATGAACTTTTTATTAGTTTATTATCAGTAACTTTATTCTAGGGTTAATTGCAAGGATGGTCACTGGGTTTACTAAAACAGTTCATGTTTGGTCACTGAAAATATTTAATTCCATTCATGGTCACTAAGATTAGTTCAATAGTTCAAGTTTGGTCACTCTCCGTTAGTCTCCGTTAGTTTTCGCTGATGTGGCAGTCAACTATTATAGTTGACCGTTAAATGAGTGACGTGGCCAATAAAAAAATAATAAAAAAATTAAATTTAAATATTTACAATTTCCACCTCATTTTACAACTATTAAAAATAATAATAAAAATAAACTTACATCCTCCCCAAAAAAATTCATTAATCGCTCCTCTTTCCAGCTTATTAGTTCGTTGTGCCTCTGTTTTTCGCCTTCGAACTCCATTGACGAGCTCCAAACCATGAATCTCGCCAGCAGATCTTGATGGTTCTGGCTTTCGATTTCTTTTGATTCAATTCAATGACTGAGAAAAATCGTTGATCGTGTTGACCGACTCTTTGAACCGCCTCTCCGACCCGAGATTGAGAAACCTCTTGAGCTTCCAAAACAGAGGAACAGGGGAGGTGAACCTCGAGAAGCAAGTCTCCACCGCGTAGTCGAATGCTTTCATGAAATCGAGATCCTGGACAAACAATTCAGGATCCACACCGAACCCAACTCTGCAAATGCTTCTGAAAGCGAATTTATTCAACACCTGCTGAAGATCGAAACCCCTGTTTTCCTCCTCTGCTTCGGACAGAAAGGGAAGCAAGTTTTCGGAGATCTCCGAGTCCACCACTTCCGACACAAACAGTTTTAGCGACCTGGTGGAGAACTCGTTGCTGGCGATTTTGCACTGGACGGCCCAGATCTGGCCGTCGGCGTTGAAGATGCCGTCGCCGAGGAGGTCGTGGAGGACAGCGTGGAAGCGGGAGCCCTTGATGTAGCTGAAGACGTTTGGGGAAGTCAGCATGTGCTGGATGTTGTCTGGATTCGAAGTGCAGACACCGGTGGAGATGTTGAGTAAGGAGTTGACTTGAACCGACGCCGACGGCGTGCGGTGGAGCATCTCCGTGACCCAGTCGTGGAACCGGTGGAAGTTCCGGAGGAAGCTGTTGATGTTTCCGATTACAGGGTAGGATCCTGGATATGGGTTTTTGTTTGCCGGACGGGATTTGAGGAGGAAGAAGAAGAGGATGGAGGTGGAGATGAAGGTGAAGGAGATGTATTCCAACATTCTTTCCCGTGTGTTCTTTTCCTCTCTTCCTAGCCTTACAATTGTCTCATGGGTTATCTAACTACAGAGGAGGGCTGAATTGCCATACGACATGGGCGAACCAAAACTCGACCTGGAAAATAGAGACAAACATGTAGAGTCAGGAAAAACAGGGGCAGCCAAAAATGGTTATTCAGAGTGGTTTGCCAACGAACTAATAAGCT
Organism: Linum tenue; assembly: GCA_946122785.1. Lineage (NCBI taxonomy): Eukaryota > Viridiplantae > Streptophyta > Magnoliopsida > Malpighiales > Linaceae > Linum > Linum tenue. The sequence continues at coordinate 89,700,966 of CAMGYJ010000008.1, forward strand.
GGAAAGAGGAGCGATTAATGAATTTTTTTTGGAGGATGTAAGTTTTATTTTTATTATTATTTTTAATAGTTGTAAAATGAGGTGGAAATTATAAATATTTAAATTTTATTATTTTATTATTTTTTTATTGGCCACGTCACTCATTTAACGGTCAACTATAATAGTTGACTGCCACATCAGCAAAAACTAACGGAGACTAACGGAGAGTGACCAAACTTGAACTATTGAAGTAATCTTAGTGACCATGAATGGAATTAAATATTTGCAGTGACCAAACATGAACGGTTTTAGTAAACCCAGTGACCATCCTTGCAATTAACCCCTCTATAACGGAGGACGAAACGAGATTGAATAAAGAAGAATGGGTACCAGTTTGATCCACCGGCGGCCAGCAAGTAAACGACCCCCCGACTGACCCACACTGGCCACCGGAATCCCGACACGTGGCGCACAAAGTGTCATTCGCGGCCCACCTCGCCCCAAACCCCTGGCCAATGGCCGCCTCCAACCTCTCCGCCGTAGGCGACGATTCCAATCCCGCCACCGCCGTCCGATTCGCCGGAACCGTAACTCGAGCCCCGCAGGAACCCAACAAGGTCCTGACCGCCGCGTCGTAGGACCCCGCCAGGCCCTCGCTCGTCACAAAGTAGTCCTGGGAACTGTTGTCGCGGCCGCAATTGAACCGCCCCAAACTCGCCGGGGCTTGGACCCCGTTCCCCAGCGGCGAGCACCCGTAGTAAAGCGTGACTAACTGAGTGTCCGGCGCGAGAGAGAGCAGAGAGGATTCAATGGTGGTGGTGTTGATGAGGGGCTCCGCGGGGCAGAGATCGGCCCGGTTGTCGGCCCGGACCAGGGTTAGGATACGGGAGAAATCGTCGACTCGGAGGACCTGATAAGTGAGGTCTAGGATGGTGATGGTGGTGATCTGGGTGGTCGCGTTGCAAGTGAGGTTGAGGTCGGAGAGGCCGCAGTAGCTAGGGCGGCCGCCGCCCCAGAAAGGGTAGGCGGCTTGGATGTCGCCGCACTCGAACAGGCGGGCGCAGTCTTGGAATCTCTGGCCTTGATCATCATCGTCTTGTGACGAAACGGAGGAGGTGCTGATCGTGATTATGAGGGTACAGAGTGTTAGGAGGAGGGAGCGGAAGGATGAAGAGTGGTAAGGGGATACCATTAATTAGGGTTTTTTCTAAAAAAAAAAAAAACAGACTGTGGGTATTGAACAAATCAATGCAGAAGTTTGGTCGAATTTGATGAAAGGGGGAGAAGAGATCACTAGAGAGGATAGGTCTCAAAAGAGGTAGGCGGGGAAATTGTGTATGCGAGTATGTGACTATGTGAGTGTCCTACACACGCATATAGTATGCGAGGGACGCCGAGTCAGTCAACCTGTGGCCCACGTGAAATAGATTGTCTTCCACTTTGTAGACTTTTCTATTTGCAAATATTCAAAGGGGGCTGTGCTCCATTCCCTCATTTGCATTCGTGGAACCGGATGGTCACTTACTTTGACAATTGAGGTTAGTAGAAAGTTGTAAACCAAGACAGGTTTCTTTTGGTAGAGTCGGTCATGAAAATTTAAAAGGCATGGATCAATTCATAAATGAGATATTATCTTATTTTATAAAATGAGTCAAATAGAACGAGCTGATTCGAGTTACCTGTTTTATTCCTGCACAATTAAAATTAACTCAAAATGGATCAATTTGGAATTCTCCAAATTAATTGTTTCATCCAAATTTTAGGTTGATAAACAAATTAATTTGGTCTAATTGTCTCTAAACAAAACATTTAATCCAAATTAATACGTTAAAATTTCCTCGTCCAAGCTAACCCAAGTCTATCACTCTACGGTGAACGTAAGAACATTCGGAAAGCTAGTTCCAGTGGACGTTAGTTATGAATACAGTACTCTCAAGAGCAGTAGAGGATGGGTAACTGTGTAAGAGCTGGTTCCGGTATAGCATGTTAAAAATTATGTATATGATATCTGCAGTAACTAAATGATTTCTAAACTTTTATGATATAAAATAAAATATGTCTTGCTTCGGACAATTACTAAGGTTATTTATACTATTAAGGAAATTCATCTGGCCGACGGGCGGGCACTGACTTTGTAATTCCACAGAGCATTTAAAACCAAAAAAAAATGGAAAGAATAATTACTCGATTGAAACTCATCGACTGGCATTTTAGCGAGGACAAAGCTCGGTGAGGGAGACTTCATTTTTGGAATGGTCGTTTTCCATGGATTTTGAAGGCGATGGATCACAGATTCGGCCTTAGGGCACTCTCCACCAACGATGAAGTCTAGCAATGGCCGATTTGGGAGGAAATTTGGACGACTTTATCCGGAGGGCATTTTCATAATTTTTAGGCGATTTTTTCGGTAGGCCATTTTCCCTCGATTTTGAAGGGTGTAGATCAAGAATTAGGCCTGAGGCTATTCTTTAGGGATGAATAAGTCTATTAAACAACAGTTCAGTCGGAAAACTCCCGGGGCAATTTTTGCCAGTTTCCAAAGGGGTACCATCACCGATTTCGGGCGATTTTTTGGAATGGTCGTTTTCCTTGGATTTTGAAGGCGATGGATCACAGATTCGGCCTTAGGGCACTCTCCACCAACGATGAAGTCTAGCAATGGACGATTTGGGCGGAAATTTGGACGAATTTTTCCGGAGGGCATTTTCGTAATTTTTAGGCGATTTTTTCGAAAGGCCATTTTCCTTCGATTTTGAAGGGTGCAGATCACGAATTCGGCTTGAGGCTATTCTTTAGGGATGAATAAGTCTATTAAACAGCAGTTCGGTCGGAAAACTCCGGGGGCAATTTTTGCCAGTTAGGGTACTATCACCGATTTCGGGCGATTTTTTGGAATGGTCATTTTCCTTGGATTTTGAAGGCGATGGATCACAGATTCGGCCTTAGGGCACTCTCCACCAACGATGAATTCTTGAAATGGACGATTTGGGTGGAAATTTGGACGAATTTTTCAAGAGGGCATTTTCATAATTTTTTGGCGATTTTTTCGGAAGGCCATTTTCCTTCGATTTTGAAGGGTTCAGATCACGAATTCGACCTGAGGCTATTCTTTAGGGATGAATAAGTCTATTAAACAGCGGTTCGGTCGGAAAACTCCCGGGGCAATTTTTGCCAGTTTCCAAAGGGGTACCATCACCGATTTCGGGCGATTTTTTGGAATGGTCGTTTTTCTTGGATTTTGAAGGCGATGGATCACAGATTCGGCCTTAGGGCACTCTCCACCAACGATGAAGTCTAGCAATGGCCGATTTGGGAGGAAATTTGGACGAATATTTCCGGAGGGCAATTTCGTAATTATTAGGCGATTTTTTTCGGAAGGCCATTTTCCTTCGATTTTGAAGGGTGCAGATCACGAATTCGGCCTGAGGCTATTCTTTAGGGATGAATAAGTCTATTAAACAGCGGTTCGGCCGGAAAACTCCCGGGGCAATTTTTGCCAGTTTCCAAAGGGGTACCATCACCGATTTCGGGCGATTTTTTGGAATGGTCGTTTTCCTTGGATTTTGAAGGCGATGGATCACAGATTCGGCCTTAGGGCACTCTCCACCAACGATGAAGTCTAGCAATGGACGATTTGGGCGGAAATTTGGACGAATTTTTCCGGAGGGCATTTTCGTAATTTTTAGGCGATTTTTTCGGTAGGCCATTTTCCCTCGATTTTGAAGGGTGCAGATCAAGAATTAGGCCTGAGGCTATTCTTTAGGGATGAATAAGTCTATTAAACAACAGTTCGGTCGGAAAACTCCCGGGGCAATTTTTGCCAGTTTCCAAAGGGGTACCATCACCGATTTCGGGCGATTTTTTGGAATGGTCGTTTTCCTTGGATTTTGAAGGCGATGGATCACAGATTCGGCCTTAGGGCACTCTCCACCAACGAAGAAGTCAAGCAATGGCCGATTTGGGAGGAAATTTGGACGAATTTTTCCGGAGGGCAATTTCGTAATTTTTAGGCGATTTTTTTCGGAAGGCCATTTTCCTTCGATTTTGAAGGGTGCAGATCACGAATTCGGCCTGAGGCTATTCTTTAGGGATGAATAAGTCTATTAAACAGCGGTTCGGTCGGAAAACTCCCGGGGCAATTTTTGCCAGTTTCCAAAGGGGTACCATCACCGATTTCGGGAGATTTTTTGGAATGGTCGTTTTCCTTGGATTTTGAAGGCGATGGATCACATATTCGGCCTTAGGGCACTCTCCACCAACGATGAAGTCTAGCAATGGCCGATTTGGGAGGAAATTTGGACGGATTTTTCCGGAGGGCATTTTCGTAATTTTTAGGCGATTTTTTTCGGAAGGCCATTTTGCTTCGATTTTGAAGGGTGCAGATCACGAATTCGGCCTGAGGCTATTCTTTTGGGATGAATAAGTCTATTAAACAGCGGTTCGGTCGGAAAACTCCCGGGGCAATTTTTGTCATTTTCCAAAGGGGTACCATCACCGATTTCTGGCAATTTTTTGGAATGGTCGTTTCCCTTGGATTTTGAAGGCGATGGATCACAGATTCGGCCTTAGGGCACTCTCTACCAACAATGAAGTCTAGCATTGGCCGATTTGGGAGGAAATTTGGACGAATTTTTACGGAGGGCATTTTCGTAATTTTTAGGCGATTTTTTCGGAAGGCCATTTTCCTTCGATTTTGAAGGGTGCAGATCACGAATTCGGCCAGAGGCTATTCTTTAGGGATGAATAAGTCTATTAAACAGCGGTTCGGTGGGAAAACTCCTGGGGCAATTTTTGCCATTTTCCAAAGGGGTACTATCACCGATTTCAGGCGATTTTTTGGAATGGTCATTTTCCTTGGATTTTGAAGGCAATGGATCACAGATTCGGCCTTAGGGCACTCTCCACCAACGATAAAGTCTAGCAATGGCCGATTTGGGAGGAAATTTGGACGAATTTTTCCGGAGGGCATTTTCGTAATTTTTAGGCGATTTTTTCGGAAGGCCATTTTCCTTTGATTTTTGATGGTACAAATCACGGATTCGGCCTGTGGCTATTATTTAGGGATGAATAATTCTATTAGACAGCGATTCGGTCGGAAAACTCCCGGGGCAATTTTTGCCAGTTTCCAAATGGGTACCATCACCGATTTCGGGCGATTTTTTGGAATGATCATTTTCCTTGGATTTAGAAGGCGATGGATCACGGATTCGGCCTTAGGGTACTCTCCACCAACGATGAAGTCTAGCAATGGCCGATTTGGGCGGAAATTTGGACGAATTTTTTCGTAGAGCATTTTCGTAATTTTTAGGCGATGTTTTCGGAAGGCCATTTTCCTTCGATTTTGGAGGGTGCAGATAACGGATTCGGCCTGGGGCTATTATTTAGAGATGAATAAGTCTATTAAACAGCGATTCGGCCGGAAAACTCCCCGGGCAATTTTTGCCAGTTTCCAAATGGGTACCATCACCGATTTTGGTCGATTTTTTGGAATGATCTTTTTTCTTGGATTTTGAAGGCGATGGATCACATATTTGGCCTTAGGGTACTCTACACCAAAGATGAAGTCTAGCAATGGCCGAATTGGGCTGAAATTTGGACGAATTTTTTCGGAGGGCATTTTCGTAATTTTTAGGCGATGTTTTCGGAAGGCCGTTTTCTTTCGATTTTGGAGGGTGCAGATAATGGATTCGGACTGGGGCTATTCTTTAGGGATGAATAAGTCTATTAAACAGTGATTCGGTCGGAAAACTCTCGGGGCAATTTTTGCCAGTTTCCAAAGGGGTATCATCACCGATTTCGGTAGATTTTTTTGAATGATCATTTTTCTTGGATTTTGAAGGCGATGGATCACATATTCAGCCTTAGGGTACTCTACACCAAAGATGAAGTCTAGCAATGGCCGAATTGGGCAGAAATTTGGACGAATTTTTCCGGAGGTCATTTTCGTAATTTTGGGCGATTTTTCGGAATGCCATTTTCCTTATATTTTGAAGGGTGCAGATCACGGGATCTGTCTGATGCTATTTTTTAGTGATGAATAAGTCTATTAAACAGCGATTCGGTCGGAAAACTCCTGGGGCAATTTTTGCCAGTTTCCAAAGGGGTATCATCACCGATTTCAGGCGATTTTTGGAATGGTCATTTCCTTGAATTTTGAAGGCGTTGGATCGCAGATTCGGCCTTAGGGTACTCTCAATAAGATGATTAAAATATAATCTTTACTAAAAGACAAATATGTATTCAAATTATTTCAGAAGTTCAAAACCAATCAAAGGGTGAAATCCCAACTTCTATATATTGAAATTAATAGGCAAAATTCATCAAATCTTTCAAAGATCTAAAAACTAATTTCGCTCCAATTCCGAAAAGCTCAATTATGTTTCATTTTATCTGCACGATACTACTACCGGAGGTTGGATAATCGTTTTTCCAAAAGCACCATGTATCCGCACTGGGCGACCATTATGTATTATGATGGTATTGGTATCAGTGTGTCATTGCTCAAATAATCAAATTAATCAAACCCTGAATCCAAATCAATCCCGACAAAGCACTGTACTCGCTACTAGCTTATAACCGGCCCCGTTGGCCGGAATGTTCATATTTTAATATTTATATTTTTATAATTAAGTCTATTAATTAGTTTAAGTTTATTGAAAATCATTCAATCGAGATGCTACATAAAGAATGAATATATAGGTCGAACGTTCTGGAAAATACCCTCATCATTTAAGAATATAAAACTGTATCATTAATCCCATTTTCATAATAATAATTGAGCCCCCATTAAAATGATATTGGTTAATAGATTGTCCAGAAATATATAATATAAAAGCTCATTGGAATTCCACACGATCCATATATAGTTTAAAACTGAAATGAAACCTCATAATACCACATAAATGGTTCAAAACTCTCCTCTATGAATAACATGCCACTAATAAAAGAGAAAAGGATATATAAAAAAAACAGAAATGAAGATTTATTGTTTCAATTAAATCATATGCTAACAACTCAACTAAAAGGAGACTATCAAAACTTGAGAGCAAATGACAAAATTAGAGTTACATCCAATCTATATCTATCTATCTATACTAGACTATATATTATGGCAATTCAAAAACAATCTCTTGTCACATAAGCACTTGAATGACCCACAAGTTGCCAAGTTGGGCACCTTTTTTATAAACAAAAAACTTAATTATTAATGTGTTTATTGAGCTATCTCTCTCTTCTTTAATATTTACATTTCTTTTAGGGTTAATATTTTCGTATGACCTGAACTTTGATCAAAATAAATATCCTGGTCAATCTTTTCGATCTATAACATCCTGGCCCGAACTATACACCAAAATAAACAATTTGGCCAAACCCGATATTTGACCGTTAACTTGGACGGTCAAACGCGTTGACTAACGGTCAACGCGCCACGTCACTGCCAAGATGTTATAAATCAATCAATGATTCCTCGTTTTAACATAAACATAGGTTGTGATAATTGCAATAACCATAACACCTAAAGATCCAATAGTTTCCACTCTCCGTTGTACAACCAACTTTTATCCCCTCCATCTTCAATCTCTCGACGTATGTGTTTTAAACAAAAATTCTATTTCTAATCCTCCTTCTGCAACTCCATTTATACTACTTTGATGGACCGTCTCTCCATGAACCTGAACTTCTCTTTCAATTGAGTTTCTTGTCAGCGTGATCTCCAACTTCTCAATCCTCTTTCTTGTATTAGGCCAACTCATCTTCCTCGGGACAGTTTTAATAATCTCGTAAAACCAACACTTATCTTCAAATCCATCAATATGCTCTTCTCCTCCTTCTCTGCCTTCAGCCCTTCACCTGATCCAGTTCACTTTCATACCCTTCAATACCCTCTCCATTTTCATTAATATCCTGATCATCTACCACTTCTCTCTCTTCAACTGCTCTGATTTTGCTTCTATGTCTTTCAACTCAAGACCCTCATTGGTTCAATCACTAGCCCGACCAACTGTCTCTTCACTGCCTTCACTTGTTGAAAACTACTTCCATGACTTTTTATACTCGTTCCTCAAAATCACAATCAACTAACCAATATCGATCCATGGCCTTGGATCAGTTTTAAACTCTCTATGAACATCTCAATACCACAAAGTCTAAATCTAAATATTCTTTCAGTTAATCATGAACTTGAGTTTATCAAAATCTAATCCACTCCTTCTAAGTTGGAATTCCCATCCCCCAAGCTCATTTTTGGTTCATTTGATCCCACATAACCATGATATTATACCTCTAACTAAAATAAATCAAAGCATTTTAAGAAAAGAAACCGAACCATGAACTTTACCTGCTACCAAATTCAAACACAATTTCTTCCTCTCACCACTTCCCTTCCCAAACCCAATATCAACTTTTACTCCAAGTTCACATCCCCCAACTCCCAATGTGTTGCGTGAAAGCTTAATTTTAGCAATCATTATGCTTGCAATTTATATGTCGCTTCACTTTGAGTTTTGTCATAAAACTGTTGGCTCGATATGTTTATCAGTTTGGAGGCCATATGATGAGCAATACCGAATCAGTTGCAGCGAAGTTATTGGTCACAGTAATGACAATGTGAAACATGGTTAACCAACGCGAATATGGGTTACTTTTATGTATTGACATTAGAATGATGGGATTGGACAATGAGATCGTCCTTAGTTAAGCGACATATAAATTGGTTCATTTGGTATGGAGGACACAAACCGTTAAAATTCTAAATTATTTGGGTGAGTTTGTATTTAATGTTTTCAAAATTGTGGTATACGAGTTAGGTGATTAAAATATCTAAACCCAAATGAACCGAACCACGTACACCCCTAAGAAGAGTTTCAAAACTTAGTATTTAACCAGACGAAAATGTTTAGAGAACCAGTACTCTATAGTTTGCACAAAGATATGATTGCTTCACTATAGTTCTGGAAATTAATGGTAATTTAAGAATTATATATCGCTTCTACATATTCAATACTATAATTCGATATGAAATATTCAAACCAACAATATTTTGGTTGCAAATTTATGATTATCGTCTATTTATAAGATAGATAAATTTTAAATTAAGTATTAAACTATAATTGAAATAAAAAATATCAAAATCGAAGTATCAAAACACCAAATAAGTACTTACAGAATATTTATTGGGCTAGCTAACTGTTGAAAAGTTATGTGATTTCATATTTTAGCTTCGTATATATTTTTAATTTAAAAAAATACAACAAATCTACATAGTCTGATTGATTTTAAACCTTCACTTTATTTGAAGTGACCATGGTTCAAATCTCAATATGTCTATCTTTTTCTGTAAATAAATAAAAAAATACAGATAATTGTGAAGACAAAAATGTCCTTCCTAATGTCCTCATTGCAGAAAATTTGAAAAGGGAGATTAAGTTTCAAATAAATAAATCATATACCCTAAATCTATAGAACTTAAACCCTAATATCACATATACTAATAACATAATCAATGATTCTGATTCTCCAAGATGTATACAACATATCATATGCACTATATTAGTATTTAGAGAATTATGATATAGGGTTTAGTTACATGATTAATCTATGGTCTAGATAATGCTATTTAACTAAGGATATGCAATAAGCCTAAATCCATCGAGCGTACCATAGAATTTCCAATGTATATACACATACCATTGTTTGTTAAATTTAGCCAATGATAATTGGCTCATTTGTCAATGGTATTTAGTCTTTCAATTCTATGCTTATAATTGTCAACCATTAGAGAAATTTTTGGCCAATGATTTTTGGTCATTCACTTATAGCATTGAAAATGTCTCGTTATAAAACCATAGATCACAAATGTCAAATTATATGTTTTGAAATAAAATTTTGTATAGCACTTTTGCAAACAATCCTTATATTCCTACAAACTATAAAGTCATGTAATCTAATAAATGTAAAAGTTGTAAGACATACATAAACTCAAAATGTACTATTTGATTCTTGGTGAAGAATTGTGTGATTAGAGTAACTCACTTAGTTGATACATAAAGCTAGGTATATCATGATAATTTTCTTTGTAAATAATTACAGTTATTAATTAATTTGATGATTGATTATTGCGGTGGATAGTCCTATGATTTTGAGATATTTCAATATTTTCTTTGTTTAATTCAAAAAATACATAACCATTGTTGTAGTCCAGTTAGTTAGGAATATTGACTATTAATCTGAATGACTCGAGTTCAAGTCTTCTGCGTTTCAGCGAGGATAAAGCTCGGTTATGGAAACGTCATTCCTCGACAAAGACAGCGCTTCAGCTGACGGAGAGGAACCAGTTCCCTCCCTGGAAGTGCTGCTGTATCCCCACGACGACGACACCCCATCGCCGGTGCCGGAGTGCATGAAGAAGGCCGGCTTGGAAGGTAGCGGCAGAGTCATCGACTGGCTCGTCAGCATCAGAGCAACGGTGGCCATGGTCGGCCTGTCGTTCACGTACTCCTGCACACACAGCAGCCCGATGTGAATGCACCTCGCGACCTCTGAGCCCGAGACATTGTTCCCCAGAGATGGATCTATGAGGCTCGTGTACGTCCCATTCCTCCAGTTCTTCCACGCCTACGATGAAAAACCAGCAACATTGATGACGGTTGTGCGGCAATGCAATTTTTGTTCTCGAAGGTATCGGACATCATCAGAAGGAAAGAAATGGCCAGACACTCATAATGACATTTGCAACAGACCTAGTCACTGAACTACCAAGTCTTAATGAAATGATGATTGAACTAACTAGTGATGCATGATTTAGTTAGCACCTTTGTCAAGATTTTTAGTTAGGTCACTGTTAATGCAAACCTATTGAGCAAGCACCTTTGTTAAGATCATACTCACATAGCTTAATAGGTCCTCCATGCTCGAGCCTCCGCGTGCACAATTGTTCCTTTGACCGCTCACAATCTCCAAAATAAGCACTCCAAAACTGAACACGTCAGACTTCACCGAGAACTGCCCGTGCATAACATATTCGGGAGCCATATAGCCACTGCAAAAACAAACCCCCACACCCCAAGTTATTTTCTTTCAGGTTCAAGAAGATTGCATTCATCAACGCTACTATTCGTAGCTCGTACTTACTAAGTTCCAACGATCCGGCTAGTATTCCCCTGAGTCTCATCTATATCGAACAACCTCGCCATTCCAAAATCCGAGATCTTTGCGTTCATCTCCGCATCCAACAAGATATTGCTGGCTTTTAGGTCACGGTGAATGATCCTCAACCTAGAATCCTCGTGAAGGTAAACCATCCCTCGCGCAATTCCTCCAATTATGTTGTATCTTCTCTCCCAATTCAAATGCACTCGTTTAAATTCGTCTGCATCACAAATACAAGCTTTTCAAAATTTTATCGAAGATTTAAACAAGCTGAATGTGTTTTCTTTCATCTTCACTCACCGAAGAGGAAATGATCGAGACTGGCATTGGGGATGAACTCATAGATGAGAAGCTTTTCTCTCCCTTCCAAGCAGAATCCCAAAAGTCTAGCTAGATTCCTGTGTTGAAGCCTAGCCACTAATTTGACTTCGTTCTTGAATTCTAAATCTCCTTGCCTTGAATCTATTCCCAATCTCTTCACCGCCACTTGTTCTCCGTTTGACAAAACTCCCTACACAAATTTTGTGAATTTCAGAACATGTAAATGTAAGAGATAACATTGATCAAACATGTTATGGATCCGAACCTTGTAAACAGCCCCGAATCCGCCTTCTCCGAGCTTGCTTTCATCGGCAAAATCGTTGGTCGCTGCTTGAATCGTTTCGAAATCGTATTGCAACCATCCTTCGTTGTTGATGATCTCGTCCACAGCTTCAGAATTCAGAAATGAAATGACTCATTTTAAGAATCCAGAGCTGATTCCATGGAGGATCCATAAAAAAATTACTAGTTTCGTTGTTTAGGGGAATGTCTTTGATTCTTTTTTGACCTTTTTGACGCTTATGTAATGTATTTTAATGGCTTTCTGCAAAACAAATGTATTATAATGGGCTTACTTGCATCTTCTTGCTGGCTTGACCTCTGATTAGGGATTGTTGACCTCTTCCGTTTCCGGCGGCTGCAGAAGAAGAAAATGAAAATGAAGCCGAGCACGGCGGTGCCGACGATAGGAACTACAATAGCTACAATTCTGCTCGAATTCTCGCTTCCTCTGCCTCCTGCACACACAAAAACAAAAAACAAAACAAAAAATCAATCCCGGAGCTCAATTCGGATTCTCCGATCCAGATGGAATCAAGCTCTAATGGATCTACATTCTACAGCCTCACCTTCTGTAGGCGGCGGCGGCGGCGGAGATAAAACCGGCGGTGGAGGCGGCGCTACGGTCGCCGCAGGGGGCGGCGCCGCCGTCTTAGAATAAAATCGAGAAGTCTCGAATCTCAAATTGCAAGTCCGTTGTATGACTCGTCCGCCGATTTTCCCGTCGCAGCAATCCGGAATCCGGCCGATGGCTCCGACGAGGCAGTCGTCGCATTGCTGCTCTGACAGATCCGGCGAGCACTGAACGAGAGCGAAGATCGTCACGAAACCTTGCCGCGCCGTTCCCGTGGCGAACTTCCTCACGGAGCTTCCGCCCGCCGCCTCGGCCCGCAGCCGGGCCAACAAGGAACCCAAGGCCGCGTCGAACTGGGCCGGGCCGGATGCGTTGTTGACGTTCCACATGAAGAACGTGACGGGCGGGCCCAAGTCGAGTGTCCCTTGGATGTACCAGTTCGAGTATCGGATCATACAGAACTCGTAGTACCCGAACGCCTGCTTCTGGGCCGGGCAGTCCATGAGGATCCGGCCCGTGGCGTTGGCGATGCATCCCCTGCAGTCGGGCGGCCCGACGTCGCCCCGGCAGAGCCCGATCGCGTTGACCCGGTCCGCGCCCCGACCCGAGGAGCGGTTGTAGAACCCGGTGGTGGTCTGGTTGTCGGCGGCGAGGGTGGAGAGGAGGGCGTTAAGGTTTCTCCCGTACGCGCTGCCGGCGGTGTAGTTGCCGACCTGATCGGCGCAGTTTGAGAGAGCGAATGGCGGCGGCTGGGCGATTGTGCAAGAGGGTAGGAACAGTAGTAGTAGCAGAACGACGAGGAGGTGAGGAAGGGGAGGATGGATTGAGGATGGAGAACTCATTGGTTGAGAAGAAGAAGAAGCCATGGAATTTGGAGTCTTTCTGTTCATTTTTTGTCTGCTCTGTTTCTGACAGAAGCAACTCTGCTTCCTAATATGGGATGGAATAAATGCCATTGCATTGACGACTCAGACCGCCAAAGTCTTCCCAAATTTCGAGAGCCATGAATTTGGGCAATAGCTGTACTAATCAACCTGCGTGGAATAGTATATTTGCTTGAATGCTATTAACCTGCGTGGAATAGTATATTTGCTTGAATGCTAGTTCGGACATATATACTCAGTGAGTCGTTCAAGATGTAACACTTGATCGTTGTAACATATATACTTTCTCCCCTCGAACTAGTTCGGACAGTTATTGAACTATAAATCGCCTTGTGATACTTTTCTCTCTCTCGAGTATTTGGCAATACAAGATCGATTTTTAGACGGGTTTACCATTGATGGTACTTTTTTCTATCATTTATTAGTATCGAAGATGATGTTTGGTATTTTGATACGAACTCATACGGTACTTTCTTGTTCCATCTTGCAGATTCTTCTGTTGTGTAATAGTCGAACAGAAAATCAAAGCGTAGGTTAGGAATTGTTTATAGAGAAAAAGAAAAGTGGGGATTGTGAATTTGTGATTGTTATGGATTATTGATTGGTGATAGTGACGTGAGTGGTGGAAGACCAACGACGACGCGGGGCGTAGCACTAGCAACGACTAACTTAGTAACTTGCTATTGTGCTAACATGTACAGATTGAGAACGTGCTCACAAGAGTTTAGTGTCCATGCATCGGATGTGAGAGATTGTCGATTGTTGGAACTGAACCAACAGTATCGAGTGTTTATAAGTACTTTTGCGCAAAGAGTATTTTTATTATGCTATAAAATATTAGTGCTTTAATGTACAATTTGAAATTGTACCATAACGTTAAATGTATAAGTTTAACTTGTACTGTAAATGAATTAGTACCCTTATGTTATTCAGTTATTGTACAACTTCAAGTTGTACCATCACATCACATTAAGGTACAAGTTCAAATTGTACCTTAAAAGAATTTGTACAGAAAAGTATATGTACAATTTGAAGTTGTACCATAACGTTAAGAGCACAACTTCATAAAGGCAAGAAATATACTGTAAGTACCATAGCGGGGTCGGACCGCTACACTTTTGTCGCCATCTACTTAGTATATGTTACCATGTTTGTAAGGATTACCTGCCTGTTTTCCTACATTTACCCCTTACTCTTTGTGATTAGCTAATTGGCACTATAAGTTTCCAAAATAACACTTGTTCATAGATTTGGATTAGTTTTTTTTTCTTTTTGAGTTGATATGAACGGGACGGGATACGGTGACAATTCCTAATGGGGTTGTCAGATTCACAACCAAAGGTATTTTGGGTATGAAAAAAGAATATAGTAATTACCTTTTTTGTATTGATATATTGGGAATTTAAAACTCATATTAAATACAATTTTTTTTAAATTTAAATTCTATACATTAATATCTCTATCTATCTATATCTCTCTCTTCCTTTCTCCAGCGGTCACTCCGCATCGATGAACAGACTTTTTATCCGGCGAATTCTCTCCGGCAACTTGAAAAAATGTACCAGTGCGTTAAAAAGTGTACCAATCCATTAGTATATAGGTAATTAATATACTAGTGCTAGTGCTACGCTACTAGTGCATTAAAAAATGTACCAGTACTAGTGGTACGCTATGAGTACAACGCTACCACTACCATATTGTATCGTGCCACTAGCACTGGTAGCGCTACCACTATCATTGGTAGCAGTACCAGTAGAGAATAACACAAAAAAGATGATGATAGTTGTACGCTACCACTACCAGCTACCTTATGGTAGTGGTAGGTACCACTATCACTGGTACGCTACCAGAAGAAAAATGGTACCACTAAAAAACCAGATCTAGAAAAGGGGAGTCGGTGACGGGAGAGAGAGGTAGGGGAAGAGGGTGACCTCGCGACGGCGGCAGTGGTGGGGGACGAAGGGCGGCGAGAGGGCTCTGACGGGGAGAGGATGATTGTGTCGCGGTGGTGGGAGGCGGACGTTGCGACGGGCCGGCGGGAGAAATTTGCAACAAGGTGTGGAGGGAGGCTGAGGATGGCGGAGCCGACGACGGTGGAAGGCTCGACAGGCGGCTGCAGGAGACAGGGGCGCCGGCGGTGGAGGGCTGTGGCGGCGGAGGGCTCTGCGAGAGAGAGGGAGGAGAGACGGTGATGGCTACGGGAGAGAGGGAGGATGGAGGAGTTAGAGTTTTTTTTCTTTTTATATGGTGGGGTAAATGATTGGGTGTGGTAAATTTTTACGCTTCCAAAAATACCCTTCTTTTAATATTAACCGTTAATTTTTTAAAAAAAAAGAGACAGGAAAGAGAGCGTATCCAAGGACTATGAAGTAGGTTGTGAATTTGACAACCCCTTAATGTAGGGGTGGGCATACGGTTCGGTAAAACCGAATCGAACCGAATATAAACCGAACCGAAACCGAATTAATGTTATTCGGTTCGGAATTCGGAAGAGAAAATGACATATTTCGGAAATCAGGGTCCTTTCGACCGAACCGAATTTCCGAATTCCGAACCGAAAAACCGAATTATTATAATTGCAAGCTCTAATTGGTGGATTTTTATGTTTCTACTTATTATGAGACTTAAATATTTGAATCATGTTAGTGTTTTATGACTTATGTGTTGAAATGTTTGATTTTATCATTGATGATGCATATTTATTGTTTACATTAGGGGTGAAAAATAATTTAAATAAGAGAAGATACAAGCTAACCTCACTATTTCGGTTTTGTATGAAAAACCGAACCGAATTATAATTCGGTTTGAACCGACCAAACCGAATTATAATTCGGTTCGAATTGGGTTTGAGGTTTGATAGAATTCGGGGACCCGGTATGCATAATTTCGGTTCGGTTTGAATCGAACCGACCGAATGTCCACCCCTACCTTAATGGGTTGTCACCGTATCCCGTCCCGATATGAACCAATAAACAAATTTAATGATAGAATTCAATGAATCCTGATTATTTATTTAAAACAAACGGCCCTTGCATCGGTAGCAACCCAGTTGGTTGACAACCGCCTTTATATTTCCACTGCATTGTAACACTCTATCTATTACAAACTATCTATGACAAAAAAAAAAATTGATCAAACGCCTTCTTATCAACAACAAAAAAAAAAATTAATCAACCCCCTAATCCTCAACTGATCCGCGAGTTAAGCACTATATAACATTTTACAAAAACAATAGCCAACAATATATCACACATTTTGATCTCAACGAGCATACGGCTCAGTTATGGAAGCGTCATTTCTCGACAAAGGAAGCGCTTCAACAGAAGGAGAAGAACCCATTGCCTCCCTGGAAGTGCTGCTGTATCCCCACGATGAAGAATCCCCGCCGGTGCCGGTGTTCATGAAGAACGCCGGCTTGGAAGGCAGCGGCAGAGTCATCGAATGGCTCGTCAGCATCAGAGCCACGGTGGCCATGGTCGGCCTGTCGTTCACGTTCTCCTGCACGCACAGCAGCCCGATGTGGATGCACCTCGCGATCTCTGTGCCCGAGACATTGTTCCCCAGAGACGGATCTACGAGGCTCGTGTATGTCCCGTTCCTCCAGTTCTTCCATGCCTACGATGAATAACCAGCAACATCAATGGTCTCAAGTCTCAACAGCGGTTCTCTGTTCACCAGAGCTGGCACTGGCTAGCGGCTACTAAGCCATCTAATCCAACAAGCACCAAACAAACAGTCAAAATGCCAAAGATACTCACATAACTCAAGAGATCCTCCATGCTCGAGCCACCTTGGAGGTAACTGTTCTTCTGCCCGCTCACAATCTCCAAAACAAGCACTCCAAAACTGAACACGTCCGACTTCATCGAGAATTGCCCATGCATTGCGTACTCCGGAGCCATGTATCCACTGCAAAAAGGAATTCCACGGACGAAAATTTTCATCAAATCATAGTGATCAACGACATATATAAAACCATGTGCGCACACTTCCATACTACATTACTTACTAGGTCCCGACAATTCTGTTGGTATTTGCCTGAGTCTCATCCATATCAAACAGCCTCGCCATTCCGAAATCTGCAATCTTCGGGTTCATCTCGGCATCCAACAAGATATTGCTGGCTTTCAAATCCCGATGGACAATTCTTAACCGAGAATCCTCGTGAAGGTAGACCATCCCTCGTGCTATGCCAGCAATGATCTTATATCGTCTCTCCCAGTTCAAAAGCGCTCGTTTATCCGGATCTGTATAAACAAAATGCAACCTTTTAATAGTCATAGAAAAATTCGGAATGAGCATGATACATATTTCCTTCTATTTTGAGATATACCAAAGAGGAATTGGTCGAGACTAGCATTGGGAACGAACTCGTAGACAAGAAGCCTCTCTCTCCCTTCCAAGCAGAATCCAAGAAGCCTGACGAGATTCCTGTGTTGAAGCTTTGCCACCAGCTTGACTTCATTCTTGAACTCTAAATCACCTTGTCCTGAATCTTTTCCCAGCCTCTTCACAGCTACTTCTTCACCACTCGACAACACCCCCTATGACAAAGAAATCATGTGGATTTCAAACTCATGAATTCAAGAGAAAACATTGTTCAACAATGCCATGAATTCGAACCTTGTAGACGACTCCGAATCCACCTTCTCCGAGCTTGTTTTGGTAGGCGAAATCGTTTGTCACGGCTTGAATCGTTTCGAAATCGTATTGCAACCATCCTTCACTGCTGATTTCGTCGGCAGCTACAGAATCCAAAAATTGATGTTTAAGTAGCGTAAAAAACAGAGCAAGATCCCATTCCCATGGAGGATGGATAAACAATTACTAGTGTCGTTGTTTGGGGAATATCTTTGACCTTTTTTTTGTCGCTAATGGAAGTAAATGTGTGGTTGAAATTATGTAATCGGGATTTCATGACTTACTTGCGTCGAGATGGCTTGACCTCTGGTTCGGGAGTCTCGACTTCTTCAGTCTCCGGCGGCAGCACAAGATGAAGATGAAGCCGATCACGGCGGCGCCAACGATCGGAATCACAATAGCTATAATCCTACCCCAATTCTTACTTCCTCCGCCTCCTTCACCAAAAAGAAAAAAATTCAATCTCAGATCTCAAGTCGAATTCTCAGATCTAGCTGGAAGTCAAGTTCTCGCTAGGGGGAAGGAACCGGAGGATTAAGGATCTTACCATCCGGAGGTGGCAGCGGGGAAGTAGCCGGTGGTCTCGGCGGTGGAGACAGAGACTGTGGCGGTGGCGGCGGTGGCGGTGGCGGTGGCGGCGGCGATTCGGTATAAAATCGAGAAGTCTCGAACCTCACCTGGCAATCAGGTTTCAAGATCTGTCCTCCGACTCTCCCGCCGCAGCAATTCGGGACCTGGCCGATGGCCTCGACGAGGCAGTCGTCGCAGAGAGTCCCCGATAAATCGGGGCTGCACTGCGCGAGCCCGTAGATGGTGACGAACCCCTCCCGCTCCGTCCCCGTGGCGAATTTCTTCACGGAGGTCCCCGCCGCCGCCTGGCCGCGGAGCCGCCTCAGCAGCCTCTCCAAGGCGGTGTTGAACTGGGCCGGGTCGGACGCGTTGTTGTTGTTGCTCAAGAAATAGGTAACCGCGTTCTGGGCCCGGACGCCGTAGATGGACCGGTTCGCGAACCGGAGTATGCAGAAGTCGTAGTACCCGACCGCCTCCTTTTGGGCCGGGCAGTCCAGGAGGATCCGGCCCGTGGCGTTGGCGATGCAGCTTCGGCAGTCGCCCAGCCCGACGTCGCCGCGGCAGAGCCCGATAGCGTCGGCCCGGTCCGGGGATTGGCCCGACGAGACGTTGTAGAACCCGGTGGTGGTTCGGTCGTCGGAGGCGAGCGAGGAGAGGACGGTGTTCAGGTTTCGCCGGTACGTGCTGCCGGCGGTGTAGTTCCCGGCGTCGGAGCAGACTTTGACGATGAACTCGGGCTGCTGAGCGGTGGCGAGTGGTGAAAGTATTACTGGTAGAAGCAGGAGGAAGAGAAGAGGAGGTGAGCAAGAATTCATGGCGGGAGACCAACGATTGAGTGTCCGTTTGCCACAAATCGACGACGACGAATTATTAATTGTCTTCTTGGGACGAACAATAAAGGTGTCATCGATGTCACAAAGTCTTCGGCAGAAAAATTGAATATGGGAATGGACCAACAGAGAGAGTCGCCGGGGCCAGCTGTGGCCCCGCTGTGGGCTGGAGTAGTTCTTGATAATCAACCAGCTACGTGTTCTTCACTGTTTCGCCATTTTTGGGTGAATTCATTTAGCTAAGTGTTTGACTGGTATAAAATTTATCAAGTGGAAAATTATGCAAGTATTCACATAATATTCTGCAGTTTTTCTTATGTTAAATGTTTGTGGAAAACTGAGAAAAATCAAACCGCGATAGTCAAATGATGAGTAGTGGTGTGGAAGAGATAAAAAAAAAATGAATAAAGAAAAGGTTGGGGATTATGATTGTCGCCGTCTAATTGAGAGTTAGAAATATAATTAGGTGGATAATGATGGGAGTGGTAGAGGACAGGCATAGTTAATAGTTTAATCAGACTTGGTCAAACGGCATGGGGGCCACGTTGTGGGGTTTCGTATCGCCAAAGAAATTCCTTCCACCTCCAAAAAAAAAAAAAAACATTCCTACCTAAGATTCGGGTTAGGCCCAAGTCCAGCACACCAATGTAAAATACTGAATATGTGGGTGGTTTGGATGAGAGATTGTAATAAGAGATTTTAATACACTTTGGTAGAATGTGGGGTTTTGATTAAATAATTGGTTTGGGAAGGTGATAAATTTTTATAGTTTCATCTACTGAAATTTATTTTTTTCAAATTTATGCAACTTTATAACGGTAACATGTTGAATTTTTTTAGATCAAGATATGTCTTTTTTGGGTTTATCTCTCCTGGTGGTTTTGCTTTCGTAGTGCTACGAACTAAACCTACTACCAAGATATTTGTATGTGTAGGGGTGGTGCACTTGAAGTGATGAATAAATAGAGAGCCTCACTTAAGCCGAATCTCACCATATTTCCGCTATGTCCAACCCAAAGTTGGGGATACAAATTTGAGCAAAGTTAAATGTTCTCACTCATGCACCCAACACGTACAGCTCACTCGTTTCACAGTAATGATACATCTCATCAAGCTTCTCGTGTTTCACTCACACCCAGAAGCCATCCCAATAATCAATCACTCTTGTTTTCAAAGGTTGCTATCTACCATATTATTATTGGACTGATACCTGCAGATAGCTAGCCACCAGGTAGCGTTGTCAACGAGGATAAAGCTCGGTCATAGAAGCGTCACTTCTCGAGAAAGGAAGAGCTTCAACAGAAAGGGAAGAGCCACTATTAGTAATTCCATCCCTCGAAGTGCTGTTGCTGTAACTCCATGAACTAGAACCCGCTCCGGCGGTGGGGATGAAGAAGGCCGGCTTGGAAGGCAGCGGCAGAGTCACGGCGTGGCTGCTGAGCATCAGAGCAACGGAGGCCATGGTCGGCCGGTCGTTGACGTTCTCCTGCACGCACAACAACCCGATGTGGATGCATCTCGCGATCTCGGCGCCTGAAACGTCGTCGTTCGTCCCCAGGGACGAATCCACGAGGTTGGTGCAAGTCTCGTTCCTCCAATTCTTCCATGCCTATGAAAAGACCAACATGATCAATAGGGATGACAATTTTGTCCATACCCATGGGTATTTTACTATCCAACTAATTGGGTTGGGTATGGATTCCAAATAAATGGTAGATGGGTAGAGTTTGATGGATTTGTACACATACCCATTTACTTGGGTTGGGTTGGGTTTTTAACACATGGATTTGTACCCATGCCCAAAGGCAAATTACAATTTGGTACCTAAACTTAATAGATATGCAGATTTAGTACCTAAATTTAATTTTTTTTTGCATATAAGTCCTCAAAATATCGATGGAAAATTATGTTTTGGTACTAAAATTTTTTGATCTTACATTTTGGTACCTAAACTTTTCAAGTTTTACAAATAGGTCCAATTTTTGTGTGTGTAGTTAAAACACCCTCAAGTAAATGGATATCCATATCCAACCCATACCCATTTACATTATGAAAGCAATATCCATACCTAACCTAAACCCATCTACAAACCCCCAAACCCATATACACTTTATCCAAACCCTACCCATACTAAATGGATTTATTTGGATTTGGGTAAAATTACCCATGGGTGGGTAATTGCCATCCCTAATGATCGATGATAACCAAATTGAGTGGAATAGTCTGATCTGATTGATTGACTGCCAAATTATACTGAAAAAGTA
Source organism: Linum tenue (assembly GCA_946122785.1). Taxonomy (NCBI): domain Eukaryota; kingdom Viridiplantae; phylum Streptophyta; class Magnoliopsida; order Malpighiales; family Linaceae; genus Linum; species Linum tenue. The sequence continues at coordinate 89,722,456 of CAMGYJ010000008.1, forward strand.
CACAACTTATTTTGTGACTAATACGAGCAACAAAATAAATGTTACACAGAGAATCTGGACACTCACATAACTTAAAAGGTTCTCCATGGAGTCGCGATGGACATAACTGCTTTTATGGCCACTCACAATCTCCAAAACGAGCACTCCGAAACTGAACACGTCCGACTTCACAGAAAACTGTCCGTGCATTGCATATTCCGGAGCCATATATCCGCTGCAAAAACAAATAAAAAGAAACACAACCCGATATTTATTAATCGCATTGATATGGCATATAAAATCCTTTCGTGAATATATACTTCCACACTTCATACTCACTAAGTCCCAACGATTCTGCTAGTATTTCCCTCGGTCTCATCCATATCAAACAACCGAGCCATCCCAAAATCTGAAATCTTGGGGTCCATCTCAGTGTCTAACAAAATGTTGCTGGCTTTCAGATCGCGATGGATGATCCTTAGTCGAGAGTCCTCGTGGAGATAAAGCATCCCTCGTGTGATGCCTCTAATAATCTTGTACCGTCTTTCCCAGGTCAAATCCTTCCGTTTTTCCACGTCTGTATTTCAATTCGTAATGAAGTGGTGACATAAGGAAAAAAAGCCCTATGTCAAATTATAAATGAGCTAAATGAATACTATATCATCTTATATACCAAAGAGGAAATGGTCGAGGCTGGCATTCGGGATGAACTCGTAGATGAGAAGCCTCTCTCCGCCTTCTAAGCAAAAGCCCAAAAGTCTAACCAAATTCCTATGTTGGAGTTTGGCCACTAGATTTGCTTCATTTTTGAATTCTATGTCCCCTTGTCTTGAATTTCTTCCCAATCTCTTCACAGCTACTTCTTGCTCATTTGGCAGAATTCCCTAAAAAAAAAAAAAGTGGATTTCAAAATATGCAAATTCAAGATAAAAAACTTCATAAAATTTTATGGTGGATTTGAACCTTGTAAACAACTCCAAATCCGCCTTCTCCAAGCTTGCTATCATGACCAAAATCATTTGTGGCGGCTCTGATCGTTTCGAAATCGAATTGCAGGAATCCCTCATTGTTGATTTCATCGGCAGCTTCAGAATTCATAATTGATCAGTATACAGAATATGTTTTTCCCTTCTTGTTTCTTGAAAGTTAGGATTTTGCTAAAACAAAACATATTTTTCTCATATTTAGGTCAAATTTAAGTCATAACTTCTATTAACTCTAAAATCCACAAGCAGGGATGGCAATTACCCACCCATGGGTAATTTTATCCAAATCCAAATAGATCCATTTAGTATGGGTAGGATTTGGATGAAGTGTATATGGGTTTGGGGGTTTGTAAATGGGTTTGGGTTAGGTATGGATATTGCTTTCATAATGTAAATGGGTATGGGTTGGATATGGATATCCATTTACTTGAGGGTGTTTTAACTACACACACAAAAATTGGACCTATTTGTAAAACTTGAAAAGTTTAGGTACCAAAATGTAAGACCAAAAAATTTTAGGTACCAAAACGTATTTTTCCATCGATATTTTGAGGACTTATATGCAAAAAAAATTAAATTTAGGTACTAAATCTTCATATCTATTTAGTTTAGGTACCAAACTGTAATTTTCCTTTGGGCATGGGTACAAATCCAAATCCATGTGTTAAAAACCCAACCCAACCCATGTAAATGGGTATGGGTACAAATCCATCAAACTCTACCCATCTACCATTTATTTGGAATCCATACCCAACCCAATTGGGTTGGATAGTAAAATACCCATGGGTATGGGCAAAATTGCCATCCCGACCACAAGTTATTTTAATCTGAAATTTATTTCACTAAAAGAACTTCATTTACTATTATGCATTTAAAAAAAACAAATAAATTTATAAAGTTATACTTATAATAGTCATTCTGCAATATTCCCAAATGACTTTATTGTTTAATGCACTATTCACAATCTTATCAACTACGTACCCTTATATAAATTTAAAAGTAAATTACATTCATCAACTTTAATTTTAATTTCAAACATACTTTTCTCCAAATTTCAGGAAAAATTAGGGATGGCAATTTCGACCTGACCCGATTTACCCGACCTGTTTGACCTGTTTTGGGGCGGGGCGAGCATGGGTACCTCTCAATGACCCGACCTGCCCTGACCCACCCCATTCTCGACCCGTTCTTGCCTAAATTACATATAATCTTAGTCAAATTACTTAAGATTTTCCTCTTATTACATTATATTTTAGCTATAATAAAATTGTAAATAAGTGAAAACCTCAATTTCTTCAATAATTTAACTACATTTATCATATTATGGTTTCTTTCTTGGTCTTTCAATGAGAAGAACGAATATTTCTAATGTTTTTCACCTAAATTACATACCCAATGGGTCGACCTGCCCCGACCCACGCCCCGTGATAAATTACCCGACCTGGACCCGACCTGCCATGGGCGGGTATGGGTATCGAGATACCCGCCCCGGACCTGCCCATTACCATTCCTAGGAAAAATCGAAACAAATACACCCATAGTACTTACATTGGATGCATAAACAAGTAAAGAATCACTAGTGTATGTTTGTTAACGCTGCTGGCTTTTCAGCCTCCTTCAAATAAAAAAAAAAATTGAGAATAGATAATCTTTTTTTTTTGCAAAAGATAATCATATATTGATCAAGACAAAAGAAGTTACATCCTGGAATTCAGCCAGGTCTGATAATCAAAGGAACGATATCTTGTCGGATACAAAGACAGGGCCTTTCGAGCCACCAAATGGGCTACCCTATTGCACTCACGACCTACAAACCGAACACTAAAACCAGGAAGGGAACCAAAATAAGAAATAACTTCCTGAAGCACTGCACCCATCCGGCTATCCCCCGCGTCCGCAAGATTAATTTTATCAATAATAACTTTAGCGTCGCCTTCAAAGGTGATCTCTGAAAATCCCAAATGCAGACACCATAGAACCGCCTCTCGGAGGACCAACAACTCCACAATCATAGGATCATCAATACCCTGAAACTGGACCCCTTTAGCCAAGAGGACCTCCCTACCAGGGGTTAGAATAACCAGACCACCTGCCGAATGGGACCCTCTCCTGGTGGCACCATCCCACATACATCTCATACCCGCCGCATCCCCCGCATCCATCAGCCCCCTAGTCCTCCCCAACCCCTGTGGACCTGGATCAGGAGGCAACCCAACCCACTCCTCAACCTGCTGGCTAAGCTGTCTCATCAACGCAAGGAAACTGAACTGCTTACCCTCAAAAACCACCCAGTTACGAGATCGCCAAATCCTCCAAAGGACGGCCACAACTGCCATGAACAACCTCGGCTGATCAATCAGAGCCAGCACCTTCTTAAGGAAGAGCGGAAAATGATCCCGGGGTAACCCCTCCCCAATATACTCCAAACCCGCATAATCCCAAAGAGCTCGAGCCACCGGGCAATAAAGGAACAGATGCTCCAAGGATTCCTTAGCACCCCAACAAACCGGGCACCGGGGCTGAACCTGAACTTTTTTCTCAATCAGTGCTTCCATCGTGGGAAGGGCTCGATTAAGGATTTGCCAAACAAACACCTTAAGTTTAGGAGGAATATTCGCTTCCCAAAGCCGAATCCAGCTAGCCTTATCCATCCAGCACACCGTTGGTTTCCAACCACCTTTTCTCCTATCCAAAGTCACCGCCAAGTGGTAAGCCGACTTAACCGAAAAAACTCCATCCACAGTTTCATGCCAGATCAGCTTATCCTCCATCACTTGGCGAGGTAGTGGGATTTTCCTGATGGCTTGACATGTAACCGGGTCAAACCATTGGCTAAGTTTCCGATCACACCACCTCCCCTCTCCTTGAATAATGAGCTCAGCCACCAGAGGATCACCCCCTTCTGGTAAGATCAGAGGATTCCAGCGAGGGGGATCCAACTGGCATTGCGGTATCCAGGGTGAATGAAGCATGGACGCAGCGCGACCGTCACCAATTTGCCAACGCAACCCCATTTCCAACAGCTGTCGCCCAAACAAAATACTCTGCCAACCCCAGGAAGGACGAGAGCGAGCCTTGGCTTGGATGAAGGAACCCGAAGGAAAATATTTAGCCTTATACACCTGGGCCAGGAGGGATTGAGGTTCCATCAAGATTCGCCACCCAATCTTCGCCAGGAGGGCTTGATTAAAATGTTCGAATCTCCGAAACCCCATCCCCCCCTCGTGCTTACTTCGACACATATTACGCCAGGACATCCATCGTATCTTAGAATGGTTATCATCCGCCCCCCACCAGAACCGGGCTACAAGCTTGTCCAACAGACGACAGAGGGACAAGGGAAGTTTGAAACAGGACATCACATGCAAAGGCAGGGCCAAGGCCACCGACTTGATCAATGTTTCTTTAGCAGCCCATGAGAGAGTCCTTTGCTTCCATCCCTGCAGTCGTTCTCTCAGCTTTTCCTCCAAATAACGAAAGGTAGCCATCTTGGAGCGGGCAATCAATGTAGGTAGTCCCAGATATTTATCATGGACCCCCACCGCACCCACCCCTAGAATGGCCGCCAGAAACTCTTGATCTGGCACCTCAACGTTCTTGCTGAAGCAAACCGCTGATTTGGCCAAGTTGACCCGCTGGCCACTGAGTTCCTCATACTCGTTCAAAACCACGATCAGGTTTTCACATTCCCTTAGAGTTCCTCGGAGGAATAAATAGGAATCATCAGCAAAGAAAAGATGAGAAATTCTAGGTGCACGGGGTGCTACTTTAACCCCCTCAAGCTTCTTCTCCGAAATTGCTTTGCGCAGGAGAGCCGCAAACCCCTCAGTGCAGAGCACAAACAAAAGAGGGGACAGTGGATCACCCTGTCGCAGCCCACGGGACGAAGTGAAGTACCCTGCCGGAGTACCATTCATGAGGACAGAGAAAGACGACGATCGCAGACATTCATGGATCCACCCTCTCCAGACAGAATTAAACCCCATCTTCTTCATCACAGCAAGAAGAAAAGACCATTCGACTCTATCATAGGCCTTTTCCATGTCAACCTTCAGAGCCATGTATCCTTTCTTGCCTTGCTTTTTGAGTTTGAGATAGTGCATTAACTCATGCCCGAGGAGGACATTATCAATTATTTGCCTTTCCCTGATGAACGCATTTTGTCCCTCCGAGATGATCCGGGGAAGGAAGCCAGCCAGCCTTTCCGTCATGACTTTAGTTATGACCTTATACACAAACTGGCAAAGGCTAATAGGCCGTAATTGCTTCATATTCTCCACCGAGTCAACCTTAGGAATCAAAGTTAACCAAGTATGGTTAAAACTCCGTAGCATCCGACTGGTCGAGAAGAAAGAACAAACCGCCTCACAAACCGACTCCCCCACAATATCCCAGAAGGATTTAAAAAATTTCCCCGTGAATCCATCCGAACCCGGAGCCTGTTTCGAACCCATTGAGAAAACCGTTCTCCGAACTTCCTCAGGGAGGACCTCAGCCGTTAAACTTGCGTTCATCTCATCAGTGACCTTCCGCTCAATAGGTAGAGAGGACACTCTATCCAGCATATTAGGGACGTGGGATTCAGAGGTAAAAAGGTTTGTGTAAAACTCTGTAGCAATATCCGCTTTCCCCTTCTCCTCAGTAACCCAATCCCCATTGTCATTATGAAGCCCGGCCACAAAATTGCGCTTCCGACGAGCGCGCGTCACCGTGTGAAAATACGAACTGTTTTTATCACCTTTCTTAAGCCAATGGACTCGAGATTTCTGCTGCCAGTAAATCTCCTCCGCCTCCCACTGGCGAGACAGCTCAGCCTCCAAATCTCTAATCGTATCCCAATTAATGGGATGACTACGTTTCACTTGATCAATCTCAGCTTGGAGAGTATTAATGTTCCGGAGAGAGTTCGTAGTCCCTGCCCGGCTCCAATCATAAAGGAGATGCCGAAGCTTCTTAAGCCGTTCCCAAAGTCGAAACATAGGGGACCCATGAATCTCTTCTGCCCAAACATAACGGACCATCGCCCTGACCTCCGGGTTATCAGCCCATCGAGCATCAAACCGGAAAAGGGGTCTACCATTCCGAGCATAAGCTTTATCAGAGAGGAGAATGGCTCGGTGATCTGAACCCTGATCCGTAAAGTGTTTCACCAGAGTTTCAGGAAACTGGTCCATCCAGGCCTGAGAGCAAAGGGCTCTATCAAGGCGTTCGCGAATACAGGCAGCGCCCATCCGCTTATTCGTCCACGTAAATTGGTCACCCTGAAATCCTGGATCATGAAGACCCAACTCTTGAACAAACCCACAAAGACTCGCTGACTGAGCAGCATTCCAAACACGACCACCATCCTTTTCGCCCGCATGAAGGGTCGAATTAAAATCCCCAATAACCGTGAAGGGAAGGTGGAAGGTCTCGCAAATCCCACGAAGCTGAATTAATTGAGAAGCTCTTAGAGCCAAATCGCAACTAATATAAACACACACCACAATATAAGAAAAATCCACTTCATTAATTTGAACACAAATACAGAAGGTGGAATGAAAAAACACCGAGGCGTTAACCCCGGGGGCCCAAGCCGCTACTAAGCCACCAGAGGCATCAATAGCATCAACAAAGAAACAACGAGAAAAATCAAAACCTAACCCCCGAACACGACGGGTAACTACTCTCCGGCTCGAACGAGTTTCAGACAGAAACAAGAGATCCGGTTTATTAGAACGAACTAAGCCGACTGCAGTTTGGAATGTGAGTGATGGCCCAATTCCCCTCACATTCCAGGCCAAAATCCTCATCTGGGCGATTGGGGCCACTCTAGGCTGGCTTCCTCCACCTGATCAGATGCTTCAACAAATTGTTTTTTAGGTGTAGGAGGATCACCCACCTCCCCCACCATCTCGTCCAACCCCCGCTTCCGACCCCCCACCACTGGGTCTTGGAGGTTTGACCCATACTCATCCAACTGCACACGAGGAACATCGTCCCCTACCGGCCAGCTCTCTCCATTTTCTTTCCTCCGCTGCACCCCATTAGGGGATTTTTTCGAACCATCCATCTCCTTAGATAAGCTCAAAGCATTCTCAAAGGCCTCAACAACTTGAGTAACCCGCCCTCTTGGTGGGAGATCCGCTTTATCAGCATCCACCATCGGTGATCGCCGGCGGATTTCGAACAGCTGCTCTTCACCAGAGGATTGTCATCCATCCTGGTCAGCATCCTCCTGAAGCTCCACTTCCTCTTTCTCCAACAGCTTAGAAGGGGGCAGAATTTTCTCAGAATCCGCCTGTCGCTGCTGCTGGGATTTCCTTCGCAACCGACGGCGAACCGTCTCCGTCTTTCCCAGATCACCCCCCGCGGCCAGATGCCGAAGATGCATTTTGGAACGGTCGAGCTTCTCCTGCTGTTCAGTAGTGGGCCGCGCCATCCGCTCCCCAGCCTTTGCATCCAGTTCCCCATCTTTCACAGGCGGCAGTGGCTCGATAGAACCGGACTGGGAGATTGGAACGGGATCCCGGCTCCCAATCAGCCCCTGCTCAGCCGCTTCATCCTCCGAATCCTTCTGGAGAATCAATCTCCGGCGGCGAGTCTCCTCAAAAATTCCCCGGAGCTCCTTTTCTGTATTCCGGCCGGAGGTTTTAGCCCGAGAACGCGCATTCATTTTACCTCGAAGAGGCCGGCCAGACACCCTTGGTGACTTGGAACCCCTTAACTGGCGCCCTCCAATTTTCACCCGAGGAGAAGCTTTGACAGAGAATTGCTTGGGGCTTTTAGTTCGGCCCAAAGGCTGAGCTGGGCATTTAATATCAAGGGAGCCCACCACACGGGCCCGCTGCTCTCCAGCCACAAAGGGCACGTTTTGGGCCTGGTCCATCTCCCTGTTCGGATTCTGCTTCCCGCGCCTGCCCATCCCGCGATCAGCCTTTGTGTCTTCCGCCTGAGGTCTCGGCCAATCTCCTTCCCGACGGGTTTGGACATTCCGATTGACCCACACCGAGGGAGGGTTCTTCCTGAAGTTATCATGCCCATCATCTTGCTCATAGATCCGTCTGCCAATCTTCCGTGTTGACATGTGCGGCCCGAACCTCTCTTGCCCAGCCGGAGGGTCGAACGAGCAAGCACGTTTCGAATGCCCAACACGACCACAATGGAAGCATAGAGTCGGAAGGTACTCATATTTCAAATTCACCCAGAAATTACCAATTTCTTCACTGGCTGCCACGATCTGGGACCGCAAGGGTTTAGTGAAGTCAATCAGCGCTCGAACCTTCACAAACTGTTCATTGGTATCATTCGAGGCAAAAACCCCAGATTCAAGGACCTGCCCAATGGTACCTTGCGCCACTTTTTGTCCAAATTGTTTGGTGCAACAATCCTCTCGCACATTCCAAAGCTGCACCCTAAAAGGGGCAATAGCCAGCTCCGCAAAAGTATTCAAGGTAATTGTTGATGTCCACGGCCGCAAATGGAGAATGGCATCTAGTACCACCCAAGGGGTTTGCTTAAGAATCCATCCCCTAGCTTCAGTATTTGGCAACACTATCTCAAATAGCCCATGCTTCGTGATAGAGACCCGAAGCTGTCCCTTGATCTGCCAAGCGACGAGCAACGCCTCCTTCAAATCCGCAGGATTGGTGTTGGAATTAGTGAACAAGCGTCCCAGCAGGGTACGAGAGGCTCGAAACTTCATCGACTGCACCTCCTCAAGAGAGAACTGCACCACTTGATCATTAGCAATGCGAGTCATCTTAGGATCCTGTAAAGGGAGGGGGGGCAACGAATTAGCCCCGTACTGAAAAACACGCAAGTTTGAAGACGCAACAGAAGGAATCTCGTTGCTTAATGGAAGCGGTGACACTGAAGTATCGCCTTCCGTAGAGAGGGATGACCAGGATATACAGGGGTTAATTCTCATACCTGGAACACGATTGGTGTCTTGCTTGGGATTCTGGATTTGTAGCCTAGGCCGCTCCTGCCCAAAACAAGCACGGTCCTCACAACGGGAAACGAAGGTGGAGAGGGAATTGGCTCTGCAAACTGGGGGCATCACGGAATATATACCCAGCCGTGTCAATCTCCCACCCATCTGTCCAAGTAGAGTTGGATTAGAACTCTTTATTTCCCGGTTGGATTTGGACGTTCGGTTATAACCCCGTATCCTCCCACCCCAAAAATCATGGAGAAATCCCAAGAGATCAGGGTTGGTTTTCATTTTTTTATTTTTTGAATTCCTCCAAATTTTTGGCCCATCGTGGGCGCTTTCGGCCGCCGGTCCAGGAACCCGCGGAGGCTCGGTTCTATTCTGGGGTGGGAAGCCGCCTCGCACAGGAAGCGGTCCTTCCCCCGGCGCCGGAGGTGTCATAGAATCCCCACAGGGATCTTTCGTATCGCAAGCAGTCCGGTGCTGATCCACAAAAGGGATCGCCGAACAATCTCTTTGTACCCCGAGGGGTTCTTCAATTTTACAGTTTACTTGAGGTTCCGATTTCTTATTCTTGGATATGTCCTGCCCCGGAGCTAGTTCCATGAAGGCGGAGGGGGGCGGCAGCCAAAGGCGCCATCCCCGGATCGGCCGAAGCCTTCTTTTCTTCGATTGAGCCGATGCAGATTCCGGGGGCTCTGTTTCTTTTCTTTTGCAGTTAGCCCTTTCCGGCGCCGGTCGGTGAATCTCGCGAAGACAACTCATCTGAGCCGCCAAATTCACACCCTCCCGGTGTTCCCCGAGGTGGCTCCTGGCCGGAGGCTCTGTCCGTTTTGTCTTCGGGTGTCGGTCCCAGTCCCAGTACCGCCGGCTAATATCCTCTTCCGGCTTTAGGTATGTATCACCGAGGAGCCGGAGAACCTTCCACAGCCATCGCCCCACCCAAACGCAGAACATGAGGAGAGAGGAGAGAGCACCTCTCAGCATTGTTTTTTTTTTTTTATATATTTGAGAATAAATATCTATTTGAGAATAGATAATCGAGGAAAGAATTAAGCAATAATTTCTCTTAATTAATTTGTTCGATTCATTTCGAATTGCATTTCGAGCTTTGAGCAGCATTTGAACCGATAATTCTACCAGCACGAAAGTTGTAAATACTGAGTTGTTTCATGTTTGGGATTTGGGAATATGTTTTTTTGTCTTTTTGTACCCGTACGTTTGTCGATTGCGGAAGTAGTTTTTTTGGTTGAAACTTTTGTGTGATAGGAATTGCTTAGCCTTACTCGCGTCTCTTTGACTCTGATTAGGGATTCGCGACCTCTTCAATCTCCAGCGGCGGCAGAAGATTATGAAAATGAAGCCACCGAACACGGCGGCGCCGATGACGATCGGGATCACAATAGCTGCAATAATCCTACTCCTACTCGTATTCTTTCTTCCTCCGCCTAACAAGAAATAAAAAGATTCAATACCTCGATGCCGATTCTCAAATTAAAATTAATTCCACAAGCCAAATCTTAATTACCTCCCGGATCTGGCAGCGGCGGCGATGGCTGCGGCGATTCCGCCTCGGCGTAAAATCGGAAAATCTCGTACCCCACGTGGCAACTAGGCTGCCAGATCTGCCCTCCGATTCTGCCGCTGATGAGCCGGTTGGTGAGATCGATGAGGCAGTCGTCGCAGAGCTGCCGCGAGAGATCGGGAGAGCACTGCACGAGGCCGTAGATGGTGACGAAACCTTGCCGCTGCGTTCCCGTTGCGAATTTCCTCACGGAGCTTCCTCCGGCCGCGGAATCTCGGAGTCGGGTCAGCAAGGTGCCCAAGGCGTCGTCGAACCGGGCCGGGTCGGACGCGTTGTTGATGTTCCTCAAGTACAGGCTGGGCGGGTCCGGCTCGAGCGAACCGTACACGGGCCGGTTCGAGTAGCGGATCTGGCAGTTGTAGTGGTAGCGACCGAATGCCTGCTTCTGGACCGGGCAGTCCTCGAGGAGCCGGTCCGTCGTGTTGGCGAAGCAGCCGCGGCAGTCGTCGAGCGACACGTCGCCTCGGCAGAGGCCGATGAGGTTGACCCGGTCCGGTCCGGCCGGATGACCCGCGGAGAGGTTGTAGAACCCGGTTGTGGTTTGGTTGGCGGCGGTGAGTGAGGAGAGGAGGGTGTTGAGGTTTCGCTGGTACGTGCTCCCGTCGGTGTAGTTTCCGGCGTCGTTGGGGCAGGATTCGAGGAAGAACTCCGGCGGGAGCTGCGAGATTGTGTAGCAAGGTAGGAGAAGAAGGATGACCGGAAGAAGAGGATTCATTATTAGTGCTAGTAGAGAAGCCATGTGCATCAAGTTGCCAAAGTGAAGGACTGTAACTATTTGACGGCCTGGTTCGTGTGTCCAACTCTTGTGTCTGTCCTTTTTAACAATGACTCAATGAGGATAGTTTGGGCCGCCTTTGTGTTTGTGGTTGAAATTTCTCATCCACAAATCCTCAAAGGTGTTTTTTAGTCAGTCAACTTTTGGCCTTATATGAAACAAAATTTCTCTTCTCTTGTAGAATATTCAAAGAGTACGAGTTTCCAAGGAGCGGAATGGTGGATGATGCATTTGAGAATCGCATTAGGTTTGGAATGGTAAGGAAGTGGATAAGTATTATACATGGATCTCTTCCAATAATTTGAGTTATTATGATTAGTTGGTTTATGATACGATATCTAAATTGATCAAGGTGGTCAGTGGAGTTCGAGCGACTCATATAGATGTTCCCACCAGATGTGGTTCGGGCCATTAAAGTGATTTCGCTGCCTCGTATATGGATATAAATGACTCTCTGATCAGGCATGATACGCGGGATGGGGTGTTCACCGTGAAGTTTACTTACCATCTAGTAAATTTGACTGATAGATAGCGTGGTGGTTGGCGTCAAATGGTCGGTTGGATTCAGATGTAGTGGTTACCAATTCCGCCCAAACTGAAAATTTTCCTCTAACAGATATTCCATCGCATCCTTCCGACTACAGAGGCTCTCATTGAGAAGAAGGTCGAAGTAATGCCTCATTGTCCGATCTACTGGGCAGAGTTGGAGACAATGAAACATTTGTTTCTGGGTTGTCCAATGGCAAGAGCACTATGGGATTACTCTGGTTTAGAGTATCTAGGCCAGGGGCTCCCACACCATACTTTTCCATTGTTACTAAAGAAGTTGTTAGTATTGGTCACTCAACCCCACCAAATTATACTTGTTGTAGCCGTCCCTGGCAGATTTGGAGATCCATGAATTGGGTTGCTTTTGAAGGTAAGCAATTCTGAATTACTACCTTGATACGACAGTATCTTCAACAACTCCAGGAATTGATTAGGTTGCCAGCAGACAGAATGATCCCACTCCCCCCCCCCCCCCCCCGCCAAATGGACTGAGTCTAGATGATCCTGCACCGTTCACTTGCATGTGGGTTGGGGCGACAAGGAATGGGTCCACGCCGAAGGATAATATTGAAGGACCTCAGTAGATTTGTGGTATTGGTTAGAGGGTGTGTACGTTGAGGATATTGATGATCTAACCTTGGTAGAGCTTTTGGTCCTTCGGGAGCCATCCAGTGGTGTATGGATCTTGGTTTCTCGCATATTCGTTTTGAAGGGGATGCAAATGTGGTCATTGATAAGATAACCCAAGTAGACAAGCATGATAGTTACTATGGGGGCATCGAAGTCCTATGTCTATTGGTGCGTCGTAATGGTTTTGTTGTACAATTTGTATGTCTGAATAGCAACAGGGTAGTTCATTTGGTGGCTAGAAAAGCCCTTTATCTGTAACCGACCTCGTGTCGTTCCTTTGATTTTTTTTATCATGGGTTCATATCAGGGTGTAATGTATTCTATGTCTAGTTCAATCAATATATGATTACCTTTTGTAAAAAAAAAACATTTTGTGGCTGTTATTATTTCTTCTAGTTCCTTGAATTGAGCCACATTTTGGAAGGCCACAAGGCTATAATCATTATCTAGTTTTTGCTTAGTGGCAAGACTATTGAGCTATTATGAGTTATGACTCTCATAATATTAGTAAATTCATGGATGAGTTTAGGGATGTGCAACGATTCGATCCGTACCGGATCTCATCGTATCGAATCGGGTATAATCTAGGTCGGTCCTTATTTTCACAAATTTTATTAATACTAAAAAAAGGACCGAAGTGACATTTGAATCGGATCAAAGTAAATCGAATGTACTGTTAATTCGATCATTAATCCATAGAAGTCTCTTACTGTTGGACCGCGGTTCTCCTGAGCTGACAGGACTATTGCACAATATTGCACACCCTAAATGAGACGATCAACCACAAGGCAAAACACGTTTGTGTTTATTTATTTATGAATGATAGTAAAATTAAGAACAGAGTGTATGACTATCGCGTTTCAACGAGGAAGGTCGGATATAGGGACGTCATTGCTCAACAAAGGAAGAGCCTCAGCAGAAGGAAAGGAGCCACCGTCGGTAACTGATCTCGCCCTCGAAGTTCTGCTACTGTAACCCCACGAAGAAGAACCACCTCCGGTGAAGAAACCCGGCTCGGAAGGCAATGGCAGGGTCATGTAATGGCTAGTCAGCATCAGAGCAACGGCGGCTATCGTCGGCCTGTCGTCGGCGTTCGCCTGCACGCACAGCAGCCCGATGTTGATGCATCTCGCGATCTCGGCGCCTGAAACGACGTCGTTCCTCAGATACGGGTCAACGAGGCTGATGTAAGTCCCGTTCCTATAGTTCTTCCATGCCTATGGGGGAAATTACCAATAAGATTAGGAAAAGTCAAATTATATTGAGCGAAAGTGTGAGAAAATTGTCTAATATGTGTCACACATGTAATAACATAGAATCTTAACACACTTACATAACTTAAGAGGCTCTCCATGCTCGAGCCATCATGAACATAACTGTTATGATGACCGCTAACCATCTCCAAAACTAGCACTCCGAAGCTGAACACGTCGGACTTTACTGAAAATTGTCCATGAATTGTATATTCTGGAGCCATATATCCGCTGTGAAAAAGTCAAAGGAAACGGATGCCACAATCGAATTTCGTTATATACCTGCACTGCACGGATTAGGGGGGATATAAATCATTGTATATATGAATACTTTTCATACTCACTGAGTCCCCATGATTCTGCTGGTATTCCCTCGAGTCTCGTCCAAATCAAACAATCTGGCTATCCCGAAATCTGAAATCTTGGGGCTCATCTGGGCGTCCAACAAAATGTTGCTGGCTTTCAGATCGCGATGGATGATCCTTAGTCGAGAGTCTTCGTGAAGGTAGACCATCCCTCGAGCAATACCTATGATAATCTTGTATCTTGTCTCCCAGTTCAAATGCATTCGTTTGTCGGCATCTGTATTTCATTTCATAACAAAGTCCAACCATAAAAAAGACAAACCATATATTGAATTGAAAATAAGTTTAATAAATATTGTTTCACTTCATATACCCATGAGAAAATGGTCGAGACTGGCATTAGGGACGAATTCGTAGACAAGAAGCCTCTCTTCCCTTTCTAAACAGAAGCCCAAAAGTCTAACTAGATTCCTGTGTTGAAGCCTAGCCACCAACTTCACTTCGTTCTTGAATTCCATATCTCCTTGTTTTGAATTTCTTCCGAGTCTCTTCACCGCTACTTCTTGCCCATTTAGCAAAATACCCTATAAAAAGGAATGAGGTGGACTCAAAATTCATGAATTCAAGAGAACACATTATCGATCGAGTCATTTTGTGAGATTCAAACCTTGTAAACAACTCCAAATCCTCCTTCTCCGAGCTTGCTTTCACCCGCGAAATCATTTGTGATTAGTCTGATCGTTCTTAAATCGAATTGCGAGAATCCCTCCCCGTTGATCTCATCAGTGGCTTCAGAATTCACAATTGATTATATAGCAACCATCAAATTACGAAAATAGTTTTTATAGGAATTTTATTGCTTACTCTCCTGGTTAGAGATTGTCGACCTCTTCAATCTAAAGCGGCAGCAGAGGAAGAAGGAAACAGAGCAGAGCACGGCGGCGACGACGATCGGAATCCCAATAGCTGTACCAATTAAAAAAAAAAATCAAAAATTCGATGTCGATTCTCAAGTCTGAATTCATCCCCAAGCCTACCTGCCGGTGCCGGCGGCGGTGGAGGCGTCGGCGGCGATTCCGTCTCGGCGTAAAATCGATAAATCTCGTACCCGACCTGGCAATTAGGATGCCAGCTCTGCCCTCCGAGCCTCCCGCTGGAGATCCCGTTGGTGAGTCCGGTGAGACAGTCGTCGCAGAGCCGCCGCGAAAGATCGGGAGAGCACTGCACGAGGCCGTAGATGGTGAGGAAACCGCAAATCTCCGTTCCCGTCGCGAATTTCCTCACGGAGCTCCCTCCCGCCGCGGAATCTCGGAGGCGGATCAACAACCTGCCCACGGCGTCATCGAACCGGAGCGGGTCGGGCGCGAGGTCGAACCGAAACCCGGAAGCGGTCTTCGGGTTCGGGTCGAGCGAACCGTAGATGGACCGGTTCGAGTAGCGGATCAGGCAGGACTCGTTGTGCCCGAACGCCTGCTTCTGGACCGGGCAATCGACGAGGATCCGACGCGTGGCGTCGGCGATGCAGCCGCGGCAGTCGTTGAGTGACACGTCGCCTCGGCAGAGAGCGATGGCGTTGACCCGGTCCGGTCCGGGCGGACCGGAGGAGAGGTTGTAGAACCCGGTGGTGGTTCGACTGTCGTCGGCGAGTGAGGCGAAGAGGGCGTCGAGGTTTCGCCGGTACGTGCTGCCGGCGGTGTAGTTTCCGGCGTCGTTGGAGCAGCTGATCAACCGGAATTCCGCCGGCTGCGCGATTGTGCAAAAGGGTAACAGAAGAATGATGAGGAGTAGTGAAGCGGGTTTCATTATTGTTGGCGAAGATCGGGCATGAC
Organism: Linum tenue; assembly: GCA_946122785.1. NCBI lineage: Eukaryota > Viridiplantae > Streptophyta > Magnoliopsida > Malpighiales > Linaceae > Linum > Linum tenue. The sequence goes on from CAMGYJ010000008.1 coordinate 89,738,262, forward strand.
ATTGTCAAGTGAAGAACTATAAACCATTTTGACAGGTTGTAATCCAGAATGGACTAATAAATGCTGCCGTTGAATTGACGACGGCCATGACTTGACGTTTCGAAAGCAACTTAATTGAGGGCCGAAGCAGGAAGCTCATTGTGGATTTCAGTGAAATTCTTCTCACAACATCGGCGAAGCCAGCCGATAAGTTAGTAACAATTAAGTTTAGAGAGATAAGGTTTATGTATAGTGTTTGGTAGATTTGGGTCCACAACTCCATATACATGCCGCAGAATCCAATCGTAACAACTGATTTGGAACGAACCCTAAAACTTGATTCATTACTTCCAAACTTGATTCATTAACAACTGATTTGGAAAGTAAAAACTTCTATGTTGTGAGAAAGATATATAATAAATAAATAAAGCACGCCAAAAGATTGAACCTGAAATGCCAAGCATATATCATTCCAAATATGTAGTAATTATTTTTGCTGAACGTACATGATAGCTTAAAATCATCACAATCACGTAAAAATCCTAAGAAATTGATAAAAATAGTTAATTAAACGAACTCTAATGGGTCTATTAAAAACAAAAGACTTAGTTGTGACAATGATCAGTCGATCAAACACTAAGAAATAGAAAATGGACATGTCTAATAAATGGCAAATTTAATGAATCAGGGATGCGATTAAAAACACCAGCTGCGAGTAGAAGCCACAAAGATGCATCCGCAATTTTTGGTTTTTATTTTTATTTTTACGAATCTGCAGCCGCAATTTGATTGAAGATAAATAGAAAGGGTTAGGAAAGAGATTTTGGGATTAGTTTCTGTTTAGTGTTTTATTTGGATTATGGGTGCGAAGATAATGGAATAGAAGGGACGTGGACGGTGGAACGGGGAGATGGAAATGAAATGATTCTCAACTGCAAACTCACCTTCTTCATTGAATCATCTGAATTTTTTTCAATATTCCTGCTTGATTAAATCGTATTAATACCCAAAACGATATATTGCAGTTTTTTCATGCATTTAGAGTGAATCGAACTAACAAGTTAGAGTGGGTGTACAAACTTTTTATGTGCACATGTACATGGCCTTACAATAGATTAGAGTTTTGGTCTGACTGCTATAATGCTATTAATGCATGGAACCGCAAACCCACATGCATTAGATTAGATCATTGATGATAAACCACGCGCCTTTTTGGTTGAAAATGGTAATGCCTTTCCGCCGCGTTGGGTCGTTTTCCCATTAAATGTTTGGGCCCTGTAAATTGACCTTGACTAGAAGCCCAAATTATATACTTTTTTTGGGCTATTAAAAATGTACTAGCTTGTAACCCGGCCCGTTGGCCGAATGTAGCTTAATCAATAATCATTTCCAGTAGCTCTAAATATGGCGGGACACACGAATAAATTCATATAGCACAACAATTTTCTTGGAATTTTGCAATTCTTTGAGTCGGCATAACTATTAAGAAGCAACATTGACTTGAGTCTAAAAAGTAAGGGTAAATTCCAAGTTTGGTCACCGAGTTTACCAAAAAGTATAATGTTTAGTCACTCGAAATATTTAATTTCACTGTTAGTCACTCCAATTAGTAAAATGGTTCATGTTTAATCACTCTCCGTTAGTCTCCGTGTACACCGTTAGTCAATTGCTGATGTGGCTAACATAAGTGCCGACTCATCTTATTTTAACCCGCCACATCACTAAATCGACCTGCCACATCATTGAACCCGACACCTCAATTACCCCAACCCAACCCATAAACCAAGCCTTCCCAAACCCGTGACCAGACGTGGGCCGATTCCTCACCGTCAGTCTTGATTCCGCGATCGTCTCGTTCCGCTTCTCTCCTTCTTTTCCACCAACAAACGCCAACGGCCCAAAGAAAAAAAACATTGCAGCAGCTAAATTGGCTTCATCAGAGACCCAACTCCCGCCACCACTATTATTACTCCAACTACTTATGCGGCCACCGCTGCCAATTCCTCCTCTTCCTCTTCCTCTCCTCTCTCTCTCCCCACAATCAATATTCTCACTCCTTCCCACTCCTTCCTCCTCCACAGTCGCCTCTCAATCTTCTCCTCCCTATTACCCGCCAATCATCAAAGATGCAGAAAATAAGAAGTCGGCTACGCCCTTCTCTCCATCTTCTCCCTAAATAAGAAGTCCGGCTTGCTCTTCTTGTGGGCCCTGAGCTTCGAGAAACTGAACCCAAATCTTGGATTGCAAAAGAAATGGAACCCAGATCCGACCGTCTTGGAGTGGGATTGGAGCGCCCAATCTGTCATGCTTCTCTGGATTTGGAATGCTCGATTTGGAGAAGAGGAAGAAGATGGAATTGGTTGCAGATCAAATTAGAGATGAGGGAAAGAACGGTTGCCTCGCCCGCTGATCTTCTACTGTGGTTTTGGGAATATAATGAAGCGGTCGGCGGCGAGCCGTGGCAATCGACCTGAGCCATTGTTGATTGTTAAGGTTCGCAAGGAAGAAGGAGAAGACGAAGCACATGGTCGCCTCGCCCACTGATCAACCTCTATTAATCTGGATTTAAGATTGGAGCGTCCGCCGAGCCTCAACAGTCAAACGTAGCTAAGATTGTTGATTTCTAGTGTATGATTTATGAGGAGGAAGGAGAAGAGGTGTGGGGTTGGGTCGACTCTCACCTGCCGACTGTTGAGTGAGGTGAAAAACTCATCTAATGAAAAAATCCCAAAACTATTTTTATAGAAACTGAGGTGGCGGGTTGAGTGGCGGGTCGGATTTAGCGATGTGACAGATTAGAACAGGGTAAGTCAACACTGTTAACCACATAAACAATTAACTGATCGTCTTAACGGAGACTAACTGAGACTCTGAGAGTGACTAAACGTGAATCGTTTTACTAATTCGAGTGTCCAGCATTGGAATTAAATATTTCGAGTGACTAAATATGATATTTTTTTTGTTAACTCAGTGACCAAACTTGCAATTTTCCCAAAAAAGTAATTATATAATTCATGAAATAAGGTTTGAAGTTTGAACATTGACATTACTAAATTGTCAACAGCAACCATTCCACGAATAATTACGATAACTAAAACACTTTGCCAAAGCCAATACCCATAGGTAATAGGTAAAATGACGAAGCAAATAACAATTAGTATGTTGCAAAATGTCCAGAATACCAGGTTGGCATTTCATTTACTGGATAATGTTGATGAAAATCGCACTAAGGCTGTAGAACAACTAACCGAGGAAGCCGCACAGTTTATCCAATAGTAATCCACCTGTACTACTTCCAAACTTCATAATGCCTCTAGAAATCATACATGTTTGCAAGTACAAGATTGATTTAGAAGGGATATCCTCCCCCAAACCCTGTAAAAGGATTTTGACAGCAATACTTAATAGCAAAGTCTCGGGCACAGAAGCCAATCTAGTTTGACTTCTTCAGTTCTTCTCAAGCAACAGATTGAAATGCCACAAAATGTAAATCGGCAAACTAACTTATACTTATCACACACGTTAACAGTTGCTTCTATGGTATATATGCACAATCAATCTTCATACCAAAGGAAAATGCTTATCAAGTTATGGAGTTTACAGTGGCCATGAAATAGATTATCACTGACCAATAAAATGATACAATATGGATAAATACTAAATCCTAGCTCGGCAATCACGCACTCACCCATAACTGAAACTCAAAGCCATGAACTGCGTTATAGAGTTTATATAAATTGATAATTCAATCGAACGGTGCAAGATGATCGAAAACTGTAATACCACCTCACCTAACTTAGTTATGTTGCATCCTTAATGATTATATATTTTGACAGATCCTTCCCTCCCAGGCCTTGTTTCTTCTGGCTTTTATAATTTCACCTGGAATTAGCATTTCACAAAATTAGTTTCTTCCTTGTACTTTTGACTACTTTCAAGTGTAAGTTAGTCTCTTATTTAAAGAGAAGGAAACAATGAGAAATCCCATATTTAAATAGTATTATGCATGTATATTACCTTATGGACCATGAAATGGTAACTAACAAATGATTAATAATATTAAGAATAAGCATATAAGCGAGACTTAGACTTGGTGGATGAAGAATAGAATGCACTGAGGTCACCGAATTTGGCTATAATATATCAGATAGGCCACAAGTTCAAAGCATAAGTGACACAAATGCCATAAGCCACACAGGAAAAAAAAGTTCAGTAGGGAAAAAGTAAGGGAAAGGTGTACATTGTAGATATAAAGGCCATACAAATGATATGGAACTACCAAAAAGCCACTACAGTAAATTAGCTAGTAGCATGCAGAAATAGAATGCAAATATCATACACTCATGAAGGCTAGGATATATTGATCCAGTTGGATCTCTTATAGGAACTAATGTAGGTTTTCCCCATGTATTTATATACCCCCATAAGTTTACACTTGCAGCCAAACGCATGACATGCTTAAAATCAAGGCATTTGTTTTTCTTTTCCTAATGAGTTCATGAGTAAATGGTGTGAGATGGAGGACGGAAGTTGACCTTTTGATTCTGCAAGAACTTGAGGCAATCTGAAATAGTGCTTCTGTTAAATGATGAACCCGTTCCGCTTAACTTTGCAGCTGCCATTAAGAGAAATAATGGAACCGTTGGTACAGAAACTGAACTCCTCGGCCATCAGAAGTTTGTGGTATGTAATGACACGAAATGCATAAACAGAAAAGAACAGATCATTATATCCATCGTTTCTTGAGAAAGACAAAAAAAAAAAAATCCTTGATGGACCAAACTGCATCTATCCTCACACAAAAAGTAAATGATGAACTGATATAAATACATGTAACTTATTAGCTATTGAGTGATGAAGAAGAGAGCTTTGGTATGTAGACAATAACTCTCCCACATGACTAAGTGGCGGGAGCTATTACATTCTGGACATAAAAATCACTAAGACTCATGAAATCAAGGCAGACCCATAAGTCTCAATCCACATGCAGAAGGAACCAAAACATGATAGTTAGCTACTAATTAAGTTTCCACAAATAGCAGAGCAGTAAAGGCATCAACGAAGAAGACACAACTAAAGAGATAAAGTGAGCATCCAAAATAATCTTAAGCCATTTAAAAAATTTCATGATTAGTGCTATTTCGTCAAATGATACATGCTCTTCCATTTCAAACTCTTATAACTTGAAGATCCATTTTTGAATTAATGTCGCCCATATCGAAAGACATTCTTTCGGGAAGCTACTTGTAGTGTGAATTTTGGAACCAAAATTAACAAAAAGTCATGATTTGCAACTACTTACCGTGACAGAATAATACTTTTGAAGAACAAAACCTTAAGGGGAAAGTTTTGCTCTATTAAATCCACAAATCTTCTCAAATCATACCAAAATCAGAAAATAATCCACGAACAATGAAGCCATGAAAAGAAAGTATCATTTAGTAAAAAATTTAGGAATTTGGCTAACTATGATTTCTTTCAAAATTATGTTCAATAATCATGGATTTGATTCCTAGCTAGTTATTATTCTTATAATAGCAACAACACAAAAAGAATGTAGCATATCAAGGAGACAGCAACAACGCAACAATGCAGTAGGCGACACATCAATTTGAGAAGCATAAGAATCAGTGTGAAGAGAACCATGTTTATCTGATTAAAAACACAATCAACCCTTGTACGCAGCCAGTATTATCCCAACCAAAGTAAAGTCATGGTTTTATGATATGTACTCCTCAATTCAGGAACCAAATGAAGTTGCCATTAACAAATGTAACTTGGTAAACATGATCCTGAATTACTTGGGCTGCCAGTAGAGGGTTATAATTAAAAATTGATCAGGATCCACTTTTAAAACTCATTCTCATTGCAACTAAATGCTTCAATTTATTTGGGGGGGGGGGCAAATGTAAGTACGCATATAATTTGAAACATACTTTGTTCAAGAGATGCGGTCGCTGGTACGCATGGTGGTTATGCAAATGACTTTTCATGAAAATTATTCTGAGAGCCATATTCAGCAAGGACTTCAATTCCAGCACTAAGATTATGCACTACCAGGGCACTAACCTCCAAGGAACAACCATCGGCTTCTGTAAGCACAAGAAGGGAACATTATGATCAATACATGCCGCAATTCACTATTTCAAGCTACACTTATAAGAGAGGGGCAGGTGGTGAAAAGTTTATGTTTGGTCTGTTTCGTAGCTCTCCTTGCACATTGATTGGCCTTTTGTTTGAATTATAAGTTTGAAGACTAAAGCATAACAGCAAATACATTTTGGCAGCAGGGTAATTCAATCCAAACTTTCACGCAGTGAACATAATAGATAAATACTTCTTATATGCATGAAAGATATGGACACAGCACCGAGTAGCAGCAAAGCAAGAGCAAGGATGAGTACAAACTACAAAAAGAGATAATCTTAGTAGAGCTTATAGAACCTCCAGTAAACAAAGCAAAAATACTCTCCAAGCAAACCTATCATTAACATAGAAGAAAGACCGGAAACAATGAGTGGGATTCCTTTATTGATTGAAGTCGTTGATTTTGAAGCACACAGGAAGACTGGACGCCACCAAATTGATGGCTTGTTCCACATAATGATTTAATTGAAATCGGGGCCGAAGTGAAGGTAGTCGCAAAATGAAAACGGATTCATCATTTGGAGCTGATGAGAGGTTAGCGGAAAACTAATAGTGTTTAAGCCGATTCTTCGAATTTCCGTATTCGACAAAATCTTGGATAGCATTACGGGAGGACGAAGGCATACCTATAGACAATCCATTGGTAGAGGAGGAATCAGTGTGGGGAAGGTAGTTGCAGGCGGTGGGAAGAGCTGAGGAACACCGAGATCTTCAGCTGGGTAGCAGAGGAAGCGTGCAGGTGAAGCGGAGGAGGAGACGACGCTGACTCGGGCAACTATGATCTTCGCCGCGAATTGGGTGGGTAACCGCTGGGGTATTAGTGGGCCGTAACTTTAGGTGCCCAACGTTAAAGATAGAGCACGGAATAGCAGCAAATCAAGAGTAACGATGAGTACAGAAAGAGCCATTCTTATCAGTGTTTAAAGAACCTGCAGCAAGCAACGGAAAAATACTCTCAATCCAACCATGGTTGCATCAGAACTTGAAGGACGCACGCAAAAACAGCATTGGGAAATCGTTGTCAACCAAAGTAGTTGGGTTATCTTGTAATTATCCTGTAGAAATCAGAACAGAATAGCGATTCCAAGTGACCGATTCTCTAAATGGGTTGCAATGGGGATGAATCTTTGCAACCGAATCCCTGAAAAAAGAACCCAAAACCCGAATCCCTAAAAGCAGCGACAACAACAAATAGAAATCTGAAAGAGGAAGAATAACTTACGGCAAAACCAATACCGATCTAACGCTTAGAGAACGGAAATCAAAGGTAGATGCAAGCAGATAAAAGAACCAGATGATTGAGTCAAGGTTTGGTTTTCTGAAGGCCAAGAAACTTATTCGAATGAGGTGAAAGAGTGGAAGGAAGGGAAATCGGAGAAAGGAGTTTTGTTGTGGGAAAGAGAAAGGAAAACGAAGAAGGATTATTGCGGTTCCACGAAGAGAAGAGGGAAAACCCCGCCTAAACGCGGAGCCACGTCAGCTCCGTAAATCACTCTAAGGACACGGAAATTTGAATGGGGGATGCAGTTTTACTTTTCCACTATAAATGATACTGTAGATTGTTTGTACGCAGACTATGCTCCGGTCGTTACCTTACAAATGCTGAGGAGGCAATGACTATGTTAAGTTTGGGATGCAAACAGGGGCCCAATCTGCGCGGAGATTCGTGACCTCTTGGAACCATTCCTTGCTTACGTGGCTTTGGTTCTTATGGTATGGATCGTTGTGTTTTACATCTACGATTCGATATTACAGAGACTTGAAATTTGAATGTCTGTTTTTCTTATATTATATATAATTATATTCAGTATCTTATATTTTCAACAACAAAAATATATCATTTTTACATTGCAATGTATTAGGTCGAACGTGAAAAGCATTTATATCCCACGTAATACTACCTTAATTAGTGTCATGTACGTACCCCGTTAAACACTTATCCCTATATGTTCCTCTTCTAACCGACATCTGAGTTGAGGATTTTAAGAATAGTTAATGTATTTGTAGAGATTTTTTTTTTGAGGGAAAAACTGATTTGGATTTCATTAAATTAAGAAAAAGTTGCCTCAAGGGCTACAGCATCTGCAACAATACATGGAAAAGAACTGTTCCAGAACATCACTTCCTCAGAACTAGAAGTAAAATGAGCTAACTGATGAGCCACACTATTCGCCTCCCTGTAGGTAAACAACCAGTCTCTAATGTCCAAATTCTCAGCCAATCTCAAAATGTCTTCACACACGCTGCCCACTTCAGTTCTGCAAATCTTTGCATTCTTGAGCAAATGAATAATCTTCTTGCAATCCGACTCCACAACTACTGATCCACCTCCCCAATCAGCTACTAACTTCAAGCCAAACAGAATAGCCATTCCTTCAGCCACATCAGGTGGCCATTTGACTTTGACTCTCTTGTTAGCTGCAAACACAGCAGCTCCGTTCCAGTCCCTTAAAATGCAACCCAGACCCACTTCTCCCCTGTTTGTGGTTCCAGCATCTGTGTTCAATTTAAAGACTCCAACAGGAGGTTTTTTCCACTTGCAGTTTTCCCTACAGTTCTGTCTAGTAATTGTATCATCCTTCCCCTAAACTTCCATAAAACACTGGATAAAGTCATCCGCACGAGGAAAAACCTCCCACTCCTGCATAAATTTGTTATTAAATAGGAAGTTATTCCTGTCTTTCCAGAAAAACCAGATTAGAGAGCAGAATTGAGCAACCTCCTTATTCGAGTAGTTCTTCAGGATCTCCATAAGCCACTTTCTGCACGTCAATCCTTCAGCTTTGTAGAACATTTCTGCCAGGGGGGTTTTACTCCAGATTCTAGAGTTCCAACTGCATTCCACCAGACAATGTTTAAGGGTTTCTCTAAGGCCACAGTTTGGACATTCGTCACCCATTTGCTTGACCTTTTTACTGATTTTGGCCCCCACTGGAAGAATATTATGTGCTGCTTTCCAAATAAAAGCTTTAATCTTCCCTGGTATCTTTAGTTTCCACACCTCCTTCCAACAGAAGCCATTTTCTGCATTTGACATACCATCTGTACTTTCCTCTTGTCTTCTTCTTTGTTCAGTAAGATAACCAGACTTGACAGTGTAGTTCCCATCTTCAGAATCCGTCCAGCATAAGACATCATTGTCAATGACTGGAGACAGAGGAATTGCCAATATTGCCTGCTGTTCTTCCTCAGAAAAAATGATCTCCAGTAAGTCCTTTCTCCAAGTTCTTGTTTCTTGATCAATAAGGCTGGAAACTTTGGCATCCCAATCCAGGAAAGGGCAATAGGAGTAAACCTCATTATTAACCAGATTAGGGACCCATTTATCTCCTCAAATTCTGACTTCCTCTCCCGAGCCAATTCTCCAACGACTTCCAAAGTTCAATAGATCCAATGCTCCCATTAAACTCCTCCAGACATAGCTTGGCCTCCATCCCAATTTTGCTTCCAATATTGAAGTACGCGGATGGTACTTAGCTTTGAGCAGCCGAGCCACCAAAGAGGTAGGTCTAATATGAATGTTCCAAAGCTGCTTTGCAAGCATGGCTTTATTGAAAATCTTTAGATCCCTGAACCCCATCCCTCCATCTTCCTTTGGCCTGCACAAATTCTCCCATTTTCTCCAGTGAATCCTTCTTTCCGTTCCTTTCTGCCCCCACCAGTAGTTTGCCATAAGGCTGTGGATATCATCAATTATTCCATCAGGGATTCTAAAAACAGACATTGCATAAGTGGTTTGGGCTTGAGCAACACTTTTAATAAGAATCTCTTTTCCTGCCTCACTGAAATACCTGCTCTTCCAATTTGTAAGTTTGCTTCTGACTCTTTCCTGCAAATTTTGAAAGACTACTTTCTTTGATCTGCCCACCATGGTAGGTAGCCCCAAGTACTTGGCCAGTTTGTCCACCTCCTTGATTCCCATCTCAGTACAGATTTCCTTCCTCTTATCTCCTTTGATGTTCCCAAGTTCACCATTTGACCAGAATCCAGTTCATACAACTTCAAGACTTCCTTAAGATTCCTTGCTTCCTGGATGTTAGCCCTGGCAAAAATCACACAATCATCGGCAAATAATAAGTGTGAAATAACAGGAGCTTTATTACAGATTTTTATCCCATGAATCTTTCCTTCTTTTCCATACTTATTCACCAGAGCAGAGAGTCCTTCAGAGCACAGCAAGAAGAGGTAGGGGGAGAGTGGGTCTCCCTGCCGCAAGCCTCTACCAGGGTTGAAGAAATTTGACTTATGCCCATTCACCAATACTGCATATGAGACAGAGGAAACACAGACCATAATCAAATTGATCCATTTTTCATGAAATCCCATCTTCCTCATAATTCTTTCCAGAAAACCCCATTCAACCCGATCATAAGCTTTTGCCATATCAAGTTTTAAAGCTAAGAACCCTTTATCACCTTTTGATTTCTTCTTCATGGTGTTGAAACATTCGAAGGCAGCAATAACATTATCAATTATCGATCTTCCAGGGACGAAAGCGCTCTGCGAATCACAAATCAACTCATCTAAAATACCTTTTAAACGATTGGCAACCGTCTTAGAAAGGATTTTGTAGAGGACAGTACAAAGACTGATGGGTCTGAAATCTTTAGGATTTGCTGGAGATTTTACCTTTGGAACCAGAGCAATCAGAGTTCTGTTGAGGCTAGCCGGGAAACTGCCATTATGGAGAAAATTGTCAATTCTGCAGTCACTCTGCTAGCCATCGCATTCCAATTCTTTTGGAAGAACAAAGCAGGGAAGCCATCATCTCCTGGGGCTTTTGTTGCTCCAAGTTGAAATAGAGCTTTTTGTATCTCATCAGCCGTAAAAGGGCGTAGAAGTTTTTGATTCATATCATCAGTTACCTTTTGCTCAACTGCTTCAATAACCTTCCAATTTGCTCCTCCACTTCTGCTGGTAAACAGGTCAACATAATAGGTTGTAAGACACTCACTAACTTCTTCTTGTCCCCTGTAGATCCTTCCGCTATCATCCTTTAATTTTCGAATTGTATTCTTCTTTCTTCGCTCAGAAGCCTTGGCGTGGAAAGCCTTTGTATTCTTCTCCCCTTCCTTTAACCATTCCATTCGTGAGCGCTGCTTCCATCGCTGCTCGTTTTTGTATAGAAGATCTTGTAGCTCTATCTCCAGCTCTCTTTTCCTGGATCTCCAAGTAGCATTTTTCACTTGAGTCTTCATCTCTTTTATCTTCCTTCTGATTTGCGCAATTCTTTTTGGGATTTCCCCAAACTTCTCCGAGCTCCATTTAGTAAGTTTAACTTCGCACTGCTTAAGGCTATCCTCCAAACTCTCAACCCCTGCCCTCTCCCAAACTTCACTCACAATCAGATTACTTCCCTCCTCTTTTGCCCAGAATGATTCAAACCTGAAATTTCTTCCCCACCTGATTTCGATCTCCTTCTCCCCTTCAAAGTCAATAAGAATAGGTAAATGGTCAGAGTCCACTTCTTCCAGATGTATAACTGTAACCCTTGGGTTTAGGTCCAACCATTTTTTATTAGCCACTGCCCGATCTAATCTTTCCTCTATGAGTGCAGGTTCGTTTCGTCTATTATCCCAAGTGTAGGGATAGCCAATGAAGCCCAAGTCAATAAGCCCACAATCCGACAAAGCATTATTAAAGCCCATTAACCTGCTTTCTTGTACCAGACGACCCCCAGCCTTTTCAGCATTTGAGCAGATTTGGTTAAAGTCACCTGCACATATCCAAGCTTCATCTTTATCATCATGAAGATTCCTCAGTAATTCCCACGTTAGATGATGATTCTCTCTCTCTGGCCAACCATAAACACCCGTAAATCTCCACTTCCTGTTTCCTTCAAATTCCTGAACATCTGCATCAATAAAATTCTTCTCACTCTTCCTTATAGAAATTTTAACCTCCTTTCTCCAAAGTAAGCAAAGACCTCCTGAACTCCCTTCCGCTGGAAAGCCATCTGCACTCTCATATCCACATTCCTTCCTCACCTTCTCCCATCCATCCTTCGCTAGATGGGTTTCCATCAAGAACACTATTTGGGGATTATGAAATCGGGTCACCGATTTTAGAGAAGCAACTGCCAGAGGATTCCCCAACCCCTGACAGTTGAGGCTTAAGAGATTCATTGTGATAGGCGGCCTTGCAACTCGGCAAGGTCCGCCTCTGGTTCTGTTGGGTTTATTGCTGCACTTTTCCTGTACTTTTTCCCTTCTTTTCCTTTGTGTTTCCCTTCTTCTTCATAGTCAATGTCCATGTCATCTTCATTTCTTCTTTTCCCTCCTGTTACTACTATCTGATCACCCCCTTCTCCTTTTCGGCCTTCCTTTTTTAGTCTAGTCCACGTGTTTGGGCCTCTGCTTTTCCCTGCCACTACAATTCCCATAATAGTTTGGGCTTTTGTTTTACCTTCTTGCATTTCCACTTGGGCTTCTCGACCCTCTATGGCTAGGCCCGAGAATTCCTGATTTATTATACCAGCCCTTTCTTCTTCTTTTTTATTTTCCTTTTCTTCTTTCTTTTCCCCTTCTCCTGCTTCTTCCTCACTTATTATATCTAGCTGTAAAGTTCCACTTTCACCGTTCCGTTCTCCAAGGCTGTTGCTTCCATTACCGTCATTAATTCTTCCTTGATCCTCTTGCACCTCCTTGATTATGTCAAAAAGTCTAATTCGCGGCGTTTTAGGAGGAACATCAACCGTCGTCGGATTGTCTTCCCTTTTATCTGCCTTCTCGCCGGAATCTTCTCCGGCCTTCTTCTGTTTGGCTTCCGACCACAATGTTTTTAGCCTTCCTGCGTCCATTCTTCCTTTTGAATTCACCTTTTTTACTGGAGATAGAGCTCTTAACCAATTTCCATACTGAGATTCTTCCTCTGGGATAATCGCCTCTTCGCAGTTCTTCTTCAAATGGTCAAGAATTCCACAATTATAGCAGAAATTCGGTAGTTTCTCATATGCAACCTTATACCAAACATTTCCTTTTTCCACCGCTAATAGAACTCCTCTTCTTAGAGGTCTGCTTACATTAATAGTGACTCTCAGTCTCATGTAGCTACTCCATGGCCCTGAATTATCTGCATCAAAAACTTTGAGTGAGCCAAACATCGCTCCAATCTTTTCTGCCATTTTATCCGTCCTCATCTTTGGTGGGATCTTCCGGATTCGAACCCATATTTCTGTCTCGCTAAAATCCATTTCAGTTGCTTCTTTGTCTCTTTCAATTGGTTTGAACACCATAAGCTGATTATCGAAGTGCCATGGTCCTCCGTGGAGGGCCTTTTGCCGATCTTCATTACTGAAAAACTGGAATGTAAATAGGCGTTCCCCTACCGAGTGTACAATGAACTCCTTCCTCGGTTTCCAAGCGGCGCTTAAAGCTGTCTTCAAATACTTGACTCCAGGTGCTCTGTTTCCTTGAAGAGATCCCACCGCTCCCCATCCTTCAATCGCTTCTTCTACTCTAACATCAACATCTTCTTCTTCTACGCTGACAACATTCGCTTCTTCCTCAGACAAGTGAAAGTTTATTAACTTTTTCTCTATTTCTGATGCCATAAGACTTCAGTCGACTGACAAGTAAACATAAAATATGGGTAAGGATGGAAAAGAGAGGGGGAACTTGGGGAAGGAAAAGGAGATGGAAGAAGATTAACAGTCGCAAGCACAGGCTTGAGGATTAAAAACACGGCTCACGGGAGGAGCAGAGAAACCGAGCTCTCAGAGCGAGAGAGAAGTATCAGTGCACTTGTAGAGATTCACAAAACAGGTTCACACTCTTGTTAAAGAATTAATTTGTCGTCAATCATGTTCTATAAAATTTTGTCCACTATCAATTCAAGAATAGTTAACGTATTTGTACTTCCATAAAGTCACTTTATAATTAGAGACTTTAATTAGTTTATTGTTCCACTAATGAGAAATAAAAAAAAGAGTCATGTATATGTTGATAGAACATAGCCAAAGTTCTTGGTTTTACCTTCTCCCATTTTCAATTGATCAGTTGATAGGGTTGTTTCGGTTTGTCAATTATATTGTCAGACTTCCAACAACTTCACCACTAACCTCTAAAAAAAGCAATACCAACGTCTTCACCAAATCTATGCATGTTGCTGTTTTTGCATATCTAATTCTCCAACAATCTGGCCAAAATAGATACTTTGAGAGGGGTTTTTGAAGGATCAAAATTAGTATAGGATTGAGGTGTAACATTTGTTTTAATTTATGTTTTGTTCTCTGTAAATTAACCGACACTGTATAAATGTAATACGGAACAGTCCAATTTTCAAAGTTTTTTGGTAATATGATTGAGATTGGTTTTCTTCTCCAACAAATAGTATACAATACAATGTATCGTGTACATGTTTAACTTACAACTTCCTAGTAACCACTGACATTGTAATTTAATCCATTAATCAATTATATTAAGTTTATAACAGTTTCCGTACACATAACTTCCAACCTCTAATGACATAATTTTACCATCTTTCATGCCCTAACCCTTTCTAATTAATCACCATGCATACATCAACCATTTCCATCTTTTATTACTCAAGCACTACTCGTCACCTTCACCTCGGGTATATGTCAGTAATGGAAGCCTCATCAATCGACCACAAGACCGACTTGCTTCCCGAATGATCACTCTGATCCGCCAACACCATCAGCTCGGTTCTTCTCCCGCCGCCGCCGGTAGCCCTCGTCGGGGAGAAAAACGCGGGTTGTTTAGGCAATAGGTGGCTAACGGAGTAGCCGCTGAGCATCAGAACCACCGCCGCCATTGTTGGCCTATCGGCCGGATTCTCCTGGACGCAAAGCAGGCCGATGTAAATGCATCTCATGACCTCGTTGGTGGAACACGAATCCAGCAGCGTGGCATCCAGCACCTCCAATGGCGTCCCGTCCCTCCAATTCCTCCACACCTATGATTACACATGTACATATGAACACGACTCGTTGCCCAAAAAAAAGAGGAAATGGAAAGTCTTCGAATGGGAAAAAGGTGGAGTTTTCATCGTAATATATACTATACTCACGTAGCCAAGGAGGTCTTGGGCTCCATCCTTTTTGGTGAAGGTGGAGTTCCTCAATCCAGTTATGATCTCCAAGAGCAAGACGCCAAAGCTGTACACGTCGGATTTTGCCGAGAACTGTCCGTACATTGCATACTCGGGAGACATATAGCCACTAAAAAAAATCGAAGAAAGAGCTGTTAAATTTGGATGATTTTGGAAGATGATATATGAATATAGAGTTGTTATGATCAGGACTTACTAAGTGCCGACGATTCTGTTGGTGTTTGCCTGAGTCTGGTCAACACCGAAGATCCTTGCCATCCCAAAATCAGAAATCTTAGGCTTCATGTCCTTGTCCAACAAGATATTACTAGCCTTGAGGTCGCGATGTATGATCTTAAGTCGAGAGTCCTCGTGGAGATAGAGAATCCCTCGAGCGATTCCGGCTATTATATGGTAACGGGATGCCCAATCCAGCAACATTTTCATTTCATCAGCTGCATGGTTAATGTACAATATACTGTTAGGAAAATTATCGTTTGTATAATCCGTCCGATTATGACCGTTCTCGTCTTTGCACTTAGTACAAACAAATATACCATAGAGAAAATGGTCAAGGCTCTTGTTGGGGACGAATTCGTAGACGAGTATTCTCTCGTCCCCTTCTAAGCAAAACCCTAAGAGCTTGACTAGGTTCCTGTGTTGAAGCTTGGCGACCAACAACACCTCGTTCTTGAATTCTTCCTCCCCTTGTCCTGAACTTTTCGACAGTCGCTTCACTGCTATCTCTTCTCCGGTCGTGAGTGTGCCCTAAAGATATAGTCCCACAGTTTGAAAGACGATGGATGATGGATATAATGGTAAAAGTTCTAGATGCTGGATTAGAGTAATTTTAGAAGAAGCTAATTCGATCTTTTACCCTATACACCACGCCGAATCCACCTTGTCCAAGTTTGTTGCCTTCGACAAAGTTTTCAGTGGCGGCTTCTATGGTTGCCAGGTCAAATTGTAGAGACTCTGCATTTGGGATCTCGTTTTCTTCTGGACCAATTCATATGACATGGAAAAAGAAAAGTATGGACTTATGGTGGGGGTAAACGCCTTCGTACGAAAGCAAACATAAATCGTCACCAAAACCTTTTTTTTATTTTCAACAAACTTACCACTAAGGTTCGAAATATAAAAAATTTATATAATTTTGTTGTCTAATTTAACGTGATATTCACATAAATTATTTTTATGAGCAGGTCAAAACGGTCGTAGCTTTGAAAAAATTAACATGTATGAATTCTTTTACTCACATAGTCACACTAGATCTAAACCAAACTTGATAATTACCGTTTATACGTACTGATTTAGTACACAATTCCCACAAAAACCTAACAAATTAAGGTGGAAATTTGAGTTACTTACTTTTATATGTCTGTCAATAATCAAATCTTTTAGTGACTAATGTATCAAAATGTGACCGGCCCGCATAACTATTTATTGACCAATAAATATTAATGCAATTGACCGAGATATAATAAAGACCGTGTAACTAAAAAAACAGCACATATACCACAATTAACCGGCTCTTGTGTAGCAATAGTACTATTGTGCAACAATAGGAGCTTTCTGGTTGCTCTTCTTCTCCGACTGCTGAGGAAGCAGCAACCTAGGCCCAAAATCCAAGCGAAAACAGCGATCGGAGCCACGATGGCGGCTATTACTCCCGATGAGATCCGGCCGCCGCCTGCATGCATGCGGATGCACGTAAAGTACTACAGATCGACGTGGATCGATATTATATATGATATATGTAATGTAAAGAAACAGGTTCAACTTGCTAAGTTTTTGTCATCATTATGTTTATATACACTTCATAGTTCGTACAACCATAAAGAACCATGGTGGTGTTTAGCTAACTAGAGATTCCCACTATTTTTATTTGATTATTTCTATAATGATAGCCTTGTACAGTTATATTTCTGTAAAGTGACTTTATAATTAGCGTCTTTAATTAGTTTATCCCACTAGTGAGAGATGAAAGTCATGGATATGTTGACAAAATATAACTAAATTTTTTGGTTTTACCTTCTCCCATTTGAATTGATAGTTGATGGGGTTGTTCTAGTTTGTCGTCAATTGTCAGACTTCCAACAACTTCACCACTAATCCCTAAAAAAGTAGTGGCACTAAGCTAAACTATAATGTTAATCACATTAAACTACCAATGAAACGGACCAAACGGTATAAGAAAATCCAAGGTAGATATACGATGATACCACTAACAAAATATATATATATATGGTGCCTTCTACGGTACCCCGGGTGAAATCTGGGGTACCGCATACCTTGAGTATGAAAACGTTATCTAGACCTCGAATTAGCAGGATTTCTGGGCATGATATTATACCCTAACCCTTAATGAGTGAACCCTAGGTCCTAATTATCTAAATCATAAACTATAAACCCTAAGATGGTGCATTGTTTTGTTGCTTATATTTGGACGAATCATAACCGTCGATTATTAATTCTAATTAAATTGATCTTGGGGTACAAGGTTTAGAGAATTAAGACCTAGATTTTGATCTTTAAGAGTTAGATTATAGTACCATGTCCGAAAGATCAGTGAATTCAAGTTCTGGATAGCGTTTTCTTACTCAAGGTATGCGGTACCCCGGATTTCACCCTGGGTACCGTAGAACTTCCCATATATATATATATATATATGGTAATTAATGATGGGTGTCTTTTAGAAGTATATCATATAAGAGTATTCTTTATTGTAATTCGATGAGTTAGAGTTTTTTTATTATTAATTTGCATTAGATGGACCTTCGGGTTTGGATTTAGAAAATTGATGCCCGGAATTTATTTATTTAAGGTTAAGGTATAGTACTATACTCCAAATTCGGTTTAAATCATTATCTAAATAGATATATCTCAATAAAAATATTTGAAATATATAATAGAACATTTTGACCTATATATATATATACATTAAACTACTTACAACAACCATAATTCACAACATACCTTGATCATCGGTCCACGTTGTTTCCACCGGAGACGGAGATGGCGAACTCGCCAGCTCCCCATATGGCGGAGCTGCTGTCGCGACAGCAGCTCCCTCATAGAAAGGGTACACCTCGTACCTAATGTTACAGCTGGGAAGCAGAACCCTCCCGCCCTGCTTCCCGCCACAACAACTCGGGAGCAAGCTCAAACAAGTCCTCAAGCACCGATCGCAATTCTCCTCGGACAAGTCATCCGTACACTGAGCCAGCGTGTAAAGCGACTGAAAAGCCGACAACTCGACGCCCTTCGTGGCGAACTTCTTGGCCTCTCCATTAGCCGCCTCGGCCACGATCTCGTTCATCACCCGACCGAGCAGCTCGTTGAACCGGTCGGGTTCGGACACGTTGCGGGTGTTGTAGAGCATGAACGTGTCCGGCTGGACCGAGAAGGCCGACCGGTTCGAGTAACGGACCAGGCACCGGTCGTACCATACGATGGCGGTTTTTTGGTTCGGGCAGTGGTTGAGGGTGTCGGTGGTGGCGAAGTCGATGCAGTTTTGGCACTCCTTCGGGGTGATGTCGCCGCGGCAGAGGTAGAGCCCGTAGGTGGCGGAGGAGGAGTCGTTTCCGGCGGTGGATTCGGCGTAGTGGAAGCCTTCGCCGTTGGCGGCAGCGGCGGAGAGGTTGGAGAGGAGGAGGTTGAGGTTGGAGCCGAAGGTGGAGTTTGGAGGGAAGCTTGTTGCGTTGGGGCAAACATGGGTGAGGTAAACGGGATCGGGTGATTGTGCGAGGACCGTGGTGGTAATTTGGATGGAGAGAAGGACAAGTAGAAGAGACAATTTGGAGGGGATCATGGTTTTGGAAAGTTGTGGGAGAAAAGAATGAAAGATGGTTGAGTTTGGTCATTGGTGGATTTGGGAGTTATATAACACAAGACCTAGTGTGAGAATTCGCATCCTTGACTTATTAGTCGAATTAGTTTAACCTTTTTTTTCCAATTGAGAATTCACATTGATTTGGACAATCACGTATGCAAATTCTTGACTGTTGTTTGGACATGTACAAGTAGGCTTAACTATATGGATTTGTTTAACAATGAGAAAGTGCCTTCTGCGAAGGTGAAGGTGGAAGAAAGAGGATGAGCAGGTGATTTGGCCAGTCATGTCACATTTAGTCAGGTTCGCTTTTATATTAGAAAGTAGAAGATAGTGTTAAGTTACTTTTTGACTTCTAAAACTATTTTTTTTTTAAATTGCTTTCTCTATAGTGAAAATTAGGTTTTAGATCATTGGGCTATACCATTTTTCTATATATATATCTTCTTATGTCATGTCTACATCCAACTACATATGTTACTCAATAAAATCTATTTCTTGGCATAGTAAGTAATATACTGCACGGATAAGTTGCGTATAAAATATGTTATTCAATATAATAATACGTCAATAATTATAAAATATATAAACATAATTATATAGAAAATTTACGATATAAAAAATAATAGTTAAGTTAGTCATTTAATTCATTAAATACATATATTAAACGTGTTATACGATTGAGTATGAGAGGCATAAAATGAACGGGACAAAATGAAACGTCTTGACAATAATATGGATACGAAAGGTTTAAACTGATAAAATACGCATGGCCATATATACGTGTATTAAATGAATTATTTACTAACTATGCTTCTTAGGAAAAAGGGTAAAATGATATGCTAGATATGTAATATGATATGTCCTCTCTAGGTTGAATATCCACATAATAATCTTTTAAATAATAATCCTGACTTTGCTCTTGACTACATATATAATGAACAACTTCCAATCACAAAATAATTCAACTTAAAGGAAATTCAAAGCCCTTACTAGCCAGCTAGCTAGTAATAATTAGTATACAGCATTGTTAATTATCTAGGATACATGTCAGTGATGGAAGCCTCATTAATCGACTTGTCACCTGATTGGCCACTCTCCACCACCACCACCACCACTTGCCTTGTTCCTCGGCCACCGCGGCCGCTGCCGACAGCCGAGCTGCAGCTGGTCGGAGAGAAAAACGCCGGCTGCTTGGGCAGCAACGGTTGACTAACGGAGTAGCCACTCAGCATTAGAGCCACCGTCGCCATCGTCGGCCTATCAGCCGCATGTTCTTGTACGCACAGCAAACCAACATGAATGCATCTAAGGACTTCATTGTAGGAATAGGAATCCAGCAACGTCGCGTCCAACACTTCCAATGGCGTCCCATCCTTCCAGTTCTTCCAAACCTGGGAGACATAAGTATTGAGATATGCTAAAAAAATGAATCTTTCATAATTTCATTACTTTTTTTTTCTAATAATTAACAAACAATAGAATACCAATAATATTCGATTATGTGAAAACGGAGCTCTCAATATACTATACTTACGTAGCCAAGGAGGTCTTGGGCACCATCCTTTTTGGTGAAGGTGGAGTTTTTCAATCCAGTTATGATCTCCAGGAGCAAGACTCCAAAGCTGTACACATCAGATTTCTCTGAGAATTGTCCGTACATTGCGTATTCTGGAGACATGTAGCCACTAAAATCAACAAAAAAAACTAGTTGGATTAGAAATATGAAGAGAAAGATAATATTGTAATCACAAAGTCTATACTTAAAATTGAAATTGTGTGTGAGTTTTATTAATTGGAGTAAAATATTGACTTTTTATATATATAGGATTATAGGTATCGTGTTTCGCAACTTATCAGTCCATCCATATTATATGCAATTGAGATCTTGCGTATAAGATACGACGACACTACAAATTTACTTTCGTTTTGATGGACATGTATTGTACTTAACTAATGAGTACATAACCGAAGGGCTTGCGGATCCTCGATTTCATACGTAATAATTTTGACGGCGTATATATTAATTGATGACTTACAAAGTGCCGACAATTTTGTTCGTATTTGCCTGAGTTTGATCAACTCCGAAGATCCTAGCCATCCCAAAATCTGAAATCTTGGGCTTCATATCCTTGTCCAACAAGATGTTGCTAGCCTTGAGGTCACGATGTATGATCTTAAGCCGAGAATCCTCGTGGAGATAAAGAGTCCCTCGAGCAATTCCGAGTATTATGTGGTGTCGTGATGGCCAATTTAACAACATTTTCCTTTCCTCAGCTGCAGGTAATACATGAAGGGAGAAAGATTATCCAAAGAAATAACTTTCGATGGGTTTCTCTCTACACAATCTGAGTATTGATGTATGAAAATATCGTTTTTGACATGAATCAGCTTGGAATCAGGTGTGGTTTGTTAGGGTTTTTTTACTTTGTGTAAGTTAAGTTTGGTTTTAGTACTAACCGTAGAGAAAATGGTCGAGGCTCTTGTTGGGGACGAATTCGTAGACGAGTATTCTCTCGTCCCCTTCCAAGCAAAACCCTAACAGCCTGACTAGATTCTTGTGTTGAAGTTTGGCCACTAGCAGAACCTCGTTCTTGAACTCTTCCTCTCCTTGTCCCGAGCTTTTCGACAGTCTTTTCACCGCTATTTCTTCTCCGGTAATGAGGGTGCCCTAAAATATACACCAAAGTTCCAAATATATATATAGATGGATTAGCCAATGCAAAATCAAGAATTCGAGCTCAAAGTAACATTTTCAGGGTAAAACTTAAAAGTTGTTCTCTCTTACGTACCCTATAAACCTCGCCGAATCCACCTTGTCCAAGTTTATTACGAGGGTCGTAGTTACTGGTTGCGGCTTCGATGGTGGCCAGGTCGAACTGCAGGGACTCGGCATTGGTGATCTCGTTTTCTTCTGAGCCCAAGTTCCAGGGAGCAAAAACACAGTGTTAGTATGCAATCCGCCGCGGGAGCAAATGGTATAATGTAACTGAAGAGAGTAATAATATAATACGACCAAACCAATTGAAAAGCGCCACCAATTTCGTCCATTTGGGTCTCCAGAAGCAGCGTTGTGAACTAGCTTAAGCTTCTTTCTAGTTGATGATGATCTCATTCTATTGTTGATGAAGCAGCAAGCTAGGCCGCCTACTATCCACATGAAAACGGCAACTGGAACCCCGATGGCGGCTATTATTGCTCCCGATGATATCCCGCTTCTCTCGCCTGCATGCATAAAGAAAACGTACACCAGGACAGAACAGTGCGTGGTTAATTACTCCTATAGCAAAGCGAACAAACATGTTTTTACTTCAGTCGTGGCAGTTTCTCTATAAAAAGGATGGGATTCGTATCTGATGTTACAGCTAGGAAGCAGAACCCTTCCGCCTTGCTTTCCACTATTACAGCAAGACGGAAGCAAGCTCAGACACGTCCTCAGGCATCGGTCGCAGTTTTCGCCGGACAAGTCGTTCGTGCACTGAGCCATCGTATAAACCGACCGAGAAGGCGCCGCCACGTCGGACTTAGTCGCAAACTTCTTAGATTCCCCCGCAGCCGCCTCGGCGATGATCTCTCTCATAAGCCGGGTCACCAGCTGGTTGAACCGGTCTGGTTTTGTTGCGTTTGTGGTATTAATATTATTGCACAGGACGAACGTGTCCGGCTGGACCGAGAAGCTCGACCGGTTCGAGTAGCGAACCATACAGCGGTCGAACCAGATGACGGCGGTTTTCCGGTTCTGGCAGTGCTGGGCGGTGCGGGAGGCGGCGAAGTTGACGCAGTCTTGGCATTCTTTCGGGGTGGTGTCGCCCCGGCAGAGGTAGAGGCCGTAGGCGGCGGCCGTGTCGGGGAGGAAGGACTGGTTGCCGGCGGCGGCGTAGTGGAAGGGGGCGCCGGCGGTGGCGGCGGTGGAAAAGAGGGAGAGGAGGGCGTTGAGGTTGGTGGCGAAGGTAGAGTTTGGAGTGAAAGCTGTGGCGGTGGGGCAGACGTGAGTTATGTAAGTGGGATTGGACGGTTGGGCGAGTGTTAGTTGAAAGGGAAGAAGAAGAAGAAGAAGAAGAAGAAGGATAAGGAGAAGAGAGAATTTGGATAGCATCATTTAATTTGTGTTTTTGGGCTTACTGATTTTCTTAATAATTGGTTCATATTGGTGGATTTGAGAGGGATGATGATATATAATCGGCTGAAAAAGGGTAGTGAAGTTGGATTTGACTTGTTGTAGTTGACCTTGTTGCATGTGGCGGTTCAAGAGTCATTAATTTGCTAATGGGTGCTTGTAGATTAGAGTTAAAGTTTGAGAAAAAAAAAAGAGTTAAAATTTGAAAGTCAATGTAGATATTGTTATTTGGTTCTATGAATTCGAGTGAATGGATAGAACATTAATTATGAATTTGCACGGTCTATCAAATGAAAGTTTGCTGTGTTTGAAATTTGTATAGGTCGAGCATACCTTGTTCTTCAACCACATGATCAAACAAGCTTTTATACCATGTCATGAATCGTTGATCTTAATAATTTGTTAGAAAAAAGTTGATTATGAATCTTACATCACTCTCTTGCGTATTAGCATGTGAATTAATGAGAAAAGTGATAAAGTTTAGTCATTTGATATGAAACCTTTTCATTTAGGGTACAAGCGCGCCTTTAAGAAAGTACATAAGGGTATGCATGTATTATTTGTTTTTATAAGAGCATGATATAAATTTAGTTTTAGGTTAGAGCCTAGAGGTGCTACTTAAGTGATTCATATCTAATAATAACTTCAGATTCAAGACCATTGGTATTACCACTAGACCAAACTCTTATTTGTAAGTGTTGATGTGACTTGAATTGGACTATCAGCCCCTACGACTGGAATAGTCGGAGTCTGGACCTAGTCTGTAACCGTTTCCTTTACCAGATTGGATTAGCTTTAGACCCACATGGAGAAGTATAAAGACTTCTCATCTCCTCTGTAATCTCTTCGATATAGTGAAACTGACTCTCTCTCGCCCGTGGACTAGCTAACACACATCGTGTTATTGAACCATGTAAATCGTGTGTCGTGTTTTCCTGATCCGTAGAAAAGTATTAAATAATGAACTTCTGTAGGCTCTTTATGTTATGGATGAGCGGCGATACAGTGGAGTAGGGCTGGCTATTTGGTCCCGGACTGTTTGGTTTTACCCGAAACCGGATCGAACTGGGACCGGATAGCAAACAATCCAATCTCATATTTGGGCTTAGATTTGAGGTAAAAAAACTCGGATAAAGACCGGATAAGAGACCCCCAACACCTAAAATCAAGATCAAATTGGGACCGGACCGGGTCAAGATCGGACCAAATCAAGACCGGACAGTAAGGGTACGTGAAATCTGAGACCTCACTCAGACCGATCACAGGATGACCATTTGTTCTTGTCGGCAAAAGTAAAAGATAATTCATGTATCGATCTCATCTTGATAATGAAAAAAAGGGCGACTGAATGAGTATTACTATATATTACTAATATTAGTGTTGACTGAATGAGTATTACTATATATTAGTGTTGTCAACTTTGTTCATGTGTATTAGATCACCTACTAATTCATTGCAAGTTGGCCTACTTCCCCAAATATGACAAGCCTTTCATCATGATGGAGAATTGGAGATTATGCCACTTTGGATTGTGGCAATTACCAACCCAATTGTACTTTCGGCTCCGACAATCTTTGACTATTGCTAGCTCGTAAACTTGGTATTCCGTCCACAATGCAAGTACTACATGATCGCTAATCTAGGTTCGTGATAAAAAAAACCCAGCAAATGCACCACAAATCCAAAATGATGTAACAATCAATCGTGAGTCCGAAATTGTTACACGAACAACTGTTTTTTCAATGGAAGACAAACACTTAATACGATATCAACATGTGCCAACTTCGTTAGATTACTCAATCCATGAATGAGTAGATCATCGATCACGACATCTTGCCATAATAAATGGCAGCTCGACCGCTAGATTTTGTTCGGACAAGGGAGAGATATATGCTTTTGACTTTCGTGGCGTGATATCCGGCTTTTATTAGTAGATGCGTAGGCGACTTGAACCTCGCAGGAGGAAGTCAACCCAGTCATGTCACACTCATTTATTAGTAGATGCTGTCGGCCAACTTCGAAATATAGCAATGAGGAATAGAACCAAAATGGAGGTAATAATAATGATAACTAATAAAATCGTATAGTTTTAATTATACAACTGCGCAGTAATTAATGTCGAAGTAGTGATGCGATGATACTTTTTATTTTGGATTGTCTGCTCTTATCTGGTTATTATCTGGCTTGTAATGGGTGTTAGTAAACGGTATATGATCCACGACTGAATCTCCTCCAACAACTCGAGTTATTGGGATCAACTGGTTCTTAATATGGTATTAGAGCCTTCTGTGACCGAGAGGTCTTCTGTTCGAATCTTGGTAACCCCCATTTGTTTCTATTAAACACATAGTGTCCGGACCTGTGCAAACTTCAAGCCCATATATGGTGACTTTCGTTTGAGTGGGTGTGTTAGTAAACGATATATGATCCACGACTAAACCTCTCTTGAGCAGAGAGATTTGAAGAAATTGGGAAAATAGAGGTTTCTAACCATAGAAACAAATTAGCTTTCAAAGCTATCACGAACAACACATAAAACTTTTAGAATATATTGAGTCAACATAAAATTGTCTACATATTTTTCTTTCAAAATGTGAAGTCAATTATTATCTTAGGTGCTTTTCTTGTGGTAAATGATAGGCAAAAAAATCATAAAAGGGATACTTAACGATATAACCGTCTAACGTCGTTCACAATAATGTTTGTATATATACATCACATAAACCAAATTCAACGCAAAATAATTGTGACTCGGGACATAATAATTGAGTTGTGGAAAACGACTTATCAAAACTAAATGAAGGTAGCATGATCAGTTCAAATTAGGTCCTTTGATCACAAAAATGTCTTTAGTATGAGGTGAACGTATTATAAGCCCATGTTAGCAATGGTGAGCCAATGTTCGCCTTTGATAGAAATTTATTGGTGCAAGCTAAGTATTAATAAAAATAAAGTTGTTACTTGTTAGCGTTATGAGATGTTGGAGGAAACCAAATTACTACTAGCATAAAAGGTTAAATTGAATACCATAGAAAAGGTAAGTTTGTGGTTTGTCTTGTTCTTGTTTAGATGCAGATTTCTTCAATACCATAGATGAACTTATATAGTTTGAATGCTAGTAAACTAACTTCGTCGATATGAGAATACCGTTAGTTTTTTATCCTGAAAGTGATGCAAAACCAAAGTTCAAATTATCTATTAAGATATGCACATTACCACTCACAGAAATATTAAGATAAGCTGAAGGTATTTGTCTGGCAGATCCTTTCCCGTGTCCTCCCTACTACTGAAGCACTCATCGATCGTAAGGTCCAGGTACATCCCCGTTGCCCGGTGTGCTGGGATAGCTCTGAAACGCTTGAACACCTCTTTCTTTACTGTCCGGTAGCGCGGGCATTATGGGATTACTCGGGCCTGGAGTATCTGGGGGAGGGGTTGCCTCGACAAACTTTTTCGCTGTTTCTTAAGCGGCTCTTGGCCCTGATTAAGCAACCCACGATGTTGATGGCGGTGGTAGCTATTCTCTGGAGAATATGGCGATCACGGAATTGGGTGGTCTTTGAAGGCAAACAATTCGGGATCCCAGTGCTGATGCGCCAGTTTGTCCAGCAGTATGAGGAATGGGTGAGATTGCCAAGAGATCGCGGCAGGCAAGCCCCCCGGACTGAGCTTGGGCAGCAGATCTTTGAGGATCATCCTCGTCCGGTCTGTCGATGGGACGGTGCCACGAGGTGTGGATCCCATTCTTCAGGGGGGTGGTTCTGTTCTACCCTGATGGGGGGGTCCATATGGTCAGAGGATTTCAGTTTCCTGGCGTAGACAACCCTCTGTTGGTAGAGCTCCTTGCGCTCAGGGAGGCTGTAGTTTGGTTTCTGGGGTTAGGTTTCACGGATATGAGGTTTGAGGGGGATGCAAAGGTTATCATTGACAAGATTAATACAGGTGACCATAGTGATAGTCGGATGGGTGCTGTTCTTGAAGAGATTGCACAGTATTTTTATATCCATTCGGGGCTTAGTATTCGGTTCATAGGTCGGCGTAGTAATAGGGTAGCCCATCTGGTGGCTAGGAAAGCCCTTTCTCTGTACCCGACCATGAGTCGTTTCTTTGATTTTCAGACCTGGCTGATTTCCAGGGTGTAACTTCTTCTCTTGAATCAATATATGATTATCTTTTGTCAAAAAAAAATTGTGTTGACTAGACAGAAACGATATAAGTATTCACACTATCAATAGAAAAATGGGATATATTCAAGATCCATGAACTTTGTCTCTCTTAATTGTCAACCTTTATCCTTCAGCATCACCGGTAGGATCAAATAGTAGTCAATTCCGACTTTAAGCTTTGAAGGAGTAAAGCTTCCCGATGATGATGAGCGAGTGAATACAGATAGAGATGAAACTTTTTTTTTACTACCAATAGTTGTAGAAGAAGGTAGCCAAAAGATGTAAAGGATTATAATGTATTCAATTATGATGTCGAACTTGCGATATTTTGTTAACCAAAATCATAATTGTTCGCCACTCTTTTTACTATGAATATTATTAATCAATTCTCTATATTTGTTCTTTTATCATCTTGTTATTTTTCATTCATTTAATAATCAATTGGCTCCACAACTTTAGGGCTCCCCTTGCGGTGCTTATGGTGCAATTAGGTTTTACATTTCATTGTTTATGTCAAGGACTTATGTGCCGACAATGTCGTAGCAACAATCAAAGTCGAGCAATAGCATGTGACATATGTCATCTAAAGATAAGGGTGAATGAGAAACACAACAAATTAAAATTAGACAAGAGAATGACCGACAACCCACTTTTCATTGTGCCCTAGACGTGGTGATTGTCCAAGTAGGGGTGGGCAACAGGGTGGTTGAACCACAGTTTGATACGAACTTACATACAAATAACTCAAACTATGGACGAGTAATTTATGTGGGTGGATTGTGAGTTGGTCAATCACTTAACTGTACCTATTCGAGTGAGTGGTGGGTTGCGGGTCACCAAAATAACATGCACCCTACTTTTATATAGAAAATAATTGTGAGTGAATTTTGATGAATTTGTAGGTTAGGATACGAGGTGCTTAGTCCTATCTTGTGGACGGTTCGAGATAGACATTGGTGGTTTTTTAATCCCGTCCCACCTCATTATGCCTTGTTTGTTTAACTCCTTATATCATTTACTCAAACTACTTACCATTAAACTTTTGTTACATCGTTTTTAAACATTAGTAGAGCTATTATTATGTGAAGTCCATATTTCTCGAATGATTTGACTTTTTTGATCATGTCATACTATCTGTTTGCATATCAAGATTCTTATTCTTATTGAAATCATCAATTTGTTGAAATATTTTTGTTTGAGATATATATTCAAATGGATCGATCTGCTCAACCTGTACCTCGAGAAAACATACCAAAACTAGCCCTCGCCTACTAAGGAGTGGGTATGACCGTATGAGTGCTAAGGTACCCACCTGTCTTAACTTTCTTAGCATATAGATATGCAAATAACTTATTTTGTTATGGGATCTCCCCAATCAATCAAGCAAATCAATCAACAAATTTATAAACATTACCCATTTCCTCATTAACCAATTAACTAATTATATCAGGTTAGTATCAACTAACTATACAATACTATCCACCACATACATGTGTTTTATTGTTTTAATCATGTAAAAAGACAAATTCTACTATTTTAATATCATATGAAGCCGAATACTGGTCTCTACCCATTTTTTTAATAATTGTTATACCAATGTTTGGCATGAGCTCGGCATACTATGAGTTTTATAGTGACCGGAATGCTTTAGAAACGTAAGTTGGATGCCCAGAACAGAAATTTCCCTCCAAATCGGAAAATTTCCCTCTGTACATAACCCTAACGATGCCTCTCCTCTCCTCTGCCTCCGGCCAGCAGCAGAAAGAATTGCCAAGCTTGATCATTTTGAAGAGCGAAGCAGGGGAACCTCGTAACTCGTAAGTCCTCCAAAAACAAGAAATTGCCCTTCTTTCAGTGGGATTCGTATCTCAAATGGGTTTGTCTAGATTTCGATTGACTTCATTATCGCGGTGTTTTGCCCAGCTGGAGCGATGGCGGTTTCACTCAAGCGACTGTGGCAGATTGGCGGGTCAGACACTCTCAATCGCCTTAAACCAACGAACCTATTCACCCAACTAGGAGCTGCCGCCGCTCTGCATTCTGGTAATACCCAATCACTACATCGACTCCAAAGTTGCAATTTTCTTCTTCTTTATGGTGCTGGAGAAGTCAGATGCTGAATGGTTCATTCTGTTTCACTGTTTAAGATTAGAAGATGGTAGTGCCAAATATGAAGGGGAGTTCTCGAAATGGAACAATGGAGGTGGAGTTTTCCACAGTCTGGCTTGTATTGATCCAACGGCAGTTATAGAAGTTGGTGCCATAGTTCACTCTAAAGCTATGGTGGGAGCCAATGTTCATATTGGATCTGGTGCTGTAATTGGCCCTGCTGTCTCCATTGGCGGTTCAACAAAGATAGGGTGAATATCATATATCTTCTGTGAGTTACTTCAAGTTCATTGGCAAGATTGAGATTCTGTGTCCATTTCAGGTACAATGCTGTGCTTAGCAATTGCAGCATTGGCGATTCATGTGCAGTGTATAATGGAGTATGCATTGGCCAAGATGGTGAGGTACCATCTTTTCGTATGTTTTGAAGATTGAATGATTTTACTAACGTCGATTTTACGAAGTCAATTTCTTCACTCTTTTCTCATTTGTAACTGTCATTTTTGGAGCAATTTGAGCACTTAGTCTGGCAATCGTGCTCTTTGGGTGGTATAATTGTTTCAGCATTTCTAAGGCTTTTGCTGCTGTTGTTTTTTGACCTACAGGATTTGGTTTCTTTGTGGATGATCAGGGCAATATGGTGAAGAAACCTCAGGTTGTTTGATTTGTCTTTAGCTTGTAAAAGCAGATACAAGTCATCTGGAGCTGATAGGGTTGAATTTGATATTGAAGTTCAGTCCCACTTTGAGTCATTTGGACTTATCTTGACTTACTCACACCATTTTTCTTCCCTCCGCAGCTTCTGAATGTGAGGATAGGGAACAATGTTGAGATTGGAGCAAACAGTTGTGTCGATAGGGGCAGGTCAGAATTGTGTATTCCATCTTCAATATGTATATATATCCTTTTGTGCTGATTCTCGAAGTAGCGCGACTGGAACTGAATTTGATCGGTGAAAGTCGCTAACTTCTCTGGGTTATACAGTTGGAGAGACACAGTCATAGGAGACCATTCAAAGATAGATAATTTAGTCCAAGTAAGTTCCCATTGCATAACTTGATTCCGTTTCCTACGCCCATTATACTAGAAGATGAGTTGTTTTTCCTTCTCCATTTCAGATTGCTCATAATGTGGTCATTGGAAGGAGCTGCATTATCTGTGGACAAGTCGGAATTGCAGGTTCTGCAACGTAAGTGACTTTACAATTTGTGACAACAACCTAGCTGTACATACCTCTTCAAGGATTTGCAGTAAACTGAGATATGGTTTTGTTCCCCTTTTTGTTGCTTTAGGATAGGAGATTATGTTACATTAGGGGGGAGAGTGGCAGTTCGTGACCATGTATCAGTTGCATCCAAGGTGCGGCTTGCTGCTAATAGCTGTGTCACCAAGGACATCAGCGAGCCAGGGGATTATGCCGGCTTCCCTGCTGTAAGCTCTATACTTAAGTCCCTCTTGAAATCTGCAGTTATTGTTGACTTCATGCCAGACTAAAACGCTTCCCGTTGTGTTTGTTCTGCAGGTTCCTGCTCGGGAATGGAGAAGGCAAGTTGCTAATCAACGTCGGATTTCCAAGCAAGGGGGTTCCTAAACATCCTACGGAGCTGATCATTGCTGCCTCTTATTTCAATAGTACTTTCTGATTTGTGACATTTCTGACTCCTGTATTTTTCCAATTTTCGTGCTCGTTTTTGCTGATCCGTCGCCTGTGCCTATTGCCCTCTGGCGTACTCCTCTTCCTGCTGCTGCAGCGGCGTCGGGCTGGTGATTGTGTTGATCACCAGATAAGGGATTTTCTTCTACCTCCCTAACCTTTGCCGGAGTTCCCCGGCCTTTCCTTCCTTCCCCGGGTGCGAATACCCTGATTATCTGCACTTCCCTCCTTAGTCCTTAGTCCTTACCACAAGGATTGAGAGATCGGTTGAAAAATCCTTCTTTTTCCACAGACCAACACTAATTCTTTGATCCGATGATGAATTCAGAATTCTTGATTATTAATTTAACCACTCGCTGAAACCAATTACTTCGTTTCCACCATCGTCGGGTTTAATTTCCCTCTGGAAACAGAGGCTCCCCTGTTCTCCTCTGTTTTAAGTTTTAACAGAGTATCTAATGGTCCCAAGAATAATGGTGGGATACTATTCTTTTTTTTTTTTAATAGTAGTGGCGTACCCGCTGCAGAGGTTCATCTCCGACGTCCGTCGTCCGCCATGGCTGGATTATCTTACACGCTCGCATTACCACAATATTGGAATAGACCGTTATTCAGATGCACTAAACTTCATTGTAGACATAGGAATATACTACATTGATTTAGATGGATCCATCTCCTGAACTAGCTAACTTCATAAGCATACAATGTTAATGAAAAACTCGTGTATCCTCGTAATTGAGATCATAATTTCTTAACGATTGCTTCCCAACATATTCCAATGACTCAAAAGCTTCCTACTTGAGTTGATGCAAGGTTGTACTTCTTCCCCGCTCGTCACCTTTTGTTGATTGCTTAGCAACATTAGAACTTGATTTCCTCCAAGTACGATCCTTCCATCCAATCCCACTCTCAAATCAGCCCCATAGTCCATCTCCCTACGCTTCATTCTGCTCGAAATCACCTTATCCTCGAATTGCACCCCCGTTCTCAATCTCAATCTCAATCTCATTACATCATCCAAGCACCTCCCAACCTTCTTCGTCGTGCCATTTAGCGACACTTTTAGTACATTCATACCACCATAGCTCAAGTAAAACCCCAAAGTAGAACCATTGGCGACGATCGAGCCGTCTTCAAGGCTAACGAAGATGCTGCTGAAGTAGATGCCATAGCCTTGGTTCGGGTTGGAGATATCGAGATCTAAGGCGACGGAAGTAACATTTCCATCACCAAACATTTGGTGATTAAGAGAGGCAATATTGGTGACGATAAAGACAGGGGATTGTGGGGTCAAGCATTTCCATATGAGAATGGAGATGGCTGAGAGAAGGAAGAAGACTTGCAACAGCCAGCAGTAGACGGAGAGATGGGCGTCGTCAAGGCTTTCGGGGCGGCGTGGAGAAGCCATGATCGACGGTGTACTGGTTTTGGAGGGAAGGCAATTGAGAATTTGCGGAATTGGGTTCCCTTTCTATATAACGGGGTATGTTTTTGTAGAATCTAGGGTGATGTAGTATGAAATCAACCGAAAGCTAGCTTGCTCAAAGTTCATTTCCTGGGATATGAGAAAGGCTTTTATATAGGTGTAGAAAGGCTCCCAAAAAGAATTTAGCTTTGCGTGTGTACAAAAAGAACGATGCAACTTTTTTTCCCCTATCGATAGCGTGTGTGCAACCAGACACGATGAACACTGATAAATAGCCGAATTGTCGATGAGAAGACCTTTTGTGCCACTAAGCGGGCAGCCCTATTAAATCGATGCGAAGTTAAAGTAAAAAAAATGAAACAAAAAATCGAAAGAGATGTCGAACTTCCTTCAAGAGAGCTCCCCTCGAGACCATGCTCAGCCTCACGCGCGCCACCACATGCTGGACAAGAGTTTGCGAATCCCCACAGAAATTAACCATAGAAAATCTCATGTGTTAGACACAAGTTAAGAGCATCACGAGGAGCTTGCATCGAGAAGTTTCATGAGAAAGACAACCTTTTTTGTCAGTGGGAATAAGAAGAGACTTTTATCAATTTGATATTTTCGGTACCCGAACTCTGAATTTGATCATAACGCTCCAATGGTCATACGTGGATACAACATAATTATCACTATTCGATTTTTTACGTGGTGATGAACATTTTTTTTTAAATCACATATCTTTCATTATAAAAATTATGATGTGATGAAAGAAGAAGTGCTCAGTTATTGCAATGTGCTCAATTATTGCAATGATCACCGAGTATAAAGCTTATGAACTAGATTGGGCCAAACAGAGAAGAGCCTTAAGTGTCAAATTGACCTCTGGCTAGGTTAATTACATAAATGGTTCATAAACTTTGGGTCTACCAACAAATAAGCTAATGAACTTCGATGTTAATTTGCATGAGTTGACACTATCACCTATATGATTCGTACACAATAACGGTTATGGTAGTTAATATTCCAAACTTGCATCAAAGGCTCTTAACGATCAAAGTTCAGTGATCATTTCGCTAATGCCCTTAGCTGAGTCAGTGACCCATTTTGCAATCTACCATTTGAACATTCTTTGGCTAAAAGGAACATTTATGTTTTGGCTATGAAGTTTCTTCGTTACGAAGAGAATATGTGCTCTGTTGAGGCTCTTTTGTACATATTTATTTCCTGAGGACTGCTTATGTTATTTTCCTAGGTTCTTACCTCTAGCTTTACGTTGCTTGGTGACCAAGCTTGCTGGACTATTTATTCTTGTTCCCTGTATGCGCCGCAGACCAAGAACTGAGAACAGAAGAAATAATTTACATCTCTGAGAGCGCAGAGCTCTCCGTGGACTAGTCCCGTTCGGTTATGAACGGGGAAACCACGTAAATCCTCGTGTTCTTTTCGTTTCCGCAATCATCGTATTTTACATGGTATCAGAGCTGTGAGTGGATTCACAGGGTTCTCTTTCGTTCATCATGAGTGGTACTTCGGCAGATGATTCACAATCGCCTTCCCCTCTCTATCTCCATCGATCGGACAACCCCAGTCAATTGTTTGTTGGGGAATTACTCACCGACGTTAATTATGGTGAATGATTGGGGACATCACCGATTGTCTTCTTGCTAAAAACAAACTCGGTTTTGTTGATGGGAGCTTTCCTATTCCCGAGTCGGGTGCTGATCGGGACACTTGGAAACGTTGTGATGCAATGGTTAAGGGGTGGTTGAAAACTGCCATGTCCAAGGAGGTTCGTAGTAGCGTCCGGTTCGCCTCGACGTCCAGAGAAATATGGCTGGATATTCAGGCTCGATTTGGTCAGGGTAGCGCCTCTCGGCTCTACGAATTGCGGCGCAATATTGGTCTTCTCCAGCAGGAGAAATCTTCAGTCTCAGCCTTCTACACTAAATTGCGGGGGTATTGGGACGAAATTCACTCCTTGGCTCCTTCCTTGGAGTGCTCTTGCCATGGCTGTACGTGCGATGTCAAGCAGCGGCAGCGGTCAGTCAAAGAGAGTGAGCAACTCTTTGATTTTTTGATGGGCCTAGATGATGCCTTTTCTACCGTAAAGTCTCAAATTCTTGCGATGAAGCCAACACCGACATTAGCCGAGGCTTATCGCATGGTCACTAATGATGAGCAGCAGCGAAATATCGCGCACAGTCGGCGTCCCAAATCCGAGGCAGCTGCGTTCCAGATTCAGGGGGAGCGCCGTTCTGATCGCGGTTCTCAACCGGGCGAGCGAGATGCGGACGGAAAGCCGAGATGCTCACATTGCAACAAGGTTGGTCATTTTAAGGAAACATGTTACAAACTTATTGGTTTTCCTCCTCGTGATGACAGCAAGGGGGAGCGTCCACGTCGGCGCAATGATCGGGGTGTGAAATCCAATCCTCAGGCGGCTCAGGTAGAGGCAGGGGACAGTCCAATTCCTGGCCTTACAGCCGCCCAGTTTGCCCAGCTGAAGAGTTTTTTAGCTGCTGACCAGAAACTGCCCACTGCCTCGTTTGATCCTACTTCAAATATGGCGGGTACGTTATCACTTCCTAAATCTGCTTGGGTAATTGACAGTGGTTGCAATGAGCATATTGTTAATGATGTTTCGTTGTTGGATAATGAGTTGGATACATCTCCAACTCTGCAGGTTAAGATTCCTAATGGTAGTGGGGTTAAAGTTCACAGTATAGGCACTGCCAGTTTGTCTACTGGTTTACCTCTTCGTCGAGTACTGCATGTTCCAGATTTTCAGTGCAACCTATTATCTGTGAGCCGACTTACTACTGATCTTCCAGTGGCATTAATTTTCTTGAGTGATTTCTGTATCATTCAGGACTTACCCTCCAAGAAGCTGATTGGGATGGGTAAGCATGTGGATGGATTGTATTATCTCCGGCTGTTTGATCAGGGTCATCCTATGGCGCATTCTGTTCGACGGGCTGTGGATAATGCGGAGTTTTGGCATAGCCGTTTGGGTCATCCGTCTCCAGCGAAACTTGCTGTTTTGGAGAAGTTTATTTCATGTTCTTTAGCTCATCATAAAGAACCTTGTCGGTCTTGTCTTCGAGCAAAACAGACACGAGACTCTTTTGCACCCAGTACTATTAAGTCAGTGTCTTGTTTTGAGCTCATACACGTTGACATTTGGGGCAGTTATCAGACAGCCTCTATTTCCGGAGCTCATTATTTTTTGACTATCGTGGATGATTATAGTCGGGCAGTTTGGGTCTTCTTAATGCGTTATAAGTCTGATGTTGGTCGTTTTCTCTTATTTTTCTGCAACCTTGCTCGCACACAGTTTGGCAAGCAGGTTCGTCGCATTCAGGCAGATAATGGTCCCGAGTTCTCCACTAATCTGTTGACTTCCTTTTATGAGAAAGAAGGAATTATGCTGCAGACTTCGTGCACAGACACTCCTCAACAAAACGGTGTCGTGGAACGCAAGCATAGACATCTTCTTGATACTGCGCGTGCCCTGCGTTTTCATGCCAACCTGCCCATAAAGTTTTGGGGCGAGTGTGTGCTTACTGCAGCCTATCTTATCAACCGTATGCCCTTGGTCACCATTGGCAACAAATCTCCTTTTCAACTGCTTTTTGATCGAGATCCATCATATGAGCATTTGCGCAGCTTTGGCTGCTTGGTTTACTCCCGGGATACTCATCATAATTTGCATAAATTTGGTGAGCGTGGACGCGCCGGTATTTTCCTTGGTTATCCATCAAACCAACGTGGCTATCGTGTTTATGATCTGGAGAAACGTCATATATATACTTCTCGTGATGTACGATTCTTGGAATCAGTGTTTCCTTACCGGGATATGGCGAATATATCGCGTCTTACCCCTACCTTGGTTTCCATGCCTCAGTTTGCACCGCCATCACTTGATCATGACTTGGCTGATTTGGCCGAGTTTCTCCATCCTCCAAATGCGGATGATCCGCAGACCACAGCTGCCGAGCCCGCATCTCCTTCAGCTGGCTCGCCTCCTCCTACGTCACGCACTGATTCAGCCACGCCTGCCAACACGTCGCCCTCTAGTCCAGGTGATGCGTCGGGCACTTCGGCCGAAGAACCTCCTGTCGTGGCTATTCCTGTGGTGGAATCTCATCCTCCCCAACCTCGGAAGAGTGACCGAGTTCGTGTTCCCTCTACACGTTTAAAAGATTATGATGTGAATCTGCCCGGCAAGGCTCATTCGGCCACAGCTGTTTACCCTCTCGATGACTACATCTCCTATCATCGTTTGTCGCCGTCTCATCGTGCTTTTGCTGCTGCTGTATCGGTCGTTGATGAGCCACTTTATTTTCATCAGGCTGTTCGCCATCATCATTGGCGGGTGGCCATGCAGGCCGAGATTTCGGCGTTAGAGGCCAATGGTACGTGGTCTCTTGTTTTCTTACCTCCTGGCAAGCGGGCAATTGAGTGCAAATGGGTTTTCAAAATCAAGTTTAATCCAGATGGTTCAGTTGAGCGCTATAAAGCGCGTCTCGTTGCTAAGGGGTTTACTCAAGTTGAGGGTATCGACTATCACGACACCTTCGCCCCTGTGGCCAAACTGGTCACTGTTCGTTGTCTACTTGCAGTTGCAGTTACCCGTGGTTGGCATATCCATCAATTGGATGTTAATAATGCCTTTCTGCATGGTGAGCTTGATGAAGAGGTTTACATGAAAGTCCCTCCTGGTTTTTCGCAGCCTGGTGACACTCGAGTTTGTCGTTTGCACAAATCTATCTACGGTCTTCGCCAAGCTTCTCGAAATTGGTATGAAAAATTCACTCAGGCTTTATTGGAGTTTAAGTTTGTTCAGAGTCGTGCTGATCATGCTCTCTTCACATATCGTCAGGGTTCCAGTTTTGTGGTTGCTCTTATCTATGTTGACGATGTCATACTCACTGGCAATGACCTGTCCTTCATCACACGTGTTAAGGCATTTCTTCACGACCGTTTTACTATCAAGGACCTTGGACCTCTCAAGTACTTCCTTGGAATTGAGGTTGCCCGCTCGGCCCGTGGTCTTGTCCTCAATCAAAGGAAGTATGTTCTGGACATCCTTGCTGATACCGGTCTGACTGCAGCTAAGCCTTGCTCCACACCCATCGAACAACAGCATCATCTTGGTCGTGCTGCTTCTCCTCCTGCCCTTGATGCTGCTGCCTATCGACGGTTGGTGGGGCGTCTCTTATACCTCACCGTCACCAGACCGGACATTACCTATGCAGTTAATCTCTTGAGTCAGGCTATGCAGTCACCTACTCGAGCTCATGAGGATGCTGCAGTTCGTGTTGTTCGTTACCTGAAGGGAGCACCGGGTCGCGGTTTGTTTTTCCCTACCTCTAGCTCTCTTTCTCTGACAGCATTTTGTGATGCAGATTGGGCTGGTTGCCCTCTCACTCGACGTTCGACCACAGGTTACTTCATTATGTTGGGTTCGTCACCGGTTTCCTGGCGTACCAAGAAGCAGACAGTTGTTGCTCGTTCGTCTGCTGAAGCTGAATACCGTGCGATGGCAAACACGGTTAGTGAAGTCCTCTGGCTCCGTTGGTTACTGCGTGACTTGGGGATTTCTACTCCGCGTCCCACTCCCTTGTACTGTGATAATCAGGCTGCTCTCCATATCGCGGCCAATCCTGTTTTCCATGAGCGTACTAAACACGTTGAGATGGATTGCCACTTTGTCCGCGAGCGTGTTCAGTCTCGCGAGATTGCTCCGGCAAAGATCCCTACTGCGGAGCAGCCCGCTGACATCTTCACCAAAGGCTTGAGCGTTGATCAATTTCATCACCTCTTTGGCAAGCTCGGTCTTCTCGATATCCATTCCTTCGCTTGAGGGGGAGTGTTGAGGCTCTTTTGTACATATTTATTTCCTGAGGACTGCTTATGTTATTTTCCTAGGTTCTTACCTCTAGCTTTACGTTGCTTGGTGACCAAGCTTGCTGGACTATTTATTCTTGTTCCCTGTATGCGCCGCAGACCAAGAACTGAGAACAGAAGAAATAATTTACATCTCTGAGAGCGCAGAGCTCTCCGTGGACTAGTCCCGTTCGGTTATGAACGGGGAAACCACGTAAATCCTCGTGTTCTTTTCGTTTCCGCAATCATCGTATTTTACATGCTCTTTACATTATACATATGCACTTATGGAGGAATAATTAGACATTAGTGGTTGCTGATTGGGCAAAAGAGTTAATTAGGATTAAACTTTGGACAGAAAGTTGAATTGGAAAGCTTGCAGAGATGGTTTGGTATGAAAGGAATGACTACGAGTACAAAGAAAAGGACTGAGAAAAGTGGAGTCCTTAATTTGGAGGAAAAGAATCAAAGGGGAAGTGTGGTATCTGTGTAAGGGATGAAGCTTTACGTATCATAAGCCCTGGGATTTTTGCACTTTACAAGTCACCTTGAAGTCTCAGAAAGGCTATTATTGTAGTCCCTTTTTTCTTACGTAATGTGAAAGAAGAGTGGAGCATAGTATTTTACCAAAAAAAAGAGTGGAGCATAGTGGTCAAAGTTCAGATAGCCAATTTCGTCAGCTTCCATGAACGAGGATAAGAAGGAAAAAGGACGAAGAAAGAATGGTGGTAGAAGTAGCAGTGGATGCTGAATCAGAGCGAATCGCAAACCTTAACTATTTGTAAACCCGAAGACAATCACATCGAGTTGGAGATCGAAGCTAGTCGAACAAGTTCTGATTTGTCGAAATACATCTAACATATTAATGCGTCATCTTATTATTTAGCATTTTGGAGTTTAGAGATCGAAATAGGATGTAGAAAGAATTATGGTTATAAATTTATAATATAATAACTCAAAATTCGGTTAATTAAAGGTGAAGATAATTATTTTTTCTTCCAAGGATATGTGTTACTCATATACTTACTTAGAGCAAGATAGAAGACATTTTTATAGAGATAACGAGTGGCGTATTCTTGGAGTATATCATACTCCAAATAATCACTGTCGTTAGATTAACTTTCTTAACTTTAGCAAATCAAAATTGTGGATTATCTTTTTTATTTATTAAATTGATAGATATGTGTTTGTCTTGTAGATAGCCATTGCGGCTGCGATACTTGGTGCAATTATTTGATAGATTGTCGGTAGTCATTTATCTTGTGTTTTCCAATTAACAGAGCGAATGTGATTAACTGGTATTTGACACTAATACGTGAATCTTAGTAAACCATAAAAACATGAGATGATTTAAGAACATAATATAACAATTTTCTAAAAATTTCGAACTCGTAGTTTGATTCTATTTTATGAGGTTTATCTAATTAGTGAATTACAAAAGATAAATTTGTAGTTCTATAATAAATCTAGGATATTGAGCGATTTGCCGATTTTGTTTTTAGTTTTTACAAAGCTTGATAGACTGTACGTCTATATTAACAGTATAGGACATGCACGACATTTGACTGTTCCGAATAAACCCGTATAATCTTTTAAAACATGCATACTTTTTTTTTAAGTCTCATCATTCATAAAAAAAAATTATATTATGCAATAGGATACACTGATTTACAAGTCATAGAAATAATAATCAAATTACACTGCCTGCC
This sequence comes from Linum tenue, assembly GCA_946122785.1. Lineage (NCBI taxonomy): Eukaryota > Viridiplantae > Streptophyta > Magnoliopsida > Malpighiales > Linaceae > Linum > Linum tenue. Next base: position 89,778,329 of record CAMGYJ010000008.1, read on the forward strand.
CGAGAAGAAAATGAAACATTAGTAGCTCAATTGCACAAATTACAATCCAAAAAACCCAAAGGAAAATAATTAACGCGCGAAATTCCAATAAAATCAAACGAAATCAATTAAGTGAAATAGACCGGACACCTCTTCGACCTAAAAATCGGCAAGATCGACCCGTCCGGCCCCACATCCACATCACAGTTGGCATGCATCCGATGCGTCTCGCTCCGCCACGTGGACACCTTGAACATGATCGTCGCCGTGATATCCAACCGAAACGGCACCTTGCCCAGCGACCGGTCCCCTTGAAACTCGGCCCACCGCTGGCTGCTGACCGTCAGGGTCGCCCCGGTCAGAACCTCGTCCAAAACCTTCGTGGTCTTCGGCCCCTGGTCGAACGGTTCGGTCAGCCGGGCGGACCCGATCTGCTGGTCCTTGTAGAACACCGCGCCTTGCATGGCCCCGTAGTGGAACACCATGTGCTGGTTCGAGTTCCGGACCGTGACCTTGAACCGGACCTGGGCGTTCTGGAACCCGCCCGGCTGGTCGAGCCCGGGGACCGAGAAGGTCTCGATGAAGAACCGGGGGCGGTGGGGCCGGAGGCTGAGCCAGAGGACGAAGGCGACGATCCCGGCGACGAGGAGGATGGTGAGGAAGATGGAGCAGATGACTTTTGAGACGCGGGTCGTGAGGCTCTCGCGGACGCGGTGGGCGATGTAGCGGGCCGTGTGGTGGCGCTCGATCGGCGGCGGCTTGTTGGGCTCGCGGTGGACCGGCAGCCGGCCGTTGTTGTTGTTGTTGTGGTTGTACATTTTTTTTTGCCTTCCTTGTGGTCTTCCTTCCTTCTGAATTCTGATGATTGTTGTGTTGAGGATGAATAGGGGATAGTTGTTTTATATGAATGTGGTGTGGAGTATTAAAATGTGGCATGGCATCTAAGGAAAGAATATGTATGGTATAGCAAAGTAAAGGGGTGGCAGTTCGGTTATTTCGATTATAATCGGTAACCGATCGGTCGGTTATTGGTTAACCGAAATAATCACTTCCTTTATCGAAAACCGACTGAAATAGGCTTTGGTTTCTCGGTTACCGATTAATCGTACCACTTTTAAGACCAAAAATCTTTTCGTCCAGCCTCTAATAACCGACCGAAATTCGGTTATTTTGATTACCGGTTAGTGGATAATCAGTCGATTGTTGGTTTAACCGGTCGGCCGATTAACCGGTAACCGAATGGCCACCTCTTTGTGTCTTAGGTTGGAGAAGTTTCCCCATTGAAACTTGGCAGTCATCATGGTTTAAGAAAAGTGGTAGCTGTAGACTCTGGTATGAGTAGAAAGCAGATTGCTTTTGGTTGTAAGAGCTAAGAAGCCACAGCATGGATGGCAGCATATTACGTTGCTCATGTTGGGAGAAAGTCTCTTTATGCAAGAAGAGGAGTAAGGTATCAAGCTAGGTATAGCTGGTTTCCTGGATTTGGGCATTCTCTTCTTTTATCCAAAACTTGTGGGGAAAAAAAAGTATAGAAATATGTATAAGTCTCTTATGACGGAGAATCATTTTGACTGGTATAGTATAGTGATGTATTCGTCAAGCAAATTACAGGGTTGTCGATCGATTTTCAACTCGAATGAGACTGATGGTATCATCACAAAAGAGATCAGGTCAAAATGATTGTTTATTTCAGACTTTAGGCCTAAAATCTTCGAGAACGAAATCAAGAGCTACAACCAATCGACCACAACCTGTTTGCAAACTAGCCCAATGCAATAAACAAGAAGAGAGCACAATGAAATGCAAGATCGTCCAACATGGACCACGTCATCAATTCGATCCTTCCTAATTCATATATTTGTTGGAAGGAATTTTTATTGTAAATTTCTTTTTTGTAATTGGAAATGTTTGATGGCATGTTGTACATGTTATTATATTCATTGTTTATGTATAGTCGAAGAGGTGAGGAGTCTAACTGTTTATGATCTTGTTGATGAAGAACATAAGGGACGAGATCTTTTTTTTTTTAGTGTGAAGAGACTTATGCAGAGGTAGGTTGATCTCGTGATCTAACACTAACGCCCAAGTTATTACGGTATAAAGGATGATGCAAGTAAGCAAGTTACATAATTTCTTTTTGTATTAATTATCTATATTCCAACGCCTATGAATTAAATCGAGCCTGCATCATATATACCCTCTTAGTAACAAATTACTTCGGTCTTCCTCTACTAATGTCAAAGCACATGTCACCTGCATGGTTACGACTTAACCGATCGATCTATTTGGTAATATTATGCAGCTGCATGTTACTTGCTTTAATGAGCATTTTTTTCATGGTCACTAAGACAATTCAGTTTAACCAAAATTATCACTAGACTTTAGAATGTTTTTTTTTGTTACTTACGATTTTTTTTCCTAAAAAAATTATCACCCGCGAATTTATCTGATTTCCTGTTAAATGTGTCGTAATTAGCAAGTCATCAAGACAATTGAATGCTCCGTTTCCTTTTATCTATTTCCGTCAATGAAAACGATACTTATATTATTATCTTACTGGTTATTATTTAACTTTATTAAAAACATGTCATCGTACAATCGAGTATGCATGCCTTTTCAATGACATGCATCTATACGTGCCCGTCCTACATCGACTTCATTCAAGTTTTCACTCTCGATCTAGCTCACGAAACGCCGGCATAACATCTTGGTTTTCTCCGACCACATTACACAAAATCGCACCACATCAACATATAAATCAAACAAAGAAAATGATACAGAACGACCACTTCGTTAGCAACCATTCCAACTAGTGGGTAAAAAGATGATATTAGCGACGAGTTTTGAGAAGTGGTGTTGACGAAACGCGACCGTTTTGAGTAGGTTTGACAGTTGTTGACTGGCTGTCTTGTTCTATACTACCATGCGATTTCGACCTCCCACTCCTTATCCCAATAACCACAATTCTACAAACTAAAAAAAAAAGAAGAAGATATTTTCCCTTCCCATTCCCCACCCGGCCCCCGCCGGCCCTTCTTCCGCCACCCGCCGCATTCCTTCCTTTCTCCCCCCCGCCGCCATGGATCCCTTCGCCGCCGTTACCATCTCCCTCTAATTTCGCCCTCCGTCGGCGGGTGGGGTTCCTTTCTCATGGTCAGAGAACGCACAGTCTCATCTACCCATCTCTCCACACACCAACATCATCGTAAGCCCTCCTTACTGCCGTTCCACACTCTATAACAACTCACTCTAGGCGACGATTCCCCTGCTCCGGCGACGGACGAATCTTGAGGCGGAAAGCCGCTGCGATTCGGGGGGCGTCCATCAAATTCGGTATTGCGTGATCGGCGACCAGCCGCTTTACTTCTTGCGCTTGAATTTTCCCATCTGTAGGCTATAACAATAAGGGATCTCTTTCTCAATTTGTTGAAAACGCGAAATCGGGGTGTCGGGAGTTTTATGCGGGAATCACTGGCATAGCTCTTGACTTGAATCTTCATTTCTGCAGGGTAGAACTGTACTGATCTCTATCTCAATTCGTCGAAATCTCGAAATCTCGAAATCGGAGGTTCATTCGGGGAATCTCCGCCTCTGGTAAGATCCTGATCAATCCTAGATCTTGCGGTTTGCTTGCTACTGTTCTTTGCATGGTCTTATGGCTGAAGATTCGGTTGGTAACTCATAATATCCAATTAATTTACTTTGAGCTTTTTTATTGGGTGCTGTTGGTTGACTGGGTGGAGAATCTTCAAGCTATATTTGTTTAATCAGTGGGAAATGCCTTTTTTAATCTATTTTTTAATCGCTATAGTATGCTCTTATAGTCTGATTCTTTTTTACTTGCCAAACGAGACATTTAGTCGCAATAACTCGCGTTAACATGTTGTGCGCGAAATGTTTCGTCTCAATGCCTCATTTAAACGATCCATAAGTAGAAATTAGGTTTGACATTTAACGACGGTTTTGTCACGATTACTAGTGTTAACATGATATGGACGAAATGCTTCGTTCAAAATGCCTCATCTAAATGATCCATAAGTATAAAATTTGTTTTAGGTTCAACATTTAACAACCATTTTGTCGCAATGACCCGTGTTGACATGATATGAACGAAATGCTTCGTCAAATTGTCTCGTCTTAACGATTCGTAAGTAAAAAAAAAAATATATGTCAGGTTCAATATGCAGCAGGCTTAAATTTTAGATTCCAGTGCTGCAGTGCTTGTATATATATCTTTCTATCACGCAGAGCTATGATATAGTAGTGTTACCATTCAAAGGCTCAAGTTTTTTACTTCTTTTCACAGGTGATAGTGCCTTTGTGATCTATGGTTTTCATTGGCATAGCTAGTACCTACTGCTTCTTCTTCCATCTTGGCCATTGAAGAAACTGAAGAACATTGGAGCTGAACAGAAGCAGATGCAATCAACTTGCTTTTAGCTGGGATGAAGAGCATTAAGGTGTGTTTGTAGATAGCTGTACATAGTCACAATATACCACGAACTAGCTAGCTTGTAGATAAATGTTAATAGAGCATTCAGGTGTGTTGTTTCCCCAGTAAGTGGGTTTTGATCAGACTACCACTGGCTGTTGGTAAAATTAGGCTACTGCATATAAATTTTCTTTTACAAGAATTTAATAGAGTTGTTCTGGATTCTTAGAACAAACAGGAAGTTCGGTCAAACCAAGTATCACTGGACTCTCAGAGTGATCAGCCAAACAATAACAATCCAGAGGGGCCAGCGGCGGATTCTGGTTCTCTGTCTGCCACCAGTAATGATAACAAAAAGGTTTCTCGCCAGGACATTGAACTTGTAAGTGAATCTGTTCCTTGTTTATCTTTTGGTTGTGTTTCATTTGTGCTCTTCATTATAAGAACTGTGTCCCTTAGCTAGCTAGTTAGCTTCATGTTCTTTTGAAGTTTACCAAAAAGACTTGCATCGTACAGTTCCTTGGTTTTCTTTTCTTTGAATGGAACTTTTTCCCAGGCTCCTGTTCCAGGAACCGTTACCAATATGCTTTAATGGCTTCTGTAGGTTCAAAACTTAATAGAAAGGTGTCTACAGCTTTACATGAATAAGGATGAGGTGGTCAAAACCCTCTTGACTCGTGCAAGGATAGATCCTGGATTTACAACGTTAGGTGGGTTTCTCCGATTGACCTGATCGTGCTAGATTTTGGTTCCTGTACCTTTATGCCGTATACCATATATGAGATGGGATTTCTTTTTGTGGATGAAGGATACTATATTTTTCTTCCATCGCAACACTATTGAACAGATTATTCAGTGTATTATTCTAATATTCTCTTCTCATTATTCTTCTTTCATTCAGTATGGCAAAAGTTGGAAGAGGAGAATGCCGATTTCTTCAGGGCTTACTACATACGGCTGAAGTTAAAGAAACAGATCCTTCTATTTAATCATTTGCTTGAGAATCAATACCATCTTATGAAATATCCAGTACCCCCAAAAGTTCCTTTGGCTCCTATGCAAAATGGGATCCACACAATGCCTGGTGAGTTCTTAAGTGACTTTTTTCCTGTTGGAACTGTTTGTTTATCGAATGATGAGAAAGCAAGTAGAAAAGCTGTATTTGAATTTAAAATTGGTGTTATCTAACAGTGCAGTCAATCAAAATTTTGTTTTTGTTTTACGCACCATTCCTTTCGTAATATTTCATCATCTATCTTATAGCAAGATAAAGGTCCTGTTATGCTGCTTGCTTCAGCCTTTTGTTCTAAGAACTTACTTCTACAATTTCACTGTTGGTTATCAGTGCAATTGGTTGTCAGATGAAACCGGTTTCTGCTTATCTGTTTAATAAATTCTCTGTAGTACCTGATCGGTTTATATTAAAAGATCTGATTGTCGTATAACTTTGTTACGATATAATCAGCACCGCTTGTTCGTACTGCAGTTAACAACTTACCTATGGGGTACCCTGTTCTTCAACAACCGCCAATGGCAGCTCCTGGGCAACCTCATATGGACTCCATGGGCTGTGGAATATCAAGCTGTCATGTTGTCAATGGAGTCCCAGCACCATCAAACTTCCATCCCATGCGAATGAACTCTGGAAATGAGTGAGAACTCTCTCATCCCATTCCTAGAAAGAAAAAAAGAGAGTTAGATGTTCTTGTTTCTATCAACTGGGTATTCAGTTTCCATCTCCCACAAAAGGATAGAACATTTTAAAAAATGCCTGCCCTGCAACGGTTGAGTCTCTTGTAATTAGTCTTCGTTTTTTGCAGCAACATGGTGATTGAAACGAGTGCAGCACCTGATGCAGTAGTTGGTGGTGCTGCTGTTACTGCAGCAAACAGCAGCATGCCAGAAATGGCGGCTGTAAGTCCTACATCAGTGGCGTCGAGCGGCCATTTCCCTTTTACAGCGTCGGATATACCAGGGATGGGAGTAGACACATCTGCACTCGACACAGCATTTACATCTGACGTGGCTAGCTCTGTAGGATTGCAGCTGGGGCCCGACGGAGGTGCTGGAGGGTCCAGGTCACTTGATCAGATTCAGTGGAACTTTAGTCTCTCAGATCTGACCGCTGATTTATCCAACTTGGGAGGTAAAGCTCGCTTAACATTATGATGAATGAATCTTCTGCTGAAACAATCAGATGATGGTAACTAAGAAGATTGCTTTTTTGGTTTTTTTTTTGTGGTTTTGATGATACAGATTTAGGCGCTCTAGGAAATTATCCTGGCTCACCATTTCTGCCTTCCGATTCTGAAATCTTGCTTGATTCTCCAGAGCATGACGGCATAGGTAACTGAGAAATACATCCCAACCTTGTCTTTCTCATCTAGTGACTTCATCCTAGTCTTGACAACTACATAATAGTGATCAGGGCGCGTTATGAACTTATGGTACACACTCGATTTCGGCTGCATTGTTTCGTAATCGTTACTTGGATCGTCCGATTTGTCTGAAAACGAATCAAATCTTCAATAATACAAACAATGATTAGTCGATGATGAAGAATTAATTCTCACTTTGTTGTGACAGTGGAGGAATTTTTCGTGGATGCTGTGCCGGGGCAGCATGGCAACCAATCAGATGAGGAGAACCCGTGAGCAAGAAGAAGAGATAGGAAGGTGAAACTAGGAGGAGGGGACAGCCAAAGAGAAGTGGAGTGGTAGATGAATAAAATTTGGCGCATTGTTATTACTGAGCTTCATTAGCAGTTGTCAAATTATCCAACTTTCCAAACTTGGCATTTTAGGAAAAGACAATGTTGCATCAGAAGACAGAGTAGACAAGGTTGGCTTGAACTTTCGAAAAAAGATTAAAATGTGCCAATTTTTAGAGCACTGATCGAAATTTGGCTCGACTTTTGGATTGATCGTTAATGTTATCGTATTCGTCAACCCTTTTTTTCCGTGACTCCCTTTCATTCATCTTCCTCCAATAGCAACCCTAGCTATTGCCGCTGCAGCAGAATTGCTTTTGGAGTTAAGAGGCCGACGTGGTAGCATATTATGTTGCTCCTAATGTGAGCAAGCCCCAATGCTTGAAGTCTTGAACAAGAGTAAGGTATCCAGCTTGTTTCCTGTAAGTTGAGTATTCTCTTCTTTTTGGTTACTTGTAGCAAAATATGTATTATACAATTCATGATATCGTTCATTATTGTTCGTCTCTATTTCATTACTATTATCGATGATTACATTACAGACATGATTGTTCTTTTTGAAATCTCAATACGATATCAAAATCATAAATACGAACAAAACGTTAATAACTCTCATTCTTAAATTCAACACGAGATAAAACAAAACCAATCAAACAAATCACATCCTTTTCACAAACCTTCAACTCCACAACGCCAAAACAACAACAACAACAAAAAGACACACAAGTCCCCAAACAGTAAAACTACGAAGGACACTCCTGTCCCACGTAGCCCGCCAACAGAGCACCATCTCCACCAACAGGAACCTGACACTTGGCACGAACCCCGTGCCGCCTCAGGTCCCACATCGTCCTCTCATACCTCAAGCTAGTCCTCAGCTCCAACTGAAACTCAACCTTCCCACTCCCGCGATCGCCAACGATCTCCTTCCACGTGTCCCCACTCCCCGCTGCCGCCGCGATCGCCCCTCCAGTCAGCACGTGGCTAATATACAACGTGGTCTTGGGCTCCTGATCGAACGAGTTAAACGACGGCGTAATCCCAATGGGCCGTCCGTTGTGATAAATCGCCGTCGTCAGGGTGTCATAGGAGATTCCCACGCGTCGGTTCGAGTTTCGAACCGACACGTTATAGACGAACCGGGCCGATTCGAGCCCGTGGTCGGCCAGACCGAGGACCGAGAAATTGTGGACGTGGAACTTGGGCTCGTGCGGGCGCAGGCTGAGCCAGCAGATTAGGAGGATGAGGGATATGAAGAAGATGACGGTGAAGACGATGGAGAAGTAGAGCTTGGTGGGTCGGGTGGCTGTTTCTTTGGACATGTTTTTTTTTTTTTTTTTTTTGGTGGAGGAGAGAGTGATGAGAAATGGGATTTGGGTGATGAACAGGGTTACTGCAGAGAGAGGGTTTTATATGTGAAGTAGGGATGATTCTGTAAGGAATACTTGAAAGAATTGGGGGAATGGGGAGAATTTTTGGATTGCTTCTTTGGGGTTTGTTGGAGGACAAAGCAAAGAATAAGGGTGAAATTACATGAATGCTCATTGAATTACTCTTGAACTATACTTGTGATTGAAGTTTGGAATCATTGGCATTATAGTAATTTCTTCTTAGTCATTAATGTAAGTAACCAAAAATTAACATTGATCTTCAAAATTAAACAAAATGCTAACTTGGATTTTGTACTTTATAACGAATATTTAGTTCTACTTCCACCGAACTTTCAGTTGAAAGTATCTAATCAAACATGCAGATGATTAATGTTCGATTTTCTGTCATTTTTACGGACATGGAAGTATAAACACGTTTTTTTACTAGTCATTTACCATTAGTGTAAATAAGCATGGCAATGGAGCAGGATGGGCGGAACCTCAATAACTCACATTATATTTGTCTTTGTGCTGAGAGCAATGTGGCTTAATTAACTCTCATGTGGCTTGGGTCAAATTAGGTCGATTTATTTTGTCGTATCCGATACTATCGTGATTTTAACTTATATTCTCGAAAGGCCCTTTCATTGTTTCATGCGCTTATTGGGGATTTTGATTTTTGCACTTAGCTCTTATCGGAGTCGTAAACGTTGTGATTTTTTGAGTCTTTGTAATGCAATTTATCTTTTCGTAAAAAATAAAAATGTTTTAACTTCTATTAAATCATATTTCTATGAGAAAACAAGACGATAATACTTCCTGGACAATAACTCGTGTAGTAGTTGAGTCTAATTAATCAAAACTTTGAGATATATACCTAATTATATTTTTAATGTGATCATTAGAATATGATTTAACAGAAGTCAAGATCACGACAGTATCGAATAGAACGAGGACGAGTAGATCGGAAGTAGATACAAACTTACAATGCATATTTGTCCACACCCTCAACATTGAACAAGTAGTGAATGAAAATTGAATTGAGACACTAGTTAGAGGGAACATCGTTTGTCTCTATAATCGGGCAACAGAAGCCCATCCGGCCCAACAGGAGCATTACACTTGGGACGCAAACGGTGTCGCTTCAGGTCCAATATCGCCTTCTCATACCGAATCGTGGACCTCAGCTCCAACCGGAAGTCAACCATTCCTTGCGCCCGGTCGCTGACTATCTCCATCCACGGCTGGCCGTAGTTCCCGGCCATTACCCCGCCGGTCAGCACGTGGTGCACGTACGACGTGTTCTCCGGCGGCTGATCGAACGAATAAAGCGACGGCGTGGACCCAATCCGCTCCCCGCCGTAGTACACCGACGCCGATAACGACTCGTAGGAGATTCTCAGCCTCCGGTTCGGGTTCCTGACCGAGACGTTGAACACGATTCGGGTGGATTCGAACCCGTCGGCCTGGCCCAGGCCCACGATTGTGAAGTGGTGGATGTGGAATTCGGGCCGGCTGGGGCGCAGGCTGAGCCAGCAGATCAGGGCGATGAGGCCCATGAAGAGTAGAACGGTAAAGCATATAGCGAAATGTAGCTTAGTTGGTCGGACCGGCGGTTCTTTCAGCATCTCTAAGTATTGTGTGAACAAAATTTTGCACGTCTTGAGATGGACTACTAACAGCTAATCGAATAAATATAAATAATGCAAAGGATTTGAATGGGAGTTTAAGTAAAAGAGAGTACAAAACAATAGAGATTGGAGTTGAAGAATTGAGATTGGATGATGAATTAAACAGAGTTAGCTAGATGGGTTATAGGCGTAGCCGCGTAGGTGTATATATAGGAAGTGGTGATGATTTTTTAATGGGTCAATTACATGAACAATCCTTGGATTTAAAATGGTGACTAAACTCTAATTTATAGATGAACTCATTATTGAGGTTTGAAGTAACTAATACAATCGTATTTTCATCAAGTTTTACGGTTGGACTAGCGTATAGATTCATCGAAAATTAATATATAAAACAAATCAACGCGCATAGTTTATAGTAGGGTGTAGAAGGAACTATTACAGTTTAATTTATTAAAGTGGGTATGAATCTGACTAAATTGTATATTTTTATCATTATTTAGACGAGATATTAACGCGTGGTATTTCAACTATATGGATGAAAAGCTTGAAGGAGACGAAAAAGGTAACTATTACTAATTTACTATTATACTTGTTACAAACTTCTGTATTGACAAAGTTCGTTGAAATTAAACTTCAAGGGACCGATTTGTCCATGACCAAGAAATTTAATGGCCTATATGAGTGATTGGCCCTTTGTTAATGGCTAAAAAATGGAGGTAGAATTTTGAAGATACAACGCAAAGAATAAAGGGAAGTTTTTTTTTTTTTAAGTTAGTGAGAGTGGAGCCGATGAGTAGTATTATACTATTGTTGAGAGATTATATATATGGAAGATGCCAGAAATGGAAGAGTAAAGAGACTCTTTGAATACTAAATTGCTATAAAATACAACACTCAAAGAGGAAGGCGCCAGATTGAATATAAGCCTTGGCACTGGATGCTGTTCAGAAAGAAAGCAATCGCCGAAACCAGGCCAGCAAATGATATTGTGTCGGTCCTTGACATTAGGGTGGCTATAAGGTTCGGTCCGGTTAAATTGAATCAAATTGATCCGATTCCAGTCCGGGTTTTTCGAGAATATAAGGATCAAAGATTGGATTGGATACAGTCCGGTCTTGATCCGGTCCGGTCTCAATTTGATCTTGATTTTAGATGTTGAGGGTCTCTTATCCGGTCTTTATTCGGTTTTTTACCTCAAATCTAAGTCCGAATATGAGATTGGATTGTTTGCTATCCGGTCCCAGTCCAATCCCGGTCCGAGTTATATGGTCCGATTTCGGGTAAAACCAAACAGTCTGGACTAAATAGCCAGCCCTACTTGACATAAATTTTTAATTTATTCACCTCCAAATTGAGATGTAATGTAGTTAGTAAATATTTTCTTTCATAAATGTAGGTTTTAGTTTGCACGATCATGGAAAAGAATGATACATAATTTCGTTTCTGTGTGATATTAATTAGAGTTATGACCAAAATGTTTTGTCATTCAAATTTTATATAGTAGTCCCCAATATTAAATGTAGCCACAACTTACTTTGAAGTACAAGCTCCAAACTCGGTGCACAGATTTCTCGCAATTTGCACATTCGTATAGAAAAATGATATGTACTGTCCCGACTCTGTTAAAAATACGAGTTATTAGAATGAATTGGTTATAACAATTATGGAGTGAAAAAGTCTTACAATCTCTACAATCTATGGAGTTTATAAGTACAACATCTGCTTCCCGGCCGCCGACTTATGATAATTAATTGGTGAGAGTGTATTCGTTAAGCCATCGATAAGAATAAGATGGCTAAATGCAACCCATGCATCTTTTGTCACACATTTGAATAATACTATTTATGAAGTTTGGTTTCGTCTTACTTCGGACCATTGAATTTTGTTATTTTTATCAAACAAATTATAACCTGGCCTAGCAATCCATCGCCATCTCCATATTCCATTACCTACCCTCTTTTTGTATGGCCTCAATCGCTTTCTCCATGACGGTACTCTAATTGGTTGTTAAATGATTTGAGTTATATTGAAGTAACAAATTAGTTGTTGATGAATTATATGCTTTTGATGAAGAATGAAGATGAATGAAACAGTATAATGAAACGTAGCAATGAGTTATGCTCGAGTTCAGTAATGAAAAGGATTTATTACTAATAACAATATGATGTAGAAATAATAATTAAGTAAACCCAAAAATAAAAATTAATGCTCTCTTTATTAATTATTATAATAGTTATCTTATCTTCTTCCTCCTCGAAACACAAAGAGCATCGTTACACCGAAAAGAAAAAACAAAAATATCTTATATCTTTTGCCGATATTATCAACACCAATAAAATCGACATAAATTAAATAAGAACCTCAACTCTTTCACGACCAACTTGAATCAACAATTACCTTTCGCAAACCCCCATTTAGCGACGGCCATTCTCAGTCGTCTTTCGAACCGTATAATTAGCGACGATATGCCTTCGTTATTACAACCCACCTTTTTTTAAAATACATATATAATATTCAACTTAGAAATTACGAAAGTTAATCCACTTAATTAATCTGGTAACATACTTTCCTGATTTCCCCCGCTTGCCCAGTCAGCACGCCGATCCTCCCCATCCTAACCATCGATTCCCCAAAATCCTTCAAGAAAGTAGATCCAGCGGTCAGGGACTTCTCCACGTAAGCCTTGGTCTCCACGTCGTCTAGCATGGCCGCGTCGGACTGGAACAGAGCCCTCCTTTTAGCGACGAGCTTAAAATACCCGTCGTCAAAAGTCTTAAAACTTCCCGGGTCCATTTCCACCACCGTGGTCTGATCGGCCGGCGACCGGCACTTGCCCCGGAGCTTGGGGATGTACTCCGAGTCCAGAGTCGGGTCCACGTCGCCTCTCCCCGTGAAGTTGTAGATCCTGTTAGTGAAGGAAGAGCAGTGGGAGATTCCGATGGTGTGGCTGCCTTGTAGCACCACCAGGTCCTTGACGGAGAGGCCGCGGGCTCGGAAGCCGGCGATCAGGGTCGAGATGTTGGCCGACGGCGGGATCAGGCCGAAGGCCTCGCTCATGGTCGACACCGTCCCGTCCCTTCGCCCCGTCTCGACTTCCCAGCTCATCCCTTTCGTCTGTCGTAAAAATTAGAATTCGATGGTAATTGTTGTATTTTATTACTGAACCACGTAGGGTTTATACGTATAGAGTACTATAACCGACTCTGATAAAAAAAATATAGTTGTCGAATTATAATACTAACTAAAAATTACCCAACTTTTACGACTCTGATAAGAAACATAGCTCTGTCAAAAATCATTACAATACTCGTAGTATAACAAAACTTACCGCAACTGTAACGTCTCTGGCCACTATGGCTAAGGTATCGGCGCAGGAAACAACTCCAGGGCATTCCTTCTCTAGGGCTGTCTTGACTCTGTCGATGACTCCATACCCTCTTAGGGTGAAATTAGGAGGTGAATCCTTTTCAGCGGTGTTGTTCTTTGTGGAGTTTATTAAAATGGAACCGTCACAACCCTGTCACATGATGCACAAGATCAACTAAGGACTCCAATAAATAGCAAACCACGTTGATTACATGCATGCAAATACCACTAAAAGAAACTTACATCCATATACAACGGTAATCGATATAGAATATTAAAATTTATTCGTTGTGTCAATCGACGATTACGACTAATCTCTCTGGTTATCATGAAGTTGCAAAAAATGTCAAACGACTTCATATGCTTTACCCTGATCCAGCAATCATGGAAGTGCATCCTGAGGAGAGGGCCACTGAGGCTGGGAGCCACATACATGACTTGATCCATCACTTCCTTCACGATTGCCTCAGCATTTGGGCAAGTCTCTGCGTAGTAGCCAACTTTGAGTTGGGCGTTTGTGGCCGTGAAGAATGCAAGGAGAAGCAAACCCAAAAACAGCTTTGACATTGAGGCAGCCATGTGAAACAAGAAGAAGAAAACAAAAGGTTTGCACTTTTGTGAAAGAATTTTTGTGGGTATATGGGGTTGATTGATTCAAGAAATGAATTTATATAGCTAGGGAGCTTGCAATGAAAGCGCTGACCAAACATTGCATTGATCATGATGTTATTAGAGCCTTCTAATCCCAGATTGGGGGATTGGATTTGTTAGTTATTATTTGCGTCTTGTTGATATTTGACTTCTTTGTTTATATTAATATATTTTTTTTAATTAAGGGTGATATAGTTTTTTTTATTTTTTATTAGGTACTACTGAAGGGATTTGAACCTGGTACCTCCAGGTTCATGGCTAGTGGTATTATCACTAGACTAATACTTATTCGTTTTATATTAATATTAATCACGGCCGGATGATGCATGTGGGAAGAAGGGGGAAAATGATAAAGATTAATTAGTCTTAATTTGGTTGAAAAGAGAGGTGGTCGATCGATCGAGCTATTTCATGACTCCTACACCCTTGAAGAATCATGATCCAGCTAGCTAGAGAGGGAGAGAGAGAGAGAGCTAGTGTGAGGTTCATGCCTTCAAGTCTCAATCCAACAAGTCTTCGTGATATATAGTTGTTAGAAACCACATTCCCAACAATAGTTCGTTGCGAAGTAAAATTTGTAGGAATTGGATAGTTTTATTAGTACGATATTGTTCGCATCAGGTCGAATCCGTATGATGAATTTATTTCTGGGTATTCTCTCCAGAAGATCCCGCGTACTAATTAAAATAGGGTGGACACTAACATACAAGAGTTATTTTCCCCTGTGATGTACCCTAACCATTTGTTGGACTTCGATTTCTATCTACGACTAATATCGATTTTCAGAAAGATGGGAATGAACAGAATCTATAAGTTAGGGATAGATTTAAATTCAATGAAGTGGTTACACGGTTATACATCATATATTAGATAATCGTCAGCTTATATATAGTTGTATATTAACCAAATCATTCTCTTGCTGATGATGGTGCAATGGCGAACAGAATCTGAAGACTATGAGAATAATTAAAAGCTTGCTCAATGCCCCTATACTATACAGCCTGGCTAGAAGCACCTGACACGCTATAAAGCTAGCTACATCATGATATGTAATCGCTTCATTATTTAGATGGTTGATGGATTTATTAATATTAATATCTTCAAATTAGAGTTATGATAATCGGTTGATTTAGAGATACTCAACTAAATATCACATTTCCTCTATAAAAAACAAAGATACGATTAATATGAAAGGTACAAAGTTTTGTGGGAGATTCCTTCTTGATTATTCGACACATGTTGTCAATAATAGCGAAGCGTCGTATCCTATGATGAGACTATTTTAAAGTGGATTAAGATATACTTATTTATAAATAATTTTCATTTGTTTCGTGTTATTTTACTTCTCAAAACATTTTTAGAATCACCCATTAGTGACAAAACATACTCTTTTCTCGATAATTTATTTGTCTACAAACTTACTACTATATCTCGGGTTTTTTCCGGCTCTATCAACGAAGAGGAAGAATTACGGGCCAAAGCCCATAACAGGCTGAATTACACGGATCGGACTGCTTACCCCTATATGGGCTACAAGATTGGAGCTAAAAAATAAATTATCTATCTTGCTTAGACCTACAGGCTACAAGCCTACAACACCTTAATTAATCTGATACGTCTATACCAAATTAATTAGTGCAGCAAATATTAATAGATATTTTAAACGGAGAATCTAACGGAATATTGTTGCGTGTATTACACTATATTAACGTCAATGGAGTTAATTGAATAAAGAAAAAATTGTCCCATAAGCTTACGCTGCACTAAAAATATCAGTTCCCAGATAACTGCATTACGATATCCATGGTGTCAACTCCAATTTTTTTTTTTTTAAAAATACTAAATTTCCAAGTTCTTAAATATAACCACACAAAAAAAAGGGACCGTATTATCATTGACGTCGATCGATCTCCGTCCCCAGCATCTACTGGAGGGGCGGGATTGACATAACGAAACGGTAACGTATCTATCAAGCTTTGTTTCTTGCTAGGGTTTTGTAGAAGCCGTCAAAATAAAAAGGAAAAGACGACGGTCGGCGAAAGTGACCGGGCGACAAAAGGGTCGTCGTCGTCGTCGTTACAATGACCGGAGCTTGTTGCCTGCCTTGTTGTAATAGAGGCATCCAGTTACACATGAAAATATTCCCCGGCCAAAGCCCAGCTAGCCCACAAGCCCACAAGTCGTCCCCTTCACAGCTAGTGACCTAACGGCTAACGCGGACCATTCATCAAGGCATGCGCACATGAATAGAAGTTTTCCAACTTTGGATCTGTATTATTTCGTAGCTAGCTTACAAGTTTCCTCAAACAAAAAATCTAGGTCAAATGGGTAGTTAATTAGTCAAGCGTTGGTATTGGAAATCATTAACAGAAGTAAGAATTAAATGTTAACCTTTCGGTTATAGAAGACTCTAGTTAACAATCAGTCATCATGCATGTTTAGAATCAATTTTTCGTCTCAAATATCCTTAATCATTTTAATGCATTTCACTGTTATAAAAAAAATCACTATGCGACATTCCTTTGTTTCTTTTGTATAGCCGAATACTCATAATAATTTTATTTTAACAAGACATAGAAAAACAAGTGAAGGAGTATAATTGATATTTTCCCTACCATTTTCCCACGGCTAGGTCATCCAACCCACGGTTCCGCCATGGTTGATGATTTTCTGATGAATTTTTTTATATAATTATTTGAAAATAAGGAATATGTTTGATATAAAAAAAATAGTAAAAAAACGTATTTAATAAAAATGCATAATAAAAAAGTATATTATACCTATAACCTAATTTAAAATATTTGTATAATAAGTTAGTGTAAACATCGATTCTATAAGTTATACTTTACACATGATACTTAATTATGCAATTGAAAGAAGGGCAGTCCAATTAAACACAAATTATTGAGTCGTATCGATATTTCTGTCGATGAACAAAATAATTTATGAATGGTACAAAAATACGCATGCCCTACTCTCAGTTTTTACCGCCTTTTGTCTAGTCCCGTGCTATTGTAACATGCATGCATCTAGGGCTTGCCTCAAACTTCCGGGTTAATTGCAATGTTGGTCACTGGGTTTACTAAAAACGTTCCTGTTTGGTCACTGCAAATATTTAATTTCATTTATGGTCACTAAGATTAGTTTAATAGTTCAAATTTGGTCACTCTCCGTTAGTCTCCGTTAGTATTTGATGATGTGCCAATCAACTATTATAGTTGACCGTTAAATGACTGACGTGACCATTAAAAAATATTAAAATAATAAAATTTTAACATTTACAATTTTCACATCATTTTACAACTATTAAAAAATAAAAATAAAACTTAATTCCTATTATTCTATAAACACCTAAACCTTAACCTACCCTTTCATCTCTTCCATCACCTCCACGCCGGAAGCAAAACTACCAATTTGGGGCTGTTTTGCAATTGCGGCTCATCTCTTAGCAAGGCTTTCAGTTTTTCAACTGTTGGATGGATATTGATTGGAATGAGCGTCGAGGGGGGTTTGTGGTATTTGTGGAGAGCAGTGGCACTACTCTGTTTCATTCCTCATCCTTCGCCTTTGGAATTATGACTCTCGAAAGGAAAAGGATTAAAGAAACGGGTCGGTGCCGGCACGGCTAATTGGTTCCTAATTTGCTTTCCTGTGGTGGGACGGAATCCCAAATTGCCAAGCGAGAGATAACCTCATTGGAATGAATAAATCGTCGACAACCACAATACTTTATCTGAACGGCTCCAAACCGAACAGAGAAACACTGATATATAAAGGAGCCGCTGGGCGACAGTGGAATCGGGGGAAAGGAAGATGAAACGTCGGTGGCCGCCGTCTCCGTCACCCGCGCAGGGGCCTTCTACCTCCGTCTCGCCTATGTCTTGCCGAGTTCGTCTGAACTGGAAATCTCTTTCTCTTGGCAGTTATTGTTTTTTTTTTTTTTTTTTGATGGGTCTCTTGGCAGTTATTGTTGTTCGCTACCATTATAGAATAATAGGAATTGAGTTTTATTTTTATTTTTTAATAGTTGTAAAATGAGGTGAAAAATGTAAATGTTTAAATTTTATTATTTTAATATTTTTTTAATGGCCACGTCACTCATTTAACGGTCAACTAAAATAGTTGACTGCCACATCAGCAAAAACTAATGAAGAGTGACCAAATTTGAACTATTGAACTAATTTTAGTGACTATAAATGGAATTAAATATTTTTAGTGACCAAACATGAACGTTTTTAGTAAACCTAGTGACCAATCTTGCAATTAACCCCAAACTTCCCGGAACTACATTGGATTCATTCAATGAAATGTTCTCGTGTTGGAATTCCCGCCGACAATTAAGAAAATTAATTGAGATAGATCATATTGGTGATCACGAGATCATGAAATGCATATGTATGGGTTCAAACAATGAGTCTCGTGATTAAGAGACCAAATTAAACTAACTACCAGTTAGTACATGGTAAATTACGTTTTGGAATAAGTTCTCTCTCCGACTATTTCACAATGATAATTTGTATAAACATTAGATATGCGTATAAATCTATAAGATAAAAGTCAAAATACAGTAAAAAAATAATTGAACTAACTGAGCTTGAAATCGAGCTATATATATTCGTCACAAAATTGCAACCTCAACTAAGAACATACGTGAAACCGTAAATTCCATCTACAACAACCCAATTCTTAGTTGTTTGAGCTTTAGGTAAAACTGAAATATGTTCTCTACTTTTCTTCCAAACATAATGATCAGAGATTCAGAGGAGCCTCTGGAAATGCATTTCTTTCAAACAAGGCGCGGGTTTATGATCACTGAAAAAAGAGAAACCACTTTCGGTCGCCATAGCTTTATCTTATTGCTTGGGGGGAATATCTTGAGGCCCAAATTTCTGGGCCATATATACCCTTATAGCTAGGGTATACACAACACAGAAGAATACATAAAAACAAATTGTCATAAGTCGGCAGCCCATCAGTACGATATTGTCCGCTTTGGGCCAAGCCGCACGGTTTTACTCTTGGGTGTCCTCCCCAAAAGGCCTCATACTAATTGGGCTAGGTGGACACTTATATACAATAATTCATTCCCTTGTATTTCCGATGTGGTACTTGGATTGTATCATAACACAAATCGAACCATATATACTGATTGAGTACTGGGTCCTTCCAAAGGACCAGTGGATGGTAGCTAGTCCACTGATTCAATTTCCTGGTCCAGGTTAGGACGCACCGTCCTTCCGTAGGACCACCGCACCCTCTCGATCGGCTAGCTTTCAATTGCATGGGCATAGCGGCATTGGGCTTCCTGTCCAGGGTTTGGTTGTTTGTCCTTTACTTGCCGCTCATAAAAAAACAAAGGGCTGTCCTTAATTATATAGGACTCTTCCTTATTATTATGACGGGAATTGGCCTCAGTGTGGAAGGATTGTGTACGTTAGAAACGGTAAGATTTTGTTCACATCAATTTGCAATTGATCAATCTCTTTCTTTCATCTTTGCTGAAAATGAGTACCTCATTAGTATAATATTGTCCACTCTGGGTCAATTCCGCATGGATATACTATTGGATTCCTTCCCGGTAAACGATTTGTTTGGAAATATATGATATTTTTGCACGAATTATTGAGAGAATAAACGATTTGTTTGAAATCAAAACTCTAAACAAAGACATGTATATTTTATCATTTCGCTAAATAAAAAGTAACCACTTAGTGTGGTTGAAATGGTTTTAAATTAGAGAAAGTGTGACCACTTTTAGAGTATTGATTCGCATGTTTTTCCCCCTAATAATCACCCAATTGGGGGCCAAGCAAATACTTCATATTATCTCGACCTTTTCTTTGGCCACGAGTCTTTGATCTCCTTTTGAACCCCACCACCAATAGCAAGGCTCCGCGTGTTCTCTAAGACAGAAAGGCTTGCGTTGGAGAAAAGTACAATTCCAAGACATGTTATAAGAAAGAAAAGAAAGACATTCTTATTAATGTAATTAATGTGTATGGGCCAAGAAAAAAAAATCATTAGAATACAACACACAAAAGCCTTTCGGCTTTTGATAAATAAAATAATATGTGTTTCAAGTAGTGTATGTGTAGCATAGCATACTACAATGAGTTATGTTATTTAGAGTCTCAATTAATTAATCGGACTTTCAAATATGATATTGTACTAACTTTTAATGAACCAAACAAATTTTCTAATTCTCTACAACAGACAACATTAGATCAATTTAATAATAAAATAATAACATAATATTCCGTTTCGTCGAAAAATGTCTTATGATATATGTTATACTATACGCTAATCATACACTAACCTTAGCCTGTAGTATGGCTTTATCGCCGTGGAAGAAACTTGGCTGCTTATGTATATGTAGCGCATAAACAGCCATGGATATGGGGTTTCCTGCATGTGCTCTGTTGCTTGCATTTATTTAATTGAGTTGCCTTTTTTTCTTCGAATAACTAATTTCTTTGCAGCAAAAGTCAGAAGCACCGCGCAATTAATCCCACAACTAATAAGTCAATTATTAATTGTATGCAGACCATAATTTGCTTATGTTAGTTCGTCCATTTTAATCTATATCCCACCCAAATCAAACTTACTGTTGTTAGGCTTGATTCCAACCTATAATTACCTAACCACCGAGTCCAATTTTCTCTAATGATAAAGATGGTCTGTGTAAATTTTTATATACTGAGTAGTCTAGGTGATTTCATATTGCAAACTTTAATGAAATTTTCGTTGAAAGGCATGAGACACTGAATTAGCCAAAATCAGCGAACGATGTCATGGTCAAGTAGTCGTACCGATAGTTTTCAGTCTAGAGCCTCAAGTTCGAATCCCAAAAACGACGATCGTTTCACTCTTCCCGCGCCCATAGAGTAGCACTCTGTAAACAAATTTCTGTAAAAAAAAAAAAAAGAATTAGCCAAAATGATCACCATATATATAGGCCATAGCTAATCTCTCCATCCGTCTGCCATTCGTAGTTAGAAGCCTATAGGGCTCTTTTAATGTTTAATTTGGGTGATTCCAAATATTAATCTATAAACTTTTTTATGATAATTAATCTCGTCACAAATGGATAGAGTACGGGTTATTATGTTAGGTACTCCAAATTTTAATTACAAATTGTCACAAAAGTTCCCAAAATATAGTGATCATTTTTTTTTTTTTTTTGTTACTACCCTAGTGATAATTTTTCTTTATAATATCACATGTACTTGTACCCAATAAACTTTATAGTCTAGCAGTTCGAAGATAGCATAGTGATAATCCAATGATGATGTGATCAAGTTATGAAAAACATTTATATTAATTTATCCAAAACTGGATCCATTACTAATTGTCTGCTTAACTAAAACTTGCGTGCTAGCACGATGTTGAACATTAGGATCGAGATCAAACATCATTAATTCCTACCCAGAATAAAATAAGAACATGCTTAGTTACTCACTCGATTAATTTAGTGGACCAATTATTACGTGCTAGATCGGTATATATATATTATCCATGGTATTTAACTAATTCACAGCGTTATTAATTAGTCAAAACGCACTTAGAAAATGGCACACCGAAAGGCAAAACGCACTTAGAAAATGGCACACCGCCATTCTCAAGGGCTCCTCTCCCATCTCTTAAAATAAAAGAAAGAAATTTCCATTACAAAAAAAAAAAGGAAGTTGTAGGGTAAGTTTACAAGCGATAATCCTAATCTAATATAATCAAATTTTAAGGTTGTAATGGTTAGGCGAGGAGTTTCCTACAATGCATCCAAGTGTACATGCAGTATGAGTTCGTTAGTATACAAAATGTTTCTACACATATAAACACTCCACAAAATTCAATCTAGTTATTTTGCTTTTAGGAAGCAATCGATGGCTCTTAATTTTTAGATGAACTTTACTAGTCGACCTGGTAATAATGTGGGGATGATAAAATTCTCCTCACTATAAGTTCAAAGCTCAGAGATGGTAGTAATCACGCTCGTATCCAAAATATTATTTTAGTTTACTTTGACTTCGAGCATTCTCAATAATTATCAAATTTTTTACATTAACGGAATCCACAAGAAGAAGAAAAAATACATGTCATCGATTTGATTAATGACTGAAAACAGATAAAATAACAACCCAACGGTATTAGCTCTTCCTAATCCCTCTCACATAATATTCTGGTTCCTGCAAATCAATGGAAGAATAGTTTTTTACTTCAACCAATCCTACTTAGTTCTTGGTTTCACGTTTCCTCTAAGCATTCAATGAGAATATGAGTGATTAATCGGTTGGGTTGATGCGTGTGGTTTAAGAATTATGATCTGGAAAACATCCTCTAATCTTCTTTTAATTTTTATTCTTGTGATGAATTAATAATATCAATATCCTTTTGGTGAGTTATTATTATTTAATAATAATAATTCATTTTCGAAAGAGAACAAATGTTTTGCGGCTTCGTAACTGTTACCCCCGTGGATGCTTCAAGTCGCAATATTCTTTAGACCATTTAGCACGCAAAGTACCATCGACCCCTTATTCTTTTTTTGGGTTATGGGTTATGAATTCAATATTTAAATAAATCATATTTCTGACTATAATTTTAATTAATTATTATCATAGTAATCACCAAGAAATGTAGTGTAGTGACACGTTGATAGTTTAACTCCAGGGCACTAAGCTAAGGTCGATGGTGACTTCAATTTTTCCAAGTAGTGGGCACCTTAGCTAAGTATGTCAAAGCATATCATGATCATTGTGGGGAGGTTTTCAGTCTTTATCCCTTTGATGATCATCTTTTTTTCATGACTTTTACCTTATGTGATTATTGATTATGACACTGAACTAGTTAGAAATTGTGGGAGAGAAGAGATAATAGTTGTTGATGGAATAGACCGGTGGATTAACTTGCAGGTATTTCAAGATTTATATTTCTCTTTTTTTTTATATATATAATCTTGAATCTCTTTGGAATGAAATCATGATTACATCGGCGATTCTGAACACTTACGAACAACCACAGTTTTTTTATACCTGTTTGGTCCTCCTAGCTTTCTACTAGATGGTGTAGATACTAGACAATGTATCAATCACTGACTAGTTTGCAAAAGGAAGAAATATAAGCCGTTCAAAATAACACGTGGGATTTCATAACAATTTCATATAATTTTCAACTATGAGATATCGATATTCATGTTTGATATAATCATTTGAAGTTATGAAAGTATCTAAATTGTGATACTTCAATTGGACTTAAACAATCTTCTTTATTCGTAAAATAAGGGGATCTCGAGGAAGATTTGAGTCCACATTTTCATCACAATATTTGCAAATAATATATTCCAATTAACTAGAAAGGGTATTACCATTTACTCATTTAGTAACAAATAGATAACAACAAAACATAGTTAAAATGGTGAGTATTAGGGACTCTCTGACCTCCAGTTTGTTTCGACCGATCTTTTTTTTTTTTTTTTGTCGAAAAGATCCTTGCATTAACAAGACAAAAGAGTTACATCAAACCAGATTCCGAGCACAACCACGCCCGAAAATCAAAACCAACACATCCCGTAGGAAACAAATCGAGGGCTTTCTTGGCCACCAAATGGGCCACCCTATTGTTCTGTCTACCTACAAACATCACTCTAAATCCATCATTAGCTCCCAGTAGCCGGCAGATTTCCTGTAAGAGGGCCCCGGCCTTCGCGTCCCTACTGATCCCTGCATTGACTTTATCGATCACCACCTTAGCATCCCCGACAAACTGAACCGCCGAAAGACCAGCCTCCGCACACCAGCACAGTGCATCACGAAGCGCCATTGCCTCCACTAACATAGGATCCACCATACCAGGGCAACACAATCCCCGTGCCATTAGAATCCCCCCCGCCTCATCCTGTAGAACAATCCCAACTGAGCCATGCGACCCAGAAGAAATCGCCCCATCAAAGGCGCACCTATATACACCCGGCACGAACTCCGGCTCAACCGCCTGACTTACTGGACCCGTTACTCTCCCACTACCCGGAGACAAGCAATCCATCCACTCCTGGACCTGAAATCTGAATTGCCTTTCCAACACGGAGAACGTATCCTGTTGTCCCTCAAAAGCCACCAAATTTCTAGACTTCCAAATCCGCCAGAGAAGACAAACAAGCCGAACCACACGTACTGGAGAGGAGTCCCTCTCTAAGAACCGTCGAAAGAAGATAGAGAACGCTTGATCTTGACCCAGCTCCAATTCATTCCCTAATCCTGACATCTCCCACATAACTCTCGCCACCGGGCACCAGAAAAATAAATGCTCTATATTTTCTTCAGGGGCCCAGCAAACGGGACAGCGTGGTAGTACCAAGACCTTTCTCCGGATCAAAGCCTCCATCGTCGGGAGAGTGCGCTGCAAGAGCTGCCAGATAAAAAGTCGGAGCTTAGGTTGCACATCAAGACCCCAGACTTTAATCCACAACGCCCTATCCACCGGATCACATCCCGGCTTTGTTCTCGGGGTTACCCGATTCAGACTCTCAGCCAGCCGATACCCTGACTTCACAGTATACTCCCCCGAAGGATCAAGTCTCCATACCCAGGCATCCTCGCAAGGAGAACGCGGGATCGGGACTTGGAGGATCGCACAAACTGTGTCCCAACTGAATGTCTGCAGCAGACAATCATGACACCAAGAGCGAGTCTCCTGATCAATCAACGATACCACACACTCTCCCCCACCGAAGGGTGCTCCAACTTTCATCTCCGGAAATCGCGGGAAAATTTGAGGAATCCATCCACTGGACATAATGGGAATTGATTCACCAGACCCAACCTGGCACCCCAACCCTTTCATCAGCAGACGAGCACCATGGAGGATGCTGTGCCAAGCCCAGGAAGGCCGAGAGCCCAGCTTAGCCAACAAGATAGAGCCATGAGGAAAATACTTCCCCCGGAACACTCGGGCCAACAATGAATCAGGTTCATCAAGAATTCGCCATGCCACTTTAGCTAATAAAGCCTGATTAAACTCCTCAAATCGCCGGAACCCCATTCCACCCTCATGTTTACTGCGACAGAGACGCCGCCACGACACCCAAGGAATGCCCGACCGGCCTCCCGAGGATCCCCACCAAAAACGAGCCATATGCTTATCCATCCTCCGACAGAGGGTCAAGGGTAATTTAAAACACGACATCCCGTGAATCGGTAAAGCCACAGCCACTGATTTTAGAAGCGTCTCCTTCGCCGCCCACGACAAATGGCGCTGCTTCCACCCCTTAATCCGCTCAAGCAATTTTTCCTCCAAGAACCGGAACGTATCAGACTTAGATCTAGCCACCAGCGTAGGAAGTCCCAGGTATTTATCATGAACCCCAATCGCGCCAATCCCCAAGCAACTCCCCATGATTTCTTGATCGGCTCCATCAATGTTCCGACTGAAGCAGACCGCTGACTTGGCTAAGTTAACCTTTTGCCCACTCAACGCCTCGTATTCCTGGAGCACCGCCATCACATTATGGCAATCACGAAGAGACCCTCGCAAGAACAGATAGGAATCATCCGCAAACAAAAGATGAGAAATCCGGGGCGCCCGAGGACTCACCCGAACCCCTTCTAACCTCTTCCGATCAATAGCCTGACGAAGCAAGGCCGATAACCCTTCCGTGCAAATGACAAAGAGTAGAGGAGATAGGGGATCACCCTGGCGAAGTCCTCTCGAAAATCGAAAGAAACCGGAAGGACATCCATTTACCATAACCGAAAAGGAAGCCGAGGAGATACACTCCTGCACCCATCGAATCCAGACTTGGCTAAACCCCAATTTGTCGAGAACAGCTAGTAAGAAAGGCCATTCGACCCTGTCATAGGCTTTCTCCATATCCACCTTCAAGGCCATAAAGCCTTTCTTACCCGTTCTCTTATTCTTGAGGTAATGCATAAGTTCATGCCCAATCAAAATATTATCCACAATCTGACGTTTCCTGATGAAACCATTCTGCCCAGAGGACACAACTACCGGTAAGACTACCGCCATTCTTTCCGCCATGATTTTGGTAATAACCTTATACACAAATTGGCACAAACTAATAGGTCGCAATTGACGCATATTCTCAACATTCTCCACCTTCGGGATCAAGGTTAGCCAGGTATGATTAAAGCTGCGTAAGATATGTCCATTCTGAAAAAATGAACGCACAGCCAGAACTACCGACTCCCCTACGATGTCCCAAAAAGATTTAAAGAATTTTCCAGTAAAACCATCTGATCCCGGCGCCTGTAACGACCCCATGCTAAAGACCGTCTTCCGAATCTCTTCTTCCGTAACCTCTGCTACTAGAGCACCATTCATTTGTTCAGTGACTCTGGCCTCCAGCGGGAGAGCAGCCACTCGATCCCGGATGCCCTGGACATCCGCCTCAGCGGTAAATAAATGCTCATAAAAACTCACGGCCACCTCCGCTTTCTCCGGCTCCTCTGTAGCCCAAGTGCCATCATCCCTCTGCAGTTTGTCAACGAAATTCCTCCTTCTCCTGACCCTGGTCACCGTATGAAAATACGATGAATTTTGATCCCCTGTCCGAAGCCACCGCACCCGTGACTTCTGTTTCCAATGCATTTCCTCCGCAGCCCACTGCAAGGTAAGTTCCCGCTCTAACTGATTAATCCGATCCCAATCCACTTGGGGTTACTCCTTCAAGGCCCCAATCTCAGCCTGCAGGACCCGAATCTGACGCTCAGAATTAGTTGTCCCAGCCTTACTCCATTGGAACAGCCGGTGTCGCATTTTTTTAAGCTTGACCCATAATTGGTACATGGCTGATCCCTGGACTGATTCATTCCACACACTTTCCACCATGGGGCGGACCTCCGCATTATCTGCCCATCTCGCATCAAAGCGGAACAACCTCTTCGCTGTACGGGCGAAAGATTTTTCTGCCATAATAAGGGCTCTATGATCCGATCCTAGGTCCGTCCCATGAATCACCAGCGATTCAGGGAAAACCTGCAGCCAACTATCCGAGACCATGGCCCTGTCCAGCCTTTCCTGAATGCATGCGTCCCCCATCCGCCGATTTGTCCACGTAAAAGGGTTCCCCGAGAAACCAAGATCCAGGAGCCCCAATACATCCACAAAATCGCGAAAGGGTTGTGAATGCACTGGATTCCAAGCCCTCCCTCCCATTTTTTCATTAGAGGCTAAGATGTCATTAAAATCCCCCACCACCATATATGGTATCGAAATATCGGCGCAAACTCGCCGCAACTCATCAATTTGACCAACTCGCTCCACCGCACGACAACTCAAGTAAACAAAAAGCACACAAACTTTTATTCCATCTTTTTCGACACAAATAGAAATAAAAAACGACGAACTACAAAGAACCGAGACTAAAAGCTCGGGGGCCCAACCAACTGCCAACCCTCCAGCAGATTCGACAGCACCTACTAAGAAAAAATCAACAAAACCTAAACCCCGAAGGCGTCGAGAGACAACCTTGCGCCGAGAACGGGTCTCCGAAAAGAAAACAATCTCTGGATTATTAGACCGAACTACTCCTAGGATAGATTGAAAAGTGATGGACGGCCCAATACCCCTCACGTTCCAAGCAAGAAGCCTCATTTGGCTGACTGGGGCCGCTCAAGGCCGGCTTCCTCCACCTGTTTAACATCAGAATTCTTTATTCCAGTCTCGTCCCCTTTCGGAACCTCTTGAGGCAGCGCCTCCTCCATCGAGTCATCCAGACACAGTTTCTTCACTGGAGTAGGATCTTTCGCTAGGTCCTCCACGAGATCCACTGTCCTCTTCCTATCCCCCATCTCATCGTCTGACGGCGCCACCATCCGGAAAGCAACCTGCGACCCAGCCGATGGAGTAGCTGAGTTCTCATTCTCCTCCACCTTCTTCTTTCCTCCCCCTATTGTCGCATCAGCAGCCCCCAGCGAGGAACCATCTCCCGCTAGGCCACCCCCAACCAGCCCACCCGCCTTTAGATCTTCTACACCATCTTGCCCCTCCTTCTTCCCACCCGCTCGAACATTTTCCACCTTCCCTTCCCTCTTCAACTCCTTCGGACCGCCAGCTTGTCTCCCCTCCCCACTGCCTTTGCCTTCTCCCTTGTCTCGTTTAATTGCCTCACCACGCACCTTGAGTACCACTCTCGGCAATGAGGCCGACATCGATCCGCCTGCTTTACTCGCTTCCTTTGGCCTGCCCAGATTAGCCTGGGCCACCTGCTTCCCCTTCCCTTCTCTCAGTCCCCCCCTGCCTTCTGTTCACCAGCTGACTGCGGCACCTGCCTCCCCTCGTGACCCGCCCCACCATTTCGCGCCTTATCATCCGAGACCCGTTCTCCAGCTGCCCCAGAAATCACCTTCTTGGGATCTCCTCTGTTGGCCTCCATCTTCGCCCCCTTCCCTAGCGGAACAGCCTCCACCGATTTGTCCTGGCGCTTGCTTGCTTTCTTCCCAGCAGCCCTCTCGGATGCAGGCAGAGCCAGAACCACACCCCTGCCTGGATCCCTCTCCTCTTCCTTGTCCTCCATCCGCACCTCCCGATAGTGCCCACCAGTCCCCTTCCTTTTGCCCAGCGTAGCAGGGTTCACCCAAACCGATTTCTGCAACGGCGCACCATAGATGGCCGCCAAGGAAGTTTCATTTATGCGATACCCCGACTCCTTGGTCGTCAACTCTGGCCCATAGTGCTCCTCCCCAGAGGGCGGGGGATAGGTGCAATTCTGGGCAGTATGCCCAAAACGGCCACAGTGATAACAAAATAGCGGGAGATGCTCATAAACCAATGTTATCCAAAACTTCCCCACAGTAGGGTTCGTCGCAAACAACTGGGATCGCAGCGGCGCCATAGCATCAATCAAGGCCCGGACTTTCAGAAAGTGTCCTGGAACCCCCTTCAATCCGAACAGGCCGGCATCGCACACCATTCCCAGCTTGCTCTCAGCCATCCGTCTGCCAAACGCCACTGTTCGACAATGGGACGGGATGCCCCATATCTGGACCCAAAATGGCACCCTACCCAGCGCCTCCACCACTGCCGGAGTAATCGGTTCCCAATTCTGCAAATGTAGAATTCTTTCCTTCACTTGCCAGGGGGTCCTTTGGAGAACCCAGTCTTTATCACGCTCATCTTCGAAAAGGAATTGCAGAAGCCCCAACTCAGCTTCCATGACCGTGACCTTCCCTGAGCATCCCCATTCCCCATACACAATTTTTTGAATGGTCTTGAGGCTAGGTGGGTTATCCATGAACAGCCTCCCCACCAAGCTCAGTTTCGCCCTTTGCATACTCTCTTCCACATCTTCCAGTTCAAATTCGACCACTTGATCTGGGTTCATTGGTTCATCCGCCATGGTTGCTCTGTTTCCGCGAAGCTGGAATTGAAGAGAAAACAGAGTAAACAAATGGGCATAAACCATGAATCCAACATAGGGCAGAAGCCAAATTTGGTATAACCGCAAAAAGGCTCTCCAAAACATGATGGTTTTACCTCTCACGTCTGGTATTCGAAAGAGATTTGCCTCCGTCTCCAAAGTTTCCCAGAAGAATTGATTTTTGTGTTTTCTCTGGTCACCGGGGAGCGAGGTTAAATACACCCATTGAGGGGCAAGCCTCAGCACCGTCTGAGTACATGACTCTGTTTTTGGGGTTATCCCTCTCTGATTTTCCCCGATGGAATCTCCCAACCTGATCTGGGTATATCCCCAGTATTTACCTTTGGCTTTGGATAATTCCACGAACATATTTTTTTCCGGACTCGAGCTTCTGGACA
Organism: Linum tenue; assembly: GCA_946122785.1. NCBI lineage: Eukaryota > Viridiplantae > Streptophyta > Magnoliopsida > Malpighiales > Linaceae > Linum > Linum tenue. Next base: position 89,808,239 of record CAMGYJ010000008.1, read on the forward strand.
GAAGCCGAATCGCCTTCCAAATCTCGCACACAGAGACCCAATCTCCACCTTCCACAGATCCCTTCCCGATCGTTTCCATCATTATCCGGCCATCGAAATGAAGCCGTGTTCTTCCTGGTCTCTTCCATAGAGAACCCAACGAAGAGGAAAACCAACAACTTTCGCAGAAAGGAGAGGAGAGAGGAGAGAGCGATTCTCAACATTTTTTTTTTTAACTTTGGTGATTTACAACTCTTGTTTGTTTCGACCGATCGCTAAAATACATTGCATCCATTTATAAAAGCAACATATAAACGGTCGGGAGCGAAAATTTGAAAATGGAACAAAGTTTGAATGATTAGTCTAACTTAATCCAAATCATGTAACAACCTTGCCTTGTTTCTTTATCCATTTTTTTTTTATTCAGATTTATCCATTTGATTATTGTTGAATGACCCAGCTTGTCTGCCCATCAATTATTTTTGGGCCTCCCCTAAAATTACACATCAAAGATATTCATTCTCAGAGATTTATCAAAGATTCATAAATAAATAAAAATTTGGAATTCGTTTTGAACGTATTCGATTTGTGTTACCTGTCGTGAAGGAAAAAATTGAATCAAAGAACAGTTTGAGTTGTCTAATTATGCACACTCTTTTAGCATTAAAATAGAAAGAAAAAAATCTATTTATTGGAACTTTCGGTCCAATTTTTTACTATTGTTTCAATCTGTCTATACATTATACTAGATCGTACCCCCGCCCGTTGGCCGGTTGCAATATGATCGATAATCGTAGATAACAAATGTTCCAAGTTTAAATTCTAGTGATATTCTCTTCTTTTATATTCGCGTCATGATTATATGTTATGGTAGTTTTTTTCTCGAATAAATGAATACGAAGTTGAAAATAATGGAAGAGTAGACCTATGTGTAGTCTTCCTGATATTATTGTACATTTCCCACAAAAGTACTCGTCGTAGTGTTCTTCAAAATTTTGTGATAGGTTGCATATTCAACATTTCTACTACCAATTCTTAACTTTGAAAACTTTATATTGTATGAAAATACACATTGCCCTAAATATTAATGAAAGAGTAAATATTTATTAATTAATGACTCATTATATTGAAACTCATGTTTACCTTTTTCCCATCCTGGATTTTCAATTTACTAAGCCCTTACAATATTTTGGTGGAGATTGGCGATCGCGTTTGATTTTTGACTCCCACTGCTACAATTATCATACCCATATATGACGGCTTGTCCTGATCTGTGTTCCATGATAAATTATCCGATCTAATACGGACAAAGGGATATGGATATTGAGAGACTCCAACCATTTATAATGCGGGAGTGATTGACGTAATGTAGGGATAATTCAGAATTATGGTCGTTGAAGTTAAGTGGTGACTTGAATTGTGAAACAAAGAAGAATTAGAGCTTGAAGAATTATTATTTTATTATAACCATTGGAGCATGAATTTTAATAAACCTTTTATTAATACCTCAAATTACTTTGGCTTTCCACCCATGAAGTAGTAGCGAGACAACTGTAAAATAAAACAGCCAAGAATGAAAAGACATAATAGTCCATCCGTGATGTGCGCAGAGCTCAGCAAAAATTGAATTGGGCGAGTGCTATGGGGAATCTCCTTATATAATTTGTAGGATAGGATATGGGACCCCAAGTCCTAACCGTCTCCTAATCCATTTTTCTTGAAATAGCATGGTTTGATCGTGTTTACTAAAAGACTTTTAAGATTAACTTGTTCATGAACCGAGTGCAAGAGGTTTCAATCTTTCAGATCCTTTTCATATTTCCCTTTGCTCGTATTTTATTATGTCAAAATTGAAGTGGATTTTAGGTATCAATAAAAGAAAGTAAAGGGGAACTTTTCATAGGAGTAGTTGGGTGAGGAAAAGTGTGTGTGATTGGTATTAAGATATGAGAATTCACAAATTAAGTAAGCTTCTCTCTCTTTTTTAATCCAAGGGTCGTAAAAGATTTTACAAATCGCCCGATTAGTTTTTTTGTGTGTGTCCATACCTTACGTACTAGAGATTGGATATTAATCACGAAGTTAGCATAACCAATAGAGGATGTCAATCACAACAAATATCTAAGTAGAACTATACCAAAATTGGTAGCTTGTGTAGACGAAAGCGATGATATAACAGAAGGGGCATTGACTTCTTCAACAAACTTTGATGAAGTTTTACTCTAATGATCCAACCGAGTCCATGAACAAATTGGATACTAAGGATAATGCAAAACAACATAACTATTAATTTTAAGTTGCCTGTTTTCTGTTCATGATGCATGATGTGAATGCTATTTTTTTCCGTTGAATTAAACGATATTTTTCAATGCAATGACAGTATGTATATATAATATATTTTATGGTCTTAACAAAAAGGATATCATTCTCACGAAAAAAATATATCACAATATTATAATTTTCATAAACACAACCTTATGTGATGTTCTCTGTCTATTCTAGCGACTCGATCGTTGAAATTTCTTTTATCTATACTTCCCAGCAACTCACATGTCGAAAAACTCACATTTCGTTTTTACAATATATCCATAATTTTTGTTAATCTAAATAAATAGCCCCCAAGAGAGCTGACTTAGAACAATATTAGACCTTCAACACAACAATGGCAGTGAATGAAATTGACACTTCACCACCTCTTCTATTTAAATTATAATCATCCAACCAAATTACTAACCTCTCTCTTTTTATTTATAAAATATTCAATTCGAGTAAGCTTTTTTTTTATTATTAAATCAGATAAAAACAACTCAATCAGCACGTGAACACCAATAGCAATCAAACACGTCATAAACCCAACAACTCAGCCATCCTCTCCCTATATATAAATACCCATTTCTCCCCCATAATCCCATTTCCCATCTGGCAGTCTGAAACCCACCATATTAAAAATTTATTTTATAAAAAAAGAATTAGAAATTAAAAAAAAAAAAACCAGTATCAAATCTCCCAATTTATTTTGTTTCTTCAACAAACAAATCAAAATCCTCCATATTTTTCTAACGTTAAACCTCCATTTCACCCAATTCCCTCACTTCCATCCCATCTTCTTCCTCCCTTCCTTCCTTCTTCTTCTCTCTCTCGCTGGAGAAATCAAGCAGAAGCAGCAGCTGCTGCAGCAACACGACAAAGGACAGACGGCATTCACTGGTAGTCCGTTCCTCCTGCGGAAAAGACACCACTTAGTATTCTTGTCCAAAGATTTGAACTTTGAAGAACCCAGAAAACTCCATCCGCAAAATCAAAGGTGGGTATCACTTCACTTCTCAATTTCAATCATCTAACCTCATCCTCTCAAAATTTTGGTTCATAATTTGAAGGTGGGTACCACTATCAGTTACCCAATTTCAATTAGTTTTTCTGCTCTGTTTTTTTTACTTCATTTCTTATCTTTGAATGTTTGCATTGTTTTCTGTTTCATTTCTGTTGCTTCGTCCATATCAGAGGGGTAATTAAAAATTGTTCAGAAGAAGCGGCAAAGAAGGAGGTGGTAGAAGAAGAAAGACTGGAACTTGGCTTTTGGTTTGTGCAAAGCAGAGCAGAGCAGGGCGGTTTGGTTTTTCGTTTTTCCACACTAACTCTCCTCCCTGGCTCTCTGCTTTCTCTCCACGTTGGTTGCATCGTTTACTTTCCCGAGAAAGTGATGGAAATTGCGGAAAATCCAAAGATGGTGAGTACATTGGTTCCAGCGTAGTGATTTGTTTTTTGTTTACTAATAAGGACTTTGATTTCCCCGTTACTCTGTTTCTGTTTCTGCCGTTTGTCTCGCCGAACTGTTCCATTGTTGTCTTCTTGTTCAGTTTCCGCAATTTTCAATTTCCCCCCATTTTTCTTTTCTTTTCCAAACAGTTTGATTCTTCTTCACTGTTCATTTGCCCCCCTGTTTCTCAACTAAATTCATTCTTCTACTTCTGGTTCGTTGGGGATTACTACTTACCTGGAGAAATTTTCCTTTTTTTTTTCTGTTCTGATTTTTAGGATTTGATTGGATTGCAAGACAATATGGCGACCACCGCACAGAAAATCTCAGTCGTTGATCACATCAACGGGTTCCAATACGCTCCCGAAAGATCCGATAACTTCGTTATCGACATGGAAGAAAGCTACTCCAATCCCAGAATCACAGTAAGTACTATCTCCAAACCAAAAATACAAGATAGAATCCCCCAATTGATTCGATTCCAGCCCGTCTCTGTTTTCCCCCTTTTCATTTCCCCTGTTTTCTTTTCCGGTAAAGTTGCTACCTTTTTCCTTCATTTTTTAATGGGTTTCCGCCCGCCATTACTGTCTGAAACATTCCTTTCTATCTAAAAAAAGTTGCAGAGGAGCCTTTCCAGAAAAGGGTCCTTTCGTGGCGGCGGGCATGGAGGGATCGAGAAGAAGGTCAATACCATTACCAATGGCTCTGTTTCACAAGAGAAGGAACCCGCGGTTGCAGCGGCGACTTCCCCCGGAGGTAACTCGATTTCCCCTTTTGCGCAATTTTACTTTTCGTTTCTGGGTTAAGAAGAGAAAAGAACACTTGAATCAGTATCACAGAATTCAGGAAAGGGACTGGGAGTAAATTTAGACGGTTCAATAGTGATAACCCATCAGAGGACAAGAGTGTGAAAGAAAGGATAGAGTTATTAGAGGGCAGGTTTGTTTCAGTAATGTAAGGGTATGGCCACTGTTGGTTTGGTTCCATTATAAAGCTCGAAAGAGACGGCGGAGGATTGATGGAGATGGAAGAAGATGAGGAAGAAGGAAGAAGAAGGCTACGCTACCAAACAATGGCCGGAATTGAAACTTTATGACTGAATCAAACGAGAATCATATGCCTGATTACCAGAGCCAGACAAATTTCTAACTAGGGACCAAAACCCTTAACTGAGTGAGAGCGACACCCATTTTTGTTCTATGGACCCCTCCCTTCTCTTCTCCAGATTACACACAAACTCATCACCTCTCGGGTTATGAAAGCATCCGAAGAAGATATCGGCGAGCAACGGCTCGACTCGTACCAGATCGAATCGACTTGTCCGATCCGCTTCATTTCGATTTGACTATCATATCGGACTGAATGTGGGTTTCGGTCTTACTCCGATCCTCTTCACATTCATGAATCTTGTTTGCATAAAGTGAGCCAATTGATAGTTGTTGAACATGATCCAGCCTGCCCACCATTTGTCAGGGTTAGGTTTTCTAGTGGTTAAGCATCAGATGGTTGAAAGTGAAATCCCACCAAACGATTTGGTCAACAAACCGTAAAAACAGAGCAACCCAAAAAAGTACACGCACCCAAGTGGGATTTTTTTTGTTTTTATGGTTAGATTTAGAAGACCACAAGGTACAGTAAAGAGCTCTTTTTGGGTTGCTGACTCTAGTTTTTCACCAGACAAGATGGATGGATGGTACAGAGAATCCAATCCATTTTGTTTTCACTCATTTCTCTTCGTTGTTTCACTTTGTACTGAAATGGGGTCTGTTGTCATTATTAACCAGTTGGGCCAGGGGAAGGAGAAGGAGGAGAAAGAGGTTTGCTGGTAGGGAGTAGCACGCCGGAAAAGGGAATGGTGGAGGGACAGGGGCATCATCAGATCACTATTACCTCTGCCGCCGGCAGCATCAAAGCCACCACCGCCGTCGAAGGACGATCCACGATGAGAAGGAACAGTTTCAAGCGGCATCAGAATTCATGGCTGCTTGATCCCAGAAAAGTCCTCTTCTTCTTTGCCACCTTGTGAGTCCCTATCTCTCTCTCTCTCTGTCTCTCTGCTATCCTTGGTTATATACCGATCTAGTCATCCAACGTATCAGTTAAATGCCAAGTCGGTCACCGGATGGACTCAACAACGTTGTATGACATTGGATGCTGAATTTGGTACGAGACAGCTAAAAAATCTGCAACAATAGTAATTTATTAGGACGAATTTTATGTCTCGTAATCGTCTACATGCCAAATGCAGTGTCCGATAACATAGACAAGTTACGGTGACCAAATTGGTAGTGAACCTTCACTTGCAACTATAGACCAAGTTACTGATGACCTTTTTGTTACAGATCTAGCATAGGGACACTGTTGCTGATATACTTCACACTGTCGATCGCCGCGGTCCAGTCAGACGACGCTGCTGCCATCGAATGACTTCTTCGATGTGTACATAAATGCAATAAGCACGCGGTAAACGACAGTGAAGACTCTCGAATCGATGATTACCCATTTACAGAATCGAGCTGGAAGGTCGTGCATTGTTCATGGAGGCTGATGCTGCTGCACAGAAGCACTACATAGAGAGGTGGAAGACAAAAGGACATGGTGATGAAGTCCGATATAAAAAAAAAAATGGAGCAAAGGAATAGGAATCTTCTTCTTTGTTTTATAAATATGAGAGAAGAACATTTAGATTGTGCACATGGATGGAAAGCTCCTAGTTACTTACCTTTTGGGGTCTCTTTAGTTTATTCCCTCGTTCAAGTCGTCTAACCAACCAGCCCATCCCTTGGAAACCTCCTGAATTTTGTAATGGCTTCTTTTGGCGATCCCACTGAGAGGGCTGTCTTTGCCTTTAGCCCTGCTTTTTGTTTGTACATGGACGCATCAAAAGGCAGAGCATATTATTATTGTGCCACCGGCCATAGCATTAAGCTTTTGTGAAGGTGAAAAGTGCAATTGAAATGAGCAAAATCACAAGCACGCTAGTAAGCTATGTATGCAGCAGAGGATAGTGGGGAATACAGAGCTACAAGGGGAAGCCTAACAATAGATGTTATCGTATGAATGCCTAACATATTCAAGCAGAAGCATGTGCCAAGTTGCAGTAGTAGTCTTCAAATAAGGAAACAAAAGGAAAGCAGAAAGAGCCATCATATTGAAGCAAAAATGGGGAAACACAGATTTCAAGTTCGTCCCAGAAATGGAAGGGGAAAGAAAGAGAACTAAATTCCCATCTCGAGAAACCACTTCCTCCCTGCAACCGATCTGTTAGGCAAAGCAGCTAACTTTATTCTGCAAGTGGGAATCGAAAGTAGCATTTGTGTCTGACTGTGTGTGCCTGTGAAGTGGGAAGTGAGAAGAATGTTGGAACCCTAGTACAGTCTCGGAATCCTGACATGTTAAAAGGCCTTCAATACAACTGCTACAAAAAAAATTCAATTGCCCAAGGATATGGCTGTGAAGCTAGAAGAAGAGGCAGGTAGTCTCAACACAGGAACCAGAGGAGCTATCATGTTCAGGCAAAACTTGTATATGGACACGTTTCAATATCGAACTAGAAGTAGAAGAGTACTACCAAATATTCCCAGATCTCGAGAGATGCTCACCTTGCACTTTCAGTCACTCTATGAGGCAAACCAAATGCATATGCCACTATGTCCATCAGAAAAATTATTCCCTTTCAAGAACAAATATGTCCATCTCATTCACAAGCCAAGAATCCAACTTTCTTCCATCCAATGTAACATCGTCTGTATATATGAGAGTGTATGTGGCTGCTTACAAGGAAGTGAGGTGAACATGAATCCTAGTAGCGATTCAGAATTCACGACATTGAACATGTTTATCCTTTGCCATGGTAAGGCCTTAACACAACAAACGCCAATAATTTGGCAGTGGAGCAAGAAGAAGTGGGCAATGTAGCTAGTTGCTAGTTGAGTAGTCACAACTAGGGGAATGAAGGTACCAGAAAGAGCCATCATATTATTTCTATAAACAGAATGGTCTTCATCAATTGATTCACAAGCCAAGTAGCTTTCTTCTGCAAGTGGAAATCCAAAGTAAACATCGTATGAATAAGAAAGTGAGCGGAGTATGAACTCTAGTAGCGTTTCGAAATCCTAGGCATCAAGCATCTGTTCTTCCTATCATGGTAGAGCCTCAGCACAATTGCAGCAGTTTCTTCAACTGCCCTCTCTGTCACTTCTGCATTTGCAGACCAAGACAATATTATCAGAGGAGGAACAACGAAACATTAATATATCATACTACAGTTCCCCAAATCACATTAGCTACACTTACCAATCACTGGCCAAGCAGGATTCTGTGCAAAAACCCTGCCTGCATATTCCAATTCCTCCCTCACATGATCCATCTCAGCATAATTACTCCTCGTTTCGTCGCTGAATCCCAGAGTCTTCGCTCTAGCTCTCCGAATCGCTTGCAGAACATGCTGGTTAATCGTCAACCCAAACACCTTCTCAGGGTCCACTTCAAACAAGCTCCTGGGCAAGTCAACTCCATTCACCATGGGCACATTAGCTACTTTGTATCCTTTCTGAGCTAAGTAAATCGACAATGGAGTCTTCCCGGTACGGGAAACCCCGACTAGCACTATATCGGCCTTCCTCAAGTTCTGCGGGAGATTCCCGTCATCTTGCCTGATGGTGAATTCCACGGCCTCAATTCGCTGAAAGTATTCTTCCGATAGGGGAACGTTTCTCCCCGCGGCTCCACGTGGAATCCCCGACGGCGAGACTCCGATGTGAGAAGAGATCGCCTCCGTGATTGGGCCTAAGATGTCAGTCGACGGAATCCCCCAAATCTCGCAGGCTTTTCTCACAGATTCCGCCATGGATGAATCTGCTAGCGTGTAGATCACCAGCGCGCCTTCTTTGGCAGCCTGCTTCACAATCTCCATCAGCCGCTCCACATCGTCGATCTGTAGCGAAATCCAAACCGCGAAGCATATCGGTATTTGAATTTGCAGAATCAATTGAAACTTGTGAACGAAAAACTAACTCTGAGGTACAGTAGATTCAATTACCCCGGAGAAGAGATGAGTATTGACGGGGCAACCGCGATCGACCAAGCAGTACTCGAACTGGCCAAGCGCGGCGTTGACGGAGTGCTCCGCCGTCCATCCAGTTCCGTCGGAGACCATGTAAATCGATTTCCCGACGGCGACCTCCTCGCGGTAGTCATCATCGTCTCTTCTGGTATTCGTTCTCCCGGCACCAAACTCGAGCGATTCGCGGTCGTTGAGCTGATCAACTGAGTCGACTCGGTCGAGGACCTGAGCTCGATGGCCGGGCCGTTCCAATTTGCGGCCGGAACGGATTGCTCGAGCCCTAGACCAGCGGTTGAGCTGAGCGCTGCCGCGGAGTTTTCTGGAGGGGGAGATGGTGTCGGATTCCGGGAAAGAACCTGTGGCGGGAAGAGGTAGGGAGTTAGGTTTAGAAGGGGCAGAGCGGTTGGGATTTGGTTCGGTGCCGGGGGAGGAGGACGGCGGTTGCCGGAGGTTCGGGACGTTCAAGGCGGAAGAACAAATCATTTTTTTTTCCGATTAATTATTTAATTTGGGGAAGTTTTCTTCATTTTCCCGACATTATAGTACGCTTTACCACGATATATTTGGACCAATCGGAATCTACTTTTGAGGCCCATTTCAATAAAAGGCTCCACTCTCAGTCCAACAATTCCTTGGTTTTCGAATAATGTCCACGGAGTCATTGCAGGCTTTTGCCAGGTGAAAGGCCCATATCTTGCTCTGACTCTGGCGCCCTGGCCCAACATGAAAACAAGTATTACTATCTCTCCAATTTGGCCTGCAAAGTGCAAAGTAATGTGTAATTGTTTTCAAAACTGGTACATCTTCCATACAAAGTACGGTTTGGTATAAATAAATTTCATAAGTTTTAAGAAAACTTTTTTAAAATGAATTTTTTTGTGTTTGATATATAAAAGAATTCATTTTCAATTCTAAATTTTGAATTCTATGGAATTGAAACTAGTTGTATCAATTTCGAGGAATTAAGATGGAATTTCCAAATGAATACCACAAGTATTTACAAATTATAATAGAATGATATAATTATCCTGTTTTATTAACTAAATTACTTATACATATGACATACCAAACACATGAATTCATTTGACAATGAATTCTACACGACAATTTATTTTATTTCTAACGATTTGAATATGACATACCAAACACAAGATTTCATTTGACAATGAATTCTACACGGTAATTCATTTTTATAATAAAATGAATTCTCAATTCAATTGATACCAAACGGCCTGTAGAAAATTTCAAAACTTCGGATCAAATTAGTTTTTAGTGTAAATTCGGATAAATTAGTGTATTTAACCCATTTATTATGAACAATCTCTACAATTTATCATAACTAGCATCTATTTTGTTCTCTTGGAATTCACTTGGTAATCAACTTAAAACTAGATAAATAACCATGTAGACTAGATAAATAACCAAAATGAAACCGACAGAAATCAATTAATCACTGCTATATATTGATCATCGACTGAGGTCCCAATCTTATATATATACTTTCTCCAAACAATATAAGAATATAAATAAACAACATTTTCTTTTTTTCTTTATTTTTTTCCCCACCCTCTCACGCTCAATCTCCCTAGCTAGCTATATATATTATCAAAACAAATGGGCAAATCCCTAAAATTGAATAAATATGATATCTACTTTCCTTAATCATTAAATAGCGTTTACCGCGAATCTCGGAAGCCCTACTTTATACCCTAATTTCTGAACATCTTCCTGGACCTGTTGTCTATACTCTTTGAAGCTGAACCTCCTGTAGATCGACGGCTCACACCCGCTCTCGATTTCGGTATCGTACGACGGACAGAAGAAGTACGCCGTGGAGAATCTCTCGACGCGCGGGTTCGTCACCACGCGATGCTCCACGCTCTTGTACGCGCCATTGCTCCATGCCTACAAAAAAACATTTGACCCACATGAGACGTTTGGTTCACTCGTGTGGCAAAAAAACATAAACCGACGAAACAAAATGCCAACTTGCAAAAGTTCATTTCGAGTCAAAATCGTTATGTCACATTCTTATGGAATAAATTATACTGAAAGGCAGAACATGCTGTTTTCCAGCTAATTGATGGTGTTTACCTGGAACAGGTCGCCGATGTTGATGATGAGTGCTTGAGGATTGGGTTTGACGGCGAACCACCTGCCGTCTTTGACCAGCTGGAGGCCGCCGACTTGGTCTTGGTGCAATATCGTGAGGAAGTCGCTGTCGGTGTGTGGCACCAGCCCGAAAACTTCCGCCGGGAAAGGACAAGGCGGGTACCTGTTCATCCGAAGGTAACAGGAGCTTGGCACGCAGTTCTCTTCGAAGAAGCTCGATTTCCTGCCCAAGTTCTCGGCCAAGGTTTCGGCCAGCTTCTGGGCCAAGTCCGCCACCGTCGTCGCAAATTGCTCAATCGCCGAGCTACACACACAAAAAATCAACATGGAACGTTTCAACCTCTAATTAGTTATATGAACAATGTACGGCTAGCTACACGCCTACAAACATTTGAAATTTACACATATTTCTAACACTAGAGAATATGATTCAAATAGATACTTGATATGCAACCGGAAATCAACCACAATATTGGCGAGCATAACTCAAACTGGAGTGTGAATGCGTTCGATTGACTCATTCTGCATTCGAAAGTACATGTTTCGTTCTCCCTAAGTTCGGCGAGTATGTTTTCATTTAAAGGAACATGTAAATCAAATGAATGGTCTAAGGCATTGGTAGAGCTACCTGATGGTGGATGTGTGGTCTATGTACTCTACTTAATTGGAAACCGAACACACATTAAAATTCATGACTTTTTTACGTGGAAGAAGAAAATTTTCAAACTATGAACCCCCTTTATTTTCGTGGTACCAATTCTACCATTTAGAAACACTTAGTGCATTTGATCGAACTTCGAACCCATACTCGAATATATGACTAGTTACACCAACGAAATAAGATCTAATATTGAAAACATTATCCCCTTTGAACGAAAATTACCCTCGATAGTGAAAATCCTAATTAATCAGCCTATCCAAACGATTTGTAATTTTAAGAGTACAACCTAACAATGATGTGGAATGAGGACATGGATGGATAGCTTGCTAGCCTAACCAAACCAAACCACCCCCAAAATTAGGTAGAAGTAAAGGCTATGGCCCTCCAAGGTATGAGGAGACTAGGGCCCCTCAACAATGTCAGTTACAGTATTTCTTCAGGACAGCTATTGGTAGTTGTGTACATTTGGTGAACGGAGGACACGATAAGGTCTCTACGAACAGTAATATTCCACACAAGGCGAAGAAGACAGGTCAGGCAAGAAGAGTTAGTTGGCCAGTGGCCACTTTGGTATTCACGTGACGATGAGAAGAAGAAAGTGGGCTAGCTCACCTCGAAAAAAAGCCGTAGCATGCATGCAGAAAAAGAGGGAATCAAGTGTACGTATGAATAGTTACTTCGGCCCAATATCTTATTATTATTCATTATTGGGCCGAGCTTTGTTCTCTCTTCGGTTGCTAGCTGTGTCTCTGTACTCTCCAGTCAGAAGCTTTGTTTGGGTCGAAACCCAAAGAGGAGAAGACGTCGTCGTCCTGTTTGACCGGGTCCTTTTGTCTTCCTCATATGTGGGAGGGAAGAACTGGACGCGTGGCACTAGCCTTGTGTGACAGTTACTTAAACTACGTGGCCCCTAACACGAGCTAACGTACCAATGTGGTCGTTGTCCTAATAATTGGTCCAGCTTGTGACACTTACTACTGAACGTCTGAACCTAACCAACATGACACTTGAGTCTTAAACAAAAAAAGGAAAGTGACATCTTTCATTAAGGTCGGCTCGTACAAGCACACTTAACTTTGTAGTTTTAATGGAGTTCGGTGTATTAATGTTGGTAAGTTTGATATTCTTTATATTTTTCATAAATAGGTGATAGTGTATGACTGTATGTGCTATTCTCCATCAGATGATCAGTTTAGTAGAGACCGACTTAATTAAAATGAAGAGGTGACGAGAAGTCTTTTAGATGTGTATAGTTAGTAAATATGTAAAGAGGCAAGACTCTAGAGTTTGCGGCTTTGCGTGTGTCCACTCCTGGGATTTCGCTATTGGTGTATTTTTTTTCTTCTTCTTCTTCTTTAAGGATGTGATGGGAATATACTGACACTAGAGCTACCAAAGAACAATAATCGTTTAGGCATCGTTTTTTCTTTTTCCATTCTCACCACACACTCGTAAAGCAAAAATATATCTTGTGTTCTATCAATAACCCAGTTTACACATACAAGATCGACCAAGTGTCGTCTGAAGATTCTGAACGATGAAATTTCTCGATAAGTCATAACAATCAATCTCGTTTAACATGGGAATCAGATACGTGCTTAATCCAATTTAAGAAAACGACGACAAGTTTTTCATCTGATTTGGATCATTCAAACTCTGGAATTTGAAGTCTAAGAAGAAGAAGAACCAGAAGAAGAATGCTAGCTATTGATTACCAAAGTGAAGACTTGTTCCTCTAATCACCCAATTAGCTAGCAACCACATCCTTATTATTCATGAATCATTTTAATTCATTCCCACCTCGTCCATAGTTTTTAACTAACGTATGACAGTAAGCAAACCAATTCAGACAACTAGCTCTTAATTGGTTTCCCCTCATACAGCACGAATAATAAATTAAAGCAAAAAAAACAAAACACGTTATTGACACGCACGTACCTGAGGCTATTGAATGAACCGCCGCCCACGTCGTCGAACGAGCTGGAGATGTCGGTCATGGGAATATGGAAAGCCTCCGACCAAGCCAGCTGCCTGAGACATGTCGCCGTCGGCGTTCCCCACCGGTAAGTCCCCGCCGAGAACTTGTCCTCCTCCTTCTTCCTCTCGAACGGCTGCTTGAACACCTTCATCTGCTCCTTCCTCATCCTGTCCAGAATCTCCCTCGAGACGCCGTGGTTCACCACCTGGAAGAACCCCCATTCTCTGGAGGCTCTCGCCATCTGGTTCTTGCACTGCTCCCTCTCCAGTGGACCTCCGGTCACCAGTGGCTGGAGGTCGATGAGAGGGAGCTCGCATTCCTCGATGATGTCTGACGCGACTGTGTTGGCAGCCGTGTCAGGAGGAAGAGGAGGAGGAGGAGGAGCAGGAGCAGATGGATTCTTCATCTGCTTCTTCTTGTCGATGAGGAGGTCCTTGTAGGCCTCGCGGAAAGGAGGGTCTATCTCCATGCTCCCAGCCTGAGAGGAAAGGGGGGAAAAAAGGGAAGACAAGTGGGTTTATAGATTATCTTTTTTGGTAGTGAGTATAGCAATGTAAATGGCTAAGTTTGTGAATAAAGGAAGCGTAAGGTATATATAGAGGGATATGGGAATATTGGAGGGAGAGGTAACTGGAATTACGTGGCTTCGATGAAAACTTTGTGTATCTTTATTTGGGGGGTTCTCACACTCGAATAAATATCGACTCCTCTCCTTAATTATAATGTTTGTGAAGATATTTTTTAAAATATTTCATAAATATATGATAAATCTACAACACTTTGATTGAGCATACTCGGTATTTGTATCACACAATCTTTTTTATTTTTGTCATCTTGCCAAATTTAAAACTATCTTTAACTATTATCTGCAACCTTTAATAGGATTGTTTGGGGATCATAAATCGTTTGTTGTGATTCTATGAATACGTGATTTTCGACCCGCTCATCGTTTGTCTTGTTCAATTTTACACAAAAATTAAGTATATTGTCATTAATGTGCAGACAGTGGGGTATAGCGCTTCAGGTGATTTGATTTTAAGAGATAGTCTGACCAGGCTGAGGATGATTGCAGGGGTAAACAATAGTCTTTCTTTCTTCTAAGTTGTAAAGAGTAGATAGTACTTTGTCACTTTTTATATTTAGATTGTTTGTGCTTAGTGAAATTTGATTTAACCATAAAAACAATATGTATTATTGTAATGCATGAAATGGCCATGCATATTTTCTGAAAATCTAAGGGGTGGTAGAGAAAATCATGCTAATAATATGCCCATTGTGAAAATAACATCTAAAATACAAATAAATTGTCAAAATTCATAGATAACTAGTGAACTAGGACCAATAAAATCATGTGACCTTTGGGGGCTTTGGGAGTGTTTTTGCGGTTTGCTAATTCCCTGTATATTTCCCCCCATTGTTGATTGGGACAAATTAGATGGCCATAATAAGATGCTATATAAATGGTGTGAAGAAGTTACCAAGAGAAGTAACAACCATGATCCTTGCTGCTAGCTAGTGATTCCTCATTTGTTGTGATACCGCGTTTAGTTTCTAGCTACTACATAGCTCATAATTATTATATACACTGTGGATAATATAAATTAATTACCATTAATTCCAGTGGAAAACCAATTAAGTAATCGAGATTTGGAGTATATGGTAATCACTAGTCACTATAACCTAAGAAATACTAGTTAGGTTTGTGCTTTCCGGTCAAACTTTTGAGATGATTCCGAAAATGCAAATATCTAGCAAGTTTGGAGCACATAAAAAAAATATCTAACAAATATGTGAGAGTTCATTTCTAGATATTTCTCTCTTGTTATAATTTTCTCATTGCGCCTAGGAGTAGAGAAATTTTAATACTATGTTTAATTTGTTGGTAATTGGTATATGATTTGTAGATGAATCTCTTTTAATAATTCGAATTATTAGGATTAATTAGTTCTTAATCTAGTATTAGAGTCTTATGTGGTCGAAAAGTCTTCTATTCAAATTCCAATAACCTACATATCTTCTATTAAACACATAGTATTCGTATTCTGAGGCTAGCAAAAAGTCCATACGAAATCACAACCAACACTATTGATATTACGGCATTACAGAAATGTCGCGAAATCAGAAACCTATAATTAACTTTAACCTGCACTTTGAAGATTGCATTTCAAGGATGACTTTATATGTGTGCTTTGATCCCCTTTCTTTCTCTTATCTTCTCCGCCTTTACCAATCAGGAAAGCTAAAAATCTAACTGTACAAAGACACTCTCAGTGCTCACCTTACCTAATTAGTACTAGGCTTCTTGAGATTTTGGAAAGGAATCTACGAGTAAATTCGTGCAGGGTTTGGTTCAAAGCGAACAATATCGTACTAATGAGCTTACACAATTTCAACAAATGATATCAAAGTCTGGTTCCGATCCAGGGAGGTGAACTTCAGTTTCGTGGACCCTCATCCGGTGACCTCGGGATAGGAGATCCGCGTTTGTTTGGTGGATCAAGGAAGATTCACATCTGTCTAACATATCAAAGGAGATCTGCGTCTGGTAAACGGGGCATCTTTGGGAAGCAACTCAACAATAAATTTGGGCAGATTTTGAAACAACCCAAAATTAAATTTGTACAAATTTGACTCAAAACAGACAATATCGTACTAATTGAGCTTTCCAGTCTCGACACTAACTATTATTTGTACTGCACAACCTCCACCACAAAGATTATGAGATCCAATTCTCCTAACCTCATCACCCATATAGCAAAACTATTATGTGTATAACACAAAACCAACGTTGGACTCAAGGAATGAAGCTGTCAATTTAATCATTCTGAATGAGAAAAATGTGCCCAGATGGCCACTTTACTTGCCAAATTTCAACAATTTGGCCCACCTTCAATTAAAAAAAACTTTCGGCCAAACCCACAGGAACACATACTTCCACAAAATCAACTTATGCAGTGGCCATCACCGAAGTCTCATTTGCATTTTGGTTTGGGTAGTGGGTCTCACTCACTAATTAATCACCATGTAATTCTAATCATTATCATGGCTTTATGATCGACGAATCACATAACAAAACAAACGTGATAAATGATGAATATAGCAGGCCTAATTAATCTCAAAAGGGTTCAAATCAAAACTTGGTTTGAACTTGTTTTATATCAATTAACTAGTAAGCAAGGGGGGATGGGACTTGACCTAGGAATTAATGACTCTGTAAATGAATGATTAATTACACAACAATATGTCCCTATAAAGTACAAATAAATACGAATGACAAGGGATTGACTCATAGTATAATTTGACACAATTGTTATGACTTATATTGTATTAGATCGGATTCAAAGCTTTTAACTCAATTACACATTTAATGTTGATGTTTCTACCTTTTAGTTTGTTACATAACAAAAAAGGCATAAATTGCATTAGAATCAAATAATTATTTTCTTTTTTATACTCAATACTATAGATCTAATTAGATCAAAACCAAAAACCTGGACATGAAGATTGAAGATACCCAAAAGTAAAATTACCCAAATCCTACTTAACACATGATAAATTAGGATTAGACAATACTAAAACATGACTTTTTTTTTGTCATCCCTATAAATAAACAGCTTGTAGCTATCTAGCTGAATGGTCATATGACAGGTAAAGGTTATTTTCATTAATTGTCATTTTCTTTGTACGTTTGTACTTCATAATAACCTTTAAGAGCTAAAAGTACAATGGTATATCTTATACAAATATTTCTTTTATTTTTATTTTTACTATAAGGGTAACATTGTTATTTTTTGTATTTAGGTGTTTGACAAATGGATCCAAATTTGGGATCTTTCAAGATTGGTGGTATTACAACTAGATCAATCCTTGTTCGCGTATCTTATATATAAATTGGTTATAGATAATTGAAATTTCTAATTCAAATCTCATCATCCTTACGTAAAATATTGAACTTTCTCGCTTATAGAGACACAAACTAGACTATGTTTCTTGTCTCGCCTTTTTGTTACGATCGAACCCATAACATCTTTAACATTTAGGATTTACCTTAACTTCAAGCAAGATTCCCTTACCGAAATAAAATCGCAAATCGGGGAGATCACTAATTAATTTCTGTAGACATGATTAAGGTGAAGTACTATGAAATATCCAGCCTCGGTGCTAACGTAGAAGATGTACTGCAAAAACTGAGAGAGCAACCAAACCAAAGATTTTTGGCATAGAACAAAACGATGATCGAACTCTTTTTGTCTCTCTCCTATGAAACTACTTTCCTTTTCCTTCATTCACAAGGGATGAGCTTTAGACTTCCCATGAAGGATAGTGACGGATAATAATAATATTTATTAACAATAATTAAAGAGCTGTAACTAAAGTTATAACCGCGCTTCTAGACGGTTTATCGTCTGTTATTACTATAAGTGCTGTGTTAATTATTAATGATTAACAGCTGTTGGATCATCTCATAAGAGATCCAGCTATGGTATGGGTTTTCTTCAACGAGGGGCGCCACTTCGCAAAAGGGTAGGTTAGGTAAACCCTAGTAAGGGTATGTGTTCACTTTTTAATTACAACTAAATTTAGTTTTGCTTTTTCAAATTTAAAATTATTTCAATTTCATTTGTTATATAATTGGATAAAATATGCTTTTTGTTAGACATTCATACTCATTTTCTCATTCATTTTCGATATAAATACTCACAAATTTCAGGCTAAAAAGGGAAAACAAATAAATCAAAAGGAAACCAACATCCCAAATTGACTAATATTATATCTCTGAACATTCATGTGCGGCTTGGGTGTTTGACCAGCCGAATTTTCTAATTACACTCAAGTTTTATATTATTATTATTATTATTATTATTATGTATTTTCTTTTTATTTTCTTTCATTTAATATTGGTGAATTCTGGTCAACTGTCGATTGACCGACCAAGACCCATATGTCCAAGGTATCACTGTCCCTCGCTCGGACATGTATTCAAATTTCAAAGCATTGCATGGGAGAACAGATCTTTTCAGCACGTATATGTTTTTACCAACAAAAAAAAACAGTTTAAAATATAGTAAAGGAGATGTCAATTAAATTATTCATTAGCACCCTTCATAAGTTATGTTTCATACTTTAATGCTATCTAGTATCTAGGGTTACCTATTAGAAAAGAGCGGGTTATAAGAAGTTCATTTCGAGATCAACAAAAACAACATAATTATCTAAATTTTACACAAACTTATGGTAGATTTTCTAAAACAATAAAAGGGCAACTCAAACCACATCACAAAAGAGTAATCATAACGTAATAAAAAGTCGAATAAAAAAAAAATAGAGCAGACCACAAAAAGGATTACAAGTTGAACGAAAAGGAACAGATCAATCTGAAGCGAACTGTTGTGATGGAAAATGACGAACCACCAACCCACCAGCAACGACATCAGTGTTTTACCCTTTAGTTATATTCATCACTTAATTTCGTTACTCAAATCATCTACGAATTCTGATTAACTCGAAACTGATAATACGCAGGATATTTTTTTTCCCTGCGGCGGAGGGCCACATGGGGTGTGTTGTTAGGAGTTCCATACATATGGTGCAATGTACATAGTTGATATAGGTACTCAGAATGAAAGAGAGAGAGAGAGTGTGTGTGTGAGTTGAGAGCACGAAGAGGGAGCATATGCAAAAAGATAGAGGTAGTTGTCTCCTTTCTTTTACTTACCTGATGGTTCATATTGCTCCTCGAATCCACCTTCTCGACCATGGAATTCCGGCGTTGTGTGAGACTGGAATGATAGGCTAGCTGCTGGCTACTTGTACTCTCTCCACTCCAATCCTTTTGCTAATCCTCTTGTCTCCTGAAATCGAATGGTTCGTTAGGTCATCGTAAGATGTTAAACTGTGTTCTCTTATCTACCACCGAAGATTTTGAGGCCATATTTTCACCCAAAAAAGGGAAGATTTTAGTGAACAGTACTTGATGCCAAAAAGTTTAAGGGCGACATGTATTCAAACTAAGTTTTCTACCTTTCGTGATTAGAGTTGACTGTTAAATGTTCGTTTTTGAACGGAGTAATTTTAATGGAATACGATACAAATGAATATGCATCATGGTAATTACTAATTAAAGAAGGATACTAATTAGAGTTTTCTACCTTTGCTACATCTTGTTGCAGAGTTCCAAATACGAATTTGTTTAACAACGGATATTAAAAAAAATCATGTGGTATATTTTAAATTCATTTACTTTGTTCGATCTTGTGGCAAATTCGTTCACGTTCTATGTCATCATAACAACCACGTTCATGGATCATGTTTGTCTACACTTATACATCTGTGTACTATGTCGTGCATCTTTTATGTATAGCATGTCTATTAAATGGTACATCTAAGTTTCTCGTTACAAGGGCTTGTCCGTGATTAGTTGATTAGTAAATACATTTTGGATGACTCGCCTGTTACGTAAACTTAACGCTTTCTCGTTTTTAAGTCTTGGTTTTGATTCGGCAATAATCTCCACTCTCATCTAAGTTTTTTTTCCGATACATATGTGATTTGTGGTTTATTGGGTTAGATAGAGAGACATGGACAACAAAATCAGTAACATGATGACTGAATTTGAGCAGAACCGCTAACACAAAATGATTATATAAATGGACAGAAAACTGTCCAAGGAAGAAGATAAGCAAAGTAGACTTGAGAGTCATAATTAATTACCTTAAGACCTTCAACTTTCTGCCGATAATAGCAAGAGCTTGGCCGTGAAAAGACAGAGCTTTTTGCTATGGTGGGAGGAATAGCCAAGGCAAATAGGGAAAGAGTAAAGGAGGTGATTGTGAAGGGAGAAAGAGGCGCACAAGAAATATAGAGGAAGAGGGCAGATGTATTTATAGGGAAAAAGGAGCCCCAATACATCATATGATAAAAAAAAGTAATTATTAGTCTAAATTCAATTGTATTCATTTTATATGAGGAAACACAATATTCCTTTGCATGTTTTAACATGAGGAGCCTCATCATAAACAAGTAAATTATATGAAGATGACCTTCCAAATATCTACATTAATGGTTCTTTCAAAAGAAAAAAAAAGTCTTGGATAATGAAGAATAAGTTTTGTATGGAAATAGAATATTTCATTACATGTTTCATTAATTTATAAACCCTGTGAGTATATTGTTCTAATATCAAGGGAAGATGCAATCTTTTTTTATTTATTATAAGTTGATATATTTTATTTTTTTAGTTAGGGGCTACTTTTTAGATTTGAATCTAGCACACCTGAGTACTCCAGATTCAAGACCAATAAGACTTTAACACGACAAAACTTTCTAACGGCAAGTAGCGGGAAGAAGTGGCAAACCTTCGTCTGCAGTATCTTTCGTTACTCCGAACGTAGGAATGGCAATGGGGCAGGTCCGAGGCGGATATCTCGATACCCATACCCGTCCCGTGGCAAGTCGGATCCGATTCGGGTAATTTATCATGGGGCGCGGGTCAGGGCAGGTTGACCCATTGGGTATATAAATTATGCGAAAAATATTAGAATTATTCATTATTTTAATTAAAAGACCAAGAAAGAAACCATAATTTGATAAAATGTAGTTAAATTATTGGAGAAATTGAGTTTTTCACTTATTTACAACTTTATTATACCTAAAATATGATGTAATAAGAGAAAAATCATAAGTAATTTGACTAAAATTACATTTAGCTTAGGCCAGAACGGGTCAAGAATGGGGCGGGTCAGGGCAGGTCAGGTCGATGAGAGGTCCCCATTCTCGTCCCAAAATAGGTCAAACAGGTCGGGTAAATCAGATCAGGTCGAAATTGTCATCCTATCCGAAAAGAGGTGAAAAGGCCTAGAAAGGAGCTTGACTGTACGCCAATAATACAACTAAGGCATACCCTTATTCGCAATGAGATGCATTCTCTTACATAGATAACTTCGAAAATTGTCTTATGATTTTGTCTGCTAATATCATTTTCCTTTTTTAGAGAATTGTCTTATGTTTTTGTTAGAGGTTAATTGACAAAAGGATGAAATTTCACCTTTTTATGCTATGTATTGTTTGGAGAAGAATGCCTTGAAATTTTTTAATGTTGTGTCTTATTTTAATATTAAGTTGAAATGTTTTGCTTCATTAAAACCTTAATAAGAATTACAAGTGATCGAGCACCATCCTAAAACTCAAGGAATAGTGATTGAAATCAACATTGTTAGTTGCATGTAAATAAACCATATAGACACATATACACATGCTAGTATATAATTATAGCTTTTACAAATCAAATAAAAAACGCCTTTTTTATCAACTCCTAATATTATGGATTTATGTCCCTAATTGTCATATGATTAAACAACTTAATCCGACAATGAAATTAGTTTTTTTTGTCTAAAACAATATGTAACAATTTAGGTGAATTTCATATTGACAAAGTATGAGAGAATATCCATGATTCATAAAGACGAAATCGTCCTAAATTGACAAGACTCGTTTTGGGGTTAAATGGATGAGTTCTTTTAAGAACTTTGAAGTTAAACGTGTTCACTGTACAACAATGCAAATATGAGTGATCTCTCGAGAAGTTATCTTAATATGCACCCCAAGACAAAAATCATACATATCTAGATCCAAAGTGGACTATATCTTGATAGAAAAAATAAATCAGGATGTTACACAATACATTTGCATTATGTTCAAGATTAGTCCTCCTTTCATCAATGGACAAAGCCGTCAGCTCACTATGTGGCTGACAAGGGTTATCCATTCATCTATAGCTTGGTACTCACCATGTTTATTTATTAGAACCTAGTTTAAACTATTAGATCATACATATATGATATTTTTGCGATCTCACAATCCCGTCGCGCTCACAATAAAATGATGCATCGGCTATTTGCAATCATTTTCACCTTGAAATAGGGATTTGCATCATAAACTCTATGTATCATCAAGACATCAATGTCGCAGAAGGCACTAGACGTAAGACAGTCGTCAGAGTTAGTGTTTAAAAAATTGTATTGAACCACTTACGGTTTAACCACAAAATACATTATCATTGATTTTTTCGGTACGATTTTACAATCCTTGGTTGGGGTTTTGCCTAACGCCTAGCATGCTTAGGTGTTTGAAGCAAAAATAATAATTTTTAGTAGAAATAAACATTTTTATAGCACTTTTATACTTAGGTTTCAAATGATTAATAACGAAACTAACCCTTAACAACATGCAAAATATGTCATGATTTTGTATAATCACAAATTAACATAAAGTTAGAAACAAAAGTTCATAGCAGCTACAAGTTTATAGAAATGAAGAAGTGTTTGCTCTAATGGCAATACCACTAGTTTTGAATCTGAAGATCTCACATATTCGAATTATTCAAGTAGTACCTAAATCACCAAAAAATAAACATATATCATCCCTATAAAAAAAATTTATAGGAAGCCCTTAAAAAAAGTTACCTCTTCACCTTCATCATCATATCAGAAGCAATCTCCTCGTCATCCTCCTCATCATACTCGAAATGAATGAGCGGTGTCAGAATGAGAAGCAACTTCCCAGTTACCTAGACGTATATATGATATTTATTCCAAATTGAGAGAAAGACCGAACGCTCATCGTGGATAGTTTGAGATGGCGGGAAAGGGAACTTCCTCTTATTCCCTTCTCTTGGTCCACCAGTTGCGCTAAACGGCTCCTCCAGTCGCCTAATCACGTCTTAAGGAAGTAAATCATGCTTAGACGTCGTATTATGAACGTTTTATTTGCCGTCTAGACCCTAACTAACATAGACATTTATTCACCGCCCGGGATTATGCCATCTTGAACGATGGTAGTCGAATTCTAATCAACTCCTCGTTTGCCCTTAATAATGTGCGGTAGTGGTGGAAAGGGAAATAAGTCCTATGACAAGAGAGAAAGAGAGACAAGAACAGTGTATAAGTTTCTTTTACGCATCAAATCTACCGTCAATCGCATTGCGATTATTATGCATTTGGTTGGGCCCTCAGCTGTCTACAGTAATGTAGAGTTCGTAGTTCGTACTCATTTTTTTCCATAAATGGGTTGGGAGACATTTGGCCATGGGGGGGAAGAGATAAGGCAAGAGAGCTTCGAAACCCATAGACTTGGAAGCATAACAACCAAAAGATTATCTTGAGAAAGAGAAGAAAAAAAACAGAGAGGGGGACTCGCTGGTTCATTCTGCACCATTTGAGCCCCATAGATATTCTTGCGTTCAGTTGCTTTTGTTCATGAATTGAGCCCAATTCCCATTTCCATCACTTCAGACGTCAAAAAGGAGGAGGAGGGGAAAAAGAAAGAATTTAGAAAAAAACAAATAAATATAAACCGTCCCTCCTCTATATACTCTGTTCCCAATTCACTGTGCTCTGTTTTCTGTTGTTTTCTCCCTCTGTTTCTCGCTATCGATCGATCGAAATTCGAACCTCACTGAAAGGGAAATGATCAGGGCAAGAAAAGCCATTATTGAACAGAGGAACACATGATTACCAATGGACCCAACTGTAACTGTTGAGTCCATGTCGGCAATTACGTGGCAGCAGCTGGAGTCACATGCACACTTATTAGGTAGGAAAACTTCAGCTGGTAAATTTGCAAACTGGGGTTGAATTCCCTGTTTTACATATGTTACATATGGGTTTTCTAGGGCAGGGCATTTGTGGTGGATTTTCAAGATTGCATTTTAGATCTTGGATGAATGTTTCAAATGTTTTCTCGACATATAAGCATCCACGTCAGTATCTCAGATTAAGTATTTAGAGGGTTGCATACCCTTCTGAAATATACGTAGCTCCACTTGATCAGCATGAGACTGGGAGCGGGTAAAGTAAAATCAAGACGATTAAAAAAATTTGACCGGTAGATGCTTATTTGATTTGAATATTTAAACATGTTGGTTCTTCATATGAAATAATATATAATTTTCACCAAATGTGATAAAATGAACTTTGTCATAGTTATTTTGTCTAAATTCCAAGTCAAATTTAGTTGGAATCAGCTAAGTAGATCTCCATTGTTGATCTGCCAAAAAAAGGGCGATATTCAAATTGAACCATTCGACCAACATGAACAAAAAAAAATGACGATTGTTCGATGCTTCAGATTGACCTTTATCTGACATATAAAATACAGAACTACGAATTTTGTCAGCATCACAATCTTAGCTTCAAACTAATCAAATTATAGGAGGAAAGCAGTCGATCGTAATAAACCACAAATACATTATATCGTGCAGTTATTATACTGATATACCAAAGTTATCCACGACTTCAGATAAATTTCATTTACAGTTTTGATCAAATATAGATTCATACTTCAATGAAAACTCGTTTCCCTCAATAAAATGAACGAGAACTCATTATTTAATACCATATCCAACATTTCATTAAAAAAACGAATCTTGAGATTTTTCATATGTGTTTGTTGCTGCATGTGCAATGCTTTGAAGCAAACGACAGTGGCACCAACACGCTAAGATTCATGCCGTTTTGTCTTAACAAACAATGCCTCACTCCATCAATGGCCTCTGCAAAAGAAAAGAAAAAAAATCTGAAGGACATGCTCTCATTGTTTCGTCCTTTTGATGGACATCAGCATATACACATATAGATCTCTGCTAGCTACTATAGAAATGGAATTCCCCAAAACCTATATATATATTATCAGGTAACATGGCTCTGCTCCAAATTTCACATATAAAATAATGTTATCATCGTAGTAGTATGAACGAGATGGCAATATGTTGGTCCTCGGGGTGATAGTGGTTATCCGTTATCCTACTCGGACTGTTTCGAGTTTTATCCATTCTCATGATAGTATAAGATTCAAATAGTAAACTATGTCCATATTCGATCGGATTTCGAATAGCACAGATAGCATACTTCCCCTCAAATTGGTCCACAACCATGAATATATACTCTCGTGAATCCAATTTAATAGGGTAAGATATTCATGGTTGTGGACATATTTGAAATTCCTAACAATTTACAAGGTTCAAGAAGGCATCGGAAGCCAGGCTAGGTTGTCTAGATGTTGCCTATGTTTCTGGAAGCAAAATAACCATCTGTATTAGATGGTGAGTGAAAAATTGCTTACCAACAATTTTTGAGCTGATCAACACTGTTGCCAACCCAGCTTTTATATCAAATCAGGCCTTTATCAAAAGTCCAAATGTATACACCCCCAAAAGCTTGTGATAATGCCCTAAAACAGAAATCCATTCATCATTATGTTATATTATTTGTTGCTCTGCCGACGGCCACGTAGACAGCATATATTTATAGCTGAGGGCAACAAGTCCTCTATATATAGTTTTGTTGCGCCCGAAAATTGTCGGCACAAGGGCTCCTATTCCTATAGCTAAGTTAATTCCATCTTTTTGCTATAATAAAGAGATCTTATTATGATTAAACCACCATTATGTATAGGGAATTTAAGACAAGACCACCCAAGATGTACGTAAGAAACTTAACATGGAGATTGATTCTCAATTCATTTTAGAGGTTGTTGATCATGAGTGGATGATCAATTAATTACTTTAGATAGAATGTGCTTATGGGCAGTAATCCGTTTATACAAATAGTTGGAGTTATTAAGAAGATATCCAATAATAAATATTAACCACTATTTGCTTTTACATATATATCCTTAAATGAAAGTCTGCCTGATAAAGTTGAAGTTTAATTTGCATATGCCCTAGTTCTTCCCCAAACTTATTGAAAGAAGTATACCCATTTTCGAATGGATTAGAATAAGGATAACAATTACCTGGGTGATTTTATCTAAATTTAGGTACTAAATTTAAAGGTTTATTAATTTAAGATACTAAATTGTAATTTGCATATGAGTACAGCTACAAACTCAAATTCATGTATTAAACGTCCAATCCAACCGAAATAAATAAATAAATAGGTATGTCGATAAATCTGTCAAACTCTACTTCTTTACCTTCTATTTGAATTTCCAACTCAATTAAGTTAGATGTAAAATACGCATGAGTTTGAGCTAAATTATTATTCTAACCTATATATGATACCTTTTCCTATGTAATTGAACAAATGTAGCCTGATTAATTGAATGTAGAATTAGTAATAAATAACTAGATAATGGGCATGTAATGTATCATGATAATGAGGTGACATTTATAAAATTATGAGTTTCAAGACCTCTCACCACCACAAAGAGCATTTTCCCCTTATCTACTACTTAGTTTTAGCTATACATTATTATTTTTTTAAAAAAATAAACATTCCCATTGGTTTATTTTTTATGAAATGCAGCTTGATTTATTTTATTCTCATTAATTAAGTTGGCTAGTGTGGTCATATTGGAGTCTTTGTCTGCTGTCAAGTTTGGTCTCGTCTCGAAAGGTCAAGGTGGCGGGGTGGAATGGGCTCACTAGCTTATGTCGTTGGCCGGCCGCTTTAATGAATTAATGGGGAATAAACTGATCATTTGCTGCTTTCAATTTGTAGACAATATTAAAAAAAAACAATATTAAAAAAAAACATAGATCGAATATTTAGTATACTCTTGGCAGAACACGAAGTGTGTTTAGCCGCTCTTATGTCTGGTTTTGCGAATCGCGTTGGTCTAGTGGCATATGTATGGGTAATTTTCAATTTGAATGATCTAAAATTTGATTTCATAATGGGAATTTAGACTTTCCCTTCCCACAAGCCTCGCTTAAGTAATAATGGGAATTAACATGCATTGTTAATGGTTTTGTGTATGGTAGATTTTGAAATGAGTTTGATGTGGGTAAATGGATCTATTTGTTTCCACCTGATTGTTAAAAAACAAAAGAAATTATTAATCATCTCATTAGCTGCCTTCAAAATACAGCTTTAAATGGATCTTTTTAAATGGGGTCAAACACTGAATTATACCTTTAATGTTAGAGTTTTCACCTTCCATTCTATTTTGGATACTCAATACTATGACTCCAATTCAGACTGAAACTAAAAAAATTGGGTATGCATTGGTCCAAAGTAAATTTACCCGAATTCGATGCGATTAAAATATTAGGTATGTTTATCATGTTGAAAAAACACAGCTCTTACATCTAATTTTACCATGTACTTTAACGTTTTTAAGTCTTTATTAGATTAATGGCTTAAACTTGTTCAATGATTTAACAATGATGAAGGACTTGTACCATGTGAAATTTATGTTTTAACTTGTGAAAAGAGTCACAGTGAAACAAAAACACTTGTTCCTCTAATGAACAAGCTAGTTTCAAAGAAGTTTAAGTTGTTGAGATAGTCTGAAGTACAAATTTTGTATAATTCGCTTACATGTCCGCTAAAACGAGAGCCAGCCACTCGTTTTCAAGTTTACAGAAGTTCTACATACATCTTTTTCTTGAATCAATCGTTAGTATTAGGGTCACTGAAATTCGCATGCAAGACTCATCGATTAAAGTCCCCTAACAACATGTCATAAACTAGTTAGTCGTCATCACACACACTATTGAATCACAAAATTAGGATCGTACCCATGATCCATGATAATGTATCATTCTAGAATGTATTAATCACGTCGTAACATTAACATATAAACATTCGTAATTTTGAATATCAAACATTCCTTTTTTTTTAGTCGAGATTACCCCTCATTTGGTTCCATCTCCATTATTAGAGTACATGTTTGAAGATTGAATGTCCTCACATCAACTCAATCAATTGAATCAAAAAGGGGGAGGAGGGGTCAATGAATCCTCTGGAGCTTATTGGGGGAGGGCCCCTTTTGGGCCCGATATTAAAACCAAAAGAACCATTGGCTTAATTAGGCTTTGCAACAAGTGGCGGATCGGAAGTCGGTCCGGGCCCCGACCCCACTCCGACCCGGCAGCCGACCTAACCGCTACTTAGGGATGGCAATGGGTAGGGTCGGGTGCGGGTTTACCCTATACCAACTCCTAACCCGCCGGGTAGAGCTTTCTAAAATACCCGACCAAATAACCACCGGGTATGAAAATGATATAACCATACCCTACCCACTGGGTAACCACGGGTATTCGGGTAACCATGGGTACGAATCCTAAACTATGAACTTATACACATATATACTGTTGTCCATTAAAAATTCTCAATACTTGTAAGTTGTAACTGTTCTAGTTTCAACAATCCACACAAATAAAAACAACAAACACATAATAATTGTTC
Organism: Linum tenue; assembly: GCA_946122785.1. NCBI lineage: Eukaryota > Viridiplantae > Streptophyta > Magnoliopsida > Malpighiales > Linaceae > Linum > Linum tenue. The sequence continues at coordinate 89,836,979 of CAMGYJ010000008.1, forward strand.
TTGCTTCTACAATCCACACAAACATAATAATCGTCTACATATTCATCATCAATAATGATAGCTAAACTCAATTTCTCAAGCTAAAATAAATTTCTCAAGGGAAATTGACCCTTTGGTTAGCGGGGCGGGTATAACGGGGCGGGTATTATCGATTACCATACCCGTACCCTACCCTTTATTTTGAAACCGGGTATTACCCGTACCCGCCCCTTAACCCGTCATAGCGGGTAATTACCCTCGTTGACCGGTTACGGTCGGGTAGGGTACCCATGGTTACGGGTTGGATTGACATCCCTGCGCTACTGCAATATACCATGTGGACGGTTTGCTGCTGGCCTGACCCTGACCCGGCAGCCAACGCCCTTTTCTCATTTATTATATATATCTTAAAACAAATATTGAATAATCCCAAATAAAAAGAAAAATGTAGATAGTCATGTTAAATAAAATCTCATGCAAGTTGTCGTCGACATTGCCCCGTTGAGTTGGTCGTTTAATTTGACGGGAAGGTTCGTTGCCTTGTTGGGGGGAATGCCTACATCGACATATAGACGGCCCTTGCAATCTATGGGTATAGTTTGATGCTTGTATTTGGGTGATGGAATTGATATTCAAATCGTACTCATGGAGTATTTATTGTTGTTGGTCGATTTGTTGGGAAAAAAGGGAGGGCGAAGTTTATGGGATTCGAAAAATCTACTTATTGGGAGAGGAATTTACCTCGAACCTCCAAATCTTCGGTGGTGATGACTCGCTCATACAACAAATGTTTTCTTTCATATAAATTAAGAATAAAAGGTTTTTAAGGGTTGATAAGTAATTTGTTTTCAAAATTCATAGATCGAAGTCAACAAAAATCTACCATCAAATCAAACAAGCAAATAGGGAGAAAATTCAGATCCACGTTACCCGAATCCATTACCAATACGTCGTTTTAAAATCCAGTGGTTTATACAACAAAAAAAAAACGTTTACGTTTCAAATCCACGGAATCATCGTAAGGGGTCATTTGTTTGTGGGGTTTTGAAAAATGAGAGATTTTACAAGCGGTTGGGATTGAAGGATTATATTGGATTTTATTACTTATTATTTTTTCCTGGTGCGATATTATATTGAATTTTAGTAGATTTGATTTATGGATTAAAGTAGTAATGTACCTTTCTATTCTTACTGGAATATTTTTAATCTCTATTGGCCCCTGCGTGTTGCTTGCCCAAAATTGACAAATTTGAGAATGACTTCATCCTTCACACCACCAAATCCTGGCAACGTCAAGATATATGGATTGTGTAGGATAAGCTTCTTAATCTTATCAACATAATCACTGTCAAATAGCAGATAATTATCATAAACAAACATAAATTATGAGGCAAATCTAATAGGTGTGGGATCAATTACCGCGGAAAAAAATATGTGTAGAATTTTGATAGGAAATTCCTCGTAAAAATCCTATGACCCCGTTTGGATTATGTGAGAAATTTTGGCACAACCCTCATGAGATAGGATTGAAAAAGTTATGAGTTATCCCATTTGGAAAATGGGAGATTTCACAATCCCTCACTATTTTCCTATTTTCCATAACTATCATCTCGCCAACTATTTTCCGATTTAAGATTCTGTGATGGGGTTCTAGGATCGGGGAGATTTGTGCATGATTGATTTGGACTATAATGTAGTTAGAAAATTATTAGAAGGAGAGGATGAAGAACCGCCGGGCGCTCTCACAAATAAATAAGGTCAATAAAAGAGGGAAATTGTATATTGAATTCCTCCAATGAAAATCCAGATTTCTTTCCAAACACGAATATTGTCCAAATTCCTTTTTTTTTTTCCACAGGAGATTAATCAGAATCTCTCATTTCTAAGAAAACCCTCATCCAAACAACCCAAAAAGCAAACACTTCAATTTTTGCGTTAAACTTAGTGATGGCAATAGGGCGGGCGGGTACCTTAATACTCAAGTTCCGCTCCACGCCATTTGGGTCGCGGCGGGTAATACCCGCGCCGATACAGGGCGGGGCGAGTCGACCCACTCTTACATATTATTTGGAAAAAATACACAAATTTTATTTTTATGATAAAATTAAGAGAAAATACTTTACGAATGAAAAATAGTGATAATAGAATGGGTAATTGAGACTAACAAGTTGAAAGAACGACTCTAACTAATTGAAGAAAAGTCAAAATAAGAAAATTATGTATGGATACTGTAAGAAATTGAAATATAATGGCCCTAGAACGGGGTGGGGCAGGACAGGACAAGACAGGTCGGAAGTAGATATACATGGGCTCCACCCCACGCTATTGCGGGCCGGACGTCCTATAGCAGGTTAGGTCGAGTAATACCCATTGGGCTAGACAAGTATTCGCTCTATTAGACCATCCACATCCATGAAATAACATTTCTATTTCATATGTGGTCCCTACCGCCACCTCAACCAATTTTACAATTTCACCACTTACCTATTTCATTTCATCTACATCAATGAAATACACTTTCTATTTCATTTGGTGGGCCCAATTGATTATTTTAATACAACTCTATATTTTATCTAAAAAAATAAAAAAGGAAAATAAAGAAATAAGGCAAAACCATAGAAAGGGGCCCACATCTACCCCACTTGCTATTCCATTCAGACTTCCATTAAGTGGAAGCTGTCACTTTATGGAATAACCTCTACAACCATGAAATAATAAATGGAAGTGTCATGTCATCAATGGAATGGCTGCATGACAGCCGATGCAGCTGCTCTTAGAGCCGAATACTTGTCTGGCCCAATCTTGGTACAACTAACACTGGATCCGCCTGGGTTGAAGGTAAGTTCTTTCAAGTGGGCCCTCCGGCCCATGGTCAACGTCCGGAAATGACCTTGGTGGTGAGATTATTTCGAAATTATCTCTCTGCCTAGTTTTTATTCTTGCTTATTGCTTAATGCCTAGAATATATATAAGTCCTTCTGTGGAGGCAGTGGAGTTGTGATGATGAAATGATTTCGACAACATGACAACAATATTTTTTTTTTTTTTTGCATAGCAGGGAGGCCGAGGCCAAGAACAAGAAGGCAGTTACAGAGAGAGGGAATCAAAGAGAAGAAGAGGAGCTCGCAACAATCCGACGCTCAAACGTAATGCCTCTAGCATCATCCTGAAGAAACGAAGTAACACCCTGTGGCGGCTCAGTCAACTCATGTACCCCGTAGGGATAGACGAGACTGTGCTTCGAGAGCCAGTCCGCGACTCTATTCCCTTCGCGGTACGAATGAGTTATACTGACCAGCCAATCTTGACTAATCTTCCTGCGAATGAGGCCCAACAAAGTAGCATAAGGGTGAATGGGGTCGTGACGGTCCTGAATCAGCTGAATAGCCAGCTGAGAGTCCGAAGCAAGCTTGACCACGCGGTGTCCAAGCTTCCAAGCCAGATCCAAACCATGGAAAATGCCCCAAAGTTCCGCCAACGCTGCTGTAGCTGATCCAATCTTCACGACGAAGCCCCCTAGCCACTTCCCCAGCGAATCTCGAATGACCCCCCCAGCTCCGGCCAAACCTGGGTTACCATTGGACGCTCCGTCCGTGTTCACCAAAACCCACCCTTCAGGGGGGGGGGGGGATCCAACCAATGTTCGCCACAACCCTCATTGGCCGCTGCTTCTTGTGGTTAACAAACAAATCCGGGGCGTGCCAAGAATCCGTCCACAACTTACTCTTCGCCATGATCGAGTGAGTGAGGGACGGAGCAGTGAGGGCTGCACCAAGGCCTTTAAACGCAGCTGTCGTACGGTTCTTCCACAGAAGCCAAACAGCAATACTAAAGAAACCTGGCCAGTCAATCCCCGAAGCACTGGAACTCGTGCTCGTGAGGTTACTACGGAACCAAGATTCATGGCTGGCACTGAAGAAGTCGTGTTGATGTTGCTGCGGCACTTGCCTGGACCAAAAAAATAAGGCTGGAGCACAGTCACGCAGTATGTGCAGCGTCGACTCCGGGGAACCAAGGCACCGCTGGCAGTCTGGTGAAGCAGCCACCTTCCGCTGGTGTCGAAGTAAGTTGGTGGCGATCTTCCCCTGAAAAGACAACCAAACAAAACTTCTCACTCTCTCAGGAACCGGCAACTGCCAGATTTTCTTCCAAATCCCATCGCTCTGCTGCTGAACTTGCTTGGTAAGGAGCTCGTAGGCAGAATGGGTGGAGAAGCGGCCGTCCGACGTCTCTGACCAGAGAAGGGAATCTTCCTCCGCCGCCAAAGTATCAACTGCCGTGCTCATGATCTTGTTCTTGATGACCGTAGGAAGAAGCCCGTCGAACAACTCCGTGCGCCAGCTACCATCGTCTCGAACAAAATCAGCAACCACCGCCTCCTCCAAATCGTCCGGGATGACTCCAATCGCTTTCTCTTTGAGAGGAACCTGCAAAATCCAAGGGTCCAACCAGAACTTAGTACGTTTCCCATTTTTAATGTTCCATGTACAGCCTTTCTTAAGAAGATCGGCCGCTTTGGTTAAGCTACGCCAGGTGAAGGAACTTCCCTTTATGTTACGCAGAATATCAAGATTCTGGCGCTGACCCCCGTACTTAGTGAGGAGCAGATGCTGCCAAATGTTCTCTTTGTCTTGGAGAAGCCGCCAACCACCTTTGGCAAGCATGGCAATGTTTGCTTGGCGGGTTGGTCGGATGCCCACTCCCCCCTGAGACTTAGAAGTCGTCAGCCTTTCCCAAGAAACCAGGTGGAGCTTTCGTTGGTTCTCCTCGTCCCCCCAGATGAAGTCCCTGCTGATTTTATCAATGCTCCTGCACACTCCACTTGGCATCAGCTCAGTATGCATAGTATAAACCGGTAGAGAGGCAGTTACCGATTTAGCTACAGTAAGCCGGGCTGCAAAGGAGAGTCTTTTAGCCTTCCAGGGAGCCATCTTCTTTTGGATGCGGAGGATGAGCGATTGGTATCTCCCTTTCGTGACCCTTTCTTGGATAGCCTGAATCCCGAGATATCTCCCAAGCCCAGCTTTCAAAGGAATCCCTGCACACGTACTCAGGTACTCCGCCTTGTGCCGACCCACATTCGGAGACACGTACAGAATGGATTTGCTGTAGTTGACCCGTTGACCTGAGCTGTAGCAGAAATCAGCTAGGCATTGCTTCACAATCCGTATTTGTCTTATACCTGCCTCTGCAAAAAGCAACAAATCATCTGCAAAAAAGAGATGGGTAAGAGGCGGACCCGAGTTGGTAAGCCTGATGGCTTTCCATTGTCCGTTGTCCACCGCCTCATCAATTTTATGAGATAAGCGCTCCATACATAAGACAAAAAGATAAGGAGAAAGAGGATCTCCCTGCCGGACACCACGAGTCGGAGTGATCGGTTGAGACAGCTCCCCGTTCCACCTGATCCTCATAGAGTTGTTTTCAACACAATACATAATGCAGTTGACCCAGCTACTCGGTAGGCCGACTTCCTTAAGAGTATCACGAAGAAAATCCCACCGCAGCATATCGTAGGCCTTCTCGAGATCGATTTTGAAGATCATTCCCCCTTTCTTCCCTCTCTTCTTTCTGAAAGAGTGCAACACCTCCTGGACCACAATAATGTTGTCGGACGTTTGCCTGCCAGGAATGAAGCTGCTTTGTCTTGGGGATACCAGCTTCCTCATGATGGGTTTAAGCCTAGCAGTCATGGCCTTCGTAATGCTCTTGAGACAGACATTGTTGAGCGAAATAGGCCGCAACTGATTAACCCTCTCCGGTTTATCAACTTTAGGGATAAGCACAAGAGTTGAGTCTGTCACCCCCTCCGGTAAAACCCCAGTCGAGAAAAAAGAGATCGCCATGTCAGAGAGAGACCTCCCCACCACCTGCCAGAACTGCTGATAGAAAGCCGCATGAAATCCGTCTGGACCCGGAGCTTGAAACGGCTTCATATCAAAAACCGCACTGTGGATATCCATGGTGGTGAAGGGTCTGAAAAGCGCTGCTGCCTCCGCTTGGCTTAGCCGAGGAAATGAGTTTCTTGGTAACCTGTCCTCATAGGTAGAGTCATCCTGCAAGAAGATGTTAGAGATAGAGTTGAACACCAACATAGCAAGAGAGGCAGGATCATCAACCCAGACATCATTATTATCTAGCAGAGCTTCAATTTTGTTTGCCCGTCTCCTGATGTTGACCTGCTGGTGGAAATAAGCCGTGTTTCTTTCCCCGAACTTAACCCACTTGTCTCTCGAGCGCTGGTACCATATAAGCTCTTCTTGCTCAAGAATCTTATCTAACTCACTTTCCAACTTAGAATGGAGCTTGGCCAGACCCGGAGAGAAAGAGTTGGCCAGTCTTGATTCCACTCCCTTAATCCGAGCTAACAACCTCCGCTTTTTCTGCTTCACATCCCCAAAGACAGCCCCATTCCACTCCTCAAGCTTGCCAGCCAGACTGTGTAAAGCCTCCTGAAGAGGAGCATCCTTATCCCATGAGTCAACAATCACATCCTTCAAGCTCTCGCTCGTAAGCCAGGCGGCTTCGAATCTGAAAGACCGAGCCATCTGCTGCTGCTGGGACTGCAACTCCACAGTGGTAATAATAGGATTATGATCCGACTGGTGGCGTGGGAGATGTACCACCGTCGTATTAGGAAAAGCCGAGTTCCACCGGGTGTTGCAGAGGCTCCTATCCAGACGACTAGCTCTAAAGGTGTGAGCTTGGTCGCCTCGAGCCCAAGTGAACTTGGGGCCGGAAAAGCCAAGATCGATCAATTCCGCCAAATTCATTCTCTCCACGAACAGCTGACAATTCCTAAGAGTGTTGCTTGTAGGGAGGCCCGATTTCTCGTCCAAACTACTGATCGCATTGAAATCCCCTGTCAATAGCCAAGGAACCTCAATGTCCTTGCTCTGCTCAATGATCCTGTCCCAAAGATCCCGCTGTTCCTGCTGTCGGGGGGAAGCATAAATCGCCGTCAGCATCCAAGGCGCCTCGTTGCTTCTGGAAACTTTGAGAGAAAGATGTTGAAAGCAAGCAGTGACAGGCTGCACCGAGAACTGAGCAGCATCCCAAAAAACCCACAGCCCACCTCGACGTCCCTCCGCCTCGACCCGAATCGAGTTTGGGAAACCCAACTTATCACAGACTGCGTTGGCCGAGTCGCCACTGATCTGAGGCTCCAGCAGCACCACGAAATCAGGTCGATGGTCTTGAACAGCCAATCTCAGCGCCCGGAAGAACTCCCGACTTCCTGCGCCACCAACATTCCAAGAGAAAATTTTTAAATTGGAGTTCATAGGCATACCAAAAAAGGAGCAGCAAAAAGGCAGAGATCGAAAGAGAAGGAGGGTCCCCCGCGTCAGGACGTTGGTGACGATTCGTCGATAAGCCTAGCCATCGCCTGCGGGTTCGCCGCCTCATCAGTTTGTTCCGTCTCTCCAGTTGTCCCCGCCGGACGCTTAGCAGCCTCGGTCCAGGCATTAATTTCCTGGAGGGTCAGCGAAGCAATGCGAGCCTTTGTTTTGGTCTTCTTCACAGGGGACCAAATCTGCAGGGGCTTCAATTGGTTAAACTTGTTGGGTGACTTTTTGTTTTGAGTCTTTTTAATCTTGCTCCGCTTAGTCCTAGCCGCCACTGAGGGAGACGAGCAGCTCGCGGCGCCATTTCCTCCTGCCGGTTGAATGTTCTCCACAATCTGCATCACCGTGCCGTTCTTCCCTGTCACGGTTCGAACTGTCGGTGTTTGGGTCAGAGAAGAGCTGGGCTTTCCACTTGGTTCAAGACCGGATGCTTCCTTCTGACTGCCCAAATCCGCCCTCTGCAGGTCCTGGGAGGAGCCCAGGCTGTGGCCTGACGAAGAGGGCCCTCCACTGGAAGCAGGCTTCGGCCCACTTACTCCATTCGTAGCTGGGCTAGGCCCTGCCCCAAGTAGGCCTTTCCCCTTACTATTCACCTCATTTCCCGCTTTATTTTTCCCTTTCCTTGCCTCATCGCTGCTTTTCATACCATTTTTACCGTTCTTTTCCTGAGGAGGGTTCTTCTGTGGACCGTGACCGTTGGTAGGGGGAGGAGAAGGTAAGTGGTTCCTTCCTTCCTTAATCGATGGTCCGCCCTTTCCATCTTTAGAGACGATAGAAGGGATTTGGTTTCCCGGTTTGCTCTCTACTTTCCCCTTCTGCTGCACCTCCCTTGGGTTGCGCCGTGATCTCCTCGTCACCAGCATCCACGGTCCGAAGCCCGGGTTGGGCTCCTCGGCGGTACCTGTCAATTCCGGCGACGTGACGGCTTGCGACGGTTGTCCCGAGAGAGCGATCGCCGAGTTCTGAGGGCAGGTTGGTGATGAGTGTCCGATCTTCCCACAATCGAAACAAACCTCCGGTAAGTTCTCGTATTCCACCTTTTGCCATTCGTCATCGAGCCAAATCCGCGGCACCAAATGCTTCGACAAATCGACTTCCACCGCTAGACGAGCAAACTTTGCTCTATCCTGAGACAACGTGTGGTAGTCCAGCTTGATAGTCCTGCCAATTAGATTCCCCAACATGTTCAGCACCTCTTTATGGTAGAAATGTATTTTCAAAGCTGGGAGTTGCACCCACACGATCATCGTCTTGGGGAGAGGATCAGATGCTTTAAACTTCGGGGACCATTGCTGAACCACCAAGTAATGATCGAATATCACCCAAGGACCATCCGTCAAAGCTCTGAAGTAATCTTGCTCGTTATCCAGTCTGACCAGGAAACAATCATGGTCGAGGTCCTTGACCTCCATATTCCCGGACGGACGCCAAAGATTCCTCAGACGGTTGCAAAGGGTAACAAAGCCTATCCGTAGCCCCAGTAATCGGACCACCAGAGTTTTCTGCCATGGTGCACAAAGCTTAGCCTTGAAAGCGGCCGACACCTGTAGCGATGGTTCCCCATTGCGCTCGCCTGTAACTAGGTCATGCTCTCCTACCGGAGTCCATTGTATCAATTGGCTCGGACTCGCCGCCGCCGGTTTCAATCCTGTCACCGCTTTGGCATAGGTGAAGGGTTGCTGACTGGTGGCCGCCGTCGATGGTTGTTCATGGTGGGATCCCGTCAACAGATCCGTTTCTCCCTGATCCTGCACAGACAAAGAAGAGGAGGAGTCAATAGCCATATCAGAGGGAACGGTGGCCATGGCCCCGTTACTCAACGAAACAGAAGGTTCAGCCATCGCTAAAGGAGAGCAGGCGTCAGGTGGTCGGTCGGAAGGGGAAAGAGCCGGCGCCGGGGTCGGCAATCCTTCGCTAGCGGCAGAGAGCATTTTCCACAATTATCTCTCAAAAGACTCTCGCAAATGCCTAGTTATAATTTTCGTAAAAACAAATTTTACATGACAACAATATTTACTTTATGAAGATGAAGATGGCTATCAGTCTGTTTATGATAATCACTCATTTTTAAGAGCGTGTTTAATTTTATTGTTAAGTACCATTTCACGGACATGAACGTAGGATCTTAAGGTTAACCAATGACAAATTGCTAGACTAAACCCTTATTTGTTTTTTTGCGATAATTATTCTTAATCTCAACCAATAAGAAACGTAAATCATAACGAAATATTTGGATGGACAATATGGTTGATTATGAACAAGTCGTTTGATAAATATTTAAAATTGATTGGACGTTGATACTTGATTCACCTATACTTTTATTTGAAAGTGTATTTTGGCAAATTTTCCTGCTCGAGAAAAGGTACAAGATTTCTTAGTGATTACGTAATAACGACGTTTCAGACTCTCGTTTGAAACCTCTGACAAGTGTCTATTGAGCGGACTAAGATGTATCTAAAGCTAATTCTGAATTTTCATTGATTATCATTTTGGAGAGTCCAACTATTATCGAGAAAATAATTGTCCATTCTAATAACACTAAGGAGCACTAGCATATGAATTGTAAGACTCGCCCTTAATCATTTTGGCGTCGACCGAAGGCTAATGCTCCTTGGACACGTAACTAATTAATTGGCTAATAGAAATTATCACTAATCCGACCTTGTTGGAAGCCACTAATTGAAACAGTAATCTCCTAACTTGATTATCCTCTTCTAGTTGAACTTCAAATCATAAAAGCTTATAATTACTCTTATTACTACTTTCATTAATCTAAGTAACTTAGCCTAATTGATGATTACAGATTACAAGCCACCCAAATAGAATCTCCAAGGTAGAACTAGGGATGGCAATGGGTAGGGTCGGGTGCGGGTTTACCCTATACCAACTCCTAACCCGCCGGGTAGAGCCTTCTAAAATACCCGACCAAATAACCACCGGGTATGAAAATTATATAACCATACCCTACCCACCGGGTAACCACGGGTATTCGGGTAACCATGGGTATGAATCCTAAACTATGAACTTATACACATATATGCACATACATATTGTTGTCCATTAAAAATTCTCAATACTTCTAATTGTTCTAGCTTCAACAATCCACACAAATAAAAACAACAAAAACATAATAATTGCTCTTGCTTCTACAATCCACACAAACATAATAATTGTTCTTGCTTCTACAATTCACACAAACATAATAATCGTCTACATCTTCATCATCAATAATGGTAGCTAAACTAAATTTCTCAAGCTAAACTATAAATTTCTCAAGGGAAATTGACTCCCTTTGGTTAGCGGGGCGGGTATAACGGGGCGGGTATTATCAATTACCATACCCGTACCCTACCCTTTATTTTGAAACCGGGTATTACCCGTACCCGCCCCTTAACCCGTCAAAGCGGGTAATTACCCTCGTTGACCGGTTACGGTCGGGTAGGGTACCCATGGTTACGGGTTGGATTGACATCCCTAGGTAGAACGTTGGTAAATCAGTCAAAGTCATTTCAAATCACCAAGTTGAGTCTCTACACCAATCAATATACTTTAATAATTGCATTTGCTAATCAACAATAACAAATAAAAGTATAAAATCAACAAATTATCTAAATTATTACCCTGCTAACTTATACATATATTTTCAGTGATGTCTAATTCAAAGCTTATTCATGCTCGTAACTTTTTATATTGAGTGGTGTGAACAAACTAATCACCTCGTTGCATGCGTGAAAGAACATTTCATATGAACCCCAAATCAAGATATGTCGAAGTTTCAAGAGTTGAATTTAGGATAAATGAATTTTTAAATTTAAATATCAAGCCGCTCGTTAATAATTCGACTCATTTGCAACTCTAATCATGGAGAAGGCGTATGACCGCGTGGAGTGGGAGTTCTTGTTCCAGGTTATGGGCTCTTTGGGTTTCTGTGGGAAGTGGATGATGTGGATTAAGGCCTGCATTACTACGGTTCGTTTTTCGGTTCTGCTCAATGGAGCGGAGTATGGATACTTTCAGCCACAGCGGGGCATTCGCCAAGGGGATCCTCTATCACCCCTGTTGTTTGCAATCTACACCGAAGCCTTTGCTGCCAGGATCAACCAAGCGATCTCTTCCTCCGCTCTGCATGATATTAAGATCCACAGGTTTGCTCCCTCCCTGTCTCACTTATTTTTTGCTGATGATGCATATCTGTTCCTTCGGGCTTCTATCCCGGAATGTGCGAATCTACTTCACTTAATCTCGGACTTTGAAATCTTTAGTGGACAAAGGGTAAATTTACATAAATCTGCTGTGTGTGTGAGTGGAAATGTCTCTGAGCAGGAGCTCCATTCCATCAGTTCGTACCTTGGAGTTGGGATTATGAACCCGGATGATAAGTATCTAGGTCTTCCTTCCCAGTTGCGCCGATCGAAATCCCTGTCATTCCAATTCATTGAGGAGGATCTGGCGGCTAGAATTCGTAGCTGGAAGACGAAGGCTCTATCCCTAGCAGGTAAAGAAGTAGTGATCAAAGCTATTGGAGCAGCGGGTCCGATTTATGCTATGTCAGCCTTCAGATTACCTCAAGAAACCTGTCGAAGGTGCAATAGTCAACTTTCAAAGTTCTGGTGGGCTGGCCAGGACAAGGAAAGAGGAATACACTGGATTTCCTGGAACGCGCTATGTCAGAGTAAGTTTATGGGTGGGCTTGGATTCCGAGATTTTAACCGTTTTAATGTTGCTCTACTAGCCAAACAGGCCTGGCGAGTTCTTCACAACCAAAGCGGCTGCTTAGCCCAAATGTATAAAGCAAGGTATCATCCCCAGATCGAGTTCCTCCAAGCGACGGCTGGCAGCCGCCCTTCCTGGGCGTGGCAAGGGCTGTTAGAAGGGAGGAACCTGCTTCTACGTGGTTTGAGGTGGCAAGTTGGGGATGGGTCCCAAGTCCGGATCCTCCACGATCACTGGCTGCCCTCGTCACCCCCATCGTGCCCAGACCTACGACCAGGTGTGGATTCGTGCCCTATGTATGTTTCAGAATTAATATGCCAGGAATCTCACTCATGGAATAAAGAAATGTTGGTAGCCTTGTTTGTGCCTGATAGTGTTGTCCTTATATTGTCCATTCCTTTACCTATCTCTGTGACACCTGACCGTTTAATTTGGCACTACTCTCCATCGGGAGTTTATACTGTTAAGACAGGATATCAGCTACTCTCTACTGAACATAACATCCAGCACCCACCGACGATTCTGCCCTTCGAGACTCGATTTTGGAAGCTTTTGTGGAGTCTTCCGGTTCCCCCTAAACTGAAGAACTTTCTTTGGCGGGCTGTTCGTGGTTTTCTCCCATTACAAACTGTGCTATTTACCAAATCACTCACCCCTGACACTATCTGCCCCATTTGTTCAGAAGAGCCAGAATCTTTCTTCCATTTCCTTTTCTCATGCAGGGTGGCTCGGAGGCTTTGGCAACTTGCGAATCTGGAAGACAGGATAGAGGCCCTAAATGGCATGACCACGGATGAGGCGTGGCCCTTTCTCTTCTTTTCCATGAACCTTTCGAAGCAGGCCTTGGCGGACATGGTGTTTATTTGCTGGCGCATTTGGAAGAGCAGATGCTGGTCGGTCCATGGCCACATTCAATACCTCCCACACGCCTTGTTCCGACAATACCAACAACAACTTGAAGAGTGGAGATCGGTGGGAGAGACTGCCGCGCAACCTGTCCAAACAAATAATCAGCGCCAAGCTTTCTCGACACCCAGCATCAGACCGACAGCGGCTGGTTCTCCTCCAAATTCCATCTCAGTATGGTTTGATGGGGCGGCTAAACGAGATCAGGGGGGAAGCATTGGTTTTGTTGGATTCCAAACAACAGGTAATGTTCTCTTTGCGTTTGGCAAATGCTATGAAGGGATTAATGATGCGTTTGTAATGGAATGTCTTTCCTTGAGAGATGCCTTACAATGGTGCTTGACCCATGGTTTTGTTTTTGTCAAATTTCATGGGGATTGCCAACAATTAATACGGAGAATGGTGGGAGGAGACTTCGCTCATGATCGAGGGGGAGCAGTCCTAGAGGATGCACGTCAGTTGGCGGCCAAGTTCAGTTGGATTCGTTTCTACTTTGTAAATCGTCATCTCAATAGGGCCGCCCATCATGTGGCACATAAAGCCCTTTCATCGGGAGTTCGACTATTGGTCGACTCCCGCGCTGTTCTTTTTTCTTCTGTTTGAATGACTTATTGAACCCTGACTTTGAAAAAAAAAAAAAAACCTTGTTACAAGCCACTAAATTGGAATCTCCAACTACTCATTGTTAATCAGTCGCAGTGTGTACTTAATCTCAGATCATGGAGTTAATTTTGAAAATCCCAACGTCTAATCCTTCCGCCGCAATTGCTTTAATTATTACTTTACCACAATTCAATCCAATTGACACCAATGTAACAATGTTGAAACTATTACAGCTTTACAAGTCAATATCAAACATAATTGCATTCACTAGTCAATCTAAATAGTCGAGTTCAAGAGAAACTCTTATAGCTTATCCATAGATTTGGATTTTTTTTTTTTTTGTTTAAGTGTCTGGAAAAATGAAGGAGTGATAGTCAAGCATAATTTGGTGTTACTCCAATATATGTTTTACATGTTATGAAAACATCAAACACACTCATATATACGTCAGATCGCTAATTTATTAAATTTGTACTTTTTTCTTAAATTTAGAGAGCTTTTTCTGAAGTATGAGGAAAAGTATGTCTGGTAAGTGCTTAGAAAATGTAAAGTTTATAAAAGAATTTTATTAATTATTTTTTTTCATTAGTTACATTTTGGCAATTAAAAAAGAAGGAAAGATAATAGATCTAATGATTACTAACTGGATAGCGAAATTGACAATCCTCTTAGAAGTTGTCACCGTATCCCATCCAGATGGATTCACGTGAAGGATTGACACCATGGTAAATCCTCAATGAGCTTCAAAATATAGTAGTTCCTAGAAACCGGCCCAAACAAATAAACATGGTATATTCGCATGTTGAAGGGCCGACGGCCCATGCCGTATGAGTTCAGGTAAAGAATGGGCCCGAAGGCCCAGAGTCGTCCACGCAAGTCCAAATATGGGGTGGAGGAGTCTGTCTCTTGTTAAGTTTAAGTTTAGGCAGCTGAGCCTGAGAGCCCAGTCATATATTGCCATCTCCCAGATTCGTTGACTGATTAAATCTCGCCGGCAGAAAATGCTAAATCCTCTCCGGCGTTGAGAGGGCAAAAGAAATACTGCGCGGATTATCAGGGGGGAAGACGACGATGTCGCCGCCGGCTTCTCCATGGTGGCGCACGGCAGTTTCCGTTATCGTGCTGTCTTTCCTCTTCATCTCTCCGGGCACCGCCATCTACTGCGATGAAGACGATTGCTACGATTTACTCGGGTCCGCCGTCTCCCTCCCTCCCTCTCTTCATTGCCGTTGTTTTGTTACCCACTGCATCTTGATCTGATTATGAATTATTCTTCAGGGTCACTCAGAGCGCCACTGTGTCCGAATTAAAGAAGGCTTACTACAAGCTCTCGCTGAAACAGTAAGTCGCGCTAGTTTCATTTCAAGCTCGATTTCAATGCTTTGAATGTTTGGTTTTGGATAATTTCTGTGTCTCAGTCACCCGGATAAGAACCCTGATCCAGAATCGAAGAAGCTCTTTGTGAAAATCGCAAATGCCTATGAGGTACTGAAAAAAATGAAGAACAACCTTCACCATTTGTCAAATTTTGGTTATTTTCCTCATTTGAGATGGATTTCGGATGAATGTGATTGCAGATTCTGAAAGACGAAGCTACAAGGGAGCAGTATGATTATGCAATTGCACATCCGGAGGAGGTGAGAATTTGTGGTTTGAGTTAATGTTAATTGGATGATTAGAATCAGGCTTTTTTTTTTTTTTTTTTGCATAATGTTATTTGCTTCTGCATTTGGAATTTGGTTTAGGTATTCTACAACACTGCTCGGTACTATCATGCTTATTATGGTCACAAAACGGTATGAAACTTGTTATTGTTGTTGTTCATCTGTTACAATCCCGGTGTTCTTCCTAGATGAAGCCATAATTTTGATGGTGGGTAATTATACCTTTTTCAGGATCCTCGCATAGTCTTGGTCGGGCTTCTTCTACTGCTCTCAGGGTTTCAGTATCTGAATCAGAAGTCTAGGTACCAGCAGGTAAAATTGTTGAAAGTTGGATGAACTACTACCATTTGAGCTGGTGTAGCTATGGAAATGGAAACCATCTACTAAGCTTGAAATTGCAGAGGTTGCTCTAAGAGCAGTTTTATATGCCCCTCATTTTGTTTCAGGCAGTTGAGATGGTGAAGAAGACACCCGCTTACAAGAACAAGCTACGAGCTTTGGAACTTGAACGCAGTGGAGGGCTTTCATCTAAGAAGAAGAATAACAGGCAGATGGACAAGTATGGGTCTAGCAATTTTTTATATGTTCAACCAGCCGCTTCAGACTGTATTTAGTATCTTTTGGCTAATTTGTGTTCCAAATTCTTGGTCCCAGTTGTATTTTGGTTATGGGATTAACAAGTGTGAAGCTCTGTTGTACAGAAAAGTAGAGGAAGATCTCAGCAATGAGCTTCAGCTGGACATAAAAGGTGCTCATCAACCCTGCATCTGGGAACTTATAGGTGTCCAATTTGTCCTTCTACCTTACACCCTTGGGAAGGTATGTTGCTCATGATTCGGATGTTCGGTTCTGCGCTTTTAGTTTCTTCTGGGACTGGATGATTAGGACAGGGCTATCTTGCGTAAGCTAAAGAGAGAAAGACAAGTGACATGTTTCTTTGTCACAGTTGTTGCTGTGGAATGGCTGTTGGTTATGGAGATACAAGGTGAAGAAAGCTCCATATGCTTGGGAAGATGCTTCCTATCTAACTCGTAGGTCGCTGAGAGTGCCTCTTGAACAATGGGGAAGCATCGGTAAGTATACACCACATTCCTTATACAACCTCGTAATGTCGAATTAAAACTCAGAGCTAAGGTCCTTGGGTTAGATCTCCTCGTTCACACATCAAAGATCACCCTTTGAACCTCTTTTGGCAACTTAACATGTTGCATAGCATTGGAAACTCGGATAACATAGAGTGAAATTGTGGAATGGTCCGGTTCGGTCCAACATCAGACAAACTTTAGGGGGAAGATGAGGACCAGGCTGGCTGTAAATTGCATTTGGGCCGGTCTGGTTTTAATCAATCCATCTATTTGTATGTATTTTAAGGCATTCCGATGTAATTGCAAAAACAAAATGTCTTTGGATTTAGGAATCAGACCCAACGGTATTAAATTCAATCCAATACAAGCATCGATTTGCTTCAACTCGGCCTGGTGTAGACCTAATCGTTGTCTGCCCACCCCTAAGCGAGCATTTACAGTTTGTAGTCTCTTGTAACATATAGTGGCTCTGAAACTTCATGCCTGCATTTACCAGTTCTGCAATCCTTAAAACGGTTTTCTATTGTGCAGATGAATCGACAAAGGAAGATCTTGTTCAACGACGTCTGTGGGAGAAGTCGAATTTCGAGAGCTACGTAGCTGAAATGCGCAAGGACTCGAAGCGCAGGAGATGAACATCAATGTTGTAGTAGCTTGCTTTATTTATCTCTTCCATTGGAGGGCTGACAAACCAGCTGACAGCACACACAAAATTTTGTTAGTCGGATACAGTATACATATACGAGCATGAAGCATACTGTACCTAAGATACTGCTGAGTGAGTCCATTTGTACTGCTACGGAAATTTCACTTCTTAGTTATTTCATTACTACAGGGATTCTGAACTCCAAAACTATATAGTCATTAGTATGCGAGACCAATGAGTTACCATCTTATGTTTGTGGATAACGTTATTTAATGTTCAGTTATCAGTCTTGATGATTCTTTTTGCTGATGTTCTTTGGCCTGTCTAATGACAAATTGGAGCATTGCAGGGATCTGTAACGCGGGCTGTGAATTTGTTTATCCTTTTTACAGGGACAAGTCCGATCTAGAGTTGAATGATTGTGATATGTCGTATGTGTGAGACGAGTGAAAATGAGTGTTTATGATGTACTCTCGTTTTCTGTAAATCTTATTTGTTTGATTTCTTATCGAACTATTAATTCGTATGTGTTCAAAAAAGAACTATCAATTCGTCACATACATACTAGAAAAATGAAGTCATTTTTCATGGATATCTATCTGATTATAGACCTTATTATTAACAGATAAAACGAGGTAATCAGCCACCGAGACAAACCATGGTGGTTTGGATTTTGGAACTGTTGATTAGTCTTAATTCTAGAAAACGAGCTCTGGGCTTTTTTCTGAGGCCCATGAAAGTAAGCCCAATACTTAACAGAAACTTTAGAGTAATACCGCTAAAACTCTGTTATCAGCGCCTTGGAGCTTCCTGTTCTTCTTTGATTCTCTTTCTTTCCCAACTCTGGTTATGGGGGTGTAAATCAAAGCTACCGGACTGGCAATGGCTAAATCACAGGTAGCGTTCCCCAATCAATTTTTTACCTTCCTTTCCTGTACTGTTTTCCCGGGAAATTTTCATGCTGAGAATGAGTTTTCCCGCTCCCGTTTGGCAAGGTAAGATCGGGTGTTTGGTTCCTCTGAAATCGACCCTAGACGTGGACACTTCGCTCCCAAAATTGCCGCTCACCGAAGGCGCGAACTCCGTCGGCCGGGAGACTCTATCCGTCACCGACAAGAGAATCAGCCGCAACCACCTCACTCTCAGCGTTTCCCGCGACGGCGCCTCCGCCAATTTATCTGTGGTATTTGACATTTACTTCTGCCTACAATTTCCAGTTTCACTGGTTCGTTTGTTTCTTCCTTTTGCTCATTTTTACGGCCATGGAAATTGGGGATTAGGACGGGACGAATCCGGTTGTGGTCAAGTCGGGAGGTAGAAGGGAGAAGCTGAGCCGAGGGCAAAGCGTGTTAATTAAGAATGGTGATGTTATAGAGTTGATCCCCGGCCACCATTTCTATAAATATCTTCCGGCGGCTGGCGAGAAGAGAGCTTGTAATGGCAGCGGAGACGAGACTATCTCGAAGAAAATTAGGCGTTGCGGAGAAGCTCAGAGCTACAATGTGAGTGGAATTCTGTTATTTGAACTGAACTATTGTTGCTCCAGTTTTTGGAAGAGGAAAATGGTGGTAACTGTATCAGTGTGTAGATTGAGCTGCGAAGTTGCGAGAATGGGAATAGTGAAGAAGCCATACGCGATTTTAGGGTTCATGAGGACAAATTGCCGCTCACATTTCGACTCTTGAGGGTGAAAGGGCTGCCTCCATGGGCAAACACCTCTTCTGTTTCTATAGGTGATGTGATTCAGGTAATGGTGGTCTTAGCCTCAACTAGTGTGGAATTAGCATTTCCAAAGTACTCTTGAATTCGCAGCTTGATGGTTGGGTTTGTTTCTGTTTTCCTAGGGAGATATTCAAGTTGCTATTCTGTCAAATTACATGGTGGATATGGACTGGTTACTGTCTGGTGAGAGTTCATTTTGGTACATGCTTGACAGCTTTTCTCTTGTTTAATTTGCGATGAGATGAGCTGAAAACTTGTCATTGTATTCAGCATGCCCAACACTTTCAAAAGTTCCTAATGTATTGGTCATTCATGGGGAGGGTGAAGGCACTGTTGAGCAGATGAAGGTTTGCTCTGGATCTTTGTTACTTTTATACGCTCAGTTTTTGGCTACAAGACTTATGCTGGATTCTGATTGTTTTTCTAGAGAAGCAAGCCAGCAAATTGGATTCTGCATAAGCCACCCCTCCCCATTTCATATGGGACACACCATTCGAAGGCCATGCTTCTCGTGTATCCTAAAGGCGTTAGAATTATAGTTCACACGGCAAATTTAATTTATGTTGACTGGAATAACAAAACTCAAGGTCTGTGGATGCAAGATTTTCCCTGGAAGGATGAAAAGATTGCAAATAGAGGTTGTGGGTTTGAAAGTGATCTGGTTGATTATCTTAGCGCATTGAAGGTACTCCCTCACATATTTGTCTTATTTTAATAGCCAAGTGCGAAAGCTTTCATGAGGTTTTTTAGTTTTCTTCTTGATTCGCTTCAGCTTTGAATTTATACAGTGGCCTGAACTCACGGCTAATATACCATCTCTCGGGAATTTGAAAATAAACCCTTGGTTCTTCAAGAAGTTCGATTATAGTGATGCACAGGTATGTTTCAAGTTTTCCCATGGCGGAATATATCTCAAGTATAGTGGCAATATATATGATGATGTACCTGTGTTTCTCAGGTTAGACTAATAGGTTCTGTTCCTGGATATCACACTGGGGCTAATCTTAAGAAGTGGGGGCATATGAAGCTGAGAACTGTTCTACAAGAATGCACATTTGACAAGGAATTCAAAAGTTCTCCTCTTGTATATCAGGTAAAAAACAATTCAATGTGATAGGTCGAGTGTGGGGAAGCATGCCAAGTATCAATAGCAATAAGGAATAGTAAAGCAAATATGTTAAAAGAGTAACTTTGTAGCTTTCTTTTCATCTGTTTTAACAATAAAAGCTTTGGCTGGAAACTTCCTCAAATAGTTACACATGGGATTCAATTCCACTTAATGACGTTGTGTTGGTGTTTATTGTTTTTTCATTGATGCAGTTCTCCTCCCTTGGTTCACTGGACGAGAAATGGATGACTGAGCTGGCTACGTCTATGTCATCAGGAGTCTCAGAAGATAAAAAACCACTTGGTCTTGGTGTTCCTCAAATAATATGGCCTACTGTGGAAGATGTCAGATGTTCTTTGGAGGTAATCAGAAGTAGATTGTAGCTAAACTAGCCCTGTTTAGGGATTTTAATTTGTTACGTTTTTGAATTCTTCGTAACCAAGTATGCTAGAGTCTCAGCTGTTAGGTTGTCTCTTCCTTTGGTAACCAATTGTTGTATCCAGGGCTATGCGGCTGGCAATGCTGTTCCAAGCCCTCTAAAGAATGTAGAGAAAGAGTTCCTGAAAAAGTACTGGGCGAGGTGGAAAGCTACACATACTGGTCGTTGGTATGTTCCTGAGGTCATTTCTTATGCAAATTTAAGCAATTATAATCTCAAATTCTTGAATCAGTTTTCACTATTTAGACATCTTGGTATTATAAACCCATCCTCTGGGTATTTTGCAGCCGGGCGATGCCACATATCAAGACTTTCGCCCGCTACAGTGGACAGAAACTCGCGTAAGAGCTCTTTTCATTCAGGTCAACTATATAAATGGTCACTGGAATTGAGATGATAAACAAATCATAAACTAAACTTTTGACTTTAAAGGAACTTCTCGCTTCTGTTTGGAATAGCCAACATAATCTTCAATTTATCCATCTCTGTCAGGACTTGGTGGCCAAATTGTTAGTAACCCCGAAGGTGTCAACTCTGCTATTACATGGACTGATTTTTGAACCTTGAATTTATTTTCTTACTTCATTTGAAGGGCAGTTGGTTCTTGCTAACTTCGTCGAATCTTAGCAAAGCAGCTTGGGGAGCCTTGCAGAAAAATAATTCTCAGTTGATGATCCGTTCTTACGAGGTACGCTCTCTTTCAACTAGCACAGATAAATAGATCAAAATGGTAGCTTCATGTCAACACAACACAAGTGGGGCTGTCTTATTTTTTCCAGCTCGGTGTTCTATTTCTTCCATCTCAAGCAACACGACACCACCATGGATTCTCTTGCACGAGCCACAAGGTTTCGTCGGAGGTAAGGTGGTCAAACCATGTCGTTGGATGCTCTTTTCTCCCCTCATTTCCAGAAATAACATATGAAATCTCCTTTGGCAGGACAACAACCATCTCGGATCATCATCATCGTCATACTCGCCTACGAAAACAGAACTGGTGACTCTAGCATGGCAGGAGACATCAAACTCAACGTCATCGCCTTCAGAAGTGATCCAACTGCCGGTGCCTTACGAGCTCCCTCCTCGACCCTACTCGAAAGAAGGTCTCTCCCCCGTCCTCTATTTCTACTTTCTTGTCCTCCATCGGGTTTTCCTCTAATCGCCGATCTCTCCGTTTGTTGTTGCTGCTATGCAGACGTGCCTTGGTCGTGGGACAGGAAGTACAGCAAGAAGGATGTATACGGTCAAGTTTGGCCTAGGTCTGTACAGCTT
The DNA here is from genome assembly GCA_946122785.1 of Linum tenue. NCBI lineage: Eukaryota > Viridiplantae > Streptophyta > Magnoliopsida > Malpighiales > Linaceae > Linum > Linum tenue. The sequence continues at coordinate 89,858,462 of CAMGYJ010000008.1, forward strand.
TATGCTTCCCAGGACTAAACTCCTGTCTACCATGCGTGGCTTTCCTTGTTTGAACTTCTTCCCGCCGGGAAGATGAGAAAGCTTGAATTGAAAACCAAGCCCGGTGGGGTAAATGGCCTTTTTTCTTGCGAATTGGAAGCCTGCAACCAATTGGGCCCCCAGTAGGCCCATTGTCCAGCGTTAACGGGTCACGTAGCTAGGCCAGTTTCCATGATCACCACATGCACAAAAGTGTAAGTAACTGCCTGCGCCATTCCTCCGGCTCCTAGTACTGCCGCGAATGAGGGTGGGCAAAGATCCGGTCACATTTGGATCGGACTGAATCAAACCAAATGAACCGAAAATGATTTTGGTCGGGTGTTAATCCTCTTTTATTTTTTTATCCAGTTATAAATCTATTCAATATGATTTTGGACCGAATTAGCCGATGCTTGTCCCTAACCGCAAATACTCTTGTACTCCAATACGGTCGTACATTGTGTGCCATGATCAGATAGCGCTATGTCTTGGTTTTACAACAAAGTTGACGTCGACTATGTCTTTGCCAGATGTACGGGAAAGCTATGTATGAATACTTTTTGATGTTCTCATCTATTCCTTGAGACGCAAATAAGGTTTGCCCATTTTGTTGCGTGATAAGATCCCTTGCCACCTTCCATCGTACCCTCAAATCCTCTACTTCTAGTACCACATTTCTTACATTTAACCTACACTTATTGCATGTACGGACATTTCCATTTGCTTGAGAAGGAGAAGGAACCATTAGCTCCTTCCTTCCCTCAATGCATCGATCTAATAAAAAGCCCCCGTCCATTCCGCTACTCAGTTGAGCCGAATTCGGATAATTCCGTTACAACCAAACTAACAACAACAAATTCCCACCCTTTTCTCCCTCCATATTACTCTCTTCCACCGATCCTTTAATTCCTTACAAATCCCTCCGCCTCCTTCCCCCCCGGCGCGCCGCCGCCGCCAAACGACCGATATGGACGTGTTCGTGGAGACGAAGAGAGGCCCGCCGTTCTCCATCGAAGTTGGATACTACGACACCGTACTGAACATCAAGGAGAAGATCCACAAGTACCAAGGCATCCCCGTCCCCGCCCAAACCCTCTTCTTCAACGGCCACATCCTCCACGACGACCACCACGACGTCGAGCGCTGCGGCATCCTCCAAGACTCCCGCATTTTCCTCCACGTGTCCCCCGACGCCGCCGCCGCCGCCGAATCCGACCACCGTAGCAACACTACTCCCCACCACCACCACCCGGCTCCGGCCCCATCCCCATCCCCGGCTCCAACTCCCCTCCCTCCTCCCACTCCGCCGCCGCCACCGGCGACGTCCAAGATCCTGATCAAGATCAAGACCCCCAGAACGGCGTCGCATCACCTCTCCCTCGAGATGGACCCGAACGACACCGTTTTAGCCCTGAAGGAGAAAATCCAAGAGATCGAGTCCGTCCACGTCAGCAGGCTGGTCCTCCAATCCAACGGCGGCGGCGGGCCCGAGCTGCAGGACCACCGCACTCTGCGCGACTGCGACATAACAAACAACTCCGAGATCTCCGCCACCGCCCGCCCTCCGATCCCCGCCCCGTCTCCTCCTCCCGCCATATCCGCCGCGACAACCGCATCGGTTCCGACCGGGTCGGGTTCGAGCGGAAGCAACAAGAAGCTGAAGCTGCTGGTGGTGACGAAATGCGCGACCAAGAAACTGCCCGTGGAAGTGAACGCAGGGGATAACGTCTCGGAGCTGAGGAAGGAGCTGCAGAGGCTGCATCAGAAGATGAATTTCCCGCTGCCGCAGGAGGGCTATTTCTTCATATACAAGCAGAACGTGATGGAGGACGAGCAGTCGTTTCGGTGGCACCAGTGCGGCCAAGGGGACACGATTGAGATCTTCAATGGCAGCGTTACTGGCGGGTCCTAGTTACAGATCGAGCAGGTTTATAATACAGAGGAAATATTGTAGCTTGGTAGATGAACAATGGCGTGGGTAAAATTCTGGGTTTTCTAGAGAGATTGATTGAGATTGATTTGGGACGAATTTTGGTTAGCAAATTGTAAGTATTAAGAGATGGAGCTATGATTTTTTGAAGGATTATGGGTATGATGAACAAATTAGTTACGATTACTCTATGTTCGTGAAGCATTAATGTGACGACTGGAGTGTTCAGATTGATAGATTAAATGATGGATAATAGATCATGCAATGACTTTTTAGATAGGTGGTAAGAGACCATGGCATAATTTTTAGGTGTTGGGTTGGAATTCACGCAAAACTCTTACCTCGTGATGGTAATGTCATGTAGTAGTACTCTTTCACCCATTTTCTAACTCACGATGGGAATATCAAGTAGTTACTTGCTACATGACTTTTTATTGAATTCGGTAAGTTGTTCATATTAAATGTGATTGAATCTTGATTGAGTTCGATTCAATTTGAATCCTTCTATTGTCACAGGGATTTATAAAACTATGATACAATATAGAGTTGATATATACATTATAGTGTTGGTATCACATACGGGTTGTCCTAGTTTTTAGAAAAAGGTTCATAGAAAACTCATTTTCATGGATTATAGCCATCTATGTACCTTACTTATTTTCCTCTTTGTCTTGATTATTGATGGACACGATGACGATATTGATTTTTTTTTTTTGTCGAATTATCTCTCAATAATAAGAGTATTCAAATACACAAAGTATTACTGGGAATGTAACCAAGAAACAAATCAAATCCCATAACACTTTGGGTCGAAAAAAATAGAACTTAAACCCCAAATAAGTCATCCTATTATTTCTACAACCAACGTAGACAAGGTCACAAGGTCTAACTGAGATGAGCTATCAAGCATCACGTACAGGGGCGGAGCCAGGAATCGAAGATCGGGGGGCCGGAAATATTTTTGTATGTTATCGCAAAATGACTTTAAAAAAATAAAATAATAATTTTATATTATTATAACGTCACAAATTATTCATTGAAACGATTAACATCACTTTGTAAACTAACTTTTTAAGCATTGAGTTCAATATAAATTAAAAAAAATAATTAACAATACATTTCGATATTGTATTGTACATATGTTTTCATAATTAAGAGATAGGTCTTACACGAGTATTTAAAAGAAATTGTTGTTGTATATACATATGTTTAAAGTATTGCATCCCTTGGAGTAGTTAAAAGAAATCGGTAGGGAATAGCTGGCAAAAAATATTTGCTTTGCATGAGAATCGAATTGAACCAAGGACCTAGTGAGAGCAAAACAGCCCACCTTCCGCTACGCTAGGAGTCTGTTTTGTCAAATTAATGCATACTAGATCATTTTAACCATTTCGTTTTATTTATACGTAAATTTCCCGAGTATTTAATACGTAACTTTCAAGATTCTCGGGGGGCCCGAGGCCCCCCGAGCCCTGCTGTAGCTCCGCCCCTGATCACGTAGACCTCGACTATCTCATCATTTTCCATTCCATATAATTAGCTACTAGCTGTAGAGCAAAAGAGTAGCCCAAAGGGGGGAAAGGGGGCCCAAGTAAGGTAGAGTCTAACATCGTTGGACTTTGAAAGCTATTGACATTCCCAACACACATCCCTAAGCCCATGGCCTCCATTTCCCAATGGCCCTAAAGGATGTCTATGGCTTTTCGGTTTATTAGTCGGTTTCAATTTTATTGGGCCTCTATTCCACTTCACATATATATAAAAATTACAATATCCCCAAATTGTGCTGTTCTTGCTTCTCGTCCCATATTCCCACCCACCACAGATAATAATTGATTAGTGAGCAAATCGTCTAGAGCTAGTGCAAATATGTCATCACGATCACAATATATCTTCTCAATTATATGCGACGACAATCAACACCCTCCACCTTTACCTATCAATATCATGCACCATTTATTTATCCAATTTTTGTTTATTAAACTACAATACCTGGCTGGGCCCATCAGACTATTAAAGTAAGCAAGCCCACTTGCGCATAATCTATTACCCAAACCCAATCCAACCAAATATCTAATTCCACTCACAAGTCACAACCCCAAAACCAATAAACAATTCAACTAGGGATGGCAACAAAACCCGAACCCATGGGTACCCATCCGATCCAACCCGGTCAACGCGGGTAAAATCCGTGTTGACGGGTTTGGGCCGAATTTGGGTTTAAACCCGTTCACTATTCACTAGGTTGGGTTGGGTTTGGGTTTAGGTAAACCCGGCCCGTGGGTACCCGCCCACCCATATAATTAATTTTTTCGGTATATTTAATATTCTAAACAACTAATCTTATTTATGTTTGTGGAGACATGTCTAATTTTTTCTTTTTAATTGTGTAGAATGAAGTTGATGTTATGGAGTGGAGAGTAAAGAAACTTAAGTGAAAGGAAGAAGCTTTCAATTAAACATGTTATTTATGGATAATTTGTGATTTGCTTCAATTTACTTGAGTTTTCTAGATTGATGTTGAACAATTTGTATAGTTAATTTGTGATTTGCTTGAATTTTCTAGAATGGTGTTTTATATATGGATAAGTTGTATTGAGAAATTGATATTTGACTTTAATTTTGATAAGAACTTGTAATTGTAAATTTTTTACGACAAAACCCGTGGGTACCCATGAACCCGCGGATACCCAACGGGTTGGGTAGGGTTTGAGTTTTTCAAACCCATTGGGTTTTACCCCGGGTTTTTTTTCAAAGATAAACCCATAGTTTTGGATTTGAGTTTGGCAAAACCCAACCCAACCCAACCCATTGCCATCCCTAAATTCAACAGGCGGTCACCATCCCTCATTCCGTCCCTTTCAAGCTCCTAACTCCGTCTAATAACCGAGCAATTATCCGGCCAGTGCACCTTCCACCGGGACCATCATCGTCCTTTTCCCGCGGAAAGCGCCAACTAACGCCGTGAATTCCAGCGGCAGAAAAGAAAAAGAAAACAAACGCCATAATTCTTATCAACGGCGTGACCTCGTCATTATCGGAGAAGATTCCAATACCGAGACGGAAACCAACGGCAACCAAACAATCCCTTGCCGTGTCAACTAGGCCAGAGAAAGAGACGCCGACGATCACGTCATTCCATACACGTGTCGGAATTGTACTGGCTCGTCCATGACTAAGGCGGTCCTTCTCCTTCCCCATCTATAAATCGGTTCACAATCCCTCCTTCCATCTTCACAATTCATTCATAACACCGATATATCTCTTATCATATCCCCGATCTTCGATTCAGAGCTTTCTTCCTCTCAATTCCTCTCAAGGTATAATCTCAATTCCGATGTCTCCCTCTTTCTATTAGTGTTCTTCTTGTTCTGTCTTCTCGATTGGATTTAGATTGTACGATTGAATCGCCAGATTAGGGTTTGTTGATGTCTATATACTGGTTGATGATTCCTCTGGAGATTGTTTGGATCTAGGAGTTAGGGTTTCTTCAATTCTTAGTACAGTAAAGTAGATCGTCAGACGTGTTGAATTGGTGTTTCGTCGATTCTCGTAATTTTGATTGGGTTGCTGAATTGGGGTTCTTCGATTTTGTGATTTCCAGATGCAGATCTTCGTTAAGACTCTTACCGGAAAGACCATCACTCTCGAGGTCGAGAGCAGCGACACCATCGATAATGTCAAGGCGAAGATCCAGGACAAGGAGGGGATCCCTCCGGACCAGCAGAGGCTGATCTTCGCCGGCAAGCAGCTGGAAGACGGCAGGACCTTGGCTGACTACAACATCCAGAAGGAGTCGACCCTTCACCTGGTTCTCCGTCTGCGTGGAGGCATGCAGATCTTCGTCAAGACCTTGACCGGAAAGACAATCACTTTGGAGGTCGAGAGCTCCGACACCATCGATAACGTCAAGGCGAAGATCCAGGACAAGGAGGGCATCCCTCCGGATCAGCAGAGGCTCATCTTCGCTGGAAAGCAGCTCGAGGACGGAAGGACTCTTGCTGACTACAACATCCAGAAGGAGTCGACCCTCCATCTCGTCCTGAGGTTGAGGGGAGGTATGCAGATCTTCGTCAAGACCCTGACTGGAAAGACCATCACTTTGGAGGTTGAGAGCTCCGACACCATCGATAATGTCAAGGCGAAGATCCAGGACAAGGAGGGCATTCCCCCGGATCAGCAGAGGCTTATCTTCGCCGGTAAGCAGCTGGAGGATGGAAGGACTTTGGCTGATTATAACATCCAAAAGGAGTCCACACTTCACCTTGTCCTGAGACTCAGGGGAGGTATGCAGATCTTTGTGAAGACCCTGACTGGGAAGACCATCACCCTTGAGGTGGAGAGCTCTGACACCATCGACAATGTCAAGGCCAAGATCCAAGATAAGGAAGGCATTCCCCCAGACCAGCAGAGGCTGATCTTTGCCGGCAAGCAGCTGGAGGATGGGAGGACCCTTGCTGACTACAACATTCAGAAGGAGTCAACCCTCCACCTTGTCCTGAGGCTTAGGGGAGGTATGCAGATCTTCGTGAAGACCCTCACTGGAAAGACCATCACTTTGGAGGTCGAGAGCAGTGATACCATTGATAACGTGAAGGCTAAGATCCAAGATAAGGAGGGTATCCCACCGGACCAGCAGAGGTTGATCTTTGCAGGGAAGCAGTTGGAGGATGGAAGGACTCTTGCGGATTACAACATCCAGAAGGAGTCCACTCTCCACCTTGTCCTGCGTCTTCGTGGTGGTTTCTAAGTGGTGTTGATTCACTAGTTGGTCTGTGGAAGGTTGTTGTTGAATGAATGTTTCGAAGTTCCCGGTTTGGATGAGGTAGCCTGATGGCTCCTCTGTTTCAAGTTTTTCTCTTTCAGTACTGTGTTGGCCATTGTGGCCGTGTGAACTATGTCTTTCATTTATGTTGTTGGATGAGGTTGCCCAATGGCTCCTCTGTAAAAGTCTTTCGGTACTGTGTTGGCCATGGTGGCCTTGTGAACTTTGTCTTTTCTTTCCTGTTATTGTTGAATAAAATGCCCTTGTTGTACCAAGGGATGTTTCTTTATCTGGTGTTGGTAGTTCTTAATTCTTATGGGATGATGGTTGCAAGATGTTTGTTTAAGTTTGCTGCGACGACTGGGGTGGCCTTTGCAGAGTTCTGTCTCTTTTTAGGCCGTGGAGGGTGGATTTTCATCCGGTTGAAAAGCAAAGCTTGAACTGTGTTCCGAGTCTGGTGAAATTTAGTACCTATTTCGGTTTACTGGTCTGCTTGTCTAGCGTTTTGGTTTGTCAAAGTTCGAACCTCGTATCTGCTTCAGTGAGTTCTCTCATTAAGACCGACATTCATCAGCGGCAGACAAATGGAGTTTCTAGTTCATATGAGTAGTAATTAGTGTACCAATCTAACGCTCTGGTAACTGGTAAGCCATCTTAATCAACAATTTGAAGTGGTACTTGCTTCCATGGCGGATTATCGGTGTGAAACCTTACTTGAATTTCAAAAGATTTAACGCGAAAATGTGAATCATATCACTATAGTTTTTAACTCGATGAAGCTATAAGAGCATGTAAACGAGATGATTTTAACTCTACAAATTCAAATCGCTCTTGAACTACATCAATGAAAAAACTAGCCAACTACGAACGTTAAGAGCTATAACTACTCGAATAAGTCAATCACCTCAACCTGGCAAAAAAGCATCATTTTCAGTTTCTGATGTTACAAAACGTTAGATTGTACTTCTTTCCCTGTATGAACATCACAAATATACTACTCGTGCAATTAAAAATAGTTGCTTTGAGCTGGTGCAAGCATGGCATATCGCTAAGAATATATCTTATATGTCATCTATAAGTCTATGCGTCCGCACCCACTAATGTATATATCATGCGCCATTGTTTTTTTTTTTTTTTTCTTTCTCAACAAGGAACTCCTAATGGTTAATCTACCCCCAACACCCCACTTGTCAATATCATAATGAGATACTAAATTACAATGAAGCTACTTTGTTGGTTCCTGCGTGTGTTAGCGTTGTTAGCATGAACGTTTCGAAGATTTCAATAGTTGTCCTTATGTGAACTCTAGGATAAAATATCTCAGGTGCCACTTAAGTTTGAGAATTGTGGTAGACATACCATTTAAGTTTGAATAAGGCATAGGGTACCACTAAACTCTATTATATGTGCACCCTGTACCACTTCCGTTTTCTTAATTTCATAATTGGTCCTTCTACTTTTCTTATTGTAAAAAAATCATTTGGACTTATAAAAAACATTATTTTTTATTGTTTAGTTAGAATCCTCTTTTGAATACTTAATACCAAACCAATTTTTGAATAGAAAATTTAGAATCAATTATCATTATATTTATTTTCAATTATCATTATGTGTTCTAAATTCTAAAAATTTAATTATTCCATGAATGTTGTAGCTTTTATATTTTATTTATTAATTTGTTACTTTCCATCTCTTTTTGTTCTAAATTTTTTCAATTAGTGGAATATGTTTAATTCTTTCTGATTGTGTTCCATTTATCCTTCTTTGATTTTGATATATTGATGATTGATTAGATTCTATTTTAACTATTTCTAATGGTGCTTCTAATTGAATTAGGGGTTTAAATATATATTCTAATATTTATTTTAAATATTTATTATTATATTCTAGTATATTTATTATTCTTCTTGATATTCGTTTATTATTTTTACTAATTTATCTATTTTATTGAAAATAGTTGATTAGTCATTATAGTAATAATATGTTTAGAAGGTTTTCTAATTATTATATTCGATAAAACTTGTTGAAATATAGTTTTGGATGTTTTTAAAAGTTTTGGGTATCAAAAAGTAATCAAAAGTTTGGGTTGGATGGAAAAGTAGACTGATGCACATTTTGACAACTTTAATGGTACCCGACGCCCTATTCAAACTTAAGTGGTATGTCTACCACAATTCTCAAATCTAAGTGATACCCGAGATATTTTATCCTGAACTCTACTGTCGATATGATTAAAGTAGATATCTTACCACATCAACCCACGGTTATGCTACACGTTAACCATATTGCTTGAAGATGAATCTAATCTCACCTCATTTAGTACACAATGGACAAGTCAGTGGGATATCTTGGACGAGTTGGTACTACTCTTTGTTCTCATGAGATAGAAGTTGACGCGAAGATTCTAGGAAGGTCTCAAATTAGCTCAAAGATATGGATCCGAGTGTGTTGCTCCCGAAGTACTGTCAGTTTGTTGGTATGACGTTTATTCTAGGAAGTATCCCACAAATCAAAGTCAATAAAATTTTCAGAAAACATAATGTGAGAGCGAATTGTAGTTGCTCGTTCTCTTAGCTAGATCATCTCTACCAAATTATTGATCCAATATTATGTACTTTAATTTCTTCTAAAACGTGTCGGGTAAATGCCATATTTGGTCATTGGTATTACTAAATCGTGTTTTGTTTAGGCACTAGAAAAAATTAATATTAATTTTGATCACTCGAATTACTAAAATATGTCACATATAGTCACTCTCCCGTTAGTCTCCGTCCAATTCCGGTCACTCAAATTACTTTTTTTTATGAATGTCACTCGAATTACTGAAACATTTCACATTTAGTCACTCTCCGTTAGCCTTCGTTCAACTCCGTTGTTTCAGTATAAAAAAAAGTAATTCGAGTGATCAAAATTGATGTTAATTTTTTCTAATGACTAAACATGAGATGATTTAGTAATCTCAGTAGCATCATTTACCCCCAAAATGTGTCTATCATATAACTCAATTAACGTTGGAATGAAGTTGATTTTACTGTTAAAAATCGTCCACGACCACCAGGATAACCACTAGGGGTGTCAGTTCGGGTCGGGTTCGGTTACCCAAACCGAAATTCGAAAAAACCCGAAATCGAAATCACTAAAATCGAACCCGAACCCGATAAGGACTTGCGGGGTTCGGGTTTGGTTAAAGCAAAACCAAAATCCGAACGCTTAAAAATATGGGCTGAGTTCTATTCATTGGAGGTTTTTAGCCGGAACCCGAAAAACCGATATGCAAAACCGAAACCCAAAATAAATCCGAACCCAAAAAATCGAAAATGTATATAATCGAATCGATTTCGGATAATCCGAAAAACCGAACCTGGACACCCCTAATAACCACTTTCGACCATACCCATTTAGATAGCTCAAAGTTATCGTGCCAAAGGGCCCCATCAAAGTATAAAAATCCAAAAGCCCACTTGGAAAACGAATATTACCAAACCCAATCCGCTCAATTATTGGCCATCCACAAACCACAAGTCCACAATCGAAAAGGAAAAGTAATTTGGTTTAAGTGGCTAAATAAAAAGGAAAAAATAATTCAATTAAAATAAACAGCAATAATTTCCCCGCGGCCAACCGGCCACCATTGATCCGTTGCTTTCTCAGCCTTTGACTCCGTCAATAACAGAGTTTCCGATTCCGTCGCGAGCAGCCCAGGACATTCCAGCTCCTTCTAGTCTAGTCTGCGTAAACCGTCGTCGTATTTGACTGCAACCCGCCAACTAACGCCGTGAATGCCCGCGAGAAGGAAGTCAGGAACAAATTAACTTTCCCGGAAAAATATAAAACAAACAAACGGCATAATAGCCATCAACGGCGTTAAGTTGGGCCCTCGTAATCATCGAGAGAGAATTCCAACTTCGAGACGGGAGTGGAGAACAAACGTGTCGCCTTTCCATTGGTTGGAGATTACCGAGTCGGCCAATCTCCCTGCTATAAATCGAACCCCCAATTCACCCCTTTCTTCACCACAATTCAATCTCAAACAAACTGATCTTCCTAATCAATCTCCGATTCAGAGCTTTCTTCTCAAACTCTCAAGGTAAAAGATCTTGAACTCGATCCCTTCTCTGTCTTTCTGTTCTTGTTTCTCTTAGAATTCTGGTTTCTCGTTTATTCGGTGAAAGAAGCGTTCGATCTAAGAACACCAGGGTTTCTTCGTTTCGTTCGTCAATCCAATAAGATAATCGGGAAGGATTCTGGATATTGGAATTAGGGTTTATTCGTTCTCTGTTTATTTTGATAGTATTCAATCATATAATCGCGAAAAATTCTGGATTTTGGAGTTAGGATTCTTCCTTCTGTTTGTTTGATCTCGTATGTTGAATCTACGCCTGCCCGTCCATCGATTTTGGTAATTCTTTGCTGGATTGCTGAATTAGGGTTATTCGATTTTCTGGTTTACAGATGCAGATCTTCGTTAAGACTCTCACCGGGAAAACTATTACTCTCGAGGTCGAGAGCAGTGACACCATCGACAATGTTAAGGCGAAGATCCAGGACAAGGAGGGGATTCCTCCGGATCAGCAGCGGCTGATCTTCGCCGGGAAGCAGCTGGAAGACGGGAGGACCTTGGCGGATTACAACATCCAGAAGGAGTCGACCCTTCACCTGGTTCTCCGTCTGCGTGGAGGCATGCAGATCTTCGTCAAGACCCTCACGGGAAAGACGATTACTTTGGAAGTCGAGAGCTCCGACACCATTGATAACGTAAAGGCCAAGATCCAGGACAAGGAGGGGATTCCTCCGGATCAGCAGAGGCTGATCTTCGCTGGTAAGCAGCTGGAGGATGGAAGAACCCTCGCTGACTACAACATCCAGAAGGAGTCGACCCTCCATCTCGTTCTGAGGTTGAGGGGAGGTATGCAGATCTTTGTGAAGACCTTGACTGGGAAGACCATCACCCTGGAGGTTGAGAGCTCCGACACCATCGACAATGTCAAGGCGAAGATCCAGGACAAGGAGGGCATTCCTCCAGACCAGCAGAGGCTTATCTTCGCGGGCAAGCAACTTGAGGATGGAAGGACCCTTGCTGACTACAACATTCAGAAGGAGTCTACCCTCCACCTTGTCTTGAGGCTCAGAGGTGGTATGCAAATCTTTGTGAAGACTCTGACTGGCAAGACCATTACTTTGGAGGTGGAGAGCAGCGATACCATTGACAATGTCAAGGCTAAGATCCAGGACAAGGAGGGCATCCCACCAGACCAGCAGAGGCTCATCTTTGCAGGAAAGCAGCTCGAGGATGGCCGAACTCTGGCCGATTACAACATTCAGAAGGAGTCCACCCTCCATCTGGTGCTGAGGCTCAGGGGAGGAATGCAGATCTTTGTCAAGACCCTTACTGGAAAGACCATCACTTTGGAGGTCGAGAGCAGTGACACCATTGATAATGTCAAGGCCAAAATTCAGGACAAGGAGGGTATCCCACCAGACCAGCAGAGGCTGATCTTCGCTGGCAAGCAGCTTGAAGATGGAAGGACTTTGGCGGACTATAACATTCAGAAGGAGTCCACCCTCCACCTTGTCCTGCGTCTGCGTGGTGGCTTCTGAAGGGGTCTACTTCTTGTTCCGGAGTTGCTGTCGCTGTGTCTGTGTCTGTTGATGATGGCTCTGAAGGTTGTTGGATTTATCATGGATGTTTGAAGATTGTTTTTTAAGTTTCTGGTGTTCATGAGGTAGCCTAATGGCTCCTCAAGTTTCAAGCTTTGTTTGTTTCAGTTCTATGTTGGCCCTGGTGGCCTTGTGAACAGCTATTTCTCTTTCGGTTTTCTGTTGAATAATAATGTCTGGAAGTATTTCGTGTTTATGGTGATTTCTCTTCATTTAGATCCTCACGGTGCATGATTTCTGCAACTTAGCTTACTAGTCCTCTGGATCAATGAACTTCTAGTGTTGTGTTCTCAATTTGCCATGCAACAAGAGCTTGGAATCACGACTTGTAAAAGTATTGATCTACTGTCGATTGAAAACCAAACAACCTCACAATTCCTGATGCAGTTGAATCTTAAGCTACACAGTCTGCTGAAAACTTGTTTAAGTCTCGAAGGTGAGATGGTCAAATTTTGATATTCTTTGGTTGGGTAAATGAATGTCGAAAGCATATTTTGATTAGGGCGCCATCTGGATAATGATCAAATAGCTATCATGTAGTCACTTTCACAAAGTTTAGGGAGACAATAACCCAACAATGGCCAAAGAGCCACTCCATTATCTTTTTTTAACAGGTACCATCCTCCTGGTAGAAAGAGGCTTCGCTTTTCCAAGAAGGGTCTCCTTCATCCAACTGTCCGAAAGCTGGAAACTTTGGCTAAACAAAAAGAGGCTCGCTCGCCTGTCGGTCAAAACCTACCATTCTTGCTTAGACTCCCATACCTTGCTTTCTATTTAGTAGTAAGAGTGACACTCGAGTTGCACAGACAGCAAAAGCCTTCCTTTTCTTACAATTCAGTTTTCACAATCCTTCCTGCTCACGGATTGTTTCCATATGGCCGACTCCAAGCATTCTACCTCGCCTTGTCGTGATGCTTTAGACAATCCTCAAGGTGACCAAGTTTGAGACGTTGGTTAATATTCTCACTGGTGTTATCAAGTCTGATTGGTTGCTCGTTCCTCGTTGTCAGTGCTTGATACAGAGATGGAACAGAAACTAGAGAAAAAGATCGAGTTCTCGGACGATGAGGAGTCTCTCATAATCAGGATGTACAATCTTGTTGGAGAGAGGTGTGTTTCCTCCATCTTTGCGGCCTCGGTTTAGGACAAATTACCAATCACCTTACCTCTATTTCTTTGGAGTTGTTCATGCAGGTGGCACCTGATCGCAGGAAGAATCCCTGGAAGAACAGCTCAGGAAATTCAAAAGTACTGGAACTCCAGATACTCCACAAGCGAATGAAGCCCAAATGCATGTGCCTTCTGTGTAAGAGACCTTGTTGGACTAGCATTTTCGCCGATAGTTTATTGAATTGTCAATTACGGCTAAGGAACAGAACATGAGTTCCATTGAAAATGAATTAAGATCATCATCTTTACAGCTACAGTTTGATATCATGTCAAGTACACTAGTTACAAGGTGGTTTCAATGCATCAATCGAACTCGCAAATTATCCGACACGCAAGCACGAAAAACAACCAAGTTGTATGATTTGTCTCCGTTGCATCGCTTGAGCTTGTAGCACATGTTATTCCCCAGGTTCGGATCATACATTGCTCTGTTTGTAAACCTTCGTGTCCAAGACTTGCTTACCGCACATTGCACAGACTCCTGAGAAACAACATCCATATACCATCAGTTGCTCAGCAGTGCACAGAGCAGAAAATATGAACCACGAAAGGAAATTGATCAACACTTCAAAAGAGTATTGATGCGGCTTCGATAACTAACATACCTTTGGTATAGGCACAGGTGTGGCAGTACTTGGCCTCCTGGTGCGTTTGTTGCTTGCAGATCATGCACTTGGTGTTTCCATAAGGTGTCCATCTGAAACAAATACATTTACTGAGTTATTCATCTAAACGGAACAAACACATTTGCAGTGCTCGGAAGATTTTGGCCAAATGATTTGAAAGATCTGCTAAAGATGACAACTTTAGACACATTCCCTTTAACATACACAACAGGTAACCAGCATCAACCTATCCTTCCTGATTCCTAGACCGGCAATTCCCAAGTCGTTCATTTGGGACGCCTAAGAATCGAGTTACGAACATGGTAACTACACATCAAGAGAAGAACTGAACGTTGTGTCAGATGGCCCGTGATTAGTGAGAGCCCCATGACAGTAGAACCTGAATCTCTCAAAGCTGCTACTATTGACACTAAGGGAAAGGGGCTACCCTCGAGATTAAGTTACTTGAAACTTGTGAGCTTCCCCCTTCTCTAATGAACATTGGTAACGCTAAAGCTAAGACGAAATTAAGCCTGTGCAGGGTAAACCCCAGAGAAGGAAGGAAAGAAAAAAGCCATACCGGTTTTTCTTGGAGAGGAGCTTGTTCTCGTTGATCTTCCGGCCGCCGCTTTCGTAGGTGTTGGAAGCTCCTTCCTTCCATTTATCGGGAACTATCACCTTCGTCAGCTTCTTCTCGCCTGAATCAAAACAGAATTCCATGAAATTGCAGCCTCAATCTGAATCAAAATCGCTGGAAAGGGAAGGGGGGGAAAGAAGATTTACACTTGGCGCAAACCATCCTCGGAGACCAATCTCTTTTCTTCTCTCTTCTTGCCGGAACCCCAAATCGCCAACGGCCAATCCCTAATCACAATCCGCCGGAGAATCGGAGAATCCCAGGAAAAAAGATTGTTACAGTGAGGAGCTGAATTGGCTGAACTAGCCCCGGGAAAAGTTGTTACTCTCCGAGTTCGTATCCGGGTCGGGTAGTAACTAACAACAAAACGGGTATTGGAGCGCTTGGCCCAACCAAAAGCCCATACTTAGCATGATAGCATCTCTCGACCCACCTGCTAATTTCAGTGATTATCACAAAAATCGGCTTATCATCTGGCGGTCACTCTGGATAGACGAAGGGGGCGCTGGAGGGCAGGGGTAGATTGGATGGATCGTCAGAGCTGGATTCGCCTATGGGGGGCAAATATACAGCCAAAATTAAAGGTGTTTCTCTGGCAGATTTTCCGTCGAATACTGCCTACCACTGAGGCCTTACGGGAAAGAAAAGTGGGGGTTTTGCCTCGTTGTCCGATATTCTGGGAGGAAGAGGAGACTTTGGAGCACTTATTTTTGGATTGCCCTATAGCTAGAGCCCTTTGGGGTGCTGCGGGGTTAGAACATATCGGGGAAGGGTTGCCGCGGCACTCTTTTCCTCTGTTTCTTAAGAAGGTTCTGAACCTCATCCAGAGTCCTGAGGTGTTCATGGCCATAGTAGCTGTCCTCTGGCGTATTTGGCGGTCACGTAATTGGGTAGTGTTTGAGGGGAAGCAATTTACGGTAGAGGTGTTGACGCGCCAGTTTACTCAGCAGTATGAGGAATGGGTAAACCTTCCGGTGGATAGGGCGAATGCTGCCCAGTCCGAGGAGGAGGTGCATCCATTGAACCTAGGTGAGGAGCCGGGAGTAATTTGTGGTTGGGATGGGGCGGTTAGGCGTGGTTCGCATTCCGCAGGCGGTGTGGTTCTAATGACTACAACCCGGGAGCTCATAATGTCGACTGGGTTCTGTTTCCCTGTTATTGATGATCCGCTGGTGGTGGAGCTTCTGGTGTTACGGGCTGCGATTCGCTGGTGCATTGATCTGGGGCTCCCTAGTGTGCGTTTCGAGGGAGATGCCAAGGGTGTTATTGAGAAGATTCGTCTGATGGATGCTAGTGATGGCAAAATTGGGGCAATATTGGAGGAAGTAATGCGTTATTTTGCTTGCCACCAAGGGTTTTCTGTTCGGTTTATAGGTCGGCGTGCCAATAGGGTAGCCCATTTAGTGGCTCGAAAGGCCCTCTCTCTGTACCCGGCTATGTACCGTCACTTTGATTTTCAGACCTGGCTGCTCTCCAGGATGTAACTATCTGTTTGATCTAATATATGATTACCTTTTGTCAAAAAAAAAAAAAAAGCATCTCTTGACCAACCTGCTCATTTCAGTGGTTATCTTAGTGTGACATTTCAGTAGGAGACCTTTTGAAATAAATTCGTTACGACTCCATTTTGCAAAACAATAGTCATGACATGAATCTAATATGTTTCAAGAAATCTCTTATACATATATAGATATATGGTGGCATATTCGGTGCACCCATTTTTTTGGATGCACTCAGTGCACCCGCCTTATAATTGTCATTATGAGCATGCGATTCATGTCAAAACGATATCAATTGTTGCTTGTGATATTATGAACAAGAAGCACATGAATTTGGAAAAAAATCAATCAAAATTTACTTTAATTCAAAGAATTTAGGATTTAGGGATTTGGGGTTAGGGTTTAGGTTTACAATTTTGGATTTTGGGTTGGGGATCAAAATTGAAGGTTAAGGGGTTAGGGTAATATATTGATTTGTTATGATTCTATGTCATATCATCATATTAGATTGAGAGTACTAATTAAAGTTCGAAATTTTATATATTATGGACACTTTTAAAATTGAGTGTACTGAGTGCACCTAAAAAAGTGAGTGCACCGAAGTAGCCACTATATTTCAAGAAATCATTTTACTCAACTTTATATATATTTCGTGAAGTTTTCGGCTAACAATATCGACCCAATCTGTTGAAGAGATTCAAACTCGAGTTGTTCAAAGCACGACCAAAAAATAATAAAACTAATTCTTTAATCCATAACATTGGGCTACTAATCATTAAACAAATAATAATGAAATAAATAATGATAGAACAAAGGGAAAAAACATCCAAAAAATACAAATCCAAAATTACACATTTTACACAAAAGTCTACTAAAAACGCTGTCGTTTCTTCTCCAAAAAACCATCTCTCACCGCCGGCCAGCCGGCCATCCCCTTCTTTCACTCCCAAGGGCTCATCGAACACTCCTCCGGCAGCGTCGGGAACCTCTCGGTATCCTTACAGTAATCGTACACCACCAGGTTCCTCTCCACCCACGCGAAGTCCATCTTCTGCGCGTCCGACAGGTGCCACGCGTCGTACTGGTCCCACCAGTTCTTCGTCGTCGTCGAGACGCAGTCCGGGTACGGGTCGACCCACTGGCACCCGTCGACGCTGAAGTCCTTGTACGCCGACACGAACGGCGCCTTCTTCCAGTCGGTCTTCTCCAGCCCGCCGCGCGTCGCCCAGTCGTCGGCGTTCCAGATGCTGGAGAACAGGTACATCGGCTTCTCGTTGGGGAAGTAGTTGTTCGGCTTCCCGTTGTTCTTCATCACCCGCACCGGCACTCTGTCCACGAAGAATCTGCAATGTAATTTTTTTATTCTCGTTAGTAATTGATTGAATTCAATTAACAAATCGAGATCGAGATAGTTAAGGCAGTCAAAATCGCGTTTTAAATTTTGAAATTGCGGAGCTTACACTAGCTGATGGTCGTTCCAGAGGATGGAGTAGGTGTGGAAGTCTTCGGTCGGGTCGAACCAGAGGGCGTGCCTCATCTCTCGGTTCCCTGTTCCGTTCTTGTACACATTGGTCTGAATCAGATACGGTTCGCCGGTTCGATTCCCGAGGAATTCAATGTCCACCTCGTCCCTCGTTGGCCCTGCCGCTGTCTCTGTGCACATCTGCAAAATCGGTTCAATTCACATTAATCGAACCGAAAATCAAACCGTTCGGCAACTCGACCGACTCAGTGAGGGGGAAAAAAAGAGAGAGAAGTGACTCACGTAGTAAGCCGTGACAACTCCGGCCGAATCGCCGCCGACCAGCTTCAATTTCATGCTGAACCACCCGAATCTGTAGCTCTGCTTCGTCTGAAAACCGCACCCTGTGAATGACAAACCAAGTTAGTGTAAAAAATCGATACGATTGGGTCAAATTGAAACCCACAAAATTAGCTACCAAAATCGTAATGACATCTTTTTCTTCTTTCTAATAATGTGGATGGCGCCGAACTCACAAACAATGTGATGTGAAAATCGAATCGTTGAGATAAATGATTACGAAATAACTATAAAACGCGAATGAATAATACGAATATACGATATGATTTCACAAGTACTATCGGATAGATGGGAAATGGTCAGTAGAGTTTGGTTACATACCTGTTTGTTTGTCCAAGGAGAGGTACCAGATCTGGCCGTCTTCGGACGTCTTGAAGTGTTCCTCGGAGAACATGATGTTGAAATTGTCCTCGAATGCGCCTTTCGCAACCGCCCCTTCCGCCGCCGGAGCGGAAGGAGATGCCAGGACGGCGGCGATGAAGAGAAGAGCTGCTGCTGCCGCCGGAGAAAAAGCTCTTCTCTCCATTTTTCTCAGAATGATCTCACGGAAAGAAGCAGAGAAGTGAGATGGGAATGAGGGATATGAGACAGTAGTGAGAAAAGTATTAAAAGGCAGAAAGCACATTTCGATGTCCCCCCCACATGGCTCGAGGGGCAAAACGGGGAAATCAAGTGTGGTTGTATTATTGTTCGTAAATAATTGAGGCAAGTGATCGGACGTTGCCGAATTTGCCCCTGGAAATAATGTACAGCCATATGGTAGAGGTGGGTGGAAATGACGAGCTTAGCCTTCTTGTTTTATTATTCTGTGGGACCCATGAGGCCAGGCTGGCTGCTCTCATTGGCTGGCGCCCATGAAGAATGTGAAAGAGTGGGAGGTGGGTGGGACCCATATGTTCCATCTAGGGACTCGTCGACTAGACAACTTCGAAATGTTTTTTTTTTTTTTTTTGGGTAAGAATGTTTACTTTAATCTAATTTGCCGATTTACGTTTTAGTCTTCTCAATTTTTTATAATAAAAAATATGTAAAATCCTATCCTAGATCAAAATCGAGAAATTGACATTTCAAAGTATTATGAAGATTATAATTGTTTAGAAAAATTTACAAAAAATTATATATCCCTACCGATTTAACTGATAATACATGGTTTGACTAATATGATTGGTGGATGTGCTATTACAAATACTAAACTTAATACTTTTATCAAATATATAAAAACAATGACCACCGTATAAAAGTAAATATATATGATAGATTAGTTCTTTTACTTTCATATTTTCATTGATTCATTCTAGATCTTCTCTTCTAACATTATATATTGTCGTAATAAGAATATTAGTCGAGTTGCTAAATCTCCTGCATAGGATTCGGAATTTTACTCCCTCATAACTAGATTCAAATCTTCCGATTTTTATGTTATAGTTAGGAACTTGTTCTGTTTGCAAGCCACTAGCAATGAAATGATAATTTCTTGTAAAAATCCATTGATCTTGTCTTTCGATTAGGGGTGACAAACGGTAAGTCGGTAATCGATTTACTGTTTTACCGAACCGATAACCGATGATTAACGGTAAACCGATTATCAACGGTATCGATAGTAGAGTGTGAAATGGGGAAGTTCAATATACCGGCCCCAGTTACGATAATTACCGACGGTTAGTCAGTAATACTGATACCGGGGACCAGTGCGCTGCATTTTGGCCAACATCCCTCCAAACCCTAAAAGCGAATCCCTAATCCCTTCGACCCTTCCCTTCGTTTCCACTTTCATCGCCCTCTCCTTCTCCTCTCAACTTCTCTTGTCTCGACCGACTACCACCACGCAGCCCACCAAAATCGAAACCCAGCCAGACGAGCGACCGCCACCTTCCTCGCCACCTCCTCCTGTGCCTCTCGGAAAAATCAAAATTTTACAACCTACCCCTGCCCAAAATTTCGGTTTGGTAATTTACCGGTAAACCGAATTGAAACCCATCTGCAACCCCTCCTCGCGGTAAATTGGTAAAACCAATTTGTAATTGTTTACCGAACATTCGGTAACCGGTAACGGTATTCGATCTCCCCTCCACCATGATCGGCATACCATTTATCGGGTCGGTCGGTAATCGGTTTACCGATTACCGACCGATTGTCACCCCTACTTTCGATGACATACGATAATCCATTAATCTTGGTTCTAGGTAATAAATACGATCATTAAAAAACAAATTAACAACAACCTGAATAATAGAAAGTAAAGAGGGTAGATCTATAAAATACATTCACCAGGAACCACCAAGTAAAGCATGCTGTTTGTTTTTTATTGGATTTGTGTAACATGGTATATAGTTGACTGTTGCGAAGTCTACCATCGAGAATTCGATTATAGCCGTTGCATGCTTTGGTCCTAATTTAATTGCTAGCCACTTCTTAGTTGACTAATCACGGTCCACACTAATAAGTAATTTTATCACAAATTTATGATAATATTGGTTGAAGATGGCCGAGAAAGACTATAGTAGTTTTAATGGAGATGGTTATTTCCTTATTGGGTGGCTTCCATGAGAGATTTCATGCCGACCTTTCTCCAATGATATAGGGTTCATAGATAATACTATATATGTTAATTTGATTATGAAGTGTTAGTTGTTTATTATGGTAAGTGTTCTTTCAATGTAATGGTAACTAATAGAAACAGAAGCCACAAAGTTTTGAGTATTTTTTATAGATAAAACTATGTTATGGGTTTAGAAAACTAAGCCAGCTTTTGTAAATACCAATTAGTAAATGGTATATGATTCATAATTGAACATCTCCTAAAAACGTGAGTTATTAAGATTAAGTGGTTCTTGATATGGTACTAGAGCATTTTGTGATCGATAGGTTTTTTGTTCTAATCCCGATGACCCCCATCGGTTCTATTAAGCACATGATGCATCTAATGCTTCTGCAAACTTCAAACTCATATACATTAGCGATTTTTATTTTAGGGGGTGTGTTGAATGATATATGATCCATAATTGAACCTCTCCAAACAACTAGAGTTATTGAGACAAACTGGTTATTCACAATTTGGACCATGTAAGTGCAAGATCGATCTATCGCTTATCGACAACTAAGCGAAATGAAACATGTTTAGTCTTTCTTCGTGGAGAATGAGTACACATTCTCGATATTATAACTGTCCTCTTACAAGTTATGACTTAATTATGAGAGTATATGTATTGGACGTCTCTATTGATCTAGGTCATAGTTAACTTCTCAGGCGCGATAGATCTCAATCGTTCCTCAAAGGTTAATAAGACCATTAATCCTTTTGAAACATGAAATGTTAATTATTAACAAATAAACTCTAAATTCATCATGTTGATTTCAGAAAGTATAACAAAGGGAACGACATTATTGGCGTAGTGGTGGGACGCATTTTGGTTGTTTTTTTTCTTCTTTGGGACTATTATTTTTATAAGCATAAATGCACAATAATAACTCGTAATTATATAATAATAATAATGTTAATAATTATCATATACACAGCTAATATCCAATGCAATCTCACATGAACCCACTAGCGTCGCTCACGTGTTAATTGGTAGTAGGGGACGTCGGTGAGTACAGAGGATTAAAGAATGGTGCCCCCAAAGCTGATTAATCTTCTTGTCTTATTTGGAGACATGGGCTCTATATTATTGTTATGATGTCTGGTTTGTAGCAATCAACGCCCACCAGGAGATAGCAAACTCGTTAATGTCTTCAACTTAGAATGGTCTCTATTCTCTAATAAAGATGCGAGGTAGCAGTGTTGAAAACTTGAAATATATAGCAACAAAGCAAATTTGCATATGCTTTTCGACCTTATCCCATTCCTTAATTTGTATTCTTATTTAGTACGAAATTATCAAAATTATTTATGCGTCTCACCTTGCTATGCAAATTCACTTTGTCTGAACCCAGATCATGTGCAATTGGATACGACACAAAACTCTTTTGAAGAAAAATTATAAATAATAAAATAAATAAAACAAGCCACCCATTGAATGCGCACGAAACTGGTATTCTCAAAAATATTTGTTTGTTTTGCTGGTGGTAAATGGAGAAACAAAGCCTTAAGTTGCAAACTTGTTTCATGAATTTGTGTTGACAATTAAATACATTTTGTTGTTTCTATATCAGCATGTAAGACAGTTTGGCCGAGTGGTCTAAGGCGCCAGATTTAGGCTCTGGTCCGAAAGGGCGTGGGTTCAAATCCCACAGCTGTCACTTGTTTTGTGAATTTCGTTTTAAGCTGTGATTACTGAACACTGCCAGAGTGCCAGTCCAACTCCCACATGGATTTACCGGTTGTCATAAGCTGTTGTGGGCTTGGGCTTATAATCTTACCATATTTACAAAGGCCCAAGTAATGACGCCGGTCAAAATTTTTCCCTCTTTCCAGTAATATCTGCAAATCGATGAACCAAAAAAGGAACTGGATTGGATCAATTAAGAACATATGACACTGGGACAATGAGTGTCATCAAAACTTTACAATTAGTCTATGTCTGAGTGTAAAATTTTGTTAATCTAAATCGTTAGGCGAACTCTTGATCCGTTTCAATTTATAAGATTTTTTAAAAACTATAATATGGGGTCCCTAAATCCAAATAATTGATAAGTTGGTCTCACCTTTAAAAAGGTAAGATATTTCATAGATTGTCTTTTTTTGGTGGGAAATGGATATTTTATAGATTGATGGTGAGTTGGTGACAGGCGGGGATTATAAAAGATTAAAAGCGTGACATTTTCATAAAAGAAACAAAATCAATGGTCACTAAAAATTTCACCAAAAAGAAGGTTCAACAGAATTTTGGATCAATAGCGAATCGGTGAGTTTATTGAACTTTGATTTCAATAAAATATATAATTAAGAATTTAAAATAGAATGACATATAAACCAGTCACTTCAGTCTCCATGTACTTTTGTTTATTTCTTTTACATTAGTATCCGTATTAAGATATTGAGACACCGAATTTGATAACCTAAAATGTCCAATGCATACTAATTAGTTAGTTGAATAATTTATTTTTATTTGGATGCAAATCCAACCCGTGTGTTTTGTAAACAACATACATTACGTGATATATTGTTAGATTCTTAGTAATTAGATCAATGTAATACTTGTTTATCATCAACTCGGATGCTTCTATGAACTCAATTTCGAAACATGCGAGAAATTAAAATTTAACAAATTAACTGAGCGAGTGTTATATAAGTATGTTTAAAATTGCTGACCAATTTTATTTATAAACAAAATTTTTGCTAAATTTTTTGTAATCTAGAGGTTAATAAATTGGGATTGAATTAAAAATGACTTAAATGGAAGAAAGGAAATTACCTTCGAATGACCAAGGCTGGTAGCTGTTGGTGACAAGTCAGGTGGCCAGCGACAAAATATAGAACTGTCTCATTTCATCGGACGACAGTTGTGGAGTAAAGCCACTTGAATCCAACGGCGCCCCTCATTAGACATTATCGCGTACACAAACATGTGTTGTATTCGTACAGTATACGAGAGAGAGAAAAATCAAAAAAGAGACAGTAATCGTATTTATAGAACCGTATTTTATTTTTCTATCTGTCCGCATGCATGCACGCAATGCAGTCAAAAGCGAGTTTCTATATAGAAACGTTTTGGTGATCTGGAAGCGTAAAATCGTAAGTTTTTAAGTTTTAAAACGGAGTTTTTAACTACATAAGTTATAAAAACTAAGATTTTGTGTAGAAACGTTTTAGTGACCCGGAAACGTAAAATCGTAAGTTTTTAAGTTTTAAAACGCGATTTTGACTACATTGCATGCACGCACTTGGTTTGTCGTCTCCCGTAATCAACGCATTCACGAGTCTGACTGGATAGCCGACTCAGCTGAGCCCTTCGAGCCGGAAACGGACACGTCAGCCCGCCGAGACCCGAGAATTGCTCCTCCACTTCTTTTACCTGCCCTTAAGTCAAGTGCCCGTAGATATTTTTCAGTTCAGTGCAGATATTTTGGTAAAAAAAAGCTTGAATCATCACTAAACGATAAGTTAGGATTTTACTACAATGCTCATAAATTTTAACAAAACCTAGCCTAGCTAGACTAAGGAAAGTTAGCATTTTCTTCAAATCCCTCATTGTTCAATGACCATTTTATGACAAACACCATAGTTTAATGACCATGCCATCATTTACCCACAGATATTTTCCCCACTATGGCACTCCAAATGCTTGTATAAATTCCCCTTCTAAACCACTCCCTTCTCATCATCACCTTCTCTAAAAAAACCTTCCCTCCTTATCTCCTCAAACACCAATAATCTTTCTCCCATGGCGTCCACCATAACCTCCACCTTCAAAACCCCTTTCCTCGACACCACCAAGTCGTCGTCCTCCTTCCATGGCGCCCCGATCCCGACCTCCCGCTTCTCCTTCACACCCACCAAATCCTCCTCCTCCGCCGCCCAAAACGGCGCCGTCTCGATGTCCATGGCCACCCCGCCGTACGACCTCAACTCCTTCAAGTTCGCGCCTATCAAAGAATCCATCGTCTCCCGCGAGATGACGCGCCGCTACATGACCGACATGCTCACGTACGCCGACACCGACGTCGTCATCGTCGGCGCCGGGTCCGCGGGGCTCTCCTGCGCCTACGAGCTCAGCAAGAACCCGGACATCCGGATCGCCATCATCGAGCAGTCCGTCAGCCCCGGCGGCGGCGCGTGGCTCGGCGGCCAGCTGTTCTCCGCCATGGTCGTCCGCAAGCCCGCACACCTCTTCCTCAACGAGGTCGGCGTCGATTACGATGAGCTCGAGGACTACGTCGTCATCAAGGTAGTTAAACCACTCAACTCACTGATTTTTACCATTTTTACCTTTACTTGTTTTTTTTTTAAAAACTAGTTTTACCATTTTTCTTGACTTTTCGATGTTAATTTCACTGCAAAATCAAAATAGATGGACCTAAATTAGGTAAGTTAATAACCTAATTTGTTTAGAGTCACAATATTTTACTATTTGGTCATTGTAATTTTTATTACTATTTTGCCATTTTATCTAGTGACTAGTGGTAATAGTAGTCACTGAAGTTAAAAACAAGTTGTCAAATCGGTTTAAACCACTGAATTGGTCAAAGTGGTGATAGGGGTCCAATATGTTTGAGTCGTTTTATATAATTTTTAAAATTAATATACAATCTAGGTAATAATTTAAAAATATAATGACTGAAATGAAATTAGAAATTTTACATTCAAGTATATATAACAAATTAAAATTCTAATCTCATTTCATTCAGCCATTCCATTCCAAATTGTCAACATTTTATTGTCCGAAACCCCGAAAAAAAGTGATCCAACCACCAATTTTTTTTTTATCTTGACCAATTTTATCGAATTTGATCGACAACCGACTAACACCTAAAATGGCTTGCCAGAGACCGTTTTCATGATCGATTCTGATCGAACCTGATCCAAGCAATCGGGCTGATAGTGGTTTGACACCCTTGGTTAAAAAGAAACAACTATAAATTTTTCTTAAGCCAAATTACAATTTAGTCCCTGAACTATCTTCTTTCAACAAATGCATCCTCACACTATGCTTTTGTTTTGTGATCCTCCAAAAGCACGCGGCGCTGTTCACCTCCACAATCATGAGCAAGCTCCTGGCCCGGCCCAACGTGAAGCTGTTCAACGCCGTGGCCGCGGAGGACCTGATCGTGAAGGGCGGCAGGGTCGGCGGCGTGGTGACCAACTGGGCCCTGGTGTCGATGAACCACGACACGCAGTCGTGCATGGACCCGAACGTGATGGAGGCGAAGGTGGTGGTGAGCTCGTGCGGCCACGACGGTCCGTTCGGCGCCACCGGGGTGAAGAGGCTGATGGACATCGGGATGATCGACAAGGTCCCCGGGATGAAGGCCCTCGACATGAACGCCGCGGAGGATGCCATCGTCAGGCTGACGAGGGAGGTCGTCCCCGGGATGATTGTGACGGGGATGGAAGTTGCCGAGATCGACGGAGCGCCGAGGATGGTAAGAAATTGGGTTGGGCGGATTTGGGTTATGGGTTTGGGTTGGTTTGGGTTGATGTTGATTCGGGTGGGTTTTTGGTTGGTTTGCAGGGGCCGACGTTTGGGGCGATGATGATTTCTGGGCAGAAAGCGGCTCATCTGGCGTTGAGGGCGCTTGGGGAAGCGAATGCGTTGGATGGAGTGAACAACGGGAAGGTGAAGCAGCCGGAGTTTGTTATTGCTGATGCAGGAACCGCCGGAGAGGCCGTGGATGCTTAATTAGGGGGGACTCGAGTGTAAAAAATAAAAAAAATGTGGAGGAAGAATAAAAGGAGGGAAGAAGAAGAAGCTAGAGCTAGTGTGTGAATGTGGTGTTTGCTAGCTAGTTGTTCCTTTCGGGTTTTGGAAGGGTGATGGTAGATAATGGAAGAAGAAGAGCTAGTGTGTGCCGAATCGAATCAACTCAACATTTTGGGTTTTTGAAGTTCTTTCATAAGATTTTAAAACTTCTCAAAGTTATAACGAATCGATTATATCTTAACAATAATTTCATAAATCACGATTAACGGTCTACACTCTAAGTTTCTGAACAAATACACCATCCCAATACTATAATTATTTGACTCTATATTAATCGGCATGACCTAAAACTAAGGATGTAAGTTTGGTTCTAAATATCCAGTGGTCCGATGTTGTCATGAGGATCAGTCTATCCTTTCATGTCTTTTCTAGTGCATTGTTAAATATACACAATTTTTACTATGCTAGATAAAATGACTCTTTTTATTTTTCTTATTTCTTCCTCTTCGAAAGTGACTTCCCAAATTGTCATAACAAGTTGTTGTAATTTTAGCTTAACTAGTCTATATCATGTGAGATATTTTTTTGGCACTTATGATTTGGGGCCATTGCAAGCCCGACCTTTCGAAGCGGGTTTGGAGTATCCAAATTTGGGACATATTCCTTGACGATTCCAACAAAAGAAACCACAACAAGAGTCATTTTCTTTGTAGGGTTCAAGTGGACCTAATTACTTGTCTGAACTTTGTTGGAAGTTGGAACGACTGTGGTCTTCACTCTCAGTGACTTCTTCAGTGAAGGTGATCCTCTCGATCTCAGAAAGGTTTCTACTTTCTAGATATGCAAGTTCGGTTTTATTTTCTTGAACCGACTTCGACACATCCATTGGTGTAGGCAGAAGTGTATGCATTATCCGATGTTATTTCTTCGATCACATATCATATCACTCTATTTCATCCAACAAGTTTTGAAAGCTCCTTAGTCCTTACTATTGTTCAATTAAGATCCAAAATAAGAATTACAACTAACTTTTTGGATCTCTATTCATTTGGAATAATGGGCAAAATCAATTCCTTGGTTTATAACTCGAGGTTTTATGAGATGTACCCAAGTATATATGGATCTCATCTAACTTATGCATCTTGTCAAGCACATTTTAACTAATGGACTTGAAATTTGCATGTGCCCACCATGCAAATTCAATGAGATGTAAAATAGTGATATAAAATTCACCATAAAATCTCTCCTAACAACTAGAGTTATTGGGAGAGCTTGCATAAATATTTAGGGCTTCTAAAGTCATGAACATGTCAAACACGAAACACCCAACAAATCAGAAAACATTACATAAAATACTTTATGATCATTAATTAGATTGTTTGATCTAACGGATGAAATTGATTTTAATCAACTTAAAAGGATAAACACTTGCTACAAATAACACATAAGATATGGCCGATGTGCCTCCATAGGTACTTGTACGCAGTTGTGCGAGTATAATCCGACCTAATCTGCATTGCGTGACATATATGAATATTAAAGTACCCAATCCAAAGGCATCATTAATTGTAGAAAAGGAAAACATTTTTACAAGGAAAGAAGTGAATCAGATGAAGAACTTCTTGGTTGTTGGAATCGCGTGAAACCGATTTCTCAATCCTAACCCTCTCAAATTCGTCAAACCCTCAAAGGGGGTCTCAATTCAAAGGCGTGTCTAGACCAGGGTGTACACGGGTTTCCTCTGATCCGAACCGGACCAAATTCACGAAAACCGTGATTTATTAGTAAAATATATCTAAGAACTAAGGACTAGAATATTATTGCATTCGATCTATTTGATCCGGTTCGGTTCGGTTCATTCAAATACCATTTCGGTTTATCATTTTTTTCGTAATTGTAAAATTCATGAGAACTAACAACCGAACCGCATTACACTCGATCCGGTACAGACTAGACCATTGCACACTAGAATAAACTAAGACTCCCTTCCCTCGGATGAAATAAGTCTGGGCCTTGTATACCCGATAGCAGAAACGGGCGGTCCTCGGACGGCCAGAAACCCAAAGCCATGAAGAATTGGCGCGGTTTTTGGGCCCAAGTAAAGAGAAAACAATAAAAGCCCACGAACAGACTAAAGGTCAAAGTCTTTTCCTCTTTAGCATTCCCAGTTTCCTACTCTCCCCAATCCACACTTCACTTCTCTCGCCGGCCAAACCAAAAATGGCGATCTCCCCAAACCTCTCCCGTTTCCTCTCCTTCTTCCTCCTCCTCACAATCGCCGCCGCCGATGACTCCGACCTAGTCGCCGACCTTTTCTCCCTGCGATCCCAATCCAAATCGGGCGTAATCCATCTCGACGACCACTCCATCTCCCGCTTCCTCACCTCCACAAAACCCCCTCGCCCCTACTACCTCCTCGTCTTCTTCGACGCTAAGCAGCTCCACGACAAGTCCGAGCTCCGCCTCCAAGATCTCCACCGCGAGTTCTCCCTCCTCTCCTCTTCCTTCATCACCAACAACCCCGACAACGACAAGCTCTTCCTCTGCGACATCGAGTTCAAAGAATCGCAATCCACATTCTCCCTCTTCGGCGTCAACTCCCTCCCCCACATCCGCCTGATCGGCCCCGATGTCAAGAACCCCAAGGAATCGGAGCAGATGGACCAGGGGGATTTCTCGAGGCTTGCGGAATCGATGGCGGAATTCGTTGAATCGAGGACCCAGATCTCAGTCGGCCCGATCCACCGCCCGCCGTTCATTTCGAAGACCCAGCTAGGGTTCCTGATCGCGTTCTTCCTCTGCTGGACGCCGTACCTCGTGAAGAAGGTCATCGCCGGGGAGACTGTGTTCCACGATTCGAAGGTCTGGTTGGCTGGTTCGGTTTTCATTTACTTCTTCAGCGTTTCTGGTGCGATGCATAATATAATTCGCAAGATGCCTATGTTCATGGTTGATCGGAATGATCCTAGCAAGCTGGTGTTCTTTTACCAAGGTTCTGGGATGCAATTGGGAGCTGAGGGGTTTGCTGTAGGGTTTCTGTATACTGTTGTTGGGTTGTTGCTTGCTGGGATGACTCATGGGCTGGTGAAGGTGAAGAATGTGACTGCTCAGAGGGTGATTATGATTGCCGCCATATTGGTCTGCTTCTGGGCTGTGAACAAGGTTGTGTATTTGGACAATTGGAAGACTGGGTATGGGATTCATACTTTCTGGCCTAGGAGCTGGAGTTGATCAAGGTGAGGTGATGTTAGTGACAGCCACATTTCGTTACAAGCTCTGGCATTTTCGAGATGGTGGTTGGAAAATGCGGATAGTGGTGAGTGATTTCTTGCTTTAAAGAAGAGACTGGTAGACAGTTTACCTTGATGGTTTAGAATGTACTACTGTCACTCTGCATCGAGCAGAGTTCTATGCTGTTTATGACTGGCTAATGCTTAGTATCGATGAAGGTTTTACATGTGGATGGAATTTTGGAACATTGATTACCTAGCTTTTTGGCTGGTAATGTTAGCACTCACTTTGAAGGTTTAAAATGTACTATTACTCCGCCCCGAATTGAATGGCTGCTCGCCAGGTTTTTTAGGGTTTTATCTCTTTTACCACTGACTATGCTCAG
Organism: Linum tenue; assembly: GCA_946122785.1. Taxonomy (NCBI): domain Eukaryota; kingdom Viridiplantae; phylum Streptophyta; class Magnoliopsida; order Malpighiales; family Linaceae; genus Linum; species Linum tenue. The sequence goes on from CAMGYJ010000008.1 coordinate 89,888,482, forward strand.
TACTTGCCAATAGTTTGCATCGATGTGGAATTTTAGCTGCGTTGTTGAACGCTTTGATCTTTGGTACTGCCCTAATGTTCTTGCTCTGAAATAATTATGCAGTTACCGGTCTTTTGGTTGACTTGCATTGTTACTAGATTCACCTTCTATTGTCTCCTTCGTGGTTGTGTGGACATGGAAGTGTGTTCTTCAATGCTGTGATTGTCCATGTAATGTGAATGGGAGAGTTGACGAGTGCATGTTAATTCAGACAGACCACATAGACTACGCTGATGGAAATGGTAGTTAAGAGTTAGTACTTAGTTGTGTGAAGTTATCATATAGCCCCAGAACTTAAGGTTATCAGAATACAGCCCTAGGGGAGAATTTGGAATCTATTGACTTTAACATTAGTTCTGCTTCTGCAGTTTAAAGTTTATCTATGCCTTCTTTTCTTGGCTACACCACAACAGAAACATCTTTATGCCTTGGGGTAATACCAGTATACCACCACGAAAACGTCGTTCGACTTTTGTTTTGGTTTGAAGCAAGTAAGCATTTTGTGTGTGGTATTCTCATGAACTGAATGCATGCTTATATACCTGTGTTTCTGGGTTGGGGATAGAGTAATGACAATTTCGATCTGACATGTTCAAAATCCATTAATGTTGAGCGGTTGTTTCCTGATACGTGAGGCGGGAATCAAGTCTGCTCTCTTCTGTCATCTCACTCTCTTCTGTTCATCATTGCTCTCCATCCTATCAAAAGCAAAGAAACTGGCCTGGATCGATTTCACAGTGCACGTGTGATTTCAATTCGATTTTGTTCCTTGATCTCTACTGTTTTCAACCCGATCTCATGTCAGATTTCGCTCGAAGCTAAAGGTGACTTATCATATTAGTTGTTCCAAATGGTTAATGACCCAGAATCTTGGTGGCCGTTTATTTAATAATCAAACCAAGCATACAATAATACACAAGCTTTGCGTAAGAACACAGCCGCCTGTGATTCTCTCTTCCCGTGAATTCACCCTTCTGCCCTCCCCTTTAGCTCCACACCACGACCAATCAACGAGGACAAATTCGTCAACCAACCCAAGCTCTGCAACTTTCCCTGCTCTGTTATAAGACCTTCCTTCCCTTGAATAACGCAGGTGGCGTACGAAGAAGGAGAAGCCATTAACGTTCCCATTCCCCGCCACACAGAGCAACATGGAAGAACAAGTGGAAACGCTGGGGAAGGCGTTCGTGGATCACTACTACCACCTCTTCGACGCGGATCGATCTTCCCTGTCGTCTCTTTACCAGCCTTCCTCCATGCTCACTTTCGAAGGCCAGAAGTTCGTCGGCGCCAACGACATCTCCGCCAAGCTCAATGCCCTGCCGTTCGACCACTGCAAGCACGCCATCAGCACCATCGATTCGCAGGCTGCTGCGGCCACCGGTGGCATCGTGGTGTTCGTCAGCGGCAGCCTGCAACTGCTCGGCGAGGAACATCCCCTCCGATTCAGCCAGGTGACGAAAACGGGTTATATCATATATGTTGCTACATAATAACCCTCTGAGTTTGAACTTTGACGCCAAATGTTAATTCTGCCGTCATGGGTTGTTCTTATTGCAGATGTTTCACTTGCTTCCGACGATCCATGGGACATTCTTCGTGCAGAACGACATTTTCCGTCTTAATTATGGTTGATTCTTGGTGTACTTATTCAGGCTATGATCATTATTCTTCTGTTGTTGTAATGTGTAAAACTTGACCTTGATTCTCTGGCAATTGGATATATGACGTTCTCTGGCTTTTCATGAGAGGATGAAAGCGAATAAAACGTCTCCATGATCTTAACTTGAGAGACTCATTTCCGTTTCATTTTCCTCTTAGGATTGCAATTTGCAAACCATTCTATCATCAGCATCTGCCTTTATGGGCGAGCACAGAGCACGTCGTTTTGTTATGGGCCAGATTCAGGCTTGATCTTGTGGGTAGTTGGGCTTTCCGAATGCTGGGCCTAAGGCAATAATTTTGGATCAAGAAGATGATCCCGGCCCAAACGAGCATTAGACGATAGCATAGAAGGAAAATGTGGAAATTTGACCTGATTTTAACTTCATTAATCATGTCTTCTCTATCTTATATAACAATATTGATCATGACCTCGCCTTGTGCGTCATTTATGCCTTCTCGATGCTCACTTTATCCGTTATCTTTGACAAGAAAATGACCGATATTTTGAATCAGACCGATGGTTCACCGAAACAATGTACTTCTTTTACTCAATCCTCACGACAAATGAAATTAAAAGCTCCCAAAATCGATCAATTTGCCTTTCCCTGCTAATTCAGGAAAAGACACTGCAAACATCAATTTGGATAGGCTAGGAGTGTGTCTCATAATCTCATTATAAAAGAGGAAATCCCAACAGAGAATGTTTCTTTCTTATATAACAATTAACAGACAGTACAGTGGCTTTATTTATGAGGTCAAATTTCTGTACATACATTCCTTCCTAGTGTGTGAGCTCAGCAGCTTACCTGGCCTGGAATGTCAATTTTGATAATTGGATTAAAATTTAATTATCACAATGATAAGTTGATAATAATTGATGAATGAATCACCAACAAAAAAGAAGACGTCACCACGAATGGCAGAGAAACAATGATAACAAAAATTATCGTTTGCAAAAATGGAATGTCAAGATATGCAGTTGCTTATAATAGTAATAATTAAAAATAAATAATATCAACCAACTCGGGGAAATTTCCAGTTAATTAATTAATTCTGAGCTTGCCCATTAAAAAACCAAACGTGGGTACGAGTAAGTGAGTAAACCTCTGTCGCATTACATGTCATGCTTAACCCCTAATTACATTTTTTTGAGAAACCCCTAATTACATTACATCTCCCCATAACACATAAATTAAACATATAAAAAAAAGGGATTTGGCAGAGAGGCAAAAAAAACTGGGTGGAAATTGTGAGTAAATAATATCTTTAAGCTCTTAAGATTTTGAGGATAAAATGAGAAGCACACTGCCATCTAATCCAAGCAATTTATTATAATTAATTATTCTTTCTTTGATTAAGCATAGTGATTATGATAGGGAGAGGTCATGTGGGTTGCACGAAAACCATTACACACCATAATAAAGGAACCCCCAGCCTGCCTCTGTCTCTGCTAGGGATGGCAATGGGTAGGGTCGGGTGCGGGTTTACCTTATACCAACTCCTAACCCGCCGGGTAGAGCCTTCTAAAATACCCGACTAAATACCCACCGGGTATGAAAATTATATAACCATACCCTACCCACCGGGTAACCACGGGTATTCGGGTAACCATGGGTATGAATCCTGAACTATGAACTTATACAAATATATGCACATACATATTGTTGTCCATTAAAAATCCACACAAATAAAAATAGCAAACACATAATAAATTTTCTTGCTTCTACAATCCACACAAACATAATAATCGTCTACATCTTCATCATCAATAATGGTAGCTAAACTTAATTTCTCAAGCTAAACTAAATTTCTCAAGGGAAATTGACCCTTTGATTAGCGGGGCGGGTATAACGGGGCGGGTATTATCGATTACCATACCCGTACCCTATCCTTTATTTTGAAACCGGGTATTACCCGTACCCGCCCCTTAACCCGTCAAAGCGGGTAATTACCCTCGTTGACCGGTTACGGTCGGGTAGGGTACCCATGGTTACGGGTAGGATTGACATCCCTAGTCTCTGCCTGACATCTCTCTCTCTCTCTCTTTTCCTTTAACTCTCACCCACCATGTGATTTGGACCCATTAAATGTATATTAGGTTATTACCATATTCTGAACTCGATTTCGATTAAGATGTTTATAGAAGTGGGAGCATGCCTTTGGTTGCCTCGATTCGCCTTCTGTATCTATACGTGTTGACTGTTGTGCCATTAGATTGACGAGTAGATTAGTTTATGACAATATCATTCTGTCGATCTAACAAACCAAATTACATTGACAAGACGGTCAAACGGTGTAAAGAAGGGGGCGTCGTAGCCCACAACTATAAGCATTGTGTTCTTATTTCTTACTCTTATATTTGGTAGGAGCATGGACTATTTGATTATACGTATGGTAGTTAATAAGTCATCGTTGTTATTGCCTATTCGACTAGGTAACTCAAATAAATAAAAAAAATCGAGCTCATCAAAAGTTGTTTTCGTACGTAGGTGACACTAATTAAACATGTAATAACTCAGACTGAGGTAAAAATGACTACTCGAAGCTCTTACCATTTGCTAACTCCAAAATGACAAATAAAAAATGGAGCATTAACAACAAACAGGACAAAACCGTATTGGGAAGCTGAGAGTGCGTTACAGTTGATTGAAACAAGTCAAGAACACAAACACAGTAACAGAGGGCTTAAACAATTAGTAAAACACACATAAATTAAAGAAAAGAATAAACAAACAAAACATCTTTTTGTTTGTCTGTTTACTCTGTTGTGCAAAGAAAAATAATGAGAAGATCTCTGCTTGAAAATCTTATGGACATAATTAATCAAATAAAGGTGGGATCTTTGAGCTAAACCCAGTCCATATAAAACCCTAACTCCCTCTCTCAATCCATTTGGCTCCCTTGTCAAAAAACAAAACCAGAAAGAAAACAGCTCTTTGACAGAAAATCCCCCCTTTCCCTGTCAAGCACAGCACCAACTAAAACTGAGAAAAACCCACCAACCCATTTTCTCTCTCACATACAGGCCACAGCCATATTTCATCAACATATTGATAAAATCAAAATTGGGAATTAATTAAAATAATTAGTTAATCCCTCCTCTTCCACTTTCCCTTCTTTTCTCTCATCTTGTCTTGCCAAAAAACCCTCTTCTTATATTATTTTACTTTCTCCCCCATTTTCCTCTGCCTTCTTCGTCTGCTGCTGAGCTTCCTTTTCTGCTCTGGTTCCCCTTCCGGGTCTTCTCTCTTTCAAGAGTTTTAACACTAAAATGGAGAAGGGAGCTCTGTCATATTGCTTGGAGGAAGGAGATTCTGAGTTGCTTCTCGCTTGAATCTTTCCTCATTACAGCAATTCCTCCAGAGGTATTTTGGTTTTTTTAAAACTTTAATTTGATGAATCATGGCTTCTTTCATGCCTATACATTCCAATCTTCATTCAGGGGAAAATAGCTTCTGAAACCACATGCATTGATGAATCTTTTTTTCCCCCTGTTCCCAAGCTCATTGGTACCTTTTTGGTCTTTTTTCACTTTGCTTGTGAGCAGGCAAAAGGAACTACACCCAATCTGTTGCCTCTCTTTTGTGTGGTTTCTGTGGCCTTCTGCAGCATTATTGCTTCAACTTGATTGCTTTTGGGGGTTGGTTTGATAAATGGGAACCAACAAGATTAAAGGGTTCTACAAAGGGTTCAAGTTCATCACTCAAATCTTTGGTAAAACCTCCCTTCTCTCTATCTCTCTCTTTCTTCATTGGTGTTCATTGAATTCAAGGATTCCTTATCCAATTAGGAGAATGTGTGTTTTCTGAATGAAACCTCGTGTGGGTTTCTTCCCGTTTTGCAGTTGTGAAGGAGAGAGAGCTGGAGATTGGGTTCCCAACTGATGTAAAGCATGTTGCTCATATTGGATGGGATGGTGCCTCTGGGAATCCACCCAGCTGGGTAAGTTCAATTTATATAGAAAAGTAGCGAATCTCTCCCATCTCCACCACCTCAATGATAAAAAAAAAGTTTTGATCTTTGCTTCATTTATGTGTTCATATAACAAATTAGTATACTATCTCCATTTTCCAAAATTGTTTGATAAAGAAAGTTTTGGTCTTTAATTCAATTGGGTTTACATAATATATATAGCAAATTATTGAACTATCTCCCATTTTCCCAACTTGTGGATTGGAAAAGTCTCGATCTTTAATTCATTTGAGGGTTGTCTTGGTTTCTTCTGCAGATGAGTGAGTACAAGACAGCTCCTGAATTCTCATCCTCGAAACCTTTTGGTGGAGCTAATGGAGTTCCAAGAGAGTCCAATTCCGTGTCTTTCTCTCCATGGTCCTCTCAAGGTAATTCAATATCAAATGTATCTTCTCTTTTCTCATCTATGGTGGTGAAATGGGGTGGGAAACCATCTGGTTCGATTCAGAGTCGGATTGAATTAGTACAAGCTCTAATAGAAATGAAGAGATAGAGGAAAGGAAGATCAAACCTGGGTCTCTGAAATGCATTCGATTAAGAATGGTATTAGCCTCTTTATGAATGGTTTGGGCAATTGTCTGGTCTGATCTGGAATCAGATCGAATCAATATGGAATGAAATAAAAAAATTGGAGAGGTATGAGAAACTCAATCTGGGTTTTGGGAATGCATGGATTCAGATTCCATCCATTTCTCTTTTACTCTTTTAAGTGATCAAAATGGCCTTGAATGGTGCAATGATTCAGATCGGTTCAATCTCAGTACCGATCAGCTCCGGTTCTGTCTGGTCTAAGACTGGATGGTGTCGCCCACCCATGAAAATGAAAATGTGATGCCATGTGCGAGGTTTGGATTTTGTGTTGAGAGAGAGCTCAACGGTTCGCTTTCAACTTAGTTGGATTCTTGTGTTGTTGAATGCAGAAAGTGTCCAAATTTTTAGGTTCATGGGAAGCTAAAATCTATAGCATACAAAAGAAAGTTATTGAAGACTCCTTGCGTCCAAATAGCAAAGAATTTGGCTGTTTATGTCACGGGACTATGCTTCCCTTTCACTGCTGAGAATCTACCTTAGCGTGAAACATTAAACAACAGTTTGTTTTTGTTTGGACCCTCCTTGTCTCACTTTCCACTTTCTAGTAGTAAGTATAAGCATCGTCTGGAAGTCATGTTCTTGAGTAAGAAACCTCGTGCAATGCCTCCAAGAACATGGCTTTCTTTTTCCTTTCTGAAACCTTTTGTTTACCCTTTTGCTCTCAATGTTTTTGGTTACAGATTTTAGCGAATCCATGGGGCTTCACCAGATGCCTGTGTCGACAATGTTGGATCAAACCGTACCAACTTCAGACCCACCAAGCATCCCAAAGAAGCAGAAGAGGAAAAAGAAGTCAGCATCGACGTCATCGCCTTCAAAGGGTTCATCGTCGTCTTCGATATCTAAGGCCTTACGATCATCCAAGGCTAATAAGGCCGTGTACCACGAGATGGAGCCGACCATGATTGCACAAGCTTAATTAGTAGCCCGATATGTCGAAGTGTTAAAGGAATGTGCATAGCAGGAAGAATGTGTCCTTTTTTCTCTCTTGGTGATCAAGGCTTCTGTAAATGTGTTGACAAAGTGTACTACAAACGTTGACCGGTGGAGTACTTAGGTTTGATTGTATAAGGGGACATAAAAAGTAATGTTAGGTGGTAAGTTCTACTCTTGAGGTTTACAAGAATGTGTTGTGAAACATTATTGTAAGGAATGTGGGTTCAAAGGTGAGAAATTTTGGAATTCAAATTGGTTGGAACGAATGAGGAAAACTCTGGTTGATGATTTCGATTGTGGTAGGGTTAGGAAGCTAGAAAAAAGCGTCTGGCTTGAGCAAGTTACCTATGGGCTTGTATAGTGTGGTAACATGTCATGCTTCTTTACAGTTTAGATTTAGAAGTGTATAATATGAATCAGGCGCTGGCTTTTGTCCATAAATCACAAATTCCATGAAGCTCCCGTGCCGAACACAACCAAATCTGCCGGACCGAACCGCTACACATCCCTAATTCTATTGCACGCGATCTCAAACAAAAGTTCAATTACCCCGCTTTAAATTTTTGCAGCCTTGGTTTCGATCTAAGTGCAAAGGAGGTTATATTTGTTCAAAATTCAGCTAGTCTTCTCCTCCTATTTCCGTTCGTCTGCTTCCTTACTTTACACTAGCATAGTACACCGGGCCCGTTGGCCGGATAAGCGCTTCTTGTATCATTTATATTGACCAAGTTATGATAATCGTTAGTGTTTGCATTCTTGACCGTGTTATATTGTTGTAATTTATTATTTGAGAAATACTTTTTACTATCGTGTGCAATCTTAATCATGAGATGTTGATATGTTATAGGTTAATTTGTTAACCAAACAAAAATAATATTTTTAAGTTCTTGACTAAATTAGTCACATGTTTATATTAAAATTTCCAACATTTAGTTCGTAGTTAATATAAAATCAAGTCTTCTGCAGAGATATATAAAGTCTTGATGAAGGATTTTTTTTTTCAAGATTGTGAATAAAAACACTTCCATTCATTGTCTCACACAATTTATATAAATCATTCTCTATGCTTGACCTAACACTCAACCAGTGATTGTTGTAATTATCTTAGGACATTATGAGTTTTTAAGTGAAAATGCACGATGATTAGGTAAAGTTTATTGTATTAATTTATTTCAATTAATGAGACTTGTCCGTGTTACATTTTACGCATAGATTGACGTAGCACTTACTTGTGATTCCATGGATGTTATCGTTAGTTATAATATAGAATTAATAGCAGCATGAAAACATTGCCTATTTGATTGTTATAAACCATGCATTTTCTGAGAGGCCATTACTATATCCAAGTGATCCAAGAGATCATCCCACCAAAATATAAATAACCAAATGATCACAGCCCAATCTTTTTGTTTTTCTTCTTCTTACTGTGATCATAGCCCAAAATGTAGAAGTCTAATGGAAAAACGAAATAAAAATATAAGCCCAAGCCAACCATACAGCTAATTTCTATCTCTCGAGCAAAGCAATTAATTTTAAGTAAAAGGGCAAACGTATCCTTCCTTGAAACGCGGGCAAGCCTCCAATTTATAATCTAAGCCGCCCTTTCCCTGGAATCTCCTTATATTAATGTGTAGATTATATTCATAAACCTCCTCACCCTTATTCACAACCAACTTATCAATTATCATTAATGCGTTGAATTATTTATTTTGTGAAGGTTCTTTTATCATATTATATTATTTTGTGTCCGTTGGTAATAGATATTATACCAAATATAAAGTAAGAATTGAAAACAAATTGTTTACCGTGTTTCCTTCTCGTCAATAATAATTGAGTAAACATAGGTTATGCATAACACAAAAATTTGGAATTGTCCACATAATATACTCTCAACATATACCATGTAGATCCATTGTATTGTATTAATATAGGAAAGAAACTCCATATACATACGTTGTTTATTATATTTATGAAAATATTTCATTTAAGAAATTCGAGCATAGATATTTCCCTTACAATCGTTAAAAAAGGTGAGATAAATTATTTGTTAGATAATTAAGTCTACAACTTGTCTACAATAAATTCACATTACATCCAATATGAAACACCTCAACAATTACAGCCAATTTGTAATTTAAATAAGGGAAAAATAGTAATCTATTAATCTAATGACAAAAACTCAAACATTTGAGCAATCAATAAACCTGCAAATTTTCCAAAATTCAACATTTGAGGATGGTTATTATTATTTTGGCATGTTTGATTAAGATTAACAATATGTTTTGTACTTTATTTTAGATTTCTAATTAGTTATCTCATATTGAAATACTCTATAAAAATTACAAATTAAGTAATCTTAGTTGCTAACACAAAACTGGATCACTTATAGATTAAAAATAAATTAATAAATTATCCGTTGTGTCGATTCTCTATGAGCAATATTTCTTTTCTCCCTAAATATATAAAAATGGGTGTCATCTTATAGAGTTTAACCAATTTAATTTTTCTATATATAGAAAATTGAAATCCGAGTTAAAACGAATTACATATGATCAATTAAAGTTCTTCACACTAATATATGGAGTTGACCTCTACTCAATCCTAATTCTATTGGGTCACCATCATGTTAATATATATTTTAATTGAAACTCATTATAATAATATTAATAATAATATTTTAATTCTTAGTTAATAGGAAAACCCCTTTTAGTATACCACCTTTTTTTGTTGTTGTAATAGATCAAACGTTTACAACTCCGAACGGAGCCAAGTGCAAAAATCAAAACATAGCACAACACTAGCTGACAATACTAGGGCCTTCCTTGCCACCAAATGGGCAACCCTATTGTTTTGCCTACCAACGAAATGCACTCTAAACCCCGGAAACATATGCCGGAAAGCGCTGACTTCCCGGAGAATTGCTCTACCCTTCGCGTCCATCACCTCCCGCGCATTCACCTTATCAATTACGACCTTTGCATCCCCCACAATCAGCAACGACTCCCATCCCCTCATTATGCACCAGTACATAGCCTCCCGAAGTGCAACCAATTCCACCACCGCCGGATCAAACGCTCTATCCAGCGCTCCCCTTTCGCCAACACGATGACTTCCGTTGCATCCTGAATAACTATCCCAAATGCAGCATGAGACCGACCACAAACAACACCATCTAAAGAACACGTCAGCTCCCCCACAGGACTCGTGGGCCCTCCCATCCCACTTTGTACCGGAGGACAAGCGGGCCTTCTAGCCCCCTCCCCTTCTAGCACCCTTTCCCACACCCGAATCTGTTGCATGAGCTATTGCCGGAGAATGGACCGGTGCACCTGCTTGAATTCGAAGACTACCCAATTCCGAGCCTTCCAAATGCACCATGGAACCGCCACTAATATGCACATCATGACCTCCGAGGTTACCCGCTCAAAGAATCGTCGAAGGAAGACCACAAAATTGGTACCATCCAGGCCGTCTGCCAATCCAAGGACCCCGCCTACCTCCCACAACTCCTGAGCCACCGAGCAAAGAAAGAAGAGATGCTCCAAAGATTCCAGCTCTGCCCAGCAAAGCGGGCAACGCCCAAGGACACCAACCTCCTTCTCAAGTAAAGCCTCCGTAGTGGGAAAAATGCAGCTAAAAAACTACCAGAGAAAGAATTTCAGCTTTGGTTGCACCTGCAGAGACCAAATGGTCTTCCGAACCTTCATATCCATCCAACTAACATCTTCTTTCCATTTAGCCCACACTACAAGAAAAATTAGCTATTGTGACTAATTCCTGGAGACAAATGTTACATTTGTCTCTATGAGTACCTTATAGATGACAATTATACAATTTGTTACCACAAGTATTATTATCTGTCTCTAAAACTATCCTTTATATGACATATTAAAAAATTGTCTCTAGAAGTATTAATATTTTTCTATAAGCATTTTTTTCTCAGAGTAACTTTAGTTTTAGAGACAGATTATTACAATTGTCATTTAAAATATTTGCATCCACAATTTAATGACCACGCATAGGAAATATTTGCACATTTCCTTTGTCTCTATAACCCATTTTTCTTGTAGTGCCACCGGCGCAATCTACGGAATGCCAGATGATATCCAGACTTGACCGTGTAATCACCAGAAGAATCCTCTGTCCATATGAGTTTGTCCTTCACCTCCAAGTGGGGCAACGGAATAACTTTCATCCGTATGACCCATTGAGAAGGGAAGCAAGCTACCAGACATTCCTCACACCATTTCCCCTCCCCAGGACAAATCAAAGCCAAAACCTTATCATGTCATGAGACGAGAGCCAAAGGCAAGAGAGGAGGAGCCTTTTGCTCCTTACCCGGCACTCACAAGGCTGAGCCTATCTCCACCTCCTCCCCCATACCCATTTGCCATTGAAGACCATATTTGAGCAAATCACACCCATGTAAAACACTCCGCCAACCCCAGGATGGGCGAGATCGAGGACCCCAGTTAGGAGGGACCCATCTGGGAAATACTTACCCTTGTAGATCCTTGCTAACAACGAGTCCGACTACTCTAAAATCCGCCATCCTACCTTTGCCAATAAGGCCTGATTGAACTCCTCAAATCGTCTGAACCCCAAGCCGCCCTCATGCTTGCTCCGACAAAGTCTTCGCCAAGACATCCAATGTATCCGCTGCGAGCCGTCCTTCGTCCTCCACCAGAAACGTGCCATCAACCGATCCAGCCGACGACACAAAGTTTTCGGCAACAGGAAACAGGACATAACATGAACCGGGAGAGCCGCCGCCACCAATTTAAGAAGGGTTTCTTTTGCCGCCCACGATAGATGACGTTGTTTCCACCCTTGGAACCTAGAAAGGAGAACCTCCTCAACGAACCTGAATGTTTCTGACTTTGATCTAGCAATCAGAGTCGGCAAACCTAGGTATTTATCCTGGACACCAATCGCACCCACTCCTGGAGCCAAAATATTCCCGCTGAAGCAAACGGCCGACTTAGCCAAATTTACCATCTGCCCACTTAACGTCTCGTACTCCCGAAGGACAGCCAGAAGAGCGTCACATTCCTGTATGGAGCCCCTCAAAAACAAATAATAATCATCTGCAAAGAACAAATGCGACACGACCGAAGCTCTAGGGCTCACACGGACCCCCGCAAGCCTCCCTTCTGAAATCGCCTTATAATCAAGGCATAAAATCATTCTGTACAGAGCACGAAAAGTAAAGGTGACAGTGGATCCCCCTGTCTTAACCCTCGTGACAATCGAAAGAAACCGGAAGGGGCCCCATTCATCATTACCTAGAAAGATGCAGAAGAGAGGCACTCCCGTATCCACCCTATCCAAACCGGGCTAAAACCAACCATTCTAAGACCGAAAGTAAGAAAGGCCACTCGATTCTATCATAGGTCTTTTGCATGTCAACCTTCAGAGCCATATAACCTTTCTTACCCTTCGTCTTAATCTTATGATAATGCATCATTTCATGACCAATAAGCACATTATCGACAATCTGACGCTCCCTGATAAATGCATTTTGACCCTCCGGCACAATGTTCACAGATGTGACGCTAAACGCTCCGCCATAACCTTGGTAATTATTTTAATCACAAACTGGCATAAATTAATCGGCCGTAGCTGGCAAAAATTTTCCACCGCATCCACTTTAGCGATCAAAGTCAGCCAAGTGTAAGTAAAGCTATGTAAAATATTGTCATTTTGGAAAAAAATACCATACAACCTCCACCACCGATTGACCAACAATATCCCAAAAAGCTCTATAGAATTTCCCCGTAAACCCATCCGATCCTGGCGCCTACTTCGCGCCCATGGAAAACACCGTCTTGCGAATCTTGCGAATCTCCTCAGCAGTAACCTCCGCAATGAGCTCCGCATTCACACTTTTCAGAGACTTTAGGTAAAATGGGCAACTTTGCTACTGGCGCTGCCATATTATCAACTGTAGTCTCCGATGTGAACAAATGCTCATAGAAGCCAACTGCCAACTCTGCCTTATCCTTCTCTTCAGTCACACATTCCCCGCTTGGTTTCTGCAACCTTTCCACAAAATTGCGTTTGTGTCTCGTACGCTTGACCGCTTGGAAATAAGACGAATTCCGTTCGCCCACCTTCAGCCAACAAACCCGTGATTTCTGTTTCCAGAACACTTCTTCAGCCTCCCATTGCCTGGCCAGCTCTTCTTCCTGACCCCAGATCCTCTCCCAATCCAGTGGGGTCGCATTTCGTAAGGCATCAATCTCTGTCTGGAGCACCCCGAATCTCCCTCGCTGAATAGGTCGTTCCTGCCCGACTCCAATCATATAGGAGATGCCGTAGTTTTTTAAGCCGCTGCCAAAGCATATACATAGGAGACCCTCGCTCCTCCTGGCTCCACACATACTGGACAAACAAGCGAACCTCAGGCTTGTCCGCCCAGCGAGCATCGAACCGAAATAGTGGCCGACAATTCCGCATAAACGGCTTATCCGCAATCAAAATCGCTCGATGGTCCGACCCTAGATCGGTGCAATGTTTCACCACCGAGGATGGGTAGGCATCCATCCACAGTGCAGATCCCAAGGCCCAGTCTAGCCTCTCCATCATACAAGCATTACCCATCCGTTTATTTGTTCACGTAAATGGACTCACCTGGTAGCCTAAGTCCTGAATACCCAAATTATCCATAAAGGCTCGAAGATCCGCAGATTGTGTTGGATTCCAGGCCGTACCCACCATTTTTTCATTTGACGACAAGATATAATTAAAATCTTCAACCACCAGAAAAGGAACCGTCAAAGTCGCGCAAAACGCTTGCAAACAAGCAAGTTGAGAGTGACGCGTTGCAGCGACACAACTCAAATACACTCGCACCACCATATATGGGGACTCATTATTATTAATTGTAACAGCGATAAAGAAAGACGAACTACAACCGACAGAAACACTGACATTGGGGGACCAACCAATCGCTAGACCCCCTGACGAATTAACAACATTCACTAAAAAACAAGAATCTGACAAAAAACCTAAACGTCGCATACGACGCACTACGACGAGATCTCATTTCCGACAGAAAAACCAGATACGGATTATTTGACCGAACTAGACCTAACAACGACTGGAGCATGAGAGTAGTCCCGATACTCCTCACGTTCCAAGACACAAGCCTCATTTGGACGATTGGGGCCTTTTCGGGCTGGCTTCCTCCACCACACATCATCATTAACACAAGAAGAGGTCGAATAAGCTACCAATTCCTTAACCTCCGCCGCAACACATTTTCTCTCCTCCACAACCTCCATCTCTGGCGCTGTCATTCGGAAAACCTGCATTAAATTAAAGCCATACTCATCCAGTTTCAGGTTCATCGTCGCTTTTTTCATTAGCTCAGTAGCTGAATCCACCATTTGATCCATAATAGAGGTATCTCCCTCCTTCCCCCGCACCGGTGCAGCATCCTCCACCCCCGCCGAATAGATCTGATCATTTCCAACTTGTGCGCCTCGCTGGTCAGCCCTCGGTAGAGCCGGCTTTGTCACTTGCATCCTTGCCTGCTTTTGTGTGCCCTTCGACTCACCCACCTCCTGAACATCCTTCCCCGCCAACCCCTTATTCCTCCCCGTCATCTTCTCATCCCGGATTCTTCTCGTCGACCCCGCTGCATTCTTCCCCTCGCCACTCCCCTCAGCACCTTCACCAGCGTGAATTTCACCCACCACTCTCTTGCTATTCCTTGAAGATGAGCCAGCCACAGCAGCCTTCCCCTTCCTCGCCATGTTCTTCTTCCCAGCTTCCATCTTTTTCCCTTCCACCCCACCAGCAGCGCCCTTCGACACCTTCAAACCCATCACAACTGGCTTCGGTGCAGCCGCCATCTCCAGCCCCTTTCCTCTATCATCGTCGCGACTTTCCCTCTTAGCAGCCCCCTCCACGTTCGGATTAATCCAAACTGATTTCGGCAGCCGAGGCACTTCTGCATTCTGTAGCCGATAACATTCGTAGACATCCTCGGACCATACTCCTCATCCCATTCCGAATCTGAGAAGGAGCAATTCTTCTCCAAATGTCCCAATCTCCCACAGTGGTAAAAAATAGTTGGAGGAACTCATAGATAAGATACACCCAGAACTCCCCCGCCACTTTATTACGAGCATACAACTTCTATCTCAACGGTTGCAGCACATTCAGCTTCACCCTTGTTTTAATGAAATTCCCAGACTCCCCGCGGATGCCGAACATCCCTGCATCCAGCACCTCCCCAATTTTTGCTTCGGCCATGGTTCTCCCGAATGCCACCATTCGGCAATGCGAGGGGATCCCCCCACATCACATCTGAAACCAGAATGGGGCAAATGCTAAGGACTCCACAACCGCCTCAGTTACCGGTTCCCACTTCTGTATCTAGAGGACACGATCCTTGACCGGCCACGGAGTTCTTTGTAGCACCCATTCCATATCTTCATCATCATCGAAGAGGAACTGCAGCAGCCCACCCTCCGCTTCCATAATGACCACATTCTTGGAGCAGTTTCATGCTCCTTGCACAATACGCAGAATGACAGAGAGGCTGGGCCATGTTTCCATGAACAGGAGGCAAAGCAGGCTGGATTTAGCTCGCTTCATGCTAGTCTCCACATCCACAGTCAGGAAATCCACAATCTGGTCCTTCCCTGATCCACCCTTCTTCGTCTTCATCAATGATGGCTCCATGTCCACTTCCCGCTAGGGATGGCAATCTAACCTGAAACCATGGGTACCCTACTCGACCATAACCGGTCAATGCGGGTAATTACCCGCTTTGACGGGTTAAAAGTTGGGTACGGGTAATACCCGGTTGTAAAAATGAAGATAGAGTACGGGTATGGTAATTGCTAACACCCGCCCCGCTAACTAAATGGTAGATTTCTACCTAATCCTAAGAACAAAATAAAAAACTTGTGCTTGTCTTACTAATTATCAGTTGTTGCCATGATGTCATGATATTGTACCATGTCATGAGGATTATTCTTAACTGTTTGTCCTCTTTGATAAGATCTCAGCTCATGGTTTCATAGCTTCTCTCTTTCATGAGCCTCTTTACTGTTATATGGTGAACAAATGCGGACTATGAAGGGTTCACCTGGAATTTCACTCATCTCTAAATTGTTTTTGATTCGTGGGGTTCGCTTCCTGCCAAGCAAGTTGTAGAAGTGGAAGTGCTACTAATTTCCATTACTACTATTCTGAATGCTTCTATAGTTTTGTTAACAAATTATATATTGAAATCGTCAACAAAAAGTTGTTATTTATATAGAATTTATCAATATGTTATTCTTAAAGCTACACACAGGTGTTTGTTTATTCCATCTTCACTAGTGATTGTTCAACCGTTTTGAATCGTGATCCATTCATTCGTATCGCAACCCGCTCGACCCAACCCGTTCAAGTTTGTGAGTGGGTGGGTGGTGGATCAATTTTGTCCCACCCTTTTATAGCTTTGGTGGGTCACTTTGATGAGCGAAATCCACCCGACCCATCCGATGACCAACCTTACATATATGTGTATAAGTTCATATTTTAGGATTTGACTGTGGTTACCCGAATACCCGTAGTTACCCGGTGGGTAGGGTATGGTTATATTATTTTCATACCCGGTGATTATTTGATCGGGTATTTTAAAAGGCTCTACCCGGCGGGTTAGGAGTTGGTATAGGGTCAACCAGCACCCGACTCTACCATTGCCATCCCTATTTCCCGCACAGCCTGATCCCTGTTGATCACAAATACAAAGCAAGAGTCTGAACACTCTTCTACATTCTGTCCGCCCATAATAGCAGCTTAAAAGCATGTTATCGCAACCAAACCCCCGACCCAGAGTTCTTCACATAGAAATCACAACATAAACGAGTCACCAAGCCCCAGCAACATATCACCAAGTTTTGAAACCACCTCAAGAGTCCCATACCTGGGTACTGAGTTCTTTCTTCTTCACGTTCAACTATCGATCGCGTCTGCCAATCACCTTCACAATTAGGATGAGTAGAAATGGAAGAGTGATTTTGACAGCGACGCGCAATGGTTAAATAGACCTACTTCGGGGCCAACCGTAGCACCGTCTCCTGAATAGACTTTCGATTCGAGTATATCCCATCAGATTTTTTCAGGAGGAGGTATCCCTCTAGGAGTCCTCTCCCATCCTGATCTTCAGCCTCACGAGATTTTCTCGCACCTTCCCAATCCCGAATTTGAGGGATTTTTTGTTTTTCTTCAGTATTATCTGTTTTCCTTTTTTTCCCAGCGAGGAAAGAGGAACCCGATCCTTTCGGTTCAGCTGAACTCTGCCGCCCCAATCCTCCTTCGCCACACCAGTCGGTGGTGATCGTCGCCCACCTGGGACCTCGGCCCACTGAAAACAAAGCTGGCGTCGAATACTCTCACATCCCCCATCGGGATTCCACCGTCGTTTCCTTTTCACAACTCTCGTTTCTCGCCTTGCCGCATGCAGGATGCCAGATCCAATCCCTAGCTCCAGAATCACCGGTCGCCAAATCGGCGCCGTTCGCTCCCCACTAGCACCCATGGCTGAGCAGAGGAGCAAGACTGAGAGGAACGCACACTCACCATTTGCGAGCAGGCATGAATCTTAACCAAACGAACGAGCAGCCTTCAATGAGGAGAGAGGACAGAGCATTTGCTCTCATTTTTTTTTAAAGGTTTACAAGTAAGACAAATATATATAAATTTCATTTTAATTTATTTAATTTCAAAAGATAAAAAAAATCCCTCCTAAAATTACTCAGAAGTCTCGAATTCTACAATTAAGTATGTTCTGCCGGAGAACCTCCATAATATATTGGGATTGGGAGGAGATTATAGACCTCTGGTGCTGGTGGTAAGCGAAGCTGCTTTGGTTGAAGCCTCTGGTGATGGTGACAGTCTCCATGGTGGTTAATTCTGCGGTTAGGTGTTTGAGCCTTGTGATTTGGGCCTGGTTTGGTGTTTGGGCACTTGTCGGGCCTGTTGGATAGGTTTTCTTTTGTGGATCCTTCTATTGTGCTTGTCCCATTTGCCTACTTAATTAATTGGTTTAAGCATCCACATGGACAGAATACTCGATGACTGTTAAACTGGACGGACGAAATGGTTCCCACTTCCCACCAAAGCGTAAGAAAATAAATGACTACTTTTGAGATACTTACAAAGTTCGGGGGTCAAATGGGGAAATTCTTAATTTAGCGGCATAGAATGGCCTAAATTTAATTCTTGTTCTTCCCCAAATTTTCAAGCCAACAACCGGAAGAGAAGATCGTCGGGAGAGCGAGAGAGAAATGGTTGGTCTGTCTCCGACGAGAGGTTGGCCCCGGCGATGACCGAGAAGGTTGATTCACTTGAAGTCAAAGTTCCGTTGGATTGAATTGAAATGCCTTCGCTGCAAATTAGGTCCTTCTATCTATTTCTACCTTCATCTTCACGTTTCTGCCCTTTTTTGTTCTTCACAGTTCTCTTCTGAATGTTTGAATTGGCGCCATTGGAGGTTTAGAAAGGAAAACTTTGAGTCGAGGAAGCTCCTTTAGGATAACTCCGAAAATTTAACTAGATTAAATGAACTAACTTACTCTAAAGAAGTATTATGAGGGGGATTTAGTTTAAGAATCCCCATAGACAGAATAATTTTTCTTGTTCGCTTGAGGCGTACCGTATAATTTTCCAGAAAGCAAAGGGAAGGTGCTTGTACTGCAACTTGTAAGTCAACGGTCCTAGAACAATGAAATCATCCATCAGTGGCTTAATGATTGTTAGATCATTGCTAGTATAATAATGCTAATACAGTAATACTAATTATAGGTTAGGTTAATCACTTATTAATATTGTGCAAGAGGGTCTTATTTAATCACATTTCTTATCTGTACGATGCCATTTTATGTATGCGAGTGATGTTGATGGCTTACCCACCAACTCAGTTTTTAAGCATCAGTTTGGAAAAAATCCCTTTTGTTAATTAGTTAATGACTAGGTTAGGTTAATCACTTATTAATATTGTGCAAGAGGGTCTTATTTAATCACATTTCTTAGCTGTACGATGCCATTTTATGTATGCGAGTGATGTTGATGGCTTACCCACCAACTCAGTTTTTAAGCATCAGTTTGGAAAAAATCCCTTTTGTTAATTAGTTAATGACTTTGTCGATCATATGTATCTGAATTAGCAAAATATGTAATTAATGGCAAGCCTGAAATTAATTGATCACCAAGACCTTGAGTCCTTGACTTGGACAGACTAGGTGGTATATAACTAAGCAAGGGTTGGATTTCATTTCATCACAAACGAACTAAATTACTTGCAAACTTTTCTCTCCTCTCCCTACCAAAAAGAAGCTCAAGAAAGAAATGGCTTCTATTTCTCTCTTCAGCGTTGGCAAAACGATTCTTGAGAAACTGGGTCCTCTTGTTCAGCAAGAGGCTATGCTGTTGTGGAACCTTCGGGCTGAGCTTGAGAAGCTGGTGGGCACAGTGAGTGCCATTCAGGCACTTCTACTCGATGCGGAGGAGCAGCAAGAGCACAGTCATCAGGTCAAAGACTGGCTCGAGAAGCTGCAGGTCTTATTGCTCGATGCAGAGGACCTACTTGATGATGTTGCTACCGAGGCTCTGCGGGAGGAAGCAGCGGCCTCAAGGGATCGAGATGGCTCCTCCTGGTGCAAGATACAGTGTTGGACTCCGGTATGCTTCCTTTTCTCCATCCCGAATCGACTGATTTACAGTCTTAAAATGGCTCATAAAGTCAAGAGTGTTAGGGAGCAGTTGGATGCTATACATGCTGATAACACCAAATTGCAGCTGAGCCCTCGTTTTGAAGAGACAGGCAAATTGATGAAACATACCATCACCATATCTTCCCTTCCTAACATAGTTGTTGGGAGAGAAGATGAGGTTAAGCATATTAAGCAGCTTCTTCTGCTGGGAAACAACCATAGTCCTAAGATCTCTGTGGTTTCCATAGTTGGTATAGGTGGGATGGGAAAAACAGCACTTGCTCAACTCATCTATAATGATAGGCAAGTCAAGGAGCATTTTAAGTTGAGGTTATGGGCATGCGTATCGGAGTTGTTTGAGGTCAATGTGATTATCCAAAAGATTTTAGAATCTGCCACAGGAGGGGAAGGGAGACAAGGTTCTCAACTTAATGCTCTGGCTAATCGCCTTGAGGGATACATCAGTGAGAAGAGGTTTTTCCTTGTGTTGGACGATGTGTGGAACTTTGATTCCGAGAAATGGGACGTGCTGAGATCTGTGCTTAACAGTGGTGCCAATGGAAGCAAGATCTTAGTCACCACTCGGTTCGAGAACTTTGCAAAGATGATGAGTCGTGGCTCTCCGGATCCCCCTTATGCTTTGAGCGGTCTATCCTCCCCACAATCCTGGTCATTGTTTAGGCAAGTCATGTCTGGTGGTGGTAACTACCAATTAGCTGTCGAGGAACCACTTAACATAACTAGCGTGGAAGAGATTAAAGAGCAAATCATGAAAAAGTCTGCCGGGGTACCTTTAGCGGTCAAAACAGTGGCAAATTTGTTGTGTTTGAAGGATCCTCAAACTGAATGGTTGCCTTTCCTTAGGTCTAATGAGCTTTTAGATGCTAAACACAATACTAGCCTACTACACAACCTAAAGCTAAGCTACCAATACCTTCCCTCACATTTGAAACGTTGCTTCCTATTTTGTAGTTTGTATCCCAAAGGCTATAGAATTCCTGTCCCCGTACTAATTTTTCAATGGGTTGCATTGGGTCTTATCGAGTCATCAGAAGATTCTAGACTGGGTCTGTATGATTTGGGCGTGCAATATGTTATGGATTTGACATGGAGGTCTTTCTTTCAAGAGTTAAAAATAGGTTGGTCGAGTGGTATATCTTCCTGTCGAATGCATGATTTAATTCATGACCTTGCAGTCTCACTATCTGGGTCTACTTATACAGAAATAGATGACTCTACAGCAAGAATCAGTAAAACCACTTACCACATGTCATTGAGCCATGATTTGTGGAGTCCTGCAGAACTTGCAGTCCACCTGGGTAAAGCCAAACAATTGCAGACATTTTTTACTTTGTTTAAAAATTGGTATCAGTCTGGGACAAACTGGGACGACTCTGCTTTTCGATCTTTTATTTCAAGATTTCCAAGTTTGCGTGTACTTCATTTCAAGTACACTGGGATGGAGACATTGCCACACCACATTCAAGGACTAAAACATCTTCGGTATTTGAACATCTCATCCAACGATAACATAGTCAGGCTACCAGACTCTATCACCATGCTTCAGAACTTACAAGTGCTGCACCTTGATTATTGCAAAAGTCTCCAAGAGTTGCCAAGAGATATCAACAAACTTGTGAATTTGTGGATCCTGAAATGCACGGGTTGTTTCGCCTTAACGCACATGCCGGTGGGGTTGGGTGAACTAACTCGTCTTGAAAGAGTGTCATTTTTTGTCGTGGGACAGGATCGTCTCGCTTCTAGGCCTACAGGTGGGTTGGATGAGCTATATAAGCTAGACAAATTAAGAATCCATCTCCGAATTGCCAATCTTGGAGTCCTCCGAAGCACAATTGCAACGTCATGGCCACCATCACTGGCATTTGAGATTGGTGCGGTGGCTAATTTGAAGGGGAAGATTCACCTGCAAACTTTGTTCCTGCGTTGGGATCTTGGTACCAATGAATGGAACGAGAGTCCATGGGAAGAAGGCTTGAGGGGATCAGAAGAAGATGCTGAATGGGATGAAAGCTTGCTGGAAGGCCTCCAACCGCACCCGGTTCTGAAATCGTTCCAGGTGGCTCACTGCAGAGGAGGGAGATTTCCTAGTTGGATTTCTTCCCTCACTAACCTGGTCACACTTTCATTGTATTGGTGCAAAGTGCGTCATGGTTTGCACCACTTGCAAGGATTACCCATCCTTCGAAGGCTTATTATGGTGGGATTGATTGAACTAGAGTATATGGATGAAGATGAAGATGGTGACAGCTGCCGGTTGCTGACTGAAGAAGCTATACAGAACAAGAAGGCATGCAAGCCATTCTTCCCTTCCCTCAAGAAACTTAAATTGCGACAGTGCCCCAAACTAAAGGGATGGCGGAGGAGGGAGCTGCTCTTATTCCCTGAACTTTCTAAACTTTTCATAGAGCATTGCCCTCTGCTGACGTTGATGCCAGTGTTCCCGAAACTGACTAAGAAGCTGAAATTGATTGGAGGTAGCCTAGAACCGCTACTGTGCACAATGAACTGGTTGTCCTCCTTAGGGCATATAAGCTCTTCTTCTTTTTCAAGTGAAGTGGGCTCAATGCAGTACCCTTTGTCCAAACTGAAGAAACTGGTAATATTTTGCATTGACGATCCCCCAAGAGAGTGGCTGCAAGGGATGCAGCACCTCACTTCTCTGCAAGAGATAAAAATTAACGAATGTTCAGGGCTGGAGGAGACTCTGGAATGGCACAACTTGTCGCATGTTCCAAATATAACTATCGATAAGCACAACATTAATAGAGACGGCCAGTTTCTGTGGGATATTTATGGATGGGACAACTTCCATCAGATACTAAAGGTCTGGAAGCACCTTTCCTTTAATGCAACCTCCTGTGGGTGTTCTTGTTTCTCTTTGTACCAATTAACTTGATCAGTCTATCTATAATTTTCTTATCTGTTGCCTTCAGGATATCCATGAGCTGGTGGCAAAGGGGAAGGCACAAGTGGAAAATTCAAGCTGGTGAGTACACGATCTCGCTACTTTCTGCTAAGGTTCTAGTTCTAATATGCTGAACTGTGTCAGAGTTATATGCTTTCTTTTTAGATGAAGTTGTAGATAAATTTATGTAGATCCATGAATTCATACTCGCCATCTAAATTTCCCACCTTCTTTTCGTGCTGTGTTTTCCCCATTAATACTTAATAGTGACTGTTTCTGAAGCTTATAATTCCCTTTGATCAGATCTACCGCTGTCACACAAAAGGCCACATGGAACCCACAGGATGTCCGGCAGAGAGCTCCCAAGTGATGGTGGGAAAAGACTACATTTTAGTTTCTGAATCATACTTTTGGTGAGTAAAGACTACATTTTCGTTACCCAAATCTCCTTCCAATCATTTTGAAATAGCATTCTGGTGTGCTTGTAAAGCTTCAATTGCCAACTCAAACTTAGCTCTACTAATATCTGCACTTGTGTCAGGTGAGTCCAGGAGTCCAAGTAGACGTGAATATGACCATCTACCATTTGGCTACAAGGAACAATGAACCAAGCCGATTGTTGGGGGAAACTTTGGATTGGCACAGCATGTCCCAAATCTCTTTAGTCTTTACCAAGAAGTACTTCATTAATTAATGAAGACGGCTAGAGTCTGTTGGATGAGGACAACTGGAAAAACTTCTGTGGAATAGTACTACAGGTTTGGAACTTCTCTTTCTTTTTGCCCTCCCAATGTTCTCACTTCACCAACTCTGTGTCGGTTATCCGTTGGGCACTCATGCCATTCTCTTGTATCCATCTTTTCGATCAATATGGAAAAAGTTCCCGGCGATTCTCTATACCGGGTTGACACTGTCACGAACTATTCGGTTCTAATAATTCAAGTTGTTAATAGAGGCTATGCATGTTGTTTATGCCATTCTCTTGCATGCTTTCCCAAACAAAAGCAAACCTTTGGGGTTGGCACTTTTATTAGCCTGTTAATACTATGCTTTCAAATTGGGGATTTGCCAAACGTTTAACGGTCTGTTAGCCATGATAGGGTTTCTTAAGCCAATTGCAAAGGCAAGTTTTTATCCCGCTTATTGGCCATATGCTAGTCTGTTTCTTCATAGCTGGATTGTGCTGATTCACTCCAGGAACCAGACTAGGTTCCAAAGCAATGATCAGCATCAGTTGGAACAGCTGAATCTTCCTTACAAATGAGCTTTTCTTCGGTCTGGCATTGCCTCAATTTCAATGTTGTCCATCCAGGATGATTGCTCAGAGCATCAAAGTTAAGAGATCTGTCCATGCTACTGCACTATCCACTTTAGCGAAGTACCAATGGGAGGAAACATGGAATTGGTAAGTGATTCTCGTCCATTGTCCATTGAGTTCCAAATATTGTTCTGCTAGTTTTTCTCGTGTTTGTGAGATCACATCGGTCCGTCCTAATAACGGAGATTCAGCTGCTACAGTTTTTATTAGGGCTCTATCCTTGTCTGTTTATCATGCTGTTACAATCCCATCATGGCTTGATTATGATTTTGTCCTTGAACCTTGATTTATCTTCAGCCAACCTGATCTAGCCATACCCAAGATCCGAACAATCTTCATCAGAATGATCGTATGCCAAGGAACTTCCAATAAATGTACTCGTGGGATAGCTCGTTTGAAAATGTCATACATCAGGTGACAGGTGGTATCACAACCATATGGTTAGCAGAATTGCCATTAAGGAAGGAAGCTAATGCAGCATTGCAGCTGCTGGGATCGAGACCTGCTTCCTGTTTGAATAATTCATGGATTCTGTGGACCAACCTAGTCCAGTTGCTCGTTAATTTACTTTCTTTTAAATAATTAAATGTCATTTTCCTTGGAATTTGAAGGCAACAAATCATGGATTCTATATGAGGTTATTATCTATCGATGACAAATTCTATTAATCCTCAATTTGGCCGAAATTTTTTGGAGGATATTTTTGTAAATTTTTGGACATTTTTTTAAAGTCCATTTTATAGGATTTCGAAGGTTACAGATCACATATTCGATATGAGACTATTTTTTATTTATGATTAAGTCTGTTAAACACCTATTTGAGCGGATTTTTTCCAATTACATTTTTTGCGGCTTCCAAAGGAGTACAGTAAGGCCAAGTCCATAGTCCCTTACTAGTCTCCAAATTTGGGGACTTTCATCCCCATTTTCTCCTCTTTTCTTCCAATGCTACATTCTCCAGATTTGGGGATATTCCTTTTTAGTTAGTTTTTCTTTACTTATAAACGTACTTATGATCATCTTAATACAATTTGTTCATGTTAATTTTTATATAGTTTGTCATCATTATTAATTACAAATTTTCCGGTAGAATTTTTATTAATTTTGAGACCAAATTTTTTTCTTAAAAAATGATTGACCTAATTTGGGTTTACACACAACACTTGAAAATTATTGATCTAATTAAACTCCTAACTAATCCCCTAATTAAACCCCAATTAACCCTTAAAATCTTAAAAAGAAAAAGAAAAGCCACGTGGCGGGCTTTGGGGAGTCTCTATATTTGGGAGAATTCCCATTTCGACCCCCAAATTTGGGGATCATTTTGCAGATCTCCCCTCAAATATAGAGATTTCATTGGAGCCAACTTTTTCCCAAATATAGAGGCTCCATTGGATTTAGCCTAAGAGGTTTCAGACGATTTTTTCGAATGATCATTTTCCTTGGATTTTGAAGGCTACATCATGGATTCCCTCTTAAGCGATTCTCCACAGATGATGAAGTCTATTAATCGCCAATTTGGGTGGAATTTTTTCGGAGGGCATTTTTGTAATTTTTTGGATAGCTTTTTCGAAAGGCCATTTTTCTTGGATTTTGCCTGAGACTATTCTTCACTGATGATTAAGTATATTAAGCATCGATATAGGTGAATTTTTTTCGGGTCCATTTTTGGGAGATTCCAAAGGGGTACCATAACAGATTTCAGACAATTTTTTTGAATGACCATTTTTCTTGGATTTTGAAGGTTACATAGTACGGATTCCTCCTGAGGCTATTCTCCACGGGTGATGAAGTCTATTTATCACCAATTTGTGGGAATGTTTTCGGAGGACATTTTCATAACAATTTTGGCATTTTTTTTGAAACGCCAAGTTTCCTTTGATTTGAAAGCTATGGAGCCTGAAGCTACTCTTCACCGATGATTAAGTCTTTTAGACATTGATTTGGACGTATATTTTTCAAATTCATTGTTGACTGATTCCAAAGGGGTAACATCATAAATTTCTGATTATTTTTTCGAAAAACCATTTTCCATGAATTTTGCCTATATACAATGAAGGGGAGAGTTGTGAAGTCCCATTTCCCAAGACCCTAGTTGAAAATAAATATACATTAAAAATGACGAATTTTCAAGGTGGAATGCCTTGAGCCATGAACCTCCTCTTCCAAAACAACAACTTTATCATGGCGATACATGTTGCATTTGGATTACCTTTGGATTCCTTTAAATGATAATCCTGACTACACCAATGTCAATATGAATCTCACCATAAATTCATACAATTCAAACAACATATCTTTTTTTATGGAACAAACTACATATTTTAATATTACGTGAATTCTCTCCATTCTACCTACATACATAAATCTGCGAATACATGTAATTTCTTGACAAACGAATCGTTGATTTTTTTAGCTCTCTTTTGTTTCCAATGAACTAATGAAGTCAAGCATCAACATTTCAACATCACAGCTTACCATACCATAAAAGATAAAACAACCTGACAAGTCCCCATTAAGTGATTAATTTTTTTTGTTTTTAATCTTTGCCCATTTTCTTGTCTTTGACCCACAAAACCAAAGCCGAACACCCTCAGAACTTGGCGCTATTTCCTTGTTTTCTCAAAAGGTTCCTCATTAGATTAAACTACTACACCATAATAAGGCATAATCCAACACACAATGCTCACTATGACAAGCCTTCCAATCAAAAGCATTAATTCGAAAAAAAAAATCCGCCCTTTTCTTCATTTTATTCACAGCACATAACCCACAATTTATTTAAAAATAAAATAAAAAACACAGCAACAATGCAAATCCATGCCGCTTTCCCCTACTCTTAAACACCTATTTCGTTTTATTTGTTGGGATGAATGGATGATAGATTCATACAACTAGTAACAACTTTTTATGAGATTCACATGTCACACATGTTCCTCAATCACATTTTGCTTTTGAATTCGAGTGTGACACATCGTCAAAAGAAACCAGAGGATACATAGAATGTGAAGTTAAACATAATAATACTCTAATAAACGTATGATCACATACTTGTCATTAACTACATGCTTTTCAGCGGGCTAATTCCATTATTAATATTCCACGCAAAATCACAAACTGACTTAGTAATTAGTATCGTATTAAAACTGAAATACTAATGAGGAAAAAAAAGTATTCATAACCTTTTTTTTATTCTTCTTCCTTTTATGAATTGTATTCAGAATTTTAACCTAAATATGAAACAGAGCATCTCCCCGCCGATTCATCCCTCCGTCCTTTTCTCCAAACATTCCATTCCAACTTATATAAACAAAACATAAGAACGAAAGAACCCTATCACCATCACAACTCTAAACTCCAAATTCTCCTCCAAAAGAAAAAAAAAAAAACCTTTGTGTCCCTTATTCCGCCGCAATGTCGTGCTGCGGCCGCGGCCTGAAAATCTGCCTCGTCGTCGCCTGCATCCTCCTCCTCGTCATCGCCGTGGCCCTAGTCGTCCTCTTCCTCGTGGTCCTCAAGCCCAAAGAGCCCAAAATCACAACCAAGTCCGTGACACTGGACCGGATCCAGTCCGCGATCCTCCCCAGGCCCTTTCTCAACCTCACATTGGGCCTCGTCGTCGAAGTGAAAAACCCAAACTACGGCAGCTTCCGCTACGACGACAGCAACGCCTACCTCGTCTACCGCGGCGACCTCGTCGGCGTGTCGCCGATTCCGGCCGGTTACCAGAAGGCCCGGTCGACCCAGACGATTCGGACCAACATCACGCTCATGGCGGGGGAATTTTTGAAGGATTTTGAATTCTATGGGGATTTGCTCAAGGGGGTCTTGAATTTCACGTCGACGTCGTCGCTTCACGGGAAGGCGTCGATTTTCAAGGTGCTGAAGACGGAGGTTTCGAGCAATTGTACGTGTGAGATTTCGGTTCATGTGGATAGCCAGAAGACGGAGTCCAGTTGCAAAACTGTGGTCCGCCACTAGGTGGTGGAGTTGGGGAGAAAAAAAAGTATGTGGAATTGTGGATTGATTTGGGTGATTGGAATTGTGTAGTTTTTTTGTGGGATTTGTGGGTTTATTCTGTCTATGAAATTTATTTCACGTTATTGATGAATTTTTTTGGGTTATTGAAATTTAGAGTGTTTTTCGTTATGGATCGTGTTGCTTATTCTATATTTGGATTCGTATTAAGTTGGGTAACCACATGTATGTTGTGGCTCATGATGAAAATTTCCAACACAGGTGTTTGAGCTTGAGATACGTCGATTATTGATGATTTTACCTAGCTCGATCATGTATTATAACTAAATTAAGTGGCGATTTGTTGTTAGAACCCACATATTGTAGAGGAAATATATTCGGATAATTGGTTTGCTATTGAGAAATTCATTAAAGCTTGTCGTCGAAGTCAATTGATCTCAAAGTGACGATATGTTTATATTTGGTAGCAATATGATATTTTGATCAAGACGATAAATAATCTCTGTGTGCTGATTCGAGCTCTATCCAACAAACTCCACTGATGACGGACATGCCCACAAGACGAAACATAGATAAAATTATCGGACCATCGTGATCTACATCTCGAAGCTTAAGTCGTTTCGAATTGAAGTACAAAGTAAAATAACGAAAATTCGACCGATTAAGTGTTTGAGAAAGGAGAAGGGCTTGGACCCTTAACTTTGGACAAAAACGATAAGAGTAGAGTAGGGCTTGGACCCTAAACCTCCTTATGGGCCAGGTGAACTTCGAGTGATATTTTTCTGTGGGCTGTTGTAGTTTTGCCTGGTTCATGAAGAATTTGCCAGGAAGTAGTTGATTCCTTCATTTAAAATTTGTTAGGGTACAAGAGAGTATTTAATTGATGTGATTGCAATTTCAACCTCCAAACTGGCCCATATGGCTATGAGGAAGATGGAATCCAGTATGCTCTCCAGCTTTATCCATAAAAGCACACATTAAGGGATTTGTCCATGTAACACATTTACTCGTATTACTTGTTATAGTAAAGGAAGGCCATTAATACTGGTCAGAGCTCATAAAGCCCAAATCCATTGATTAGGCTTTTATTGAATTGTACAAACAACGCCTCCACCACAGCCATTTTTGTTTGGTGATTGAAAGAGAGAACTCAAGCTAGAGTAGTTTTGGAGAAAAATGGAATAACTCATTCAGAATGTTTGAGCAAGCTTACCATGGCTAATGTTTGGGGATCCGTGTTCGGATTTGATCTCTCGTACGATTTTACAAGAGAACGAGACTATGATCATGTTAATCAGTAATATCACATTACGAGAGGACAATTTAGCGTGGATTTGAGAAGCATTATTTATAGGATAGTTTAAAGAGTTGTTCCATCAATGCTTGGAATGATTTGTAAGGATATCCCTTTGTCAATGAGATAGAATGTCAAGTTCCGATGAATCGTTTGAAGATTCGAAAGAGTCAATTACCGAGAGATTGAATTTTTCTTATGAAATACAAGAAGTTCATGAACTTTTAGGACAAGGTACTAAGTATGTCTCTCGGGGAAAGAAATATGCTAGCTCAAAACCTTGCTCGTTTCCCTATTATCATTTGGTGATTGTAATGGATGGTTAGATGATTTCTCTTCTTTAACGACAAACACATCATCATCATTAGTTTGTTTAATTTAATTTGATACATAGTAAATTCAGTTCCAAGACGTCGTTTTCCTTTTCTCAACGAAAATGAAGCTACTTGATCGTTATCATTTAGAATGTATGTTTTTATCAAATGATCATAGGTGTAATTACACTCTACCACGATAACAAACCTAAGAAAATCAAGAGCCCATATGAAAACTAGAATGAGCCACATAAAATTAACCACGAACGATTATTAATTACACGCATTCTCCTCTGAATTTCGAAGTTTTGTAAAAGTTATTCGTTTCAGTTTATGAATACAAAATATCGAGATCGAAACGGTTTTCTTTCTGAACTTCTCTTTCATGTCATAGGATGCCATTGTATGTTACTACTGGCCATGGTACTTATATATGTTAGTAGCAACACTGACATGTAGTTGAGTAAGTGAAGAGTTGGCTGGGAAGACTGAAGAGTATGCTTATAATTTGGTTTGGTTGGTCCAAAAGATTCTGTGGCGAGCAATCATATTGGAAGCCAGAATGGCATAGGGGCAGGAAGACGATGTGGTTGGTAGGCATATTGAACACGCCAGCCAATGCAAATTGCAAAAGCGTGGCTACAATTAATGTTTCACTGCTCTTATAGGACAGTTTGGAAAATATGATTGAACTTGGTATGGCATGATCATGTATTTCAAAATGCATGTATTAGGAAATAATAAGATAGATAATTTGGTATTAGGTTAAGATTAAGTTGAGTTTATTAAACCGAATTCATTTGGTTTTATTTGGACATGCATGTTCATGTATCACATATGTGTTGATGAGGTGAGTTAATTAAGTCTTACAATTTTTAAAATTAAATCCAAATTATTATTACTTAGAGTGCATCCAAAATCACTATGAGTAACATTGGTTCGATTGCAATTCACATGAGTTATATTGGTTCATTTTA
This sequence comes from Linum tenue, assembly GCA_946122785.1. NCBI lineage: Eukaryota > Viridiplantae > Streptophyta > Magnoliopsida > Malpighiales > Linaceae > Linum > Linum tenue. Next base: position 89,919,208 of record CAMGYJ010000008.1, read on the forward strand.
AAGAGAATATATTGCAAGTTAAAGAATTGTGGGCAATAACTATCTACTTATTTGATCCATTGAATTCCAAAATTGAAAATATACATTCTACAAATCACGCCAACTTTGAAGCCGCCCTCTAGTTTGAAACCGACATTTATTTTGTGTGTGTGTGTCAGCCAAGGCAATGAAGTGAAGCATGTTGTACTCTCCTTCGAGCATGGCAGTCGATGAAGTCCGAGGGAGATAAGGAGGGCGCTTCATCAGAGTTTTTATCGTAAATTTGATAAATCCGACTTGAACATAACTGAAAAATTGTTAAAAATTTGAGGATTTATACAAAGATTATTTTCATATTATTTTTAACTATATTTAAGCATCAATTGAAATTGTCGTCCCCTACCCAACTCATTACAGTTTACTGGCGGAAATTCGATTTCCATGTTTGCATCCTCGACAAATCCGAATTGAACATGTAATTTCACTTGGATTACATTGAGACAAAAACATCCATAATAATATAAGTAATCGGACCACCTACTTCTCCTTTTAGCATCCGTTTTCCTTCGACAAATACATAAAAGAACTTGAAGAAATGATGGCCCTTCACCAAACATCACATCAGATCATTTTTATCGTTAGGGTGAGTTCAATTCCCTGTCTCCTTCCTTCTTTGCGGACTTCCGACTATAGCATAGCTAGCCAGCCAATCGATCGAGCAGGCAAATTGCGCCATTTTTTAACACTATAAATATGGTACTTTGTTTTGTTCTTTGGTGGATGACTTTACGAGTTAGTTAGTTGAAAATAAAGGGTCGGGGAGCACTTTGATAATTAGTGCACAATAGTGATTCTTGTTGGAAGAGCATTTCCTTCTTCACCAGTCACATCTAATTAAATGGGTCCAATTCAGTTTGAACCAAATCTATATGGATGTGGTTTTGGGTCTTAAATATGACTTATTGCATGGTTGCAAATGATTTTAGTTTGCATATTAGTTATCATTGGAATCAATGGATCACTTTGAAGAGTAGTATGAAGATTGAGATTATTTAATGGACTAAGATATTTTGTTCTTGGAGTTGTTCATTTTGTTAGGTCAATCATTTAATTGTTTCTAGTAATTAAAATCAAGTTTATTTGAATGTCAAAAGCAATCATGATCACAATCTATTATCATGTTGGTAGTGAACTTCAACCCCCATCTTTCTCTTGTTTTAATTCATCTTTATACTCAGTCAATCAAGGCCTCTCTCCAGAATCCAAGTCCAAAGTAATTTAAAAAATATGGCAACTGAACTCATCACTGTTTGTGTTTCACGTTGATATAATTAGGTCATCACTTTTCAACTAGTAAATGATGTACACCTTGTGCCCACTTACCCTCTTCTCAGTTCTCATCCCCTCTTCAACTGACTCAACACTTAATCGAGGCGATTATACACAAAGAGACACGTTCATTTATCTTGATTTCCTTATTAATTAGTGTTGATGATCCTAGAAGCTCAAGCAAAAGATAGGTTCATAAACATAAACTTCGCTCAACTACAAACCCACATGTGACATGACTTGCATTCTATAACAGTCCGCTACAAACAAAATACGAACATAAACACGATGATAACGAATCATATCATCATTCATCGCTAATGCACTGGATCCTATAAGAACTCTCGCAAAGGCAGAGCTATCGACGCCATTTTGGACTCAAAGAAACTGGTACTGTGCAATTTGGTGAGGCGGCTATCTCCTTATCTATGTATGGCCGATGAATAATGAATACCTAGGGAAAACAAGCTTTGATTAGGATAACATGCAGTAGCAGATGATGGGCCTTTTTGGTCGTAGATAAGAGAACAAGATGGCAGGGTGTAGCCGAAGAAATGTATACAATTTGGGCTTCGAAGATTTCGACCACGCACTGTGGGGGCCGTAAAGCATTGTGTTTATGTTCTTGCTGAATAGTCAAATCCTATTCAAGCTGTGTTTTATGATTCATGTTTTGTTGTGCCCTTCCTACGGCTCATGTTAATTAATAACTTCGTTGTGAATTGATTCTAGCCAAGTTAAAGAGATCAATGAAACAGGATTGAATGAGAATCCCTAAAAATCGAGACGAATCAAGATTTTGATTCGATTGTCGCTTAATCATTTATGTATCTTGGTTCTGATCCGATTCAAATACCAAACCGGGATGTTATCATCCATAACTCAAATTATACAGACTCAATACCTCCTACACTATACATTTACATATATCATAGGGCGGACGGTTGGGTTATGCAGGATCCGAATGGTCTGATTGTGGTGGTAGTTGAGGGGTGTGGCTTGTATAGTAGGGTTGAGGGCCCATTCCCGGTAGAGCTGTTGGCACAATGGGATGCGAATCACTCGTGTGTGAAGCAAGGAGTACGAGGGGTGTCTTTTGCAGGTGATGCAAATGTGGTCTTGGTTAAGGTTTAAGAGGGGAACGCGTCACATCCACATGCTTGTTGTGGTGTCATCCTTGTTGAGATTGTCATGCTTAACGATTATTTTCAGGTGTTCAGTGTGCGATTCATTAGTTGGGATAGTAATATGATTGTCCATTGAGAGGGATCTTGTTTTGTAACTTGGATAATTGTATTGATTTTTTCGATTTTTTTGATGGATGATCTAATGAAAAAAGATACACCTCATTATCATGGAAGAAGATGCAACTTTTTCAATGGCAAGAACGGCGTCGGATTGAAGCAAGATGTTAAAAGTAAGGCTAAGGTTTAAAATATCTATAGAAAAATAGAAAGGGATTAATCAAGGTAGAAACTGAAAAGTAAGGGGTGTGAAGTGTAATTGGGCATTTAGCCATACTGTTGACAGGTCACAATAATATGGGCCCCACCATTGACGTAGATTTTCAACACACGGGAAAATCCATGCCCACACGTACCACCAACCCATTCCCCGTTCCTTATTTACGCTAACGCCACGTCGACGTCCCCTGACGTCACGTCATCTTGCCTCGCTGGAAGTCAAATTTCCCTTCCTCCCCCCCTTGGAAATGACGGAATTGGACCCTTGTTTAGAGGCAAAGACTTTTTTTTACCTATTGTTTCTATTTTCACCTTTTATTACCAAAACTCTTGTATTAGTTTTTTTTTTTACTTTATTTTTGTGTGCAAACCTTTGACTCTGGTTGTGGACTTGTGTGACAATTGTGTCTACCGTTGATTTTTGTTTTGTCTAGACTATACTATCTGTAGGCGGCTAGCCCTAGGGCCACACATTTGTTTTTACAGTGGTGAGTGAGTGGTTCTCTTTTTTAACCCTAAAAGTCAAAGGGAAAGGTATTAGTTTATTGTGAAACGAGGTCACTCCTCCTATAAGTATTAGCAAGGGTGTGTAATCCTATAAGTATTAGCAAGGGTGTGTAATGATTTGGTTCGAGCTAGCCAGATAAAATCTGGCTGAAATTGAACCATCTTAATCATATTATATTCGACATTAGTTGTAATTCTATACTATAAGGACCAAAATCCAAAATGTATTTGTAGTTTTATACAAATTAATTAATAATAATAAGATGGGGTAATGAAAAATTCTATGCATACGAAAAATGTACACCTTTTCCAACCCGAATTAGGACTATACATCTTCTCAATAAGGGAAAGCAATACGCAGAACCAATAATGTGTCCTGTTTTGCATCAAGTTTCCCTTATAGCCCACATCATTGAATGGCAGGTTATGATTTGTTTCCCCAATTTATTAAGGCAGCTAAGAAATCCCTTTTCAGCCCCAGCAATCCTATATTAAGTAATAACATAACCAAACCCATCAATTAAAAATAAAATAAATTAAAGCAAAAAAAAAATATTCAAAAGATGGACAAGTCTCCATCGTGGATGGTCCAAAGCTTATTTATGATCAAAATTCCTCCATTTTTTCATCCTGCCAAAATCCAATTTCATTTGGTCAATTCACTCACTCGAAAGTAGTTAATTTGCAAAGGAGTATTATTATTGAACTTAAATGAAACACCTATATAATGATGAAATATTGATTAATGAACATTCATTTTTGTCGACACAATTACTACTCCCCCAATCCATATTCTCATCCAAACAAGTGAATTTTGATAATCATGGTCTTTATTAAATTCCTATCCATTCCCCACAATTTTTTTCTTCTCAATCCATGTCACGTTAATTCAAGTTTTCGAGATTGCAAATAGCATTTGACGTCATGATTTAGAAATAACCATTGATTTTAGTAGTACTCCACGCTATTAACATAATTGAAGTACGACTAATGTCATATCTTTTCGTTACACTTTAGATAAGAAATCGTCACATAAATTTACGTGTCAAACGATACCCGTAGAACATAGATCGGTCCACCCCCATCAGAAAGAACGTGTGGCACTGTTTTGGTGGTAAGGAACCCTAGAATTAGGGCTTCATCACGCAGCATGATGGAAAGAAGGGAGGATAGATAAGGAGATTGATGATTTATACATTATTATTCAGAAATAGGAGGAAGACAAAGCAAAAATACAATATTGAAACTTTCTTCGTGTGTATATATTTATTTGAAAAGAAGGTATTTATTTATATATATATATAAATATTTTGCTTTCATATTATTTCCATATATACAAACACCTTTCTCTCTCTGGTAGCATTAAAAACCTGCTATTGCTCTTGCTCTACCATAAATGCAATTGCACCCTCTCAATACGCTCTTCCTCCTCCTTCTCCCTCTCCCTCTCCCCGCAATAACTCCTCTTCTCTGGCTGCCCGCATCTCCCCACCTGTTTTCCTCCCTTTCCCTTTCCCTTTCCCTCCCCTTCTCCTTCTTCTTCCTCCATCCATCTTCACCATCTCTCCCCCCTTTGATCTGTTCAAAAACCTCCTCCCCTTCTTTGCTTCTCTCTCTAGCAGTCGTCATCTCATCAAGAAAAACCCTACTTTCCTCGGCCCTCTTTTCTCTAGCACAGCAAACACATCATTAAGAGGAACAAGGACACAGTCCCAAGAGTCAAACCAGTCCACAGCTGCTGAGGTTGAACAATCAAGCTCCTTGGTCTCGAAGGAAAGGAAGAAGAAACCCTAATCTGGGGTAAGTCCTTGCTTTGCTCATAACCCTTTCTTCTTTGTGTATAGTTCTATCAATCCACGGCGTCGTTTGGTACTTGATATGAGTAGTCTTGCAGTCTACTGAGCTTGATTCTCAATCCGATCCACGAGAATTCTGATGGAGGTCTAGGAGTTAATATGTTTACGTTAGTGTTTTATGAAGAGAGAGAGTGGAAAATGAGGAATGGCGATGGGATTTTGCCGAGATCTTAGCGGCCAAGCGTTATGAACTTTTTTGTTTTGGGGTTGTTGTAAGGTTTATTACAAAAATTTTCTTGTTCCGTTGTTGTAACTTGTAAGTGTTAAGACCTTATTATAAAGGGGGAAAAGAACCCATCTCTCTCCTTTTTCTTTCTCAGGCTTGGCAATGTAATGAGAGACCTTTGTTTTTTCCCCAGAGAATCTAGTAAGAAGTCAAAAGGATGTGTGCATAAAACTAAACAAAAACCCACCGATTTCTACTTACTGAAAACTTGCTTTGCTTTGCTTTGCTTCCTACTTACTTACTTACCTCTCTCTCTCTCTCTCTCTCTCTCTCTCTCTGTTGATTTGCCTTCTTCTTTCCCTAGGGTTTCTCTTGATGTGAAAGAAAGAAGCTCTCAGAAAAGTTCTCCACACACATATAAACATGCATTGCAAGATGGAGCTCCATACCCGCGAAAGGTCCCCCGATCTTGGCTAGCTACCTACCTCGAGCCTCTAAGCTTTTACTCACCAACCACACAAAGGTACACTACTGCTAAATCTCTCCTCCTCTTGTTCTATTTGCGCGAGGGTTTTCGTTTAGATACTCGAAACCCGAACAAGATTAAACCTGTGATTCGTTTGCATCCTCTAGTTCATGTACCGTGTAAACAAGTTTTTTTCCCTTCCATTCTGTAAAACCGTTACGTTTCTTCCCAATTACCATTGTTCACACGCTTGCCTTGTCACATTCTTCTTCCCCTTTTCTCAGCAAACGCGTGTGCGTACTAAAGCTCTCTATCATTTTTCAGGATTCTTGAGGAGCAATATATAGTACATTGGTGGCAAAGATGTTCCAACCAAACATGTTCGACAGCCCGCACATCTTCGAGATGACCTCGAAGGCGTTCGAGGCCGAGATGGGCAAGTCGAGGGACTTGATGGACGACTACGAGACCAAGTCGGGAACCGAGACCATGGGCGGAGGAGCCGATCCGTCGGGGGACGACCTCGACGGCAGCCCGACGCAGCCGCCGAACAAGAAGAAGCGGTACCACCGCCACACTCAGCGCCAAATCCAAGAGATGGAGGCGTAAGTCACTCAACCCTTTTCCCTCAACATGAAACAGATGACACATCTTTTGTACAAAGTTAGTTTGATGACACATCTCATGTGCATTCAACGATTGAGATTACAGGGGTTTTGGCGCAACAATATCAGTTCATACGAAGTTATTTAGATGTACATTGTAAGGTTTATTAAACTTGTGCGGATTTTCTTTTTTTTGGGTTAATTCAGCTTCTTCAAGGAGTGTCCTCATCCGGACGACAAGCAGAGGAAAGAGCTGAGCAGGGAGTTAGGGTTGGAGCCGTTGCAAGTCAAGTTTTGGTTCCAGAACAAGCGCACTCAAATGAAGGTATGATCATTCATCAACTGAGTGTCAAATCTCATTTTCACTGAATACATGGAATTATGCTTAGGCTTTCCCCTGTCACGGAAACATTAGGATCATGTCAGCAATCTGACTCAATTGTCATGATTCATATGAGATTTGGGTTGAACTTAAATGAATTTATATGTACTTTAAATTAGTTTTGATTTTGGATTGGGTTTGAATCAGTACCGATTTAGTTCAATTCATTTGGCCCAACTCAAATGGGTCTATACGAATCTAGATGATTCTGCACACCAGAAAACAATCTCGAACATCTCAATAACCGTCACCAAAATAAGATACAAATAGCATTAGAATTGAGTGTCCATTTTCATTCGGGGTTCAATTTAATTAGATCCAAACTTAAGTATAAGTTTGACTAAAAACATCAACCCAAACCTAATTTGACCCATATATATACTAAAATGAATTTGGGCAATATCCAGGCGAGTATGGAATGTGAATTCTGAGTAACGAATAATGATAAAAAGATATGCTTCTTTGTTGCTCGCAGGCACAACACGAGCGCCACGAGAACTCGATCCTGAAGTCGGAGAACGACAAGCTCCGCGCCGAGAACAACCGCTACAAGGAAGCCCTAACCAACGCCTCCTGCCCTAACTGCGGCGGCCCCGCCGCCCTCGGCGAGATGTCGTTCGACGAGCAGCACCTCAGGATCGAGAACGCCCGCTTAAGAGAGGAGGTAACCTACACTTTTGCACATCTCCTTTTGCACCTTACGGTTCCTTTGTTGGTTGGATCATTCATAGAAGAAGCGTTTTGGCGATTTAAAATAGTAAAATCGTAAGCTTTTAACGTTTAAAGCGCATTTCTAAGTATATTAGTTACACAAACTGTAGTTTTTAACATCGATGTTGAGTATGTGACACTTTACATGCACACACGCAGATCGACAGGATTTCGGCCATAGCAGCCAAGTACGTGGGCAAGCCGATCAACTCATTCTCCTCCCACCTCTCCCCGCACCTACCCTCCCGCTCGTCGATCGACTTCGGCGGGCAGCCAGCTGCCGGCGGCTTCGTGGGGGAGATGTACGGTGCCGCCTCCGACCTGTTGAGGTCGGTGGCGGGCCCCACGGAGGCAGACAAGCCGATGATCGTCGAGCTGGCCGTGGCGGCGATGGAGGAGCTCGTGAGGATGGCTCAGTCAGGGGAGCCCTTGTGGGTCCCAGCGGCGGCGGCGGGCGGTGGAGATCATCAGTTTCTTCATCAGGGAAGTAGTAGTAATATTGTCGGCGAGATGCTGAACGAGGAGGAGTACTTGAGGACGTTCCCAAGAGGGATTGGGCCGAAGCCGTTGGGCCTGAGGTCGGAGGCCTCGAGGGAGTCGGCTGTTGTGATCATGAACCATGTTAATCTCGTTGAGATCTTGATGGACGTGGTTAGTGCTTAATTTGGGTTTTGATTAATTGCTTTTTTAAGCTTTCAACGATCTTGAATTGATCAAGGAGGGAGGAAGTAAAATGTGGTTTGACTGACTTTGACTGTTGTTTTGGCAGAACCAATGGTCGACTGTGTTCTGTGGGATTGTGTCTCGTGCCATGACTTTGGAGGTGCTATCGACCGGAGTTGCCGGGAACTACAATGGCGCCTTGCAAGTGGTAATTAGTGATGATGCTTATTATTACCTGATTGTTTTTCAGTTCATTGTTTTGTTAAATGTTCGTGACGATTTTGTAATTAGTGACGAAGTGACCATTTCTGCTGTTAGACTCATAAATTGCTCCTCAGATCTTTACATGGTTTAAAAAATACAATTAAACAGCTTGCGCTTAGGTACGTCTAGGCGCTAGGCAGCGCCAAAATGTCTTGTCTAGGCATTCCACAGCAAATATGTCGACGGAGTAAACCAACACCTAAGTATCTACTAGACATAATTAGATGGAGCTAGGTAGTCAATATCCAAAGGGGGAAAAGAGCTTCATCTACAAATTAAATCTTGTATATTAATATTTTCAATAGATATTACTTTATGGTTCTATAAATTTGTGAGCTAATTTTCTTATTTCTAAGCATTAAGTACTTTACTAATTAGTTTAAGAATGTGTGAAGTTTTTTATATATATATATATCTCTGTATCTCATCTGGGTAAAATGCTATATTTTCTTCCAACGTTCAAACATATTTAGTCGACGATTACAGAAGCTAGGTGCTTGGTGAGACCCTAACGCCAGAGCCTTATGTCTGACACTTTCTTGACCTTGGTTCGAAAATTGAGAACGAAAAGATTCGGAGTGTTTTGTTTTCTCATCTGATCGACCTATACCTTACCTCAAAATTTTTTTTTTTTTTACTCTCCTGCAGATGACAGCTGAGTTCCAAGTTCCTTCACCGTTAGTCCCGACGAGGGAGAATTACTTCGTGAGGTATTGTAAGCAGCAGAGCGACGGAACATGGGCAGTTGTCGACGTCTCATTGGACAGCCTCCGCCCGAGCCCACTCTCCAAGAACAGAAGAAGGCCTTCCGGCTGCCTAATCCAGGAACTACCAAACGGTTACTCCAAGGTATACGTAACACAACAATTAATCAACGTAATTAACCGTCCTTAGTTAATTAGAACCTAATTAACAAGAATACCTCTGTCGTTAATCCACCAGGTGATGTGGGTCGAACACATCGAAGTCGACGACTCATCGGTCCACAACATCTACCGGCCGCTGGTCCACTCCGGTCTAGCCTTCGGGGCCAAAAGATGGGTCGCCACGCTGGACCGGCAGTGCGAGCGGCTGGCCAGCTCCATGGCCATGAACATTCCCGCTGGCGACCTCTGTGGTACGTTTCGCTTTTTTAATCGAAAGGTCTCAGGTTCAAATCCATTAAGTAATGCGTAATATTATTTGACGTTTGACGTGTTTTTTTTAGTGATGACGGGGCCGGAAGGGAGGAAGAGCATGCTGAAGCTGGCGGAGAGAATGGTGATGAGCTTCTGCACCGGCGTCGGCGCCTCCACGGCCCACGCCTGGACGACGCTGTCGCCGTCGGGGACCGACGACGTTCGTGTTATGACGAGGAAGAGCATGGACGATCCCGGCAGGCCACCGGGGATCGTCCTCAGCGCCGCCACTTCTTTCTGGATCTCCGTTCCTCCTAAGAGGGTTTTCGATTTCCTCAGGGACGAGAACCACCGCAGCGAGGTAATCATTAAAATTTGCTCTTAATCAAGTAGGGAAACAATTTATGCTAATTGAAAAAATAAAAAAAATTTGGCAGTGGGATATACTCTCCAATGGCGGCCAAGTCCAAGAAATTGCTCACATAGCCAACGGGCGTGATCCAGGAAACTGCGTCTCGTTGCTTCGAGTGAACGTAAGTTTTCCGATACTCTGTTGGTAAATCACAATTCGATGGAAATTGTTTATTTTAGACTCGTAATTCGTCATGGTCACATAGATTTAGGTTCGTAACAAAACAATCATTTCGTCTCTTTAATTTGTAGTCATATATCTATTCAAAATTTTTTTTTTTTGACTTGTACAGAGCGCGAACTCGAGCCAGAGCAACATGCTGATACTGCAGGAGAGCAACGTTGACGCGACGGGGTCGTACGTGATCTACGCGCCGGTGGATATCGCCGCCATGAACCTCGTGATTAGCGGCGGGGATCCGGACTACGTGGCGCTGCTCCCTTCGGGGTTCGCGATTCTCCCCGACGGGCCGACGGCGGCGGCGTTCAACCCTGCGGAAGGGATCGTCGACGACGTGGGTTCCGGCGGGACTCTGCTCACCGTGGCGTTTCAGATACTTGTGGATTCGGTCCCCACGGCGAAGCTCTCGCTTGGGTCGGTGGCGACGGTGAATAGTCTGATCAAGTGCACGGTGGAGAGGATCAAGGAGGCCGTCGCAGGGAAGACTGCGTGAAATTAGGTAAAAAGAAATCCATCTTTTTTTTTTATACTTGTTATGCGGTAATTTTGATTCTTGAGTTAGGGCTATTATGTTGATAATGCCCGTTAGATTGCTGGCCCAAGTGATCTCTCGGGTTTTGATATAATCATTTAGATTAACACGGGACAATTTAATGGTGTCAGCACGTAAACAGTATAATAATCATTTAGATTAATACGAGATAATTTAATAGTGTCAGCACGTATTTACGACAGTGTAATAATCATTTAGATTAATACGGAACAATTTAATGGTGTCAGCACGTGTTTACTGTAGTACAATAATCATCGTAACGATTGCTGCTCATTCAATTTTCATGACCTAATTGAATTTTTGATGTGGAGAAAGAGGTTAGGATGTTCATAATTAGATATAAGGTTGAGAAATGCGCATTGAACGATATCAATTCATGCAAAAACGTACTCGATGACTGGACTGAATTTTGACTTGATTGAAAATTTTGTTGTTCCTTTCTGATCCAGGGGATTGACTTTTGAGGAAGCTGAAGGAAGAAACGGGAAGAAGTCAAGAACGCACCTACGGTGATCCTTTTGATGAATGTGGGAAAGAAGTCAAAGGGTTGTAGGTTCGGGTATTGACTTTGGCCTAGCTTCGAAGATTTGGAGGAAGAGAACAAAAGAGGGGAAGTTATTTGAAGTGTAAAAGTGAAAGTTATGATGTTATTAATTAATCTTTGTTCATTGCTATATCGATGATGGATTATTGTGTTGTGTTAGAGAAGTAACTCTTTGCCCGTGGAGACTAGAGATTATCCTTTAATTTTGGGTTTAGGGTTTTGATTGAATAGGGGTTGGTGTTTTAGCATTTTGGAAAATTAGTGATTGTGTATGTTAGAGGCTAATGTTAGAACTCCCAAGTGTATTTGTTTTTAGTTTTGCAACTTATTATGTCTATTGAGCAATTGTTCATTTCATTTTGTCATCAACATTTAACATTTTACTTTAAGAGCTTTAACTATGGACTAATCATATCTCCTGTCCGTAGCAGGAATGGGTTTGCTCTAACACGAATCGATTGTGGTAATTTGTTTGTTCTATAACTTCAATTTTTTTTTTTTTTTTTTTTTTTTGCATTAAGGGAGGCAAAAGCCAAGAAGGAGAGTAGTTACATCAGGAGAGAGGGAAGCAGAAGGGAAGACTATCAATCCGTATGCACCACCACCTGGCGTTCAAAATAAGTCGAAAAGGGGTGCAACACGAGGACTTCCCAAGAGGTCACCCATCTTAGTACTACTCTCGCCCAAGCACGTTTAACTTCGGAGTTCTGATGGGATCCGGTGCATTAGTGCTGGTATGATCCGGTGACGAACATTCTAACATTTTTTAAAATAGTTATTGAAGATTAAGAGACTGCAATCTATTACACCATAAATTTACCAGAACACGTCCGGCCAAAAAAATTACCGTATCGAGCCTAGTAATTTCATTTTGGTCCTCTGATCTCGTGGTGGTTTACTCCGAAGGTAGGGTAAGGCCCAGTGACTGTGAGCATTGAAGTCCGTCGACCATTGAAATCCAAGAGTTAAATTGTGGGCTGATTATTGTCCATTCACCAGAAGAAAATCGAGAAAGAAGGGCCAAGAAAGGCAAGCAAAAAACCAAAACGGAGCTTCTTCGAATTGACACTAGTTTGACTTGAAGGTAAGTAAACAAAACCTGGAGAGAGAAGTTTTGAAAACTCAAAAGTCGATCATCAATAGTTATATTTATACTTGATTCACCAACACGATATGAGTTAGTTAATTCACGGGTACGCGAGATTAAATTTACTATACTTAAGAAAATACTAATTACCGACTGTTTGTAAATGCTTATGTATGAACCTTCCCAGACGACCAAATTCCTAATCCAACATAGAGAGAAAAAGGTTACAGACAAGGTTTCAAATAGGAGAAAACCGTTGTGGCCATTCTTTGGCGAATTTGGCGATCTCGGAATTGGGTAGTCTTTGAGGGTAAGCAGTTTAGCTTCCCTACGTTGATGCGCCAGTTTCATCAGCAGTATGAGGTGGATGAATTTGCCACCTGCTGACCCTTCATCCGTTGTTGGCCTTCCGGGGTCTCAGCTCCTGGCTCCGGGAGGGACTGATAGGATTGTTTGTATGTGGGATGGTGCAACTAGGAGTGGTTCTCACTCGGCAGGGGGGATTGTTCTGTTGACTCCTCTGAGGGAGATCCTCCTGGTTAAAGGAGTCCACTTCCCGGGGATTGATGACCCAATGGTGGTGGAATTACTTGTGCTCCGGGAAGCGGTTCAATGGTGTATGGATCTTCGATTGACGGACGTTGTCTTTGAAGGTGATGCCAAGGTGATCATTGATAAAATCAATCAGGCAGATACTAGAGACAATCAGACAGGGGCTGTTCTTGAAGAGATTATGCAGTTTTTTAATCCCCAGTCCGAGTTTGCTGTTCGGTTTGTAGGTCGGCATAGCAATAGGGTAGCCCATTTGGTGGCTCGTAAGGCCCTTTCTTTGTACCCGACTATGAGTCGTTTGTTTGATTTTCAGACCTGGCTGAATTCCAGGGTGTAACTATCTTTTGTTTTGATTCAATATATGATTATCTTTTGTTAAAAAAAAAGAGAAAACATAGATGTGTATAAGCCCATACACTGTGGATTAGAGAGCATATCTTCTCTAGTCAACGAAAGACAATCAGACTTAAAGTCGCAGCAACAACTTTTATTACATATCTTGAGTACAACTAGACTAGAAAGGCTTTAGACAATGTATGTTGTCGCACACAGACCGGTGCAATCAATAATGCGAGAAAGAAAACGATCAAACAAGAAAGTAAAGGACAAACAGATTTATGTGGTTCACTTACATAGCGCGTGTTAGTTAGTCTATTGGAGGGAGGGATCCATCTTCACTATACTTGAGAATATTACATATCATAATAAGATAAGTATTTATAGTACTTCTCCAATAGTCTAACACTAATCCAATCTTGTTAAGAAGGAAATTACAAACCAGTTCAGAAGCCAAACTCGTGTAATCAAATCATATCAACATCTGCCTTAAAATTTGTTGACTCTGTTTTTTTCGTTGAATAAATTTGTTAACTCTAGCTAGAGACTTACATTCCATGATTCCAACTCTTCAATTTAAGTTGTTCATTTACAATAAACTCTGCCACAACTAATTTTCGAAAGATATATATATATGTCATTATAAGAGAACCACATAAGAAGAGGGTAGCTAGTCAAGTCCTTCCATTATTCCCTACTAGTGTATTGACTTACAAGTTACAACTTTTATTATTAATTTCGGTAAGACGCGTGATTGATTGTATATTTTTGTAACTTGTTATAGGAGTGATCAACGTTGAGGCGAACAAATTATTATAACATATATCTTATCAGTGGCGGAGCTATATTAGTGGCAGGAGAGGATATAACCCTCCTAAATTTCAAAATCATGTAAAATTATATGTAAATTTTGTAATAAATTGACAAAATATAATATTTCAAATTTATTGCTCCGCCATGGTATCTTAGGACATAAATTAAATGCAAACGACATGATGATGCTATTCTTAATTAAGAACGTAACAAGAAAAGCATTACTAAATTGAGAATGGAATATTCTGAATTTCTGATGATATTTTAGCTGGAGAAACAGCTGCGTCATGTTTTACGATTAGACACAAACAAACCATGAAAGAGAACATCAGCTAGCCTGTTACCATGTGAGGTGCTTTAAGATAATATCATATCATCAACTGGAATTCCGGTCCAGGTCTACTACGTACTAGCAACAGATGGAATTATATAAATGGCCTTCTCAATTGAGCATTTAAACAACGTTTCCGCCATGGATTTCAGTAAGAATCAGATTAACTCGAGTTGTTGAAATATGTTAAGTTGTATATCTTATACTATTTACTAATGATCAGAGCTATGGGAACCAACTCGTTCTTAACAAGGTAGTATAACATTTTGTGATCGAGAAATTTTCTATTATACTTGCAACCCCATTTGTTAAGCACATGGGTATTTCTAACATGTACTTCAAGCCAATATGAGTGGCTTTGGTCTGAGAGGGTGTGTTAGTATAGCATGTGGTAAAAGATTCATTATCGAACCTCTCCCAAAAAACTCGAATGTTGAGACCAACTGATTCTTGACATGTTATTATAGTCTTCCGTGACTAAGAAGTCTTTAGTTCAAATCTGAACGGTATACATTTGTTAAGCACATAGTATTCAAACCTGTGCAAATTTCAAGCACATATGAATGACTTTCATTCCAGAGAGCGTATTTTTTACAGTTAATATGTGGTATAAGATTCATTATCGAACCTCTCCCAACAAGTCCTCCTATTCACAACCAACTGCTTCTTAACCGAACAAAGAACAGAGGACTATCAATAATTCAACAGTACTACACTACGCGTACGAACAGTGCCACAAAGACGAAGGACTGGTTGTTGGCGATGGCGGGAAAAGGAAGCCATATCCAAGACAACCATTATGTGCATTGATATTGACACGCTTAATATTCTTCTTCTGTGCTGCTGCTGCTGCAACGTAGCTGCACCTGCCACTCTCGCTTCCCTTTCTTCCATTTAATTTCGTCCTTTTCAATACAGTTTAGTAGTGCCCCATCACACAATTGAGTTGGCCACATGGCGGAGGTTCACAAGACATCGCCTACTTGCGAAGTCTTGTCAGGTGGTTTGGTTTTGGTAGTATTCGCAGAATACAGATTTACCAGCTCATTTAAATCGATTCTTCATTCCGATGCTTTTGCGTGTTTCACTAATATCTGTTTCATACCCAGTTAATATAAGGATTTCACGCGTCGATTGGATCGAGAACGTTTGGTATTCTCAGTTGTGAATTTGATTGTCATTCCTAACTATTATACCTAAAGCGTTACAATATCTTGCAGCTTGGTGGTTGAAATGCTGGCCTATAAAAGGGAGGTTTCATGCTCGAATCTCACTCCCAATATGTAGAACATAAGTAATATGTTTTCTTCCTGATATTTTTTCAGATTTTAGGTGGTGTATAGAACATAAGTAACATAAGGATTTCAAAATACATCAAGTTACCTTATTCTCAATACATCGAAAAAAATCTCATTCCATATTATTCTTGTACTCGATTATGTTCCTCCTTACCTCATGTTTTCTATCCACGGATTTGCACATCGAATTTGCTCCTTTGACGAAAGTCATTTCGTCTGCCTGAAAAAAAAAATGGTTGAAACATAGGCCGTCCAAAATTGATGGAGACAAAAACACATTGCTATTGTAATTTCGGACCTACATACAAACGTCCATGAAACAGTTGTTTGATTGTCACATAAAGTAGCACTCTCGTAAGACCAATACCTCAGTCAATGACGTCCCTCAACGTTTTGGCAATGGGCTAAAAAAGCCTATATAGAGATAAAAAAAGATATATGCACTGCTGCAACTGCCAAACCAACCCACTTCAGCATCCAGTTTACTTCACTCAAAATATCTTCGTATTCTTCCTTCTGCTCCATAGTTCCTCGAAGAATATTGCAGGCTACTTTAGAGAGATGAATTACGCCTGCAAAACCCCGAATCACCATTCCACCATGGAAACTCATCACTTCCATTTCAAGACTCGTCGCCACAATTACCCACAAGTGGTTTGCGCTAATCATCGTGTGACGACAAGCAAATCCAACGTTAATCCCTCCGTCTTGCGGCTACACAATTATGGAAATCCGACGGCAGACTTAGCCAAGGAGAGAGCAGTATCAGCCGACGAAACTAAGCGTCCGTCGACGGGGAAGTTCGGTAGGTTTGGTGGCAAGTTCGTCCCGGAGACTCTGATTTCCTGTCTGGAACAACTTGAAGTCGTCTTCCATCAAGTCTTGCAAGATCCAGAATTTCAGGTATTTGTTTTTGAATTTGCTACTCAAATTTAAGAGGTTTTATGGTGCTAAAGTGATTGGTAACTTAAAAAAACTAAATATTTGTATAATTTAAACGACGGGTTAAAAAATCCTATCGTATATCAGTGCAGTTCGACAAGAAAATCTAACTCCTACCAGAGGCTAGACCGGCAGGCTGTATGTTGCGGTATAAAAAGGTTGAACCACGCTTTAAACCACAGTTTTAACATAAAATACTCTATCATTGACTTTTGATGATACAACCCCGATTCGATTTTACAATCACTCGTTTAAACATTTTAAATGGAAATTTGGTCTTCTATCTGATTGATTATCAAACAACCAGCCTCTATCCAACTTTAGATTGAATCCTCCTAATATTTTTATGAAGTTTATTTATTATGAATTCTTATCTTTCTAAGTAATTTGAAGAAGAGAATTATTAATCATTTAAAATATTTGTTTTCAGCTAAATAAAATTCGGATGATTCAAATCATAAACTCATAATTCGTAGCTATGCTAAAAGTTGCAAATTTTTCAACACAAGTTTATGAGGTCAACTAGAGTTAGCATATCTCGATTAGTTGGATGAATTTCATTACTTCAAATCTTCAATGGTGTATTGATTACATGAAGAACTTTAAATCATGTACTTTGTATTGAGTATTTGGTTCGAAAATCTATAATAAGTTATAGACTTATAAAACTCACTAGGGTGGGATGGGTGGATTTCAGTTTTAAATTTATTTACCTGTTTATTAACAGGTTGATATGATTGTGACTCGTTACTATCCACATTCTTAGGTTGGATTGAGTAGGTAGATGCGATTGGGTTGTGACTTAAAAACAATTCTCCGATTAGCCATTACACAAATTGACTAATATTTATAATAATTTCTCTCAAATCAGAATAAAAAACAACTAGCAACTTGCAAACTTTTGGCTTTGTCTCCTATATCCATCTAGTACTTGTGACATGTGAAGTTTTTTTTACTATTCACACAATCCATTAGTCACTTTAACGAAGTATTCATTGACAAAGAAAACAAAGTCACTACCCGCATATTTCTAGATACCAAGACTCTTTACATGTGTGAATTTCAATTCTTTGATAGAAATATAAAATTTCATTACTCCATCAACCAATTGCGTAGTAAAAATTAATAATTTGCTTCTTAATATGAAATAGACTTACACTACATAGTAACAAAAAGTAAGTGTTGAAAGTACAATTATAATTTTCATCTTTAGAAGTCGATGGTCAGTGTGTGAGGCGGTTATAAAATATGATGACTATTTGATACCATAAACAAAAAATAACTCATTGTCATGTGAGAGTAAGGTACGAGTCATTTGAATGACCCGCAACCAAGCAATCACCCACTCAAATAAGTACGAGTTTGAAATTATCTTTTTCCAAAACCCACCTAACATCAATCATTCACCCGTTACGATTTTAATTATTTGCGAGCACTATTATAAACAAATATTGTTTGTTTTGATCCGTGAAGGAGGAGCTATCGACGGCCCTAAATGACTACGTGGGCAGGGAAACCCCACTGTACTACGCGGAGCGGCTCACGGCCCACTACAAGGCCCAAAACATGGGCCGAGGCCCAGACATCTACATCAAGCGCGAGGACCTGGCCCACTGTGGAGCCCACAAGATGAACAACGCTCTGGCCCAGGCTATGATCGCCAAACGGATGGGCCTCACCGCCGTCGTAGCGGCCACCGGCGCGGGCCAGCACGGCGTCGCGACCGCCTCCGCATGCGCCAAGCTCGGACTCAGCTGCACGATCTTCATGAGCGCCGCCGACATGGAGAAACAGCCGTCGAACGTCGACCTCATGACCCTCCTCGGCGCGAAGGTCGAGCCGACGGCGGGGAATTTCAAGGACGCCAGCTCGGAGTCGATTAGGGTTTGGGCGGGAAAATTGGGGGAAGTCTATTACCTGGCCGGAGCGGCGGTGGGCCCCCACCCTTGCCCGACGATGGTTCGGGAGTTTCAGTCGGTGATCGGGAGGGAGACGCGGCGGCAGGCGGCGGAGAAGTGGGGCCGGACGCCCGACGCGGTGGTGGCATGCGTCGGAAGCGGCTCGAATGCGTTGGGGATTTTCCATGAATTCGTGGGTGATCGGACGGTGAGGTTGATCGGTGTGGAGGCGGCCGGGTTTGGGCTGAACAGCGGGAGACACGCGGCGACTCTGGCCGCCGGCGAAGTAGGGGTTTATCACGGCGCGATGAGCTACTTGTTGCAGGATGAGGAAGGGAACATTATCTGCCCGCACTCTATCGGTGTTGGGTTAGTAACCAACAAAAATAATTATGCAAGCATTATAAAAAAAAAAAATTATCCAAGACTTTTGTAGGTTAGGTCACTAGACGAAAAGTAGAAGAAGGAAAAAAAAAATGTTGGTCGACAAGTGCTTATAAACAAGCCAATGAGTGTCGTTTATTTGTCGCGTTGATTAGCTGATTACTTGATATCTTTATATTAAATACCGTGCAGATTGGAATATCCAGGAGTTGCACCAGAGTTGAGCTTTCTTAAGGAGTCGGGACGAATGGAGTTCTACTCAGCAACAGACAAAGAGGCTGTCGATGGTAAGATACGATGTCTTGTCCTAAACGCTGAACTCTAAACTGAACACATATGAATTTTGACAATCTGGGGCTTCCCGAATTGCAGCGTACATAAGGGTGGCGAGATTAGAAGGCATAATCCCGGCACTGGAGGCTTCTCATGGGTTTGCATATCTGGAGAAACTGTGCCCTACTTTGCCCGACGGCGCCAAAATCGTCGTGAGTTGTAGTGGCCGAGGTGATAAAGATGCAACCACGGTTTCTAAGTACCTGAGTCTTTAAGGGAAGCTGGACAGTTGTAATGCAATGTAAATATGATAAAGCAAATGCAAGTATGCGACTATACGTACGATTGGTTAAAACTAGAGATGTGACTGAGGATGTAAATTAAAGATGTGATCAAGACTCGAGTTGGTCTTTTGTGGTGATGGATGCATGGGGAGTAGCGTAATATTCTGTACAATTGCGACGCTTCGATTTTTAAACAAGAGATCGTATAGTATAGAAAAAAGAATCTTGCCATTAAGGAGAGCAAATCGAATATCACATCACATACGACTCAGAAGAAGAGAAATAGATGAGGTTGTCGAAGGGAATTCATTGTAAACATCACGTGGAGGATTTAATTAGATGCACGTATTGGAGGTATCGAAAGTGCAGACTTTTAAGGGACAAGGTGCTTTAAAGGGGAGGATTTTTACGAGATTTTTTTATCGAAAATGCGCACGTTTTCTTTCCAACCATGCATTGATAATTTGATATCGACAGGCTTATCCTCTTAATTCTTCTTCTGTGCTGCTACGTAGCTAGCTGCCACCTGCCATACTGGCAACATGGACGATGGAGGGAGGAGCTTTACAAGACATTGCCAACTTGACGAAATCTTGTCGGGCGGTACTTGTGGGAAACACGATTTTTCTATATTATTATTATAATTATTATTAGGATAATTCTTATTATGGTTAGTAGTCTTCTAGTAGAATTAGGTTTATTCTTAGGGTTTTCTAGTATTTCCCTATATATGTACTTTGGGTCATTCGTCAGATTAAGCAGAAATTAATAAGAAAAGTCCTCTTTCCCCAAAACCCTAATCTCTTGCTCTCTCAAATCTCGTCTATCCTTCTCTCTAGAGGCTTCGGCCATTCTTTCTGATCTTCCCCAATTCTGTTCTTAATTCCCTAATTCTCTTCTAAATCCCTAAATCTCTACCAATTCCCAATTTCCCAACACAATCGTGGGAACCCTAAAAATAGGTTTCCTACATCTGGTATCAGAGCCCGGTTCGAGAATTGAGTTCACCACAACTCTCAACCGGGGACGAGTTCTACAACTGGTTTGATGATGAGCTCTTCAAAGCTCTCGAACCTGTCGTGGGCAGAGCTGCGTGACCGGGCTCGCCGCATCGGACGCCGTTGGAGCTCCGAAGAGTCGCCGACCGTGCAAGCAGAGACGGTGACCCGAGTCACCGACGGCGAGCGACCATCAACGTCCGTCGAGGCCGACGAAGCGGTGGAAGTCACCGTCGAAGGGAGCGACACGGAACCGGTGATGGATGAGGAGGCTATGGATGGAGACGTGACAGAGGAGCAGCAGCTGCCGATCCGACCTGTGGCGGCGGAGTTCTTTGCGTTGGCGACCGGGAGGGAGGAGGAATCGGCGGTGAAGACGTTGGCTGCCGGGAAAAAGGATTTGCAGACGCCGTGTGTGGTTGCTCCAGGCGTGACAGCCGTCCAGCCAGTGTTTCGTTCGTGGCCGGAGGAGGAAGTGAGGAAGAGGGGCGGCGGCAGGCTGCCTCTCACAAACCCTAGCTTGACCAGCAAAGGAGAACCAGGCCAAGCTTGGTTGGGCCAAATGGGTCGGGCTAAGATGTCTCCTGGGCCAAGAGAAACGGGCGGATGGGTGGGGGAATGCTACTGTAGTTTGGGCCACAAGTTGGGAAGTGAGATTAAGATAGTGGGGCCAAAGTTTGGACTTAATGTGGGCCAACTGGATCAGCAAAGCAGAGCACGATTTGGGCTGAAAATGCCCTTTTATGGGCCACAAATGAGTCCGCTAGTTTGGACCCAACTTGGACCTCTTATGGGTTATCTGCCCAAGAGATTGGATTTGGAAGAAATAGAAGAGGAATTCATGGGCTTAGAGGATGGGCTCAAAGATTCTTATATTGTGGAGTTTGAAAAGGATGATGGAGGGATATTTGATCATGGTTGCAACTTCCGTCACGTGGACTGGGAAGAGGCCATTGGAGTCGGAGTCGCTGATATGGGATTCATTCAAGTGGTGGAACACAATTGGAAGAAAAGGAAGCGCAAGCAGCGGAGAAGCGATGATTGGATTGGGCGAGAAGATTGGAAGAAATGGGTCAAGTCAGTCAACCTTGAGGGCAAGGTTGGTCTGAAGGGGGAGGAGATGTGGGAAACACGATTTTTCTATATTATTATTATAATCATTATTAGGATAATTCTTATTATGGTTAGTAGTCTTCTAGTAGAATTAGGTTTATTCTTAGGGTTTTCTAGTATTTCCCTATATATATGTACTTTGGGTCATTCGTCAGATTAAGCAGAAATTAATAAGAAAAGTCCTCTTTCCCCAAAACCCTAATCTCTTGCTCTCTCAAATCTCGTCTATCCTTCTCTCTAGAGGCTTCGGCCATTCTTTCTGATCTTCCCCAATTCTGTTCTTAATTCCCTAATTCTCTTCTAAATCCCTAAATCTCTACCAATTCCCAATTTCCCAACACAATCGTGGGAACCCTAAAAATAGGTTTCCTACAGTACTCGAGTTTTTCAGGCATGGGCTATTTGTAGGTGGAAGGGGAAGGGAAATGAGTAGCCATTGTTTCTTTTTTTTTTTGGGTAGAAAACGGAGTGTTTAAAGTTGCGTTTTGCGATGCAGGTAGAGAAATAGTAAACGCTACAACTAGGTCTCTCGATATACATGTTTTCATCCTGATTAAACTGTGAGAGTTACACCGATATAAGTCACACGATCTCTGCAATCGTCGAGAGGTGTGAAGTTTGCTATATATATACAAATCTAAATCGAAACAAACACTTGATCTCTGCACATATTCGTCGTATCGTGTGTGTCTGGAATCAAAAGTTAATAATTAGGGTAATTGAAATCTGAATATGAGATTGTAAAAGATGTCAAGACGGAATACGAGTTGGTCCGTTGGTGATGGATGGAGAGGAAAAAGTAATGTAAGATTCTCTGCAATTGCACGAACAAGTGATTGATCTAGTAATAATATCACTAGTTTTGAATCTGAAGATCTCAAATTCGAATATTTTAAATAGTATCTAAAATCCAAAAAATAAATCTATAGCACTCTTATAAAAAAAATTCTCTACACTTGATGATCATATAGAAATAAAAAGAATCTATACGAAAGTAAGACAAGACCATCGTCCCATCCTATGATCCTAAACACTAAATCGTAAATTGGAAAAAGTAATATTACACACTTTTGAATTTTGATCGTATGCCTTTCTAACCATTATTACTGTACCTCCTTGCCCGCTATTAGAAGTGGAGGTCCATTGTATAATTAACTAATTCTCTAATTAGGTTATTACACTTTTCTACCAAAAAAAAAAGAGAAGGTTGGTTACACACTTACACTTGAGGGCTGGATGTGGCCTTGTGTTTTGTATTAGTTTTTTTTTTTTTTTACAAGAGAACTTATTTTTAGCGTTAATGGATTATCTCAATATAATCATGGAACGCAAATGCATTCATAGTCGAAGAACCACATGCCTTGTATTCACCGGTTTGAACACCAGAACATGCAAATGGAGATGAGAAAATAGGGAGCCAATTCATCCTTTTCCTCCTCAATTTCGTCTGCCTAAAATTTGGCTGAATTGATGGAGACATAAACTAGCCTGGCTACTCGAAGACCACTCTACATGCATATATGGTTTAGGGTAGCATTCATCTGATGTACGACTAATTTTATTTTACGATTAGCGACTTTTGCTATTTAGGTCATAAAACAACAAGAGTTTGGGCATATGATATTATTATAGTACTATAATCTCTCATAGATCAACCTCAGGTCTCTAATTCTCTAAACCAAAATCATATAAAATCATTTTAATAAAAAATAAAAATCTATAATTATGATTCGTCAAAGTATATCAAATTACATCTACTATGTATAAATGCAAGCATATATTACAGATGCACGCTACCTTTTGCTATATAATTATATATATTATGGGATGCATTGCATACCAATCCACTACTTCACTTCCCAAAAATTAAAGGCCCTTCTTCATCTCTTCATCATGCCTTCTACCCAATGATTCCCTCCGGCAAAAGCCCAAATTTACCTTTACCATCATGACTAGTCTCTTCCATTTCAAGACCACAGCTGGTCATCGTCACAATTATCCACAAGTGGTTTGCCCTAATCATGCGGTGATCGGCGGCAACCGCCACGTCATGACAAGCAAATCAACTGTTAATCCCTCCGTCCTGCGGCTTAACAAGTATGGAACTCCGGCGATAGACTCACCCAAGGAAAGAGTAGCATGGGTCGTCGACACCAAGTCTCCGTCGACGGGGAAGTTCGGTAGGTTTGGTGGCAAGTTCGTCGCCGAGACCCTCATTTCCGCTCTGGAAGAGCTTGAAGTCGTGTTTCATCAAGTTCTGCAAGATCCTGAATTTCAGGTATTTGTTTAGGTTAAAGAGTTTATCTATTGTTTCTCTTTGGTGCACCATAAATTGCTAATCTCTACAACCTTCAAATCAAAGTAAATTTTGAATGAGGCTTGTTTAAATTTATGTATTTTTTTGTTTATCCTATCACAGAATATGATTGACATTATTTTGATATGAATCATTTGCTGAAAATGATAATTATGAGGCAAGTATATTGAATGGAAAAAAATGACACGAAGTGCATTGAATGAAGACAAATAGACAATTATATGGAGAAAAAAATGACTACAATGAAGACAACACTATATATATATATATTTATTTAATATGATTTAAGAACAAAATTTAACCCGAAAAATCTACATTTCAAAAACCATACTACTATTATATCATGCTAAGAAATCTTCTGTTTTTGGTGAAGGAGGAGCTAACGACGGCACTAAAGGACTACGTAGGCAGGGAAACCCCGCTCTACTACGCGGAGCGCCTCACGGCCCACTACAAGGCCCAAAACATGGGCCGAGGTCCAGACATCTACATCAAGCGCGAGGACCTGGCCCACCTCGGGGCCCACAAGATGAACAACGCACTGGCCCAGGCAATCATCGCCAAACGGATGGGCCTCACCGCCGTCATAGCGGCGACCGGTGCGGGACAGCACGGAATCGCGACGGCCGCCGCCTGTGCGAAGTTCGGACTCAGCTGCACAATCTTCATGGGCACCGCCGACATGGAGAAACAGCCGTCGAGCGTAGACCTCATGAACCTCCTCGGCGCGAAGGTCAGGCCGACGGCGGGAAGCTTCAAGGACGCCACCTCGGATTCAATCAGGGATTGGACGGAAAAATTGGGGGAAGTTTACTACTTGGCTGGCACGGCGGTTGGCCCCCACCCTTGCCCGACGATGGTTCGGGAGTTTCAGTCGGTGATCGGGAGGGAGACGCGGCGGCAGGCGGCGGAGAAATGGGGCGGGACTCCCGACGCGGTGGTTGCCTGCGTCGGGAGCGGCTCGAATGCGCTGGGGATTTTCCACGAATTTGTGCGGGATCCGACGGTGAGGCTGATCGGAGTGGAGGCGGCGGGGTTTGGACTGAACACCGGGAAACACGCGGCGACGCTGGCCGCCGGTGAAGTTGGGGTTTATCACGGCGCGATGAGCTACTTGTTGCAGGATGAGGAAGGGCAGATTACCTGTCCGCACTCCGTCGGCGTTGGGTTAGTAACTTAGTAATCAACAAATCACTGTGTTTAGTTTAATTCTCGTGTTAATTAATTTACTTAATTATGTTGATAATTGTGCAGGATGGAGTATCCTGGGGTGGCACCGGAGTTGAGCTTTCTGAAGGAGACCGGAAGAATGGAGTTCTACTCAGCTTCAGACGAAGAGGCTGTCGAAGGTTATGACACGACGCACGAGCATTTGCTCGTGCTAAACCCTAAACCGTAAATGCTAAATCGAAAACAGTTTAATGCTTTGATTTCCATACTGATGTTGGAGGCTCGGGAATTGCAGCATACAGAAGGGTGGCTAGATTAGAAGGCATACTCCCAGCACTGGAGGCTTCTCATGCATTTGCATACCTGGAGAAACTGTGCCCTACTATGCCCGACGGAGCCAAAATCATCATAAGTTGCAGCGGACGAGGAGAAAAAGATACAGAAACGGTTTTTAACTACCCGATCAGTTAAGGAAAGCCAGACAGGGCTAGATGTGAACACTGAAAACCAATAAGGTATAGTTTGGCAGAAGAACATCATAGCTGTAGTCTATGTACATAGATAAGCAAATGCAACTACAGTAGAGTAAAAACTGGAGATGTCATTGAGAATGTAATAGATGTCGAGACAGCGAGACTCGAGTGTGGGTCCATGGAGATGGATGGAGAAGTATGTGTGGTATAGTATTCTCTACAACTGTAACAGTTTCATCCGAACCAGGGATAGGATAGCATAGCTAAAGCCAAACATTACGATTGGTTAAAAGGAAGCAGATTAGAACACAGCATCATTCATTTCAACACTCCAACTACTAACCATCCAAATTCATTTATAAAATTACTAGAGGAAACAAGATTCAACTGAACTACAGAGTTCACAAAGAGAAACATATATAGATTCAGATGAACTGCAAAGCTTTGCTAATTTAAGGAGAGATCTGAGTATAAACGACATGAAACAATTGGTAAGCCATCGACAAGCTCATGCGAGAGAAGGGTGTTCAAGTTATAACAAAAGCAACTGGAAAAAAAATGAAACCTGATAAGTACAGGATATCACTAGGGATGGCAATCATACCCACCACCGCGGGTATCCGACCGCCCCCGACCCAGTCAACGCGGGGAATACCCGCATTGACTGGGTATGGGGCGGGTATGGGTAAAACCCGCAAAGAATTTGATGGGGATGGGGCGGGTTTGGTTTTAGGTCACCCCGCCCCATACCCATACCCAAACCCGCCCCGTGAAGCTTGTTTGTTAAGTGCAAAAAATATAAGGATCAATTTGTAAATTATTAATGGAAGGAAGGGTAAATTATAAACAAAATAGATGACTAAACTGTAATTATGCTTAGCAAAACCTAATTCTAAACTTCGGCTTTCTTCAACTCATCACCCATTAACCCGCCGACAACCACTCTCCCTTTCCCTCCCTCATGCCGCAGCGGCAGTCCCTTCTTCTTCCTTTGGATCCACCACAGACACGCCATTTTCTTCATTCGGAGATGGAAACCTCGAATTTGGAAGCTGGCAGCTCACATTTGGAAGTATCAGATGCGCTTAATGGTAGAGATGGAAACTTCTGGATTCGAATCACAAACTGGGCATTTCCTCGGAGGTTGTTTTCCAATTGTACAATGCTGCCAGAGAGCAATTTGTGAATGCTGTTGTAGAATACAGGAAACTCGATGACCTATCTCTTCCTTCTTATTTAAATCATTATGATTTAGAAATGGTAGATTCAAACCTGTGTTTCAAAACCCTCTAATTGCAACTTGTTTATGCCCATTGTGCCCCTTGTTCTTGTTTTCATTTTATTTTATGAATGCCAGTTCTTGTTGAGGCAAATTGCACAAAGTTAATCGTAGCCAAGAAGAATTGGATGTTTTTTTTTTGTATTAAGAATGGGGTATATTTGAAGTGTATGTTGAATTTTATCATTTATGTGTTCCATTAGGTGTTATATTTGAAGAATTTATATTGAATTTTAGGTGTAGAAATATTGTTTACACGGGATGGGTATTACCCATGGGTATCCGAAACCCGCGGGTATGGGGATGGGTATCAAAAACCTCCCCCCGCATGGGTATGGGGTGGGTATGGGTTTGGGGATTGGGAGATGGGGATGGGGATGGTTTAGGCAAATCCGCCCCAAACCCGCCCCATTGCCATCCCTAGATATCACCGGTTTCTATCATGCTTCAGTTCTCTAAGTTCCTAGGCTCGTTTTGTAAGACTTACATTTCATAGATGAGCAGAAATGCCTGCCCTGCTCAATGTGGAAAACAAGGGAAGAGTAGATTCTGAAGGACCTTTGTCTGCTAATGGATGTGAAGGCAAGCATATCTGCTAATGGATTCCTCTCCCTAGATGATCTGATAAGCAAAAAAGAGAGCTGGCAAATATGAATTTGCCCCCCTGCAAAATTAGCATGCCAGATACAACTCCAACTATACATGTACACAGATTACAGCCATGGGCATGGAAACTCCTGTAAAATTAAGCAAAGAGCATACCACTAACATCATGAAATTAAAAGTTATAAAAGGACTGTGAAGCCTGGTCTAACACAAATTTTAACTCCGCAGTCGTTTCCTTTGACTACCCTCTTCTACATTGACCTGCACGTTGAGAAACAGTCACACATATTTCAGCTAATAGCAACAGAGAAAAGGAAAAAAAGGCCAAATATGCCAGATGTTATATCATCACTCAACCTAATAGAACGGATACCTCGAATCTAAATAATCTATCAGAACAGCAAAGATATTCAAAAATTCTAAACAGATTCTTACCTCATTATCCTGCCTTGAGTCTCTAGTGGGCATTACTCCACTAGACTCCGGCCTGCATTTGGCATGTACTATAGGACCTAACTGTGATATATCCATGCCTGGTGTCCACCCCTGGGGAGGCGCATTTAAATACACAGCACCTTTATACATCCATTCCTCGGTTTCATCACTAAAGAAATCATCAAATGGCTCTCCACATAATGCACATGCATTCTGATCCTCATCAGCAGGGACGGACAACTCTTCCTCGTCGTTCTTCTCAACAACATTCTCGGGAGGCAAAAAAATGGGCACAACATCAGTTCCTAAGGCCTCAGCACCAGTGAGCCACATACTTGCACTAACAAACCACTTGCGAGAAGGGTTCTGCTTTCGGTTTTTAGACATGCGGTTCCTAGTAACATGCCAATCCATGTGAGCGCTGTGCTCTTCTTGGGACTTGAAGCGATGTCCACAAGTCATGCACTGTCTAGGGAGATCAGCATACAAGGCTCTTATTGCCGACTCATGACGTACCTTGAGAAGATCAGCATCAAATTCAAGTCCCAGTGACTCCTACAGATGAAGGAGAATCATTAAGACAGGGGCACAAAGGCTCTGCTTTCGTCGTATACAGAACAGAAAGTGGTAGAATTGAAATGCTGTAAAACATAAGGTAAAATGTTGTCCACATCAGAATTAGATTGTGGAAGTAGAAGTTAAGAGTATGTATTTGATTAAGAAGTGGTATAATAGAGGCACCAACGGGTGGCAATTGTTGAATCTATTGGGGCCAGAGAGAATCTCCTCTCATATCCTAGAAACGAAAAATGGGTAATTCCATACCTGCTTAGTTGTCTGGTTTGTCAATGAGATCACACCTTGAGCCATGAGAGAATTCATCAAACCAGAAAATGCAACCCCTGGAGGCTGGTTCGGAATAAACGGACCACCATGCTGGTGGTTGAGCATCATTTGAGAGGCAGGAGGAGGACCAGGAGGTAGAGGTGGTCTTGCACCTATCTGTGAATGCAAGTTATTCAAAGTATTGTTGACTGGATGCATTGAAATAGGAGGGCCCATGTTAATCCCACCTCCATGTCGCTGCATGGGGTACCCATGATTTGATGGAGGCATATGCCGTGGCATTGAACCCAAAGAAGAATGGTCGAAATTCTCACGAGCTTCATGAGGTGGCAGAAACTGAGGTGCAAAAGGATTCAACTTCTGCCTATTCAAAGCATTGCTTTGATTAGGTACCAGACGTTGTTTCAGTAAACTGAGCCCTCTGCTCTCTAAACTATTATACTGTATCTCTGAGTTGGTAGCATTGCTGCTCTGCCTCTGTGGTGGAAGGCTTGGCTGCACAGATGGATGTGAAGGCAAATTGTCAGACCAAGTTCCAGAGGCATTGGTATCAACAGCAGATTCCATTATTGAAGAGACATACGGACGATGGATAAGCTGGGATTCAGTATCTGGGAATTTATCAGCCACAAGAGCCAAATTTTCCCGAGAATTCAGAAGATGTGTTGACCGAGGTAAGTGACGAGGAAAATTCAATGATTCTCTAGACTTCCCAATCACAGGCATACCAGATGATGACAACAAATTATTACTTATGTTCTGATTGGTCAAAGCAGGGCTCATATCTTCCCAGTCGAATTCCTCCTCTTCAGTATTCTGCCATGATCCTGTTGCCAGCTTATTGCCCACGCCATTAACATTCAGACGATCAAGCTGCAAGGGTTTATTACTTGCATTCCTTTGACTCCTATCATCCCCGTATGCATCTATCAGAGCTCTGGCAACGAGAGGCTCGTGTCCATTGCTAATTCTATGTACAACAGAAGTTTCGAATCTACTGTCTCTATCATCGGAATAGCGTTTTCTTCTCCACTCATCTGCTTCTTCATTTCTGACACCAATTTTCCCAAGTTCATAATCAAATACACGATGAGATGGAGATGCCCCATGCACAAGTCTTCTAGGAGAACTCGATGACCCATAGTCATCAAGCTCTGAAGATAATAGCCTCTCAGCTGAAGGTGACAAAGGTCTTGAAACCCTGGAATTTGAAGACGGGAGTAACTTATTGACTCCAAGCGTGAAAGATGAAGAAGCTGAACCTCCAGCAGTCTTTATTCTTTGGTTTCCTACCTGCAAGGATATGGGCATGACATGAACCTCCAAGAATCATCTAACGATCAAAAGCATTATATGCAGAAATTTTATTTAACTCTGTCTAAATGATTCAACAGCCACCGTTAGATGAATCCTTTCTCAGCATTTAATTCTATATGCAATCCATTTTTATCAGATGACCCTGAAGGGGCGTCAATGTAATCCTTTCAAAAGCATACAATGTCATTAATATTATGACTAAGGGGAATATCAGAATCAGCATAATCCACAAGGAAACCAAGTTCCTAATTTAAATAACCGCACAATTGTTTCATAAAAAAAATCTTACACTCTCTGAAGTTGATTGTTCTAATTGACGCAAGTACTTTGGATTCACATGTATGCCATGAGCAGGTCTGGGGGATTCAGAATCCCTCAACGATGTCAGGCCAGATGATTGATTGTTAACTTGAGTGGAAAGCTGCAGCTGGGTGTCAATCTTGCGAAGAACAGCAGGAGGAAACACAGTGGACCATGTCCCAAAAAGATGTCGCATGGAAGGATAGAGACTAGGATGTATTTGTCTGTATGCTTCACAGAAAACCTGTCAAATAACATCACAAGTTTCATATGTCAGAGCAGCACCAGAAATCCTGAGAAAGCTAGCAGTGTACTATGCAATCAACTGACCTCTGGCAATCGGGAAGAGAAGTGCCTAACATAATCACGTCCAATGTTCTTCACAATACTGTCTAGCAGGTATAAAGAAGGCAGCTTTTGGTCAACTGGAGCCTGCAATAGATAAGTAAGAAATATAGCTATTTTGCCAAGATGAAACTCTTAATAGTGCATAACACGGTAAAACCAAATATCTTCACAGCTAAATACGCTTGGTCGTCTTTGAGATGTGGTGCGTTTTCGTTGTCACGTTATCTCAAATGTTAAGAACTGAATTGGTTGCACAATAGCCGAATCCACATTATGCGTACTGGTTATTTATTCATTCTAACTGAAGAAATTTCATTTTCTTTCCTTCATACCCAAGGGGATTCACCATTTCATAACTCTTAAAACAGAATATTCAAACGGTTGAGACTATTATAATCCCGGAATTGCAAGAGTCCTTTGAGTGCCCGAGCCTCAAACATGTTGAAAGCTCAGATGGAGGCAGTGCCAATTACCAACAGAACCCGACATTCGTGAAACAATCAGCTATATATTAGAAAAGCGAGTGAATACTTCAGGAACCCATCTATTTAAACGCGAGCAATCCTACTTCCCTACGGTTTCGAATAAGAGAGAAGAGCAAGAGCCAGAGCCAGAGCCAGAGTGTACACTAAAGAGCAGAAAATTGCCAATCAAGAGCCTTACATTGCACCAATCGAAACCCAACTTCTACTACATTTTCCCAGAACCCCCTAAACCCGCTCTACTAGAATTAATACAAGAAACGAAACTGGGAAGAGGTCTCCGTGACACGAACTGACCTCGATAATTCGAGCACAGATAGCGTCAGCAATTCCCTCGCCATGCTCCCGCTGCTCCCCGGCGACGATTGTCAAATCAGTGATGATAGGCTTTGAGTTGAAAGTTAATTCGGAGAGCATCAACTCGTAAAGCTGCACCACCTCATCCCCGGCCAAGGACGACGAAGCGACTCCACCGACATCGTCTCTGCCGGTAATCTCGGCCCGCTGCTTCATCAATGCCCTGAACCTATCGATTATCGTCGGCGGCGTCGGCTGCTGCTGAGACTTCTGTGGCGGCAGGTGGTCATTGGGCATGGCCTTGGTCGAAAACGAGAGGCCTCTAGGGTTCTCGCGGCGGACTAGAATCTCATCCGAGTCCATCCGAACTCAGAGGGAAGCGGAGAAATGGAATTAGGGTTTTCAAACACCATGTGAAGAAGAAAGAAGAAGAATCGATACGGTTAGGGATTTTTTTTCAACAATGCAAAATTTGATGGATAGGAAGTTTGAAGCAGAAAGGTCGGTTCTGACTTCTGATTCAATTCATGCGTTTCTTTTTTTTTTTTTTTTTTGTTGTCTGTCGCTTATTACGTCCTATGGGCCTAAATAAAATGTGAACCAAAGGCCCAAAGAGAGGTAGTAAAGGCCCATCAAGGAAATAAGCAAATTTTAGAGTGAATGGCCCATAAAAGAAAATCTTCCCTTGCGTCGGTCCTCACTCCACAGTCAGGCAGACCAGCAGCAGCTTTACTCTCTTTAACTTTACCGGCATTCGGCGATCGAACAGCGGAGGACGCCATCGGCCGACGGCGTAAACTCGACGGCGAGCTTGTTCTCCCTATTCCCGTCCTCCTTTTTTCTCCATTTGCATTAATTTTCACAACCTTCAAACCCCGTTTTGCCACCAAAAAAAGTATATAGAAAAAAGGAACGTGGCCGATGACATCAACCGTTTCCTCGTCTTCTCCTTCCTTTATTTCCGTCGATCCTCCCTTCCGCTTCCCTATATCAGCGCCGCAGCAACAGTTTTACTCTCAATCTCAACCAATCAATCCGCGGAGATCGGATTTCCAGTGGTCGGCGGCGCAAGACCGGTGAGCTTCTTCTTCCTCTCCCCTTCCTCTGCCTTTCCAGCGCTCCTGGTTTCTCCTGATTACTGACCAATTGTAGCCGCCGGCAGTAGCCGTGCTGGTTGCCGGTCATCGGAATCAGCTCCGTTCCCCTCTTTAGAACCAGATTAATTTTCGTTGTCATTGCTCTATACTACCGGCAAATCCTTTTTCATCCCTAATCCTTTGAATGTAATGCTCTGATTATACGTTCTCTCTGCCCTAAATCTGGTAATTTTATTTTTCAGGGCGGCGGGGCAATGGAGAAACTCAGGCGATTCAACCGGGACATCCCCGATTTGGTGCTATCGAAGTTTGGAACTAGGGATTTGATTCAGATGAAACGCGTCTCCAAACTCTGGCGCAGCCTCATCTCCGACCTCCTCTCCGACCGTGACTTCGCACTGAAACATTCGCGGGGCCGGAACCAGTTGCTATCCGGATTCTTCGTCCGGCAGAAATTTTGAAAGGTAACTACAATCTCTCATACGCAAGTTACGTGTCTTCGGCTAGAAGGGAAGAAGATGCTCCACCAAAGCTTCTTAAAAACCCTCTCGATCTCGTTGTAGAGGGTTTGGTGTTAGCCTCTTCCTGCAATGGTCTGGTTTGCTGCAAGAGTCTCACCCATTACGCAAGCGATACCTTGACCATCCATGTAGGCAGGCAACCCGTTAACCAGAGAATGGGTTGAGCTAGATTTCCATTGGAGCAAGGGGAGATAGCGAGTGGCATCACGTTGGTCTTCCATCCTTCCCGGGACATCGCTGATGATTCGACAGACTTCAAGGTGCTGCTGGCGTGGGATGGAGAGGAAGATGATGTGCTTGCTTTCAATCCATCTTTACTCGTCGAAAACGAAGAGGTGGAAGGTGGGGACGTGTTAGTGTTGTGGACTTGTGGGATATGATCAACGATTGAACATTTCCTAACAATTCGAGTTATTGGGACCAACTGGTTTATGACATGGTATTAGAGCTGGTTTGTCATTGAGGTCACGTGTTCAAGTTCACACGATCCCCAATATTAACTGTTATCTTTCAAGCATATGGTATGGCTGGCCTGTGCAAACTTCAAGCCCATGAGTCAGTTTTCGTTTGAGGGGGCGTGTAAGGAAGTGGTTAAGTACCATACATGGGGTCTGTATAAAATCCATCATAACTTTCTCCCAATAACTCGAGTTATTGGGACCAACTGATTTATGACAGCTGAAACCGAGTTGGCTCATGCGATCTCCCCGCTAGTTCCAGCTTCCGAGTTGGATAGCTTTGGGCCAGTTGTGTGCATCGGGGAATCGGAGTCGTCATTGAGGTACGTAAAGTCGTTGGCTGATATCGAGAATGAGCATGCTAAGTTTTCTCTCAATTTGCAAGAGGAGATGAGGTTGCAGCAGCTCCGGGAGCCAGGGGTGGAAGCTTTGGCATTGAAAGATGCGGTTCTCGTACTAGAGGTGGGGGGACTATGTTTTCTTGTACGACATGGGGAACGATCGAATGAACCGCATTGCTCATATGACGGAGTTTGGTGACGAGCGAATGTTTGATTCTGATGTGTTTCCATATTCGGAGGTACCTAAGGTGGTTCCTTATTCTATGAATTTGGTTCCTCTAAATAGATCATGAACGAATATGTTACCCTAGGTTCGGTCTCTCTATTGTTAATATTCGTTTGTACATTGTCGAGTCGTAACTCTCAGCGAGATTGAGAACATGGGAAAAACTTCGTTTAAATTTTCATTTGCTTGTTGATTTTCATGTTGTGGTGTTTTGCTTAGACTTAGAGATAGTTACCTTTGGTGGTAATTTGTCCAAGAAAGACATGTTCAAATTTTACGGTCAGGCAAATTGAGTAAAAGTAGTAATTTAGAGCCAAACTGTTGAAATCAGACTATCGTTTTTGCCCATCTCAATTCGAAATAAATTCATGGCCTCAATGCATGCCAAATTAACGAGAATCTAATTCCTTCACCCTCGTATTTATTTGACATATTTTATTATTGATTTTATGAGGATTTTGGATTAATATGCTAATTTGGACAAAATACATTTGATGGAAATATAAAAATTTCAGCCGTAGGTTTGCTAAAAATCAAAGGTTAGTGACTGATTTCAATATGAACCCAAAGTTTGGGGACTGTTTAAGAGATTTACATGTGAATCAATCGGATTCGGTTTTCGGAGGTTCGTTTTGCGTAACAAGATTTGTCCTTTTGCTGATCTCATTTCATTCCTCCCACCATTTTGTCTTCTTCTTCTCTCTCTTGCGTCTTTCCCCTTTCCAGTCCACAGTGCACCTTTCTCATTCTCACCACTCTACGCACAGAGCAGTAGCTGCAACTGGCAGCTTTCCCGACGGACTCCAGCGATCAAACGGCGGAGGTGGTAGCACTCAACAGTAAGCTTCTTCTCGCTCCTCCTCGCTTTCCCGTCTCTTTTCGTTTTTTTTTCCCCTCTGCATTCCCATGGCTTCTTCTGCTTCTAGCTACCCATATCTGCCCGCCGGAATCGGTGGCAATGCGCCGGTCGCGGGGGATGGGAACCCCAGCCCCCTTGCTTTTTAATAGATCGGAGTCATCTTCTTTCGCTGTTTAAGCTGTCTAACTACTTGCAGTCTACTTTCCCTCCGCATTATAAGTATCTGGTAGAAATTAGGTTTTCGTATATCTCTGAAATTCGTTCATAACTTCCACAGACAGCGGAATACGGTGACTAGACGGTGGTGGAGGCATTACCATCGGAGGCAGCACTAAAAGGTGGTGAGCTTCTTCTTCTTCCTCCTCCTTTTCATTCTCTGCGTCTCCGTGGTTTCTTATGCTTCTCCTCTTTTTTTTTTTCTGCCTCTCTATTTTTGCCGCCGTCAGGAATGGAGAAGCTCAGGCGGATCAACCGGGACGTCTCCGATTTGGTGCTAACGAAATTGCAAGCTAGGGATTTGCTTCAGATGAAATGCGTCTCCAGAGCTTGGCGCGACCTCATCTCTGACCGATCATTCGCTGTGCACCATTCCCTCCACGGGAATCCGCCGCCGCTATCGGGGTTCCTCTTCCAGGAGAAATCTCGATGGGTGCCGCACAAGGTCTCGGCGGTGAGCTACGTCTCCACTCCGAACGAAGAACCACCAAAGCTTCTCAAGACCCCTCTGGACTCCATTCCAGAGAATTTCGCCATTGCATCTTCCTGCAACGGCTTGATCTGCTGCAAGAGCTTCTCCCCTCTCAGCAAGGGTGCTTCCATCCCTTTATCAAAAAACACTTGTGCTACTATCCACGTAGGTAACGTTCTAACCAAAGAGTGGGTGCAAGTAGACTGGAAAGGGCCGCTTGGGGTTGCGGTTGCCATGGGACTGATTTTTGATCCTTGTTCCGATCTCACCGGTAGTTCCACCAACTTCAAGGTGGTCATGGTGTGGCAGACGGAGGACAGTGATGGGTACTCGTTTCATGTGTACTCATCGGAGATGAAGAGTTGGAGGCTTTCGGATGAAATGTGTGATCCCGGGTGGTACGAGGTGTACGATACCAAATGTGTGTCTGTGAAAGGGGTAGTGTACTGGCTCACTGATGGTGATAAGATTCTGATGTTTGATGTGGAAAAGGAGATGTCTTATAGTGTCTCTACCCCGATCCCAGCTTCAGAATTCGATACCGAACCAGTGGTTGCCTGTGTTGGGGAAGCTGATGGGAAGTTGCAATATGTAATGGTGTCGATGGAAGGACTTCTGGTTTGGGGTTTGGAAGATCTGTACGAGGGGAAGTGGTCGCTCGAGTACACAAAGTCGTTGGGCGATATGGAGAAAGAGCATGCCGAGTTCTCACTCAATCTGCAACAAGTGCTGAGGATGCAGGAGCTCAAGGAGCGATGGGTGGATCCTTTGGCTTTTAGAGATGGCATCTTGATGCTGAGGGTTTCGAACACGGTCTTCTCGTACGACACGAGGAACGGTGGGATGAACCGTGTTGCTCATGTGACTGAGTTTGGTACTGAGAGCATGTTTGATTCTATAGTGGTTCCTTACTCTTTGAGCTTGGCTCCTCTGAATCTGCCCTGAAAAAGGTGCCTAGCTCTAGTATCTTTTGCTACTTATCGTTGATTTACGTCGTTGATGTCTGATTGTGCTTCTCTCTATACTTCGTTTTGCAGAAAATATGCAGAAGGCACCTCATGTGCAGGCTTCATGGGTACAATTCAAAGCTTTCCCCTGTCCCATGTCCATTTTGTTGAGGGAGCAAGGTTTTGGAATTTGGATGTCTCAAAGATTAGTTATGGATGTAGACTATATAGTACTAACATATATATGTCTAGCTAAACTGCCTAAACAGTAATATAGGTTACATTTGCCAGATAGTTCTGGTGTTGCACCTGCTGGCTGCTGCCCATTTTGTTTGGGAGAGTTTCTTTTGATAGGGTGCAAAACAGAGGGTGGGGAAAGAAAGTATTATGTTTTCTCCTGTGAAAACTTCTTCGATCTTTTTCACCTGACCTGATATGTCATATGTGCTGATGGGAAGCCCTGGAAATGGGCCCGGGGATCCGAGAACAATTCTGTCCCCGGGCCGGCTAATAATTCGAGTCGACCAACGCATTCTTGAGCTGATCGGGTAACAGTTAAACTCGGCTCGATTCCACCCTAAATTAGCACGACTAATAAGTCATCTTGAACATCACGATCATTTGTTTACCGAGTATTCTATGGTGCTATCAACATTCATAATCGTACGTGATAATATAAAATTACACCGATCATACCAAATTGTGTCGAGAAGTCAAACTAGGAAGCCATAAGAATAAGATGCCTCCTAAATCCTAATGCAAACAAAGAACACGGTCATAATCAAACATACTACAACTTGAACACAAGATCGTACATCCGCCGCGTAGTTATAAGTTGGCAATTCAGTGCAACTTACGCATCAAAACAAACTAAGGGTCCTAGATCTTTTGGCTTCCTCTTCCTATTACTTGCATTATGGTTTTCCCTTCAAAACCTCATTTCAACCGTTCAAAATTGACGACGAATATTTGATTTTTCTCCGTGGAGCCAAATATGGTGACCATCTCTTTCTCCCTGCCTGGGAAAGCTGCCAAAGGTCCCAGGTTTGTATGTCTTACTCATTGGGATATTTGTGTAATGAGTTTCTCTTGTTGCGGTTGTTGAGAATTGATTTGAGAACCCAATTTGCGGTTCAGAAATTGCGAGGTGGGTCTCTGTTTGTTTGCGACTCTGTTCCAAGGAGCCATGTGCGGGAAAAAGTATGTGCAGCGATATGAGCAGGATCGTTGAAAGTGGGTTTATTATGGGGAGTTGGTGCAATGCAATGGAATTTCTGTAACTTGGTTTCAGTAATTGATGATGGGTGGCTGGTTGTCATGTTTTGGGGAAAGAATGGTAACAATATTGAACGGCTGTGGAGGATTGGTGTTCTTGTCTATAGCATGAACATGAATTGTCAGGGCAAATTGGCAGTCTTTAGACGTCAATTCTTGTCGATGGATGTGCATGTGAAAGAGTTTGGAGAGGAATGGGGAGACTGACGGTTCAAAATTTTGTACTATGATGAAGCTCTTGATGGCTCGTTAGACCCATTGTATAAGAAATGGAAATGGTCGTTGTCTGGATCGATGATTCTTAATTCCAATCATGTCTTATTTTATAAGGAAGAAGAAGAAAAAAATCATTGACAAACTAATTTCGGTTGCAAATTAACTTTTCGGTTTATAATTTTGTTCGTTATCTCATTGGCGGTGAGTTCAACATGTCCATGGTGAATGTTTGGTATCTTTCTTTCACTCGGATATGAATTGTGCTATGTACGAAACTCTCTGGCTTAATTATATCTGTAATATTGAGGATAAGTTTCATGAAGCGAATAGTTTCGTACATTCGCTAATCTGAGAGGGTTGTTCGGTTTCTTGAACGAGAACAAATGGATGTTAAATATGCTTAGTTATGAATGTGACAAGAGTCAGAAACCCTTTTTAGTTAGTCTCGTTCAGTGATTGACCCTTGACGTGCTATGGTTACTTGATTGGACCACCTCGTCGTCGATGCTGAGTCTACAAGTGGTTCGTGACACATATCTCTTACAAGTTACGACGATACTGATCGTATCAGCTTCAAATTTGTGCTTGAACTTCTTAGATTCATATACAAACTAGATTAATGTAAGATTAGTTACCACTCTTCTTCACTTCAATGAAACTGAATACACATATTGATCATGTTGGTAGTGTGCCTTTATACAACATGCAAAAACCTTAAAAATCTCAATTAACTCATGGGTCATTCTCATCTCACAAAGGGACACTTGCTCTCTAAGGGTCACTTGTGGTTGGGACAGGAAATTGGAATTCCAACTCTCCCAAAGTGGAATAATAACAAAACAAAACATGTCTGTTATAAAAATAAATGAAAAATCAACGGCTGCTGCTCTTTGCTACCCAGCAAGGGCCAGTAAGGACTTCGAAAGAGACAGAACAGAAGGGGGTGTAATCGTAATATCCCAAACTACATGCTCAGTGCATTCACGAGCCAAACCGTATATTTGCTCCATCCCCTCACCCGGTTCTTCTTGGTACTAAACCCGGTTTGGTTTAAATCGGGCTGAACCGCTGGATTCATCAAACAAATCTCGAATCGAGATTAATACCGTTTTAATTAGATCATATAATTTTTTCAACATCTGTTCTCAACATCTTCTATGAGTTTTAGGGTCTCGCACTCTAACCCCGGTCCACTTTCATATCGACTTAGATTTTGACTGGAGGTGCAAAGACAATTTGGCCAGGCAAAATTAGGTCGAACGATATCAATATCCTTGGATGAACTAGAGTCTAGAGTGATGTATGAGCCACCAATGTTGATTTCCATAAACGAGCAAATAAGCAGACGGAGTTAGAATCTAAAAGTCAAATAGAATCGAAAGTTGATCCTAATTACAGTTCTGCTATTTCCTTCATTCTCGATATGATCTAGCAATCACTTCGATGCTTTTTTACTCGATCGTGAATCAGACCGATATCCAAGTCATTCCATTCAATCACTAGTCGAACCGAACCGTTACCCCACCCATGACCCACCCAACTTCCTTATATAAACCTCCCTCACTCCCCCATCCTTTCTTCTCCAGAATCCAAAGCTCCTCCAACTCCTACTTCTCTTCCTCAAATCAAACCTCCAAAGTCACTCTTTTCCCCTTCACTTCCCCTTCCATTCCAACTATGAACACAAAAATGATGTTACCTTCCCTCAATCGCACTACCCATCCCATCTTCACCGCCTCTTCTTCCTCCTCAGAATTCTCACCCTGCATCAGAAGAAATTCCTCCACCGTCCCCAATTTCTCCCCACTACCAATCACTCACAAGCCTCTCCACATTTCTTCCCTCCGCGGCCGTCTCACGCCCTCGGAGAACAAAAAATCCCCGACCAGCACGGTATGCAACGCCTACGAGGCCGGCCAGCCGCGGCCGCTCGACATCAACATCGAGCTCCCCGTCGTCGTCGACGGCGAGCAGGCGGCGCAGAAGATCAAGATCGGGATCTACTTCGCCACGTGGTGGGCGCTCAACGTCGTCTTCAACATCTACAACAAGAAGGTGCTGAATGCGTTTCCCTATCCGTGGCTGACCTCCACCCTTTCCCTCGCCTGCGGCTCGCTGATGATGCTCGTCTCGTGGGCCACCCGAGTCGCCGATGCTCCCCGAGTCGACTCCGAGTTCTTGAAGTCTCTCTTGCCCGTAAGCCGCTTAAGGATTTGACTGATCGTGGTTAAAAGTTACGGGATTTAACCGTCTAAATGTGAAATTTTGAGTGGGTGGGCTAAATAGACATTTTAGTCAAA
Source organism: Linum tenue (assembly GCA_946122785.1). Taxonomy (NCBI): domain Eukaryota; kingdom Viridiplantae; phylum Streptophyta; class Magnoliopsida; order Malpighiales; family Linaceae; genus Linum; species Linum tenue. The sequence goes on from CAMGYJ010000008.1 coordinate 89,959,513, forward strand.
AGATTGAGAACTTTGTTTGACGCACAATTCTGGACTCGTAATAGTCAGAATTGGACGTCAAACAAGGTTACGAGTTGAAAGTGAAAGAAAAGCGTGTTTGATTATTTTGTCTTGGTTGAAATTTCGTAAGAATTTGTGGTTGACGATTATGAATTGGTTTTGAATGTTGGTTTAAGGTTGCTATCGCGCATACGATCGGGCATGTGGCTGCCACGGTGAGCATGTCGAAGGTGGCGGTGTCGTTCACGCACATCATCAAGAGCGGGGAGCCAGCTTTTAGCGTCCTGGTGTCGGGGTTGGTGTTGGGGGAGACGTTCCCTCTTCCGGTGTACCTCTCTCTCCTGCCGATCATCGGTGGTTGTGCTCTGGCCGCGATCACCGAGCTCAATTTCAACGTGATTGGTAAGACACCGTGAGATGTGAATAAGATGGTAAAACTTTGTAAGAGAGAGAGTGTGTGTGTGAGACACAAAATTGTTGACTCTAAGGTTCGAAATTTCGACAGGGTTCATGGGGGCGATGGTGTCGAATTTGGCGTTCGTTTTTCGGAACATTTTCTCGAAGAAAGGGATGAAGGGGAAATCCATTAGCGGGATGAATTACTATGCTTGCTTGTCCATCATGTCACTCTTGATCCTAACTCCTTTTGCCATCGCCGTGGAGGGACCTCAGATGTGGGCTGCCGGGTGGCAAAACGCGGTTGCTCAAATTGGACCTAATTTCGTCTGGTAATTAGTCGAATTCGACTAATTAAACTCATTAGCATAGTACATTACTACTCGAATCGGTCAAAATTCTTACCGATTCGCGTAGTTATAGTATACGAAAACGCTTCATTTTGAACATGCGATTTTTACATTGACAAATAACGTGAGGAAATTTTTCGAGCAGGTGGGTAGCGGCGCAGAGCATCTTCTACCACTTGTACAATCAAGTGTCGTACATGTCCCTCGATCAGATATCTCCACTGACGTTCAGCGTCGGGAACACGATGAAGAGGATCTCGGTCATCGTCTCGTCGATCATCATCTTCCACACCCCGATCCAACCCGTCAACGCACTCGGAGCCGCCATCGCCATCTTCGGCACTTTCCTCTACTCGCAGGTAAATCTAATTCCAACCGTTTTTTTTTTTCCTTGTGATCTCATATCAACTTCTCAAACTCGTTATGGGACCAAAACGACCCATATCACAAGTTCATGTCCTTTTCTTCCTTCTTGTCTTTTACTCTTCTGAGCATATTCCAATACCCACTTGCTTGCGTAGAGGCACATTGACGTTGAAGAAGTAAGAACGGCCTTTGGGGTTGCTCTACGGTTTTTCAAAGTTAGTAACTTGTTTTCTTGTGCGGTAATTTTTTTGGGCAGGCAAAGCTGTAGATTCTGGTGGAGGCAGAGTTTTTTTTTGATCGGAGAAGAGAGGAGAAGGGAGTAGCTCTAGTCATTCAAGGACTTGAAGTGGGAATTCGTTGATATTTATTTGGCAAGAATCTGTTGGGGTTATGGTAGCTAATAGACTTGTTGTAATTTGCTCTATCAAGAAGAAAACAAGGCTGGTAAATATTTATCATTAGTGTAATTTTGTATTCTTTTCCCTTCTTTTTGGTGCTAGAGTTTGGTTGCTCATGATTGTATCATATAAAAAGGTTGAGTAATTTCATAATGATCATGCTCAAGTATAAGTTGAATACGTAGAACAACGTTGAAGGTACATGTTCCGTTTGTATCATTAAAAATTTGTAGGAAGACATGTAAGTACAAATTGAATCTGTACTATAAGATGCATATTCATTTTGTACCATAAAAAAAAATGGTATACGAATTGTCTAAATACAAACTGAATTTGTACCACAAAATTAAAGAGATATATTAAGAGGAAAAAATAAAAGCATCGAGATTTATGAACTTATTAACGGAGTTAACAATGTATTTGGTAAGAACCTTGATAGTTTTGTTTGTATAACTCCTCTTCTTCCTTGTTATTACCCGGAAGAAGGGGAAACTCAGGGGTCGTTTGCTTGTGGGATTTGGGTGATGGATTTGGAACCCAAATCCCAAGCATCATGGAGTTGACACAAATCCTTTGTTTGTTGAGGGACACAAATCCGTGGAGTCCACGGATTTGGACCCATTTTTTAGATCCAAATTTGTGGACCCCACGGATTTGTAAATCCCACATTTCATTTGGGATTTGACAATAGAAGGAAAAAATGTGAGACAAATCCATCACAAATCCATGATAAAAAATCAACTAAACAAACAATGTACTCTTCCAAATCCATGATGCAACAAATCCATCATAAATCCAAAAGTTTTTGAAACTCAAAACCTTCATTTTCAAATCCAACAAGCAAACGATTTATGTTGGCCGTTCTGGGCCAGGTAAAGACAATGGACAGGAGGGCAGAAGTTTTTGCAATTACTCCATGGGCTCTGGCGTAGGCCCAAATGCAAAGTCGGCTTTCGGAATTTGCAACTTTTGACGTTGTCAACCACATTGATAATGGGCTAGGAGATGGGCTTCCATTCCACGTAGATATTTATAGGGGATAAAAAATCACTTTTTTTAAGGGAAAAAGAAAATCACATATTGAACAAATCTAAAAGGAAAATTTCCTCAATTAACTGTTTTTGGTGTTTTCTCATAATTTATGAACATATGTTCATCATGATGTCACTAGAGAAAGAAAAAATTTGACCGACCCTCTCTAGTCGACGACGGGATACTGGCGAACGACATGCCCTCATATCATTTAGCGAACGAGGTTGTGATCGAGTGATCGTATCACTGTTTTTTAGCCTGAAGCCTTCGAGTTCAAGTTCCAAAAACAACGTTTATTTCTCGTTTCTCCACCCCCACTAATGAGTTTTTGTGGGAAAAAAAAATCTTTAAGTCGGCCCTTAATCATACCAGTATTTCATAGCACCACGATAAATGTGATTAGTAGCACGGCATAATTGGAATCCAAGCCAATGGTCGGTGATGATTGGAACGGAATAAAACCAAAAAGAACCATAATCAACTAATCATAATCGTCACTAAAAGAAAATGAAAACTCTGGAGAAACGACAATATCGAATGATGAGACATGCATGCATGCCCCCCGGCCCTAATCAATGATAGGCCAGGAAAAGATTTGATATCTTTGTGATGTGAAGCATGAGGGTTCTGTAATTAGAGCTATGTTACTAAATACTAATGACCATAAGATTAGTAATTTCGCTTTAAAAAATTACGATGCATATTGAATTTGTATTTTGAATATGAAGATATAAATTTAGTTTGTGTTTGCACCTTTTCATATAAAGTATATTATAGTAAAAATTGAATATGTCTTTTTTTTATTGCATGATGAAACAAACAGCCAAATGAATATGTAATTTAAGGTGATGGTACAAATTTCGTACAAATTTATTTATAGTAGAAATTGAATTTGTACATTCTAACATCATGATACAAATTCAACTTGTAAAGCACGGGCATTGTAAAATCCATTCTATAATTAGCCATGACTAAATAAGTAGTACTCGCGAGGGGTTATGTAATGATATATACTAAAACATACTTCCAATCAATTTTCTATTTCCTCTTCAATTTCTTTCTTGAAGTCCACAAACATGGAATACAGTTATCTAAAGCCAGTTGACCTCAATTGCTTTTGAGTTGTTATGGTTTAAGAAAGGAATTTTATATCATTCTCTCGTGTGTACACGCTTTGTCAAACGAAAATCAGCTCGTGAGATTGAAGTTTGTAGTGGACCCACATGTAAATATTAAGTGCTTCAAGTAATAATTAATATGGAAACTTCTACAAATTTGAAAGAATAAGTCTTGATTGTGGCATCTTACACCATATAAGATAATCGATTGATCTCAGCAGTTAAGAGTTGCTCGAATAAAAATTCAAAAAATAATGGATCAAATAATATGTAGTCTATCTTCAAATCTAGCGTCTACTTTCCAATATGTAAATGTCCTATACTTTTCTTGCTCCTTGACATGTAAATTGTCCCAACAAACGACCTCTCAAATCCGATGGACAATTACTGTGACTACTGTCCACCGACCACCGCCGACGTTCGGTCGATTGAGAAGGTGCAAACAAGAAGCATACCTTACCCCATTACCACCATCACCATCGCTGCCCTTTCCGGGAAAAGAAAAGAACTTTCCGTGGTCGCCGGTGGGGGACCGCCTAATTTGGATTCCCATTCATGATATTTTTCAACAACAACCCAATCGTTAATTATCAGAGCGTAACTCAAGAAATTAATCGAAATAGAAACGAAACGGTCAAGATTTATGTGATTTCATTATTCAAAAAGTGAACAATATAAATTTTATTTGATGGACGAAGTTATCCACGCAACGGTATTCGAATTCATCAAATCGATGTCATTTTGTACTTTATATATATCAATCTCTACAAACCCTAACCGAGTTAGAGAGGAAGGACTCCGGACAAAGAGCTGAACTAGGCCCAATACCAAGTATAGTTTACATATAGATCATGTTATGACTCATGAGTCGGTCGCAACCTTATGAATTACAACGGTACTTTTATGAGATCGACTTCTAGTAAAAAGAAAATAGCGTTCACAGTCATCAATACATACGTAAATTTAATTCGTTAAATTTCAAGAATTTACCTAATATTCATAACATCGAGACAATGACAATATTTACCCTTAGAATAAAAATATCTCTCTGGAAATGGGAATCTTGCTCCAAGAAACAAAAAAAGTAATGGAAATGGACTTGAGCGAAAGCTCTGCTTGCTGGCTAGCTAGCTAGCTAGCTAGATAGATAGCCTTCAATTCATTGCAGTGTTGTCACGCCAGCCGGCGTGCCACAGGTTGAACCTGGTTCAACCTGTACCGGTCATAAAACCGGTATGACACCACCGGTATGACCGGCATGATCGATATACGAATCTCCAAGTAAAATGATTTTATCTTCGTGAATTTAATTGATAAAAAGTAATTTATTATTTATTTTATGTGTTAAAAAGTTAAATGTTGATGTTATTTGTTGGATTCAAGTACAAATATTTAGGTATTGACGTTAAATGTCATGTTTAAATATGAGTATTTGTAAATTATTTGTAATATTAACCGGCATGAACCGGCACAAATCGGTATGTACCACCGGTCGAACCATTTTACTTGCTAAACCGGCACACTGGCACAAACCGGTTTGACAACCTTGATTCATTGCGACCACAAATGGAGCCAGCTATGGCCAATTCGTGACAAACGAAATGATTTAGAATGATTGACAAATGCCCCACTTCCTCTGGCATAAAAATGATCGAGAACTCTGCTCCTCCTTCCGTCCAATAATATACTCAGAAGAATTGGCTTCCTTTCACTCATTGATTGTAACTCAAGTCTCTCTTAACTCTGTTTCTTCGCCCAGCAGCCATGGAAGTGAGGTTTCTCCTTCTGGTGTGGCTTCTGCTGGGTCATGTGGCGTCAAGTAATCCTGTCTCCGTGCGGAGTGCGGAAAGGCAGAGCACTAACCCGTTTCCTAGCAGCTTCCTGTTCGGGACTGCTTCTTCTTCTTATCAGTTCGAAGGGGCTTACTTGTCGGATGGTAAAGGTCTCAACAACTGGGATGTTTTCACCCATACTCCAGGTAAATTAACATGTTCCATCCTTTCATGGGGGTTTTTTATTTTACTGAGCAATTCATGTACTTTACTGTTCTTCCTGTTCATTGCAACTAATAATGGTTGGAGCTGGTAATTACACGGAAGATCGATTGGGTTTTAGCGAGTCTAGTGTCGGAATGATTTGAATAATAACGGATTCACACTAAATTTGTAATAATAAGACAAGTACAAAATCCATTATTGAGTGTCAATAATTGATGCAGGCAACATAGCGGATGGAACTACCGGAGACATCGCCGTTGACCACTACAACAGATATTTGGTACGGTAAAAAAGATTATTACTTCATAAATTTTCACGGTTAAATGATCTAAGTGTGTAATTTGTTTTGACATGGACAAAAATTCAGGAAGACTTGGACTTAATGAGTTATCTCGGTGTCAATAGTTACCGTTTCTCGATATCATGGGCGAGAATCCTACCCAGTGAGTTTTTCTTTCCCCCCGGTTATTATCGACCATCTAACATCATTTACAATTTTTACCCTAAAAAAGGTAAATTGAATTACCATCCCTATTTTTCATCAATTGGGTGATTCCAAGAGGGGAGATTTGGAGTGGTGAATCAGGCTGGCATAGACCATTACAACAACTTAATCAATGGGCTTTTACAGAGAGGTACACTTTTTTGTAATTTTATACATTCCAATGAAATTCCAGTTACATAATAAAGTCTAGCCTGAAAGATTCAGCTTTGCTTTTCAATTTTCAGGTATCCAACCATTTGTCACGTTAGTTCACTATGTCATACCCCAGGAACTTGAAGACAGATACAGAGCTTGGCTGAGCCCTCAAATACAGTTAGCCATTCTGTCTTTCCTTTCCTTTCCCCAGTGGTGGTAAATTACACTGACACTTGAAATCTATGTTTCAGAGAAGACTTCAGATATTATGCACAAGTGTGTTTCAGATCATTTGGGGACAGAGTGAAGCACTGGGTTACATTCAATGAGCCCAACGTTGCAGCGATTCGGAGTTATCGATCAGGAATCTCCCCGCCATCTCGATGTTCTGGTTCGTTTGGGAACTGCAGCCATGGAGATTCAGAGACAGAGCCTTTCATCGCAGCACATAACATGATCCTGTCGCATGCTGCCGCTGTCAACCTTTACCGGACCAAATACCAGGTAACTAACTACGTACAGCCCATTCTCCTCGAAAGATGGCACGAAATAACTCGTCGTGGGTATCCAACCGAATCCGAACCAATTCGATGTGCAGAAAGAACAAGGAGGCAGCATTGGGCTAGTTCTGAATGCCCTGTGGTACGAACCCATCAGCGATTCCATAGAAGATCAGTTGGCAGTTGAAAGAGCCCTGGCTTTCTTTATGAACTGGTAGGCAACTATAGTAAGTATGAACATTTTGTTGTAGAATGTAGTTAGAACCCTTACAACTCTGTGACCATGATTTCAGGTTCCTTGACCCTGCCATATTTGGAAGATACCCTAAGGAAATGAGGCAGATTCTCGGGTCGAAACTGCCCGAATTCTCGAGCTACGAATCGAGGCTTCTGAGGAGGATCGGTCTGGACTTCATTGGGATCAATCAGTACACGAGTTTCTACGCAAAGGACTGCTTGTTTTCATCGTGTGAACAAGGTCCAGGAGCTTCAAAGACAGAGGGACTGGCTTTAAGGCTTGAGCAGAAGAATGGTTCTTACATTGGAACACCGGTATGATACTATACATAAAAATTTTGTTTTAAAAAATACGCCTCGACGCTATGTTTGTTTATTCGTGTTTAGTCCTTTCAACAAAATTCGATCGGATTATGTTATTATTAACCAACCGGGTTGACTTATAATACACCTTACAAAATTCGTCATTGATGATCACATGTCTTGTATACAGGAAACTCAAATTATTTAAAATTCTAAGACACTATAAACAAATAAATCGACATACTACATGTACTCCAAAACACTGTTAATATATACATTTTCAATTTTACTTATGATGTTTGAAGTCTTTCTTTGCAGACTGGAGTGGATTGGATATTTGTTTATCCTCAAGGGATGGAAAATATTGTGACATATATAAAAGAGAGGTACAACAATGTACCCATGTACATTACAGAAAATGGTAAGCACCAAACAACACTTTATGCAAGTTTCGAAATTCCTTATTTTCACCACAAACTGACTTAGAATTTTCTTATTTTTGCAAATTTCTCATGGAGCTAGGGTTTGGGCAGACTCAGGATTTGCTCAACGATGTCAAGAGGGTGGATTACATGAACAGCTATTTGGATGCGCTAGAAACTGCAGTCGGGTTAGCAAAAAATATGAATCATTTTGACAAGAGCATTTTCCCCCATTATATGATGTTATATTTGAAATTCGATTTTGAGGTAAATTTTAGAGGTGGCAAACGAGACAGGCTCGGTCTTCGTGAAGTGGATTAATACGAGTTGAAGGTTTCTTACAAGTTGGGTTAATAGGAGTTCTGGGTCGGTCGAACTACAAGTCTTCTTTAACAGGACAGGAGGATCAATCGATACTGTAAATTTAATAAGTGGGACAATTAAGTTGGTGTAGATTGGATCATACCAATTATAGGTCATAAGGAATGAGGTTACTAGTCTGTCCCTGGTTGGGTCACAATATGGTTTGTACAATGGTTACTCATAAGTTTGGTCACTGCGAGTAATAAGTTATAACACGTAGAGTTGATACGAGTTATACAAGTAAAGTCAAAATGGATTAGCCCACCAAAAATATTGTTAGTCTTAAGGAGATGGTTAAAGAAACACTATAAGTTTGATAAACGGGTGTACGTTTGACTGTAATTGTACCATAACAACTATGAATTTGCTTGATTGAATTCGCCACGACTCTCCGATCAAAGGCCAATCAGATTGTGTTGGGTTGCAGGAAAGGAGCAGACGTGAGAGGGTATTTTGCATGGTCACTGCTAGACAACTTCGAGTGGACAGCAGGGTACACAAGAAGGTTTGGATTGTACCAGGTTGAGTTCCCCAGCTTGAAAAGGATCCCAAGACTCTCGGCAACTTGGTACAAGAACTACATTGAAAGCTTCAAGGTTGTGGAGAGAAGCTCCTCCCTTTGATATGGGCCTATCTATTCTTAGGACCCGTTTAGTATTGTTGCTTGTTTTTTGTTTCTGTTTTTTTTTATGAAATTTGGAAAACCAAGAAAAAAAATTGTGTTTAGTTGGGTTTTTATTTTCTGTTGTGAATCAGAGTTGCACAACAGGGCCTAAAATGTTTAGACACGATTTGGCGCCAATACCAAAATGTCTCATTTGGAGATTTTAAAGTGCGTAAGATGTTGGAACACGTCAACGAGTAAACTATGTCTAGAAGACAACTAGGTATTTCCTGGGCATAGTTAGATGGAGCTAGCTAGTAGTCAATATAAAAGGAGAAGATTAGGATCGTCGGCAAACAAAATCTCTTACATCAATAAGTTACTAATTATTTTAATTAAAGTGTGAAAGTGTTGTAAAAAGTCATTTCATTCGTTATGTAGTGCTAGGCATGCTTAAGCGATGCCTAAGAGAGCTAGGGGCTAGACAAGATCCGTTTAACACCCTTGATGAATACAACAAGCATACTAATAGGCACAGTGGTTAATACGTCATTATTAACTACCGCATTTTATACAGTGGTAAAGTTACAATAGTTAAAAATACATTTTCTGTATTGTAATGAAAATCAGAGGGGGACTTCGGCTCAAGAGAGTCCCAACTAGCGGCGCTGGACTGAGCTAGGATATCTCCATTTGCATTCAAAACAAAACAACGGGAACAACAAGACTAATAGTAATAACATCCAAATCGGTAAAGGAAACAAGCAAATGGAACTTCCATATGAGCCAGAAAACCTTGAATCAAACCTCCAAAATGGGATAACAAGCAAGCATCAGCCTCTCTTAAATGTTTTCTTGTCTTGCAGCACCTCAATATGGTTGAACAAAATGCAGTCTTTTGCAGCATCAGGGCCTTCAAGCTCCACACTGTGTAACCCAGCTTCTTTTCCACCAGTTAAATGTCTCTACTTGCTCCAACCGCAAAACAACACTGCAAAAGCTTATACCAATTGGCGAGATTCATTCTTTATCACGTACCTTGATTTTAAAGACTTCAAGCACTCAGATGGCTCGAGGGAAAGCATAATAATTCAGCAAAAAAGATCACATGCAGGGCTTATTTCATGACCATGCGGGATGCTTTCAAAACTACCCCTTATCCAATAATCTGGGAACTAAGATAAAAACATAGCTTGAGTTCCAGAATGCTTCTCAATGGAAGCAAACCGACAAGTCCAGAAAGGGCCAATTTCTAAGCGGGATCAGAACCTGCTACTGTGACATAATGGATCTAGCCATACCAACATATGTCTCTTGCGTTCATAATACCATGACAAATATTCACAAACCAATCTCCAGCTCCCTTTGCATGTAGCAACCCAAAAATTACTGCTCCTGTTGTTATCAAGATCAATGCAGATAATTCGAATTAGTATCAGACACTGAAAGCATTAGTCCTATATTAGAAACATGTCAATAGGGTGTCAGCAGCGCCATAACACCAACGTAAATTCGAAAGGGCATCTATGTTTCAGAACTTACAGGAGGATAAAGCATACATACTCGAACTAAGATTAAAAATAGGTGGATGTAAAGGCTAATGATTTCCTTCTTGCACTCCATTTAATTGTAGATTGGTTGTACACTTGCGCTTGGAACTTGAAAAGGAGATGTCAATCCAAAGCTAGACCTAACTGGAAAGTGGAGAACAACCCATCAACTCTTTCAGAGCACCATCACAATGCGCTGCACAAAACCGGAGAAGAGCTGCCGTCTGTGCCAAGAAAGATTAAATCCAACTCCACTTCTAGGACACATTGGAACCTATCCAAGAAAAGATTAAATCCAACTCCACTTCTAGGACACATTGGAACCTATCAAAGGCAAGCTAACCAACGAGACAGAAGATAAGTAAAGCTGCCTCCTAGATAGAACAGTATACAAGCAATAAAAATCTGGCTTGTTTGAAGGCAAACCTTGTAGAATGGCAGAACCAAAAAACCCATGATATATGGCATCCACCAAAGAAGGAGACCTTTCAGACAACATGACTTCTCAGCAGATCAACAAAAGATCCTCTTGGGAAATAGAATTCAAGGAATCAAGCTCAATAACTAACAATGCAAGACGTGCATAGAAGGCCAAGAACTCCATCTTGCCGAAGCAAGTAAGAAATACCCTTTCCAATCACAGTTTCCAGAGTATGTACACTGCCAACAAACACATCAAGAATCTGAAGAAGAACCAAGTGTAACACCTCTCCTTCGATGCTATTGTAGATGGGCGAAAAGAGTAAGTTACAAATAGTACGCAAGGCAGAAGGGTGACAGGCTAAGCTATTTTCCTTCTGAGTGCTCACTGACACTTACCTTGCAAGGTTGGCAGGAAAGCACTAAACCAACTCGACCAAAGGAAAGCACCGAATGCCATGGCTGAATCGCATGGGATGCACATGTTCAAAGCCACTATAAAAGCCTTTTGTGAGATATTGATGGAGCCAGAAAGCACTCAGTGAGAAAATGTTTGCAAGATTGAGAAAGCAACAAATTTTCGTGGTAAAAGCTTGGGGACAAAAGGCAGGTGCAGGACTTGGACCCTGTCTAGAAAAGGAATAACTAAAACTTATTGAATAGATTCAGGATCTACTGTAAAAGTAATCTTTTCACTGACTTTTCAATGGTACCAAGGATTTGAAGAAAATTAAACAGAATTCTTCTCGAAGATGATCATCATGTCATACCATCCAAAAACCAAGCAGCTCATATTCATTTCAGCTGTTAAATATCAACGAAGACTAGAGATAGTTCTACATCATACAAGAGACAACTATTCTGTGGCACATCAAGTGGAGTTGGGGTTTTCAAACAAACAAGAAGAAGCATCAATGCAACTCTTTCGCTGTATTATAGTTTGAGAAAAGTTTTAACACATGTAGAGCTCAATTTAATCCATGTAAGCACATTTATACTAGGTTAACGACATTATAAAGGTAACGTCCATCACTCGGTATTTCAAATGAAAACTAGCTCGGGATTACCAGACCCAGTTGGACGTGGAGCCAGACTCTGGACCTTCCTATCTAAACTTTCATAAGTAAAAGGTTGAGCAGATTATGAGCACCACCAAGTGGCGAAAAGGGTACATAAGGATCATGGATTAAGCCTCATCGCCTTAAACAATGAGGTTACTAGTCCATCCCAGATTACAGTGTTTACTCGTTATAGTCATTACGATAATGAATTATATCATGTCAGGCTAATACGAATTATACAAGTAAAGTTAAAATGGATTAGCCCCCCCGAAAAAAATTGTTTGTCTTAAATGGACAATTAAAGAAACATTGTAAGTTCGATAAACCGACGCACATTTAAGTGTGATTGGATCATAACAACATGAATTCGCTTTACTACCTTCACAAAATAAAAAAGAATTTGCTTTATTGAACTTACGATGAACCTCGAATCACGACCAATCGGACTATATCGGGTTGCAAGAAAGGAACTGACGTGAGAGGGTATTTTGCATGGTCATTGCTGGACACTTTGAGTGGACTCGAGGTATTTTGCATGGTCATTCGCTTTACTACCAATCAACATACCCTGCAAAAAACTAAAGAAGAGTTGTCGTATGTGCCAAGAAAGATTAAATCCAACTCCAGTTCTATGACACATTGGAACATATCCCAGGCAAGCTAACTAATGAGACAGAAGATAAGCGAAGTTGTCTTCTAGATAGAGTTTAATACAGAGAATTGTCAACACAGACTGTCGGTTGGGGCCAGGAATCCGGTATAGTGCAATAACCTCATGGACACCAGGCACTACCCGTCCAACAGAAGTATAAGGTAGAGACTAGAGCCCAACTTCCAAAGAGGAATAAGCATAGAAAACAATCATCCTACAAAGTTGCAGCTTGGGGAAAATTCCATCGCATGAATAGTCTAAGCAGAGACAATTCTCCGCTTCCAGAAAGCACTCAACCAAAAAATGTTTGTACGATTGAGAAAGCAACAAATTTTTGCGAGCTTGGGGACAAAATGCAGGTGCAGGACTTGGACCTTGTTTGGAAAGGAATAACTAGAACTTACGACTAGATTCAGGATCTACAGTAACAATAATTTTTTCACCGACTTCTCAACAATATCAAAGATTCAAAGAAAATCAAAACAGTTCACATAGTGATAGTGCCTCTAGCTGAATCTCTTACCAAACAATGCAAAGTTTTCGTTCTTCAAAGATAATTCCGGAAATCTTCTCGGAGGTGATCATCATGTCATGCCATCCAAAAACCAAGCAGCTCATATTCAATTTGGCTATTAAATTTCAACAAAGATTAGAGATAGTTTTACATCATACAAGAGATAACTATTTTGTGGCACATCATGTAAAGCTGGGAGAAGAAGCATCAAGGCAACTCTTTCACTGACATAGTTTGAGGAAATTTTTAACACATGTACAGCTCAATTTAATCCATGCAAACTCATTTAGACTAGATTAACGACATTCAAAGGTGATTACTTAGTAAGAATACATATGCAGAGATACGCACAGCACCATGCCGCCAGCAATACCGAAGCAACATCCATCACTCGGAATTTCAAACGTAAACTAGCTCTGGACCTTCCTACCCAGACTTCGTAAGTAAAAGTTGAGCAGATTATGAGCACCACCACATGGAGAAAAGGGTACGTAAGGATCATGGATTAAGCCTGATCGCCTTTAGAGTAGCTATTCAACCCTAACGTGATAGATCCGAACAGAAAGACATCTGTGGATCAGCATGAACCTGAACTAGGACTAGAAATTGAAAATGAAAATGGGGCAAAGGCCAATTAGATAAACATACGCATCTTTAGCCAACCCAAAAGCACCAATTGACAAGTGGGCCGAACAACCAATTGGTTATACATCTCACTACCACACGATATTATCTGAATAACCAGTTGAATGGAACAGGATATAAACTGAATCCCGCAATGCTTAGGGACAAGATAATATATAAAAAATGATCCATGACTGCAGCTTTCCCTGCATGTGATTACAGTGTGCATAGCCCCACACGAAACTAGTATCAAAATCTCTATCCATCAAGCAAGCAACTTTACACGGTCTACGATCCAATCACTATCAGAATCAATAATATGATGCATGTTATAAAAAAGGAAACTCCTCCTTGGCAGAGAAAGAAAACTCCGCGGGGAGATTATCATTTGAATAATTGGAATGGATAGCGAAATACTCAAGGTTGAAGAAGAGAAAAGGGGCTACTACTGAAAAACACAATAAAAGAATATTTGGTTCGAGAAGCATCAGAACCAAATCTGTACTCAAGGCAGAAGGAAAACCTTGACTAAGAATAATTACCTTATAGGACCTTAATAAACAAAATTCTCATAGTAGGGACTCATATAAATGCAAGTACTACCAAGATAGTAATCAACTAATTAACCAGGAAACCCCACTATTCAATTCTAGGGAACCAATAATACAGCAGGACAACAAGAACTAACCACAGCTCTGCCCAGGACGTTTTGACTTTCACTTGGAAGCTACAGACATGAAAATATTCCAGAAACAACCAATTCTCAACTCATAAGTTTCCGCCGATAAAATCTTGACTTGTGCTGCATAAGGAAGATATGGACTCAGCAAAACTCATTTCTTCTAACTACTAAGTCCGGCTTATAGAATCTATTGCAAGAACCATAACTTATAGACAAGCAAAATGGCAATTAACAGATCTGGCATGACCACTATGCTTACATGAGGCAGCAACTAAGACCAACATTCCTTTACAAAATAGTTTTTTTTTTTTGTAAAAGCCAAGGAATTGCCCAAACCAGAAGATCATTCAAGGCAGCCATCAGTATCACGATTTGTTTTAGGATCTTTTGGTTTTTCCTCATAAAATATCCACAACCAGAAACATTGTTTTAAGGAAGATACTCTAATAATTTTCACAATGACATTATCTCCACCATTCTTTACTCAAGGCAGGCACAATCATGACTAAGCAAGATTCCCCTTTTGAACCTCTTATTTTCACTTTGAGAACCACCAAATTCAGTTTTACTTGAGGCAGAAGAGCAACCGTGACTAAACATAATCACTTTCTAGGACCTAGTTATTTTCACATCAAGAAAATCGCCACAACCAATCGTTAATTGTGGCAGAAGGGAAACCATGACTAAATATATACCTTTCTATTCTAGGACACCAACAAATAGAATGTCCAACATAGGGACCCATATTTATGCAAGCTCACAGTATCTTTAATATATGTTTGAGATCTACCAGATCTCCCGTCTATGTCCTCTGTCAAATATAGCCGGATTCCGACAGCTTCATTAAGCACTGACATGTAGATGACGACTTAGAAATGTGTCATTAAGCACTGACATGTAGATTACATTGCAGCAAATATAATTTGAGAAACAAAATCGATTCTACGATAAGGCAGACAATTCCAATTCAAATGGTTATTAGAGGTTAAGAGTTCAACAACTTGACCTGGTTCTCTTCTATATAACTCTCTTTCAAATGGTAAGTTATAAAAAGCAAAGTTTGGCAACGAAAAGTACTGCTACGGGACAGAAACCAATCAACTAACCAGAAAAAATCTCATTCTATTCTAGGTAACCAATAATACAACAGAATAAAGAACTAGCCACACTTCCTTCCATGACTTCTTTATTTTCACTTGGAAGTTACCATTAACATGAGATAGATTCTAAGAATAAACAATCAATTTCACTTCAAGGAAATCCACCACTAGAATCTCGACACAAGGATGCATAATGGAAAACAAACTCACCTCTAGGAAGGAACACACAAGTTTGGCTTGCAGAATCTCTAGAACCATAACTTTTAGACATGCAAAAGGGAACCTCGGAGAGATTGCATGAAAACTATGCTTAAATGAGACGGCAGCTAGGACCAAGATTCCCTTGTGGAACCTAAGTTTTTTTAAATCCATGGAATTGACCAAACCAGAATCTTAATCAAGGGCAGTCTTGGCAGTCAAAGATTTAATATAGGACTTCGTGGTTTTCGCTTATAAAATATCCACAACCAAAATTCATATTTAAGGCAGATGGCAGCCAATAGATTGCTATGTTCTTTTCTAGGAACTCTTTCGATTTACATGGAGCAGTGTCAAAACTGGAATCTTCGCACAAAGAAGACGGGCAACCAGGATAGACAAAGGTTACCTCTCATTATCTTGTAACTCAAAACTTTACCAAGGCAAAAGGACCACTAAACCTTTGCGCAAAAGGGAAACCATGACTAAGCAAGATTTCCTTCTAGGACATCGTAATTTTACTTCGGGAATCGCCACAAGTTACACTTCAAGAATCACCACAACCAACTTTGACTCAAGGCAGAAGGGCAACCATGAGAATCTATTTCAGTTCGGGAATTGCTACAACCAATCATTACTCGAGGCATAAGAGAATCTATGACATAGTTCCCGTCCAGGACCTTGTGATTTTCAGTTCAGAGAACGGCCACAACCAATCTTTATTCAATGCAGAAGGGCAACCATGATTAAGCACGATTCCCTTCTAGGACATTGTAATTTACTAGAAGCATTGCCACAAGAAATTTTCACTCAAGGCAGAAGGGAAACCATGACTATGCATAGTTCCCTTCTAGGACCTCGCAATTTCAGTTCGAATGCCACAACCATTCTTTACTCAAGGCAAAAGGGCAACCATGCTAAGCATAATTACCGTTTAGGACCTTGTAATTTTCAGTTCGGATAACCGTCATAGCCAGTCCTTACTTAAGGCAGAAGGGCAATTATTACAGCATAATTCCCATCTAGGACCTTGTCATTTTCAGTTCAAGGAACCTACACAACCAATCTTCACTCAATGCAGAAGGGCTACCATAATTAAGCATGATTCCCTTATAGGACATCGTAATTTACTTGAGAATCGCCACAATTCACTCAAGGCAGAAAGGCAACCATGACTATGCATAATTCCTTTCTAGGACCTTGAAATTTCAGTTCAAGAATCACCACAACCAATCTTTACACAAATGATAAATCAGAAGGAAAACAATGACTAAGCATTATTCTCATCTAAGTCCTTGTAATTATAAGTTCAGAGAGCCACCACATTCCACAACCTCTCTTTACCTAAGGCAGAAGAGCAATAATGACAGCAAAACTCCCTTCTAGGACCTCGGAAATGAAATGGGTTCATATTAATGCAAGCTCGCATAACTTCGTAATATGTTTAGAAACTGCCGACAACCAATTAACAGCGCCTTCTATTAACAAGAATCAAATGAAGCAGAGCATCAAACATATACGATCAACGAAGAATCTACGCAAACTATTTGCTCATTAACGTCTGAATTTCCTCCATCCAAAAATGAATGCAATTGAAAAAAATGGTTAGGCTGCATACCGACGTGCCAACAGGTTTATCCAAAACAACATAAGAGTCAGCTATAACTATAGCTCTCGAACTCCAGTCAATTTCATAGCACCTGCAAGAGACCAAACAGTCAGAAACCATCATGACACTTGAATTAGCAATGCTCATACACAACAAACCAACTTG
This sequence comes from Linum tenue, assembly GCA_946122785.1. Taxonomy (NCBI): domain Eukaryota; kingdom Viridiplantae; phylum Streptophyta; class Magnoliopsida; order Malpighiales; family Linaceae; genus Linum; species Linum tenue. The sequence continues at coordinate 89,976,814 of CAMGYJ010000008.1, forward strand.
CGATTCTGGAACAAAGCAGCATAAAATTTGTATCAAATCACCATCAAAAGTTACCCTCATGAAGCAACAAACTGGGAGAGATGGTGAACCTTTTTCAACCCACTAAATCCCATTTCATCGAAGCCGAACTCACAAGTTCGGCTTACAAAATCTATAGAACTTTGAATTATCGGACATACAAAAGGGCACCTCGGAGAGATTGCATGACAACTATATTTTTATAAAGCGACAGCTAGGACCAAGATTCCCTTGTAAGAACTTTAGTTTTTTAAACCCAGAGAATTAACCACACCAGAATCTTAAGAAAAGGCAGTCATGACAGTGAAAGAATCAATCTAGGATTTGGTGATTTTCTTTCAGAAAATATCCACAACCAAAATTATTATTTAAGGCAAACAGCAACCAATAGCTTGGCTATGTTCATTTCTATGAACTCTTTTGATTCAAGTTACACTTCAAGAACCACCATAACCAATTTTTACTCACGGCAGAGAGACAACCATGACTATGCATAATTCCCATCTAGGACCTTACTATTTCAGTTTGGGGAATTGCGACAATCCATCATTACTCGAGACAGAAGGGAATCTATGACATAGTTCCAGTCTAGAACCTGGTAATTTTCAATGCAGAGAACCACCACAAACAATCTTTACTCAATGCAGAATGGCAACCATGAAGAACAATTCCCTTCTACGGCATTGTAATTCACTAGGACAACCACCACAAGCAGTTTTCACTCAAGGCAGAAGGGCAACCATGACTGTGCATAATTCCCTTCTAGGACCTTGCAATTTTCACTTCGGAGAACCGCCACAGCCAGTCTTTATTTAAGGCAGAAGGGCAATTATTACAACATAATTCCCATCTAGGACCTTGTAATTTTCAATTCAGGGAACCGCCACAATCCATTTTCACACAATGCAGAGGGGCAACCATGATTAAGCATGATTCCCTTCTAGGACATTGTAATTTACTTTGAGAATCGCCACAAGCAAACTTCACTTAAGGCAGAAGGGCAACCATGACTATGCATGATTCCCTTCTAGGACCTTGAAATTTCAGTTCAAGAATCAACACAACCAACTTTTACACAAAGCATAACGGCAACAATGACTAACCACTATTCTCATATAGGACTTTGTAATTATCAGTTCAGAGAGCCACCACGACCACTCTTTACCTAAGGCAGAAGGGCAATTATGACAGCATAACTCCCTTCTAGGACCTTAAAAATGAACTGGGCTCATATTAATGCAAGCTCAGATTACTTCGTAGTATGTTTTGTCTGCCGACAACCAATTAACAATGCCTTGCTATTAACTCTGTCAAATTAGCAGGATTATAAGGACTTCATTAAGCACTAATTGCTAACACACAACCAACAAATGTTTCATAGGCAACATGTTTCCTTCAAATTTAATCCCCCAAACGTACAGGCTGCAACATAAAAGATCTCCCAAAATAAAGTTTACAGAAGGGAAACGAGGACTTGTAATGTTCCACTTCACACTACTGAAGTAGTGAATTGCGGCAAACAAAACTCCCACTAATGCTCAGTTAGACAATTGTAACTCAGATGGTTAATGCATACATAAGAGCAACCACTAGCCATGGTTCTCTTCGAGAAATCCCTTTCAGGGATTTGCTTAATTTAATTTCCATCAACTAATAAACTATAAAGAGCATATGTGGCAAATAGAAGTATGGCTTATGAGACATCAGCAAACTAGCAACACAGAATCACTATTCAGTCCTAGGACACACTAAAATTGGCATTGCTCTCAACAAACCAACTTGCGATTCTGAACACAGCAGCCAAAACATTGTTATCAGAGAACCGTCCAAATTTACCCTCATGAAGCAACAAAATGAGAGGGATTAAGATACCCCTATTCAACCCACTAAGCCCATTTCATCAAAGATCGACACAGATAACGGGACAAATAAGAGAACTAGTCCTTCGACAAAGAAGGAAACGTGTAGAAATTCAACCCACAAGATGCGAAGCAAAATTGAAAAGAAGGGGTGGCGACAAGGAGAAGATCATAAAACTTGTACCGGTTAACCACGCAGAACTAGGAAACCATCATGGATCGTTCGCCGACGACATCCATTACACCGGAGAACGGACTGAGTCGCTGAGAGAGAAGCGCCATCCTTCACCGAACCCTTATAAAGCCCAACAAAAGACAGATAGCGACATCACGGCAACCGGAACCCTAACTCTACTGGAACGGTGAAACCCTAGGCTCAGACGCTTCTCGTCTCTGTCGGAGTGAAAAAAAGGCCGGGAAACCTATTTATAGAGGGATCAATCACGGCGAGTCGGTTGATAAATTATTACCGTTGAAAAGAGTCGGTTAGCCTGAAAAATACGCCGGAGTCGGTTCCCGCAAATTTTGTTGAACTTTTACGCGGTTAACTTTGACTACTTTGACGCGTGTAACGTGTAAAGTGCAAGAAAAAAAGTTGGGCTTGTGCAAGTAATATACAATTGGGCTTTTTCCTTTTTCACAACTGATAATTAACTCGTGACCCACACATTCATCAGGCCCAATCTATTTAACTCCAGGCCCAGTCCACCAACGATGAAACTTGGCGCGGCTATCTCCGCACTCGTTATATGACGATACCGTTAGTTAATTGAACCAAATGGGATCAATTATTGTTTTGATTCGATCCTCAAATTTCCTCTACCTTCAGAAGAATGGTCCTAATACTATTTGTACTAGACGTTTGCACTTTGCTACAAGCCACCATGTTAATTACCATAAAATCAAGTGTAATAAAAAATCGCTTCAATAGGATAACGAAATACAGGATTAGATCCGCAAAATTAGGTTTGAGACTTGGGTTTGTTGAGCAATTAGGAGAGTGGTCGAGTGAAGTGCTAACACGAACTGAAAAGGGGGTTGTGTCCATGTTTAGTCAGGACCAGACCGGACCAAGAGATGAATACATCCTTGACGATTTACGGTCCTGACCAAACTGTGCAGTCCAGTTTGGTCCATGACTTTTCGAACGGTCTAGTCTATTTTTTTCAACCTAACTATGACAGCTTTCGGTTAGTAAAGACTCTTTAGATCATATCACGTACAAAATCCAACTCACCTCAATAGTTTACTTTCCATGGAGACTGTGGCGGACCTAGGAGTTGGAATTAGGGCTTTTTTTTCAGAATGTAAATATAATAAATGTTTAATTCATACAATTAAAAAATAATAATACCCAAATAGTTCATTCATTGAAAAATAAATAAATATTTAATACAATTATCATTGTCATAACAACTACGATATGTTATCATATTCTGAAAGAAGTATAAAATAGATTCATATGGTCCACTTCTCAATTGGCATGTTGGCGGAGGAGTAGGACTAGGGAGAGTCGCGATGTTGAGTTGTGTTGTTGTGTGGATTTGATGCAAAATGTGAGAATTTAGCTTGTTGTTTAGAACTGATGTTGTGTTAACACATATAGAAGTGTAGCATTCAATATGATGTATATACGTATAACACGAGGATTAGTTATATTTTTCCCCAAAACTATGTATGTACCGTGACACACCCAAATTAGTTTGATTCTGCCTATACGTGCGAAGATCTAATAATAGAGATCTTGTACTCAGTGATTTAAACATGAATAAATACCTCACATACTATGTTCGAACCTTAACCTTAATCATATGTACCAGAACTTCACATGAATTTGCCGATTATTCACGAAACTTCCCCTCCAACGAACAATTTATAGTTCACATAAACAGCTGTAATGATTGGTTTTTTCTAATCTGGAAAAAAAAAATATAAGATAGCTCTAATTTCTAAGTTCAACGTACGTCCTCCTAACACACTGTTTGGTGGAACTACTTTTCAAACTCTATCTAAACTACACAATTTAATTTTTGGAATCTGCAGGCTTGACTCGTTCAAGAGCCTTATTATCAAATAAACAAATCATCGGCCAATTTAGTTCAGAACACTAGCTTAGGCAGCTTCGTTTTATAAGTCAATTTCGGGATTAGGCGGCGTTGGTAAATTAATTACCAACCACACACGTTTCCTCCTTGCCCCATATATATACATGACCCAACCAACACAACAACAAAAGCACCCATTGAAAAAACCCAAGTTAGTTCTTCGACGAGAGAACCAACAGGCAAAATCGTACTCAGAAAAGGAGGGAAACCAAACTTCTTCTTTTTTTGTATCGTAAATCAGGACATCCATCGTCGACAACAGTGATCGAATCATCGAGCAACAATGGGAGGAGCTCGTTCCTCGGCTTCTCCTTCTTCTTCGTCACCTTTCCTTCTCCTAGTCATGATGATGGCCGTCGTCGTCGGCCTGTTTCCTTGTTCGTCGACCTCCTTCAGCCTGAAATCCGCGAAGTCCTTCCTTCGTAGCAACTTCGAGAACGATTCTCCATTTCGCGACGACTTCTTGTTTGGAACTGCAGCCTCTTCCTACCAGGTATGTATAGCTTGTTTTTTCATCCCTTTTCTCGAACGGTATATAACATGTTTGTTGGCTCTAAAGTTCGAAATTCGCGAGGAACGAAACGAGACGATGTTGTGTTGAAATCAACCTTTTTTTTTTTTTTTTTTTTGCAGTTTGAAGGAGCGTATTTGAGTGATGGGAAAGGAATCAGCAATTGGGACGTTCACAGCCATACCCCAGGTATATATGAGAAAAAAAGAGAACTCTATTGTTGACTGATGATCGTGGCCTTCCAACTGGTTAATTTCAGGCAATGAAAGAGCCGCCATGGACGGATTTTCTTTACTGTTTTTTGTTTGTTTTTCTGATTCGTTTTTGGTTTTCTGCAGGCAAGATCGTCGATGGAAGCAATGGAGATGTTGCCGTCGATTCTTATCACCTCTATCAGGTACTATATCAATACTGCCAACTTGCCTCCATTATTATTATTTGTTTTTTACTTTGGTGTCCACTTCAGAAGACTAATGCATATATTACAACATAACATATTGAGTTTTTCATTCTATTTGAACTGACAGAGTGACGACGATAAAAAATTTAGACATGATTGTGATGACTTCAGGTGTTAACAATCGATTAATGTACAAAATACAATTGATATCTACAAAATTTAATTTTATTAGAAAGTATAGTTGTTAACAATCTGATTTATTTTAAAAATAAACTAGACAGATAACGAATTATTTATTTGCGCTTTTTTCAATTTATATTATGTTTGTAATTTTTTTTTTTTTTTTGTTGGAAGATATTAACAAGTGGGACATGAGGAGTGGAGGTCCTTGATGACAAGTCTTACACCTACTATTTTTCCCCAATAATGTCAATATGTCCTATTTCTAGCCAATTGTGAGTGGTTGAGAATTGAGATTCTTTGTAGCTATGGCCTATGTATTATCTTCTTTCTGTTTGGTAGGGATGTTTGTGATGATTGGTCATTATCCATTCTAATTCTACAGGCAATAAGTAGAAAAAAAGAAAACAATAAAATGATCCAATCTTATCCCTAATTTGGTGGCATACTATATCATTTTTCAAACCAATTATTTGGTTCCACAAAGTATATATAGTTAGATTGAAAGGAATTTCCTTTTGGTGATTATGTGAACAGGAAGACATTAAGCTAATGAAATCACTTGGAGTCAACAGCTACCGGTTCTCCATTTCTTGGGCACGCATACTACCTAGTAAGTGTTTTGGAAATGAAATGAGATTCATTTTTCACGATTTCGTCTCTCTCGTAATTACCCGAATAATTAGAATGAACCGATTCTCGATAAACGAACGATCCTTATAATGATAGGGTTAAACCGAGGTTGTCAACCCGTGGGTTGACCCGGACCCGGTCGAGCTAGTGGGTCACGGGTTAATGGGTCAACCATTTTAGCCCGGTTTGGCCCGGAAATATGGAAAGAGTCATTATATTGTACTTATCCTCATAAATTATATCAAATCTTATCTAACATATGAGTTATAACATATAATATTACACCAAAATAACATATCGTACTTAGATCCAACATATAGTGAAAATTCACACACACTTATATAACATAAATATTCAAATGTATAACTTAGGATTCCAAAGATTCAGTTAGGCGAATTTTTTTTTTGGAAAATAGATGCATTTCACAAACTAAAGAAAAAAATGACACAATTTGACCGCCAACCCGGTACCTTATAACGGTTGGCCCGGCGGGTCCGTGCGGCCCGTTTTTCTCATCGGGTCAGGGTTAAATTGGGTCGACCCGCGGGTTGACAACCTTGGGTTAAACTGATTCATTGCGAAAATCATGCAGAAGGAAGATTTGGAGAGATAAATCAAGCCGGAATCGCATACTACAACGAGCTTATCGACGCTCTCGTGCTTAAAGGAGTCCAACCATTTGTGACGCTCTGCCATTTTGATATGCCGCAAGAATTGGAAGACCGATATGGGAGTTGGCTAAGCTCGGAAGTTCAGTAAGTCAATCAATATCGTATAATATCTTATAAAATCAATTCATCCCAATAACTTCATTTATTAAATATCGTTGAAATTAAGAGATATTTAATGGTCTATTATACATATAACATTAGAATGTTTCAATTATTGAATGAGGCTTACGTTTTCTTTTCCAGGGAGGATTTTGGGTACTACGCTGACATCTGTTTCAAGTACTTTGGCGACAGAGTGAAGTATTGGTCGACTTTCAACGAACCAAACTTCCAAGTCACCTTCGGTTACCGGGATGGCACTTTCCCGCCATCCCGCTGCTCGGGGCACTTCGGTAATTGCACAGCCGGGGACTCCGAAACGGAGCCGTATATAGCCGCCCACAACATAATCCTCTCTCATGCAGCCGCCGTCGACGTCTACCGCACCAAATACCAAAAGGACCAGAAGGGCATGATCGGAATTGTACTCCACTGCGCTTGGTTCGAACCGTTCAGCGAATCAGAAGCCGATGGGTTGGCCACGGACCGGGCCAATGCTTTCTTCGCGAACTGGTTCTTCGACCCGATCGTGCTTGGTCGGTACCCGGAAGAGATGAGCCGGGTTCTCGGGTCGACCCTGCCCGAGTTCTCGAGTAAGGATATGGAGAAGCTTAAGCAAGGGCTGGATTTCTTGGGGATCAACCATTACACGAGCTACTACATCAAGGATTGTATCTACTCTGCTTGTGAGCCTGGGCTTGGAACTACCAGGAGTGAAGGTTCGTTCCAGACAATCCAGGAGAGGGATGGATTCCCAATGGGGAAACGAGTAAGTTTTTTTTCTTCTGCTCCAAGTTACATCGATCGTACTGGTTCGACCACGTATCTGAAATTCCTCGATACGATTTTTCGTACTAACATGGCAGTTTCTTTCGCTTGTTGGATTTGCAGGGTGATTTGGGTTGGCAATACATTTACCCACAAGGAATGGAGAAAATGGTGACATACTTAAAAGATAGATACAACAATGTGCCTATGATTATCTCAGAAAATGGTAAGAACAATTGTCATTGAAGTCTGATTAAATCATCTCATCTAGGGTTAATCGTTTTGGTCATAGAACTGATTTGGGTCTACTCTTTTTTTGACAATCTGTGGCAACAAAATAAAAACAGGGTATGGTGAGATGAACAGTCCAATGCTCACTACTGGAGATTTCCTCAACGACGTGAGAAGAGTAGAGTACATGTCTGGGTATTTGGAATCACTCATGGCTGCAATAAGGAAAGGCGCAGACGTGAGAGGGTACTATGCTTGGTCGTTGCTCGACAACTTCGAGTGGACCAACGGTTATACCCAGAGGTTCGGGATCTGCCACGTCGATTACAACACTATGGAGAGAACTCCGAAGCTATCGGCGAAATGGTTCAAAGGATTCATCGATAAGTATGGCAAGACACCCAGAGCCATGATGTGAGTGAATGGGGATCAACCCATATGGCAGAAGGAAATAGCTTTGTTTTTTTTGTTAGGGTCGCTTAGAAGTTTGTCATTGTTCGTTATCACTAAGCCAAACTTGTAATTATCAATAGAGAAAGATAGAAAACGAGGTGCAATTGATTCATTGTCAATATGTTAATGATATGAAATTGATTGATTGGTTCATTGTTGAATGCAAGCAAATACATTGACTGCGACAAACAATAATCAACGAAATGGGAGAAAATATTGATATCATAAGTGTTGTTATTGACCCTAAAGTTCGAACTCGGCGTAAGTTACAAGTCTGTCGCTACGACCATCATTATCACTACACCTACTTATTGAAGAAGAAAGAATATATTACACTAATAGTAACATGTAATTATCACTACAGAAAGAAAGACAGTAAACAATGTAATTATATATTGATTCATTGTAAGCTATGATAATGATATGAGATTTGAGGGGCATCTAACCATTTCTTGGACTCCAAGATTCCTGCGGCCAGCAATTTGTCCCTTTACGAAAAGGCCTACTCTCCACAGTCCATTTCGCTTGGTTGGTGAATTTGGATTCAAGCTGCTGTTTTCCCTCATCACCTCCACCAGGGGGATCCGGCCTCATAGCTATATTCACCTTCGTCCCACGAGATTTGACACGCCTGGAGACCAATGGCGGAAGTTGGTTCTTTGCCGTGAAGTGCAATCCATTCTTCCACGGCTACTTGGTAATCATCTTCGTCGTTGCTGGTGTAGTGGCGTCTGTGTTTTCCGAATGGGTTTAGCCCCGGACTGGCAAGCTCAGCAACTGCAGCTGGCATGTACATCGCATCACCAACTAATGGAGCGCCACAGGCAGCTAGCTGAGCTCGAATCTGCACACATGTGCAACAAGTAGAGATGGTAAATGTATTGGGTTCAATTTAATAGACCAGAACTTTCAAAATCACCAAGTACCCAAGGTCAAGGCTTGCACTGTTATGCCTAAAAGTTCCAGAGTACCAAACAAAATTTGGTTCAAGTATTAACAGTGAGTACCTAACATTTTGGGTCTTACACTAGTGTACATCAACTTCCATAAATTTAGCAAACTTGTCCAGAAATTAAATCCAACTATGTTCTGCCAAGTGAGCTCTGGTGGCGGAAAACTACATTCTCATAGCATCTTCTCGCTATTAACAAACCAACCTATGTAACCATTATACTTTAGTACGCAAGTCTTCAGAAGAACTTTACCTAACAGTCCTTGCTCCTGACAAATAACTGAAACACACTACACACATCAAAACTTCAAGAGATCATATATTCTCAACAATAAAGAACGACAAACCCATTACAACCCAACGCATGAATCCATGATACCATTATAACCTAACCAGCAAACCCAGTAACCCAACCAATTTGGGACCTCTAGTACCAGCAGTAAGGAAGCAATATGGGGGAACAATTTATCGAGTGATCTGTGGGTAATGTTGAAATACTAAACAGAAAATGAATAGAAATTTATGCAGAGCTAACCTGATGAGTACGGCCAGTCAAAAGGTTGATCCTGCATTCGTATGCTTTGTCTCTCGTGGGCCACCCACAGTCTTCAACGCAATGCCTTTCTTCAATCAAAGTGCTTGGCCAAGGGACCTCTTTGCATTCCATAACTTCAAGTTGACACAACTGCCACCTATCTACATGCTCTGCAAGCATTATGAACTCCAAGGTCAAGTTCAACCTCCGAACGTGGATATAATTTTTTTGCTAAAGTAGATATCGAATTATGCCAACATGCAGCATCTGATATCTATTCATATGAACTTCAAGAGCTATGAAACACCTGCTATTCTTAACTACCTTCTGAAACAAGACGTGGAGCCTTATTAATCGGACGCATATAGTGGGTAATTACACCAGTTGGTAGAGGAGATGAAGCGAGAGCAAGATAAAGCTTCTTCACCTGTTTCTCCTGAAATAGACGGAATAGTTATATCAATCACTCTGAGTATTTCTATTAAATTAGACATCAAATTACTTCTGAAATGAGTGAAATCAAACCCATATTTATGGATTAATTTCATTCCAAGTACAAATTGCTAGCTAAGGCAACTTGTCAAGGAACTTACTCTGATTTTCTGATGAAATATTGAGCAGTATTCCTTAGTCATAGCTAAAACAACACTGTGAAGCAGAAGTCACCAGTTAGTCATCTATACACATACTACAAGAACAGCAACAGAAAATTATATGAGAATAGTTACCAGCCCTCAGTGCAATTATCAATCTGATGTGTTGTCTTCAATGGTTCTGTTAAACCCAATGCACGAGTAGCAAATGTTGCACAGCTTTCTTCAATGTTGTCTGTTGTTCCCCCTACCTGAATGGGAATTGAAAATGATGAGCAAGTAGCATGCATGGATACCTACTTTCAAATTCATATAATAGGCCCTTAGATACAGATATTCATGTTCAAAATAAGGTGGAATGGATTCTGTCAATCATCTGTTTCGAAGGGCTAAATTTGAGCAAACGATTTCACCTAAACTGCTATCGACAAGAATCAAATGATGCAGCATCAAACATCTACGATCAACAAAGAATCTGCGCAAACTATTTGCTCATCAAAATATGAATTCCCTCATTCCAGAAATGAATGCAAATGAAACAAAATGGTTAGACTGCATACCGAAGTGCCAGCAGGTTTATCCAAAACAACATAAGAGTCAGCTACAGCTATAATTCTCGATTTCCAATCAATTTCATAGCACCTGCAAGAAACCAAAGAGTCAAAACCATCATGGACCTCATAAAACCACGAACACATCTTCGCCATATTAAAATTGTTCCTCACCTAGGGAAGCGCTTTGGATGCACATGAATACGTAAATACGTTCCAGCCTCCACGAACTCATCCGGACGAGTTATCCTGAAAGTCTTCTGCGCTTCTCGTACTGTTTTCCCTTTAATGCAGCCTCTTTTCTTCAGAACAGATGGTGCTGTGACCTCTTTGAACACCCTAATCTGCTCCGGAGTTGCAGTTGGTGGCGGCTGTGGGCATACGAGGGCATAATGTACAGCTCCAAATTGAATAAGATCTGTAACAAACCTTCAAAGCATTTGATATCGACAAAATTGAAGATCTCACTACCAATTTGAAGAAAAACACTAATTTTGCATGACCTAAGAGCAAGAACTTACAGTGGAGGAAGGTCAAGGGCCTTGCAGATATAGTCTAGAACTTTAGCATCTTCTGAAACTACAAGGTGCTCGACTCTCGGAGGGAAATTGTAAGCCGGACATGGTAACAGCCGATCGTATTCTGGATAACTGGTGAAACATCCAGGAAAGAGAAATTAGCAGTAGTGAAATACAGTAGTCTGACAATGGCGCTCACTGTCAAACTGTTCATCTAAGAATTGAATTGAGAGAACGAGACATACGCGGGGAATTCGGTAATGGCGGTAGAATGAGAGACGTCCGCTATGGATGACGCGCAGCGGAAATGTCTGTGGTTTGAGTTCGAGTTCGAACGAGCTGGAGCGAGCTTGTTGCGGTGCTTGTATAGTACAGACCGACCGCGAGTGAAGGAAAAAGCGCGCCGGAGGTTTGACGGCGCACTGATGAAGCTCCGGTGACTGCTGACAAATATTGAAGATAAGTACAGGGAAGCCATTTTCGCCGGTGAGGTGGAGCTAGCGAAAACCTCGCGGATGGGTTTTGAAAAAGATGACGAGTTTGGCGGGTCGGGTTGTCCTTGTCGACGGTTCCCGGGGAACGGCTCTGTTATGGGCTTATAATAGGCCCAGAAGGTCCAAAGTGGGTAAAAGGTTGTTAATTGTTATGGGATAATTGAGCCTCCATGGCCCATGCTAAGGTCAATAATGGGATTGGAGGGAGTCATATCACTTTGCAAAAATCACGATATGTATTTGTGTTGAAATCGAGATTCAGTCATTACATATCATAAAATCGGCTATTAATTGACATTCTGACCAGATTGTTACTACGATATGGCTCACAAACACCACTCATAACATAAATTTACTTCTATCGCCTCAATATGGAATTCACTTGGGACAGCGTTTCAAAGAAATGTCGCCAATCCAACCACCAGCCTCTTATATTTTCATATAATTAAGTAATTAAACAAAAACAAATCCAAATAAAAAAGTTAATAAACTCCTCAATCATTTTAGTAATAATAATAGTAATAAATAATAATAATCCTTCTCTCAATTACGTAAGAACATAGACACACAACATCATATAATACCTTATCTAATGACCTAAAACAAACACAATATTACAACATGGTTTATTTCATTCCATTACAACAAAAGGAACAGCAAATTCACAACCGTGGCACTATCGCCGCTTTGAGCGGATTCTTCATCACAACAGTAAAAGCAAACGTCTCGGTCGGGTCGGGCGGGTACTCGGGCACGGGCACCCACTTGAACTTCTGGACCATCCTCGCCAGCATCAAATTCACATGCAAAACCCCCAGAGACAAACCGGGGCAAGTCCTCCGACCCGCCCCGAACGGCAGCATCTTCACCGCTCCCTTCGTCCCCGTCATATCAACCCCGACCCCATCCCCATCCAAAAACCTCTCGGGTCGGAAAACCTCCGGATCCTTCCACAGACTCGGATCCTCCGTCATCCACTCTATATAAAACTCCACGTTCACATCCGCCGGGATCCTGTACCCTCCGAGCTCCGTCTCCTCCGTCGCCGCGTGGGAGAGCGTGAAATGCGCGGGCGAGTGGACCCTCAACGACTCCTTGATAATCGCGTTCAAATACGGCATCGTTTCGACGTGCTCCTCCCCAATTCTCCCCTCCTTCCCCACGCGCTCCACAATTTCGCCGTACAGCTTCTCCTGAATCCCCTGGTTCACCACCAGCTCGTAGAACACCCACTGCAGCACGCTGGTGCTGGTGTCGATCCCGGCCACGAACACCTCGGTGCAGAGCGTGACGAGCTCCTGGTCCCCCAATCGGCCTCGACCCGGCGCGTCGAGGCCGAACAGGGAGTCCACGTAGGCAGCCCCGACGGGGCTGACCATCTCGGAATTCGGGCCTTCGCCCTTCTGGACGAAGGCCCGACGATTGTTAATTAGAGGGAGGAGACACTCAACCTGGACTTTTCTCAGCTGTTTGGCCTTCCTCATCTGCTTGCCGAACAATGGAGTCAAAATTGGGAAGAAATCGGGGAGGTGCGGCATCGTGATGAGCATCACTTCCTTGGTGACATTGTCGATGTCGCGGATCCACTCCTCGGAGATCTTGGCGCCGAAGCAGATGCAGACGAGGATCTGGCAGACGGTGAACCGGCACGTGTCCATGACGTCGACGAACCCGGCCCGCTTCGACTCGGCCTCGAGCCGGCCCATGTGGCGCTCCAGGGCCCAGTCGCGGATCCAGCCGCACTGCTTCACGCGGAGCGGGCTGATGAGCTCGGAGACGAAGTTGCGGCGGAGGGCCCGCCAGAGCGGGCCGTACTCGGCGGAATTGACGGCGCACTTCCCGATGCTGAAGACGAGTCGGATCGGGGAGTCGGGCGGGCGGGAGGCGAAGGAGGAGCCCTTTTGGACCAGGGCCTCGTGGATCAGATCTGGGCTCGTGACGATGACGAGGGTCCGCTGGCCCATTTTCATGGTGAACATTGGGCCGTACTTTTTGCGGAGGTCCGGGATGGCGAAGATGAAGTGGCGGCGCTGGAGGATGATTTGGAAGAGGTTGCCGACGAACGGCCAGCCCGGCGGGCCGGGAGGGAGGATTGCCTTGGAGGCGGCGGAGGAAGAGGAGGAGAAGGAGCGGCGCCACCAGAAGGCGAGGAAGAGGAGGGAGGCGAAGGCTAGGAAGAGGTCGATGAGCTCCATTTTCGATGAAGTGGGAAGGAAGGGAATTGAGACAAATGTGTGTAAAGGGGAAGTTTTTTTATATACAGAAATGGAGAAGGGAAAGCGGCCACCACACACCATGGCTATTAACGCGAAGCTATAAATGAGAACTGTCTCAAGAACACGAGAGTAGTTGGGTTTTTTTTTTTCACTCTTCCTTTTACATTATAGTGGTGGGGATCGGGAATTGTGAAATTAGATGGAGGAATTTAATGCTGTACGTGTTCTTCAGGCTGAGTGTGACATTACTATTTCACATCTCGGTAGCAAAATACAGGTGGAGATAATGGAATTGGATGATACCTTTTTTTTGGTTTCTGGGAGGAAGGGGAATGGATGATGTTTATTGACTTTAACTGTACCTTTCACAAAAAAAATACGGAGGAGTATGAATGCTTGGGGGATTATGTCATTATGTGTGCGTTTGTGGTTACTCTGATGGACAAGTTAGTACATAGTTAGTTAATGAGTACAATTTGGGCCTATCTCGTCCGGGAATCGTCTAAACATGTCTAGACACTCGAAGCAAAAATAACAATAAGTTACTGTCAAAAAAATAACAATAAGTACTACATAATGCATGAAATAACAATTTACAATAGTTTCCCACTTCATATCAAATAATTAATAATTTAAATAACATTTAACAACAAGTAAAATAACTCACTATAGCTTGTAGAATCGTATTTGAATAGCTCACAAAGTTCTTGAGCTATTGAAAAGGTTGAGATAGAATATTGAATTTGCAGATGATGTTAGTTTACTCCTTTGATATTGATTGTCTAGGTTCATTTAATTATGCTTAGGTATCGCCTCGCTCCGTCGACATGTTTTTGATACCCAACTTGCAACGGAACCGCCAGACAAGGCCTTTTAGCTTTGCACAGCCCCTGTGCATGCCTAAGCGTAAAATTTAGAACACTATTGAATTATTAGTCAATTTTACTTGAAATACTCTCTTAATTTATTTGAATGTCGTTCGTTTATATATATAAAAAAAATTATACTATACAATATCTTGTTTATGCATTTAACTACCATGACACACGCTTCTCTATTGTTTAGCACTCCACTCTTGTTAGAATGCTAGACAAGTATGCGTAATATGTCTTTATTTTTCCCTTTTCTTGCCACAGAATGGTCATTGAGACTTCATTCCTATTTGATACAAGATCAGCATTTGCATATTGATTATGACACTTCTCAAAATGGAAAGGAAAAAAAATTAGTCGAGTATTTCTCATATCTCAAGTTACAAGTTATAAGAAAGAGTAATCTAGCCTTCTTGCAATGGGTATTGTTCTTCCTACTCAAACTCATCACAATGTCACACCTTAGGAAAGAGTAGGCACAAATGTGGGTTTTGGGTCCCCTAGTGAGGTTGGAGAAATACATGATCAAGTGATAAAATCGACTGTTTTGGTTCACTTTCTAAAACTGGAATTGCATAAGTTGTCATTGCTACACTTTTTGTGCAATGATAAATGCCCAAGGGAGACATTACTTGTGTTAGGATGTGTTCTGTAAATGGACATATCCTTTGGTTGATGCTTAACGATGATTAATTGTCAAATATATCTCCATATGTTCATGTTTTTTTACTCATTTTCACTTCCATCGAATGAACGGTTTGGTTACCATTGTCGGTCGCGGGAACAATATACCTCATATGGTAATAGAGAAAGAACATTCAAACAGATGTTACTAACATATTTTTTACGTACTAAAAAAGAGGTGCACTACGAGAACGAGCTGATCAATATTAGAATGTTCAACAATTTGATTTATTATGAGCATGACCAATTTAATCTGTTTCCTCAATTGAGTCGAATTGAATAAACTTTTCATCAAATTAGATTATATTAGTCGAACAACTTTTAATTCCACTAAATATAGCCGACTCAAATACGCACTTTCGATTCGACCCAGATCCTCGTTCAATTTTTTTTTTTTTCACTGTCTCATTCAAGATCGATCCGATTATTGGAAAGGAACATGCATGCTTGCAAACCTCTAACCAACATGCTAGTACGGCACCGATTTTCGCCACCTTTTATAATTAATACGGCATCGTGGTCTCTACTGTATAACTTAGTCAACAAATTACTAATAAATCACTCACTATCCGAGTACAAACTACTTTTTCCTGTCACTAAATGAACCCTAAAATACAAACATAAAAGCCGTCTGCTGTGATGTGAAAGCCACCTAGACCTAATAACTAAGCTTTTAATTAATGGTTTGCTTCTTTTCCTGCTCTGCTTCATATTTAATTAATTTCCCGTTGATGACATTAATTAAAATTTGAAAGCTGGAATTCCTCCCACACACTACTTACCGGGAATAGGGTACCATGCCAGCCAGCAAGAAGGTTTGTCATTGTGACAATCAAGCAATATTTATCGTTCGTTTTGATATTTACGGTCGAAATCAAATTTGGATTAGTTTTGGAAACGACAAAATTAAAGA
Source organism: Linum tenue (assembly GCA_946122785.1). Classification (NCBI taxonomy): domain Eukaryota; kingdom Viridiplantae; phylum Streptophyta; class Magnoliopsida; order Malpighiales; family Linaceae; genus Linum; species Linum tenue. The sequence goes on from CAMGYJ010000008.1 coordinate 89,993,070, forward strand.
CTACCACACATGTGATCATCCTCCTACTCATTTCAAGTAAGTCATTTCATCTACATTTGATAGTTGTGCGCGATGTCGAATTCTCAACATAAGTATGCGTTTACGGCAAACCAACCTAACACCATAGCGGGATTAGAAGAGAGAAACCACGAGTGTTAGTACTAAGAGTACAAGACTTTGTTATTGTAAGTTTCCAGTTATTATTGAAGGCCGAGAAAATAAGTGCATTGAATGAGAGAGTAAAAACAAAGTCGTGGCCTTTGGAGTGGATGGGAGTTAGTTGGTCGCAAAAGCATTAATCAGCCTGAAAAAATATTAAAAGTTCCCATGAAATTAAATTCCAGTACAGCTATAGGTGGTCAGAGGAGTAGTTGAAAATATAATGGAGACTGGAAGAAATTTTCAGGAATTGGGTACTTTTGCATTCATTAGCCTCTCTTCTCCTCGAGAGGAATGGAATCCCAAATCTATGGTCCTCTTTGAGTGTTTATCAATGTTTTACTATATATAGGTAAAAAAATGGTGGCAAGATCATTGTTCTGGCTAATTCGATTTGACAGAAAAAATAGTAATATTTGAAGTCAAGTTATTGTTAAGCTTCAGATTCCGTTTGAATGATCTATGGATGATGTCGGTGCATTTAAAAACCACGTAGAGGCAACTAAATATTTTCCGACACAATGTTGAAATCAGCACGTACACTATATAAAACACCGATTCAAAAGAAAATAAATAGATATTTTTGAAAAATATCGATTTAGTATATAATTGATGACTCATTCGTGTTACGGAGAGACAACGAGTGATTAAAATCACGTTTGTTTAGTAGGACTGAAATTGTAATCGATATCGCGAGAAGAAAAATTAGGGTTTGTGAGAGGATTTTGGGATTCAGAGAATCGAAAGGAAACGAAAGGGGCGAGTGAAAGACTGAAGGAAGAGAGTGTTTGGAACACTTCGTTCAGTCACTTATAAGAATATGGGCTCAGGTAAATTAAGCCCACAGCTCTATTATTACTTGTTAAAGCCGAGACCCAAAACGACAGGCAAAAAGCCCAGTCTCGGTGAGAGATCAATTCCAGAGGGAATTGCTTCAACAAGTCGAGAACAGAGACTGCAGAACGAAGAACAGAGTAGGTTTCTGGGATTCTACTTCAGAGAATCAAAGTACAGAAGGAGTGCAGAAAAGTAAACGACACACAATCTTTTTAACGTGGTTCGCCCAAGTGCAATGGTTTACTTCCACGTCCCAGAATATGGTCTGGGAGACCTTTATTACTTATGGTTTTGAATGACAAAGAAAAACAAAATAATACAGCAAAGAAGACAGAAAGAAGATGAAACGATAGCCCAGATCAGCCTTGATCTGATCTGCCTCAACACACTCAGAACCTCTACCTCTGTGTGTATCAAGCCCTTTTGTGAATCCAGCTTAAAGCCCTCTACCGCACCAAGCTTCAACAAAAGTACCTTCGAAAGAGATGCCAACAGATATATATAGACAGAGCAACTAGCCGTTAGGATTCATATAAAGTAAGGCCTCAAATCAGCCAGCTGTTCCCTTTGATATTGCTTGAGATAAAAGAGGCAATCTCCAAACTTGCCAATTTCAACAATCTTCCCCTAAGATGGAGATTGCCGATTGACACCTCCCTGCATAAGACCCGAAAACCTATCCACACCCGCTGCAGTAAATAGAGATCACAATCATAGGGATAAAAAAACAAGAAACCTTCTTGAACAAGAAATTTCAAATTCACTGAGCAGAGCAAATAACACCAGATAGGACAACAGCAAAGTACTCCCCCTGAGTTCATAACAAAACAAAACACACTCTCACATCAAGACAACACAGCAAGCACTCCCCCTGAGTTCAGAACCCCCCTCAAAACAAGACAACAGAGATAACAGAGATTCAAGGGTCCGAGCTGCCACTAGAAGAGGCAGCATCTGTCTCGGCAGCAACAGGAGAGTCTGATTCAGAATCAGATCCATAGAGATCTTTGAGAGCAGCTGCAAAGGATGGCAAGAAAGCAGGAGCTGCAGGGGCTTCTCCTTCAGGAGCTTCTTCAACCTCTTTTTCTTCCTCAGAATCACTGCTGAGCCAGTGGATGAAGGGACTCTCCCCCTCAATCGCAATCCCAATTTCCTCCAAGACGTCATTTGCAGTGAGCCAAAGTGAAGGAGATTCCGTGCGATAGCCCGAAAGATTTAAAGGCAGGGCCAGCATAAGGCGGGTTATCACAGGGCCAAAGGGAAGAGGGGCATGAAAGTTGTGATCTATGAATGGGAGAAGAGCACCAAAAAACAAATGAGAGAAGTCCAGCGGAACAGCAGCAACAGCATGAGCCAAGATCCATAGATCCAGAGGAAGAACACGATCAAGAAAGTTTGGACGAGGCAGAAAAACTCTGGTGAGGATATGATGGAAGGCTTTCAGCGAGGGAGGCAGAAGCCCAGTGGAGAAGGTATTGTCTTGGTCAGGTTCATGACCAGTGAGATGAACAGCCTCAGTAGTGATATTGAAGTTAAAAAGTGGAAACTCATCAGGGTGAGCCAGAGCTTCTCCAAAGGCAGGAATGTTCAGGAGACGGCTGATATCAGGGAGAGGAAGAGTCATCATATGACCATGAACCAGAGAACTGATGGTTCGGGATTGAAGACCAAAATACCTAAGGTTTGAAAAGAAAACCCTAACAGCCTCAGGGCAGATGAGAGATGAGGTGAAATCAGGCATCAAGAGAAATTCCCAGCCTAGATTATACACGAAAGGCATCACATCTAGACCTAAAGGCACAAAGTCAGGAAGGTGAATGAAGGTAGAGGGATTGATAGGACGAATTGCAAAGGACTGAGTATGACGATGATAGTTTGCAACCACAGGCTCATGGAAATGTGCCCCGGAGTAAGTCAGAGCAAAAGCATAAACCATGGCTGACAAAGAGATAGGTGAAAGACTAGACACAGGCTATACGCAGCAATCAAGACACACCAGCAATATAAAGGCTAAACAAGCACTGAAAAGGAAAGCACATAATCAATCAAGACAGAGTAAGAAGGAAAGAAAATAAATTAAGGATTACAACAGACAAGGTAACACACCAGACGCTAGTTTTCACTAGCAGCAGTAATGGTGGAAAGAGATCGCAGACCGATCTCATAGCATAGAAAGGTAAAGCGATCAGATGATAAAGGTTTAGTAAAAAGATCTGCCAGTTGGAGATCAGTGTTGATATACTGAAGATTAATGATTCCAGCACTAACAAGATCACGTATGAAATGGTATTTAATTTCAATATGCTTAGTACGTGAATGTTGCACAGGATTCTTAGACATGCAGATTGCACTAGTATTATCACAAAATAGAGGTATGCTAGATATAGGAATTCCATAGTCTTGTAGCTGACTTTTCAACCACAGTAGCTGAGTACAAGAGCTACCAGCAGCTATGTACTCTGCCTCAGCAGTGGATAGGGCAACAGCCCCTTGTTTTTTGCAAGACCAGGAGACTAAAGATGTCCCTACAAATTGACAACTACCAGAAGTGCTTCTCCTATCAGTTAAACTGCCTGCAAAATCCGAGTCACTGTACCCAACAAGATCAAACTGATCATGCTTAGGGTACCACAGACCAATGTCCATTGTCCCTTTGAGGTATCTAAAGATTCGTTTAACTGCAGACATGTGACTTTCCTTAGGGGCTGACTGAAAACGAGCACACAAGCAGACACTATGTTGTATATCAGGACGACTGGCTGTTAAATAGAGTAAAGACCCTATCATTCCTCTGAACTTAGATTCATCAACTGGTATTCCAGTCTCATCTTTATCAAGTTTCAGATTCACTGCCATAGGAGTCGAACTGGTATTAAGGTTTAACATGTCAAATTTACTCAGCATAGAGGATATATATTTTGTCTGGCTTATAAAAGTTCCAGACTCAGTTTGTTTAATTTGGAGTCCGAGGAAATATTGTAATTCCCCCATCATACTCATCTCAAAATCTTCTTTCATAGAGTTACAGAACTCAGAACACATGTCTTTGCAAGTAGCCCCAAACACAATATCATCTACATAAATCTGAACTATAAGCATGTCATTAGATTTGTGTTTAATGAATAAAGTCTTATCAACAGACCCCTGAACAAAACCATGTTCCAGCAAGAATGCAGTAAGCCTATCATACCAAGCTCTTGGAGCTTGTTTTAGACCATATAAGGCTTTTCTAAGCTTATAAACATGATTAGGGTGTTGATGATCCTCAAAACCAGGAGGTTGTGAGACATATACTTCCTCATTTATATCACCATTTAAGAAGGCGCTTTTAACATCCATTTGATAAAGAGGAAAACCCATGTAGCAAGCATAAGCACATAACAATCGAATTGATTCTAACCTAGCAACAGGGGCAAAGGTTTCATCATAGTCTACCCCTTCCTCCTGTGAATAACCTTGTGCCACTAATCTGGCTTTATTTCTAATTATAGCACCTTTTTCATCAGATTTGTTCCTAAAGACCCACTTTGTTCCAATCACAGATTGGTTCAAGGGTCTAGGTACAAGATCCCACACATGAAGAGATTTAAATTGAGCTAATTCATCAACCATTGCAAAGAACCATTCATCATCTTTAATAGCTTCTTTATAATTTTTAGGTTCAAATTGAGAGACATAGGCATACTGTCCAGGAATATACTTACCTCTTGTTCGAAGACCATCATTCAGATTACCTATGATTTGGTCTGATGGATGTCTCCTCTGAATGTGAAGAGGTGCTTTGGCAGCAGTGGTAGTGGAATCTTCACCTGTTGTTACACTCTGCTGACTAGGATCTTCATCAGTTTTCGATGTTTCTTCAGGTGCAACTTCTTCAGCTGGTTCTGAGCCAGTTCTGATCATTTCCAAAAGATCATATTCCTGCATAGCCTGCTCAGTATCCTCATTCACGATGTTAGAATCATTAAATATAACATGAACAGATTCTTCCACTTTCTGGGTCCGTTTATTATAGATGCGATAAGCTTGACCCTTTATAGAGTATCCTAGAAAGATGGCTTTATCAGATTTAGCATCAAACTTTCCTAGCCTCTCTTTAGTATTCAAAACATGACAGGAACATCCAAAAGGATGAAAATACCCAAGATTAGGAGTTTTATTTTTGAAGATTTCATAAGGAGTTCTATTAAGACCCTTTCTAATCAAAACACGATTAGTAACATAACAGGCAGTGCTCACAGCTTCAGCCCAAAAGGCTTTTGGTAGATTATAATCAAGGAGCATAGTACGAGCACATTCAATAAGAGTCCTATTTTTCCTTTCTACAACTCCATTTTGTTGAGGAGTTCTAGGAGCAGAAAATGTGTGAGAAATACCTAGCTCATTACAAAGTTTTTCAAATTCCTCGGACACAAACTCCCCTCCATTATCACTTTTAATGGTTTTGATCTTATCCAGAAACAGCATGATAAAAGTTTTGAATCTACCTAGAGCATCATCCTTATTAGCAAGAAAGTACACCCAGGTGTATCTAGAGTAATCATCTACAAGCACGAACACATAGTTTTTACCCCCTAGACTGGTAACATTACATGGACCAAATAAGTCCATGTGAATCAATTCAAACATTTCATGTGAGGTGATATCAGTTTTAGATTTAAACGGTTTCCTAGCATGCTTTCCACTCACACATGTTTCACAAAAGAAATCTGTTTTAGCCTTTAGAATTGGTACTCCTCTAACAAGACCTGACTTGGTTAAATCAACAAGCTTTTGAAGGCTCACATGACCCATCTTTCTATGCCAAGTCATTTCTTGTTGAAAAGAAGAGACAAAGCACAGTTCATTAAAGGCACTGAGGTTACTTAAGTCAATGACATACATATTATTAGTTCTTATCCCAACAAACATAACTTTTTCATCTTTGTTTCTCTTGACAATACACCTATCCGCTTCGAAAGTAACATGAAAACCATTACTGCATAGCTGACTTATTGACAAGAGGTTATGTTTTAGCCCTTCAACTAGTAAGACATTTTTAAATGATGGGAAAGGTTTCTTTCCTATGGTTCCAGATCCAATAACCTTTCCACAACCATTATCCCCAAACCAAACTTTACCTCCATTCATCAGAGTTAAAGAAGAGAATAGAAGTTTCTTACCAGACATGTGGTGTGAACAGCCACTGTCGAGATACCATTTTTGTTCCTCAGTTTCAGATTCAGATTCCTTTTCTTCTTCAGTGAACTCTGTTTTAGCCATGAAGGCTTCATTTTCAGACTCCTGTTCTTCTTGATCCGAATCATAATCACTCCAGGAGGCCTTCATTGCCTTTTCTTTTGCTTTTAAAGTCTGTGGACAGTTGGCTCTAATGTGGCCAAATTTTCCACATTTATAGCATGCTTGGGACTCCCTTTCCTGCTGACATGTTTCAAACTTTCTGGTCTGCTGGGGTAGCAGCCTACTTTGAGAAAAATTCTTAGTACCTCCATATCTGGAGTCATCCATACGTTGTTTTTGATCATTTTTGTATTTTAGCATTCTGTGAAATCGTTTGCTGACAAGAGCAAACTCCTTTTCAAAGTCATTTTCCAGATCACTATCTTGATCATAGTCCATGATTTTAGATTTAAAAGCTAGGTTTTTGCTACGTTTTTCATCCTCCTGACTCACTTGTTTCAAAACATGCTCATGACTTAGCAAGGAACCTATTAATTCACTGATAGGCAAGGTAGTCAGGTTTTTGGCTTCTTCAATAGCAGTTCTTTTAGGTAGCCACTCTCTTGGCAGAGATCTAAGTATTTTTCTGTTAAGGTCCTTAGTCTGAAATGTTTTACCTAATCCCTTCAACTTGTTTATAAGAATAGTGAACCTAGAGTACATCTCATGTATACTTTCAGCCTTACTCATACTAAAAGCCTCATAATCATGAACAAGCAGATCTATACGCGATTCTTTAATATTAGAAGTACCTTCATAGGTGCTCTCAAGCGTAATCCAGATCTCCCAGGCTGTTGCACAGTTTTCCACTTGATCCGCTTCATCGGGATTCATGGCCGATTGCAAGACATGCATGGCCCTCTGGTTCAGCTGCGCGCTCTTCTTCTGTTCTACTGACCAGAGTGATTGCTCGTCGTCCTTCATGTCTACCGGTCCATTTTGCACGACCAGCCAGAGATCTTCGTCGATCCCCCACATAAATTGCTTCATCCGTTTCTTCCACGCGGTGTAATTCGAACCGGTGAAGATTGGGGGATGATTTAGAGCAGCATGACCGAAGGAACTAGATGCCATTGGATCGAAAAGCCTTGGCAGTAGTTAGCTTCGTCAAGGACCAGCTCTGATACCAATTGTAATCGATATCGCGAGAAGAAAAATTAGGGTTTGTGAGAGGATTTTGGGATTCAGAGAATCGAAAGGAAACGAAAGGGGCGAGTGAAAGACTGAAGGAAGAGAGTGTTTGGAACACTTCGTTCAGTCACTTATAAGAATATGGGCTCAGGTAAATTAAGCCCACAGCTCTATTATTACTTGTTAAAGCCGAGACCCAAAACGACAGGCAAAAAGCCCAGTCTCGGTGAGAGATCAATTCCAGAGGGAATTGCTTCAACAAGTCGAGAACAGAGACTGCAGAACGAAGAACAGAGTAGGTTTCTGGGATTCTACTTCAGAGAATCAAAGTACAGAAGGAGTGCAGAAAAGTAAACGACACACAATCTTTTTAACGTGGTTCGCCCAAGTGCAATGGTTTACTTCCACGTCCCAGAATATGGTCTGGGAGACCTTTATTACTTATGGTTTTGAATGACAAAGAAAAACAAAATAATACAGCAAAGAAGACAGAAAGAAGATGAAACGATAGCCCAGATCAGCCTTGATCTGATCTGCCTCAACACACTCAGAACCTCTACCTCTGTGTGTATCAAGCCCTTTTGTGAATCCAGCTTAAAGCCCTCTACCGCACCAAACTTCAACAAAAGTACCTTCGAAAGAGATGCCAACAGATATATATAGACAGAGCAACTAGCCGTTAGGATTCATATAAAGTAAGGCCTCAAATCAGCCAGCTGTTCCCTTTGATATTGCTTGAGATAAAAGAGGCAATCTCCAAACTTGCCAATTTCAACAGAAATGTCCGACAAGATCACAAGATCGACTCTTGATCTGTTTCTTCTACTTTGAATCTACTGACATCAAATTTTCTCTTTTTGTGGTTTACCCCATCGCATTCCTGATCAAATACATGCCAAAAATGGGTGCATGCCATGCATAATCCAATATCCTATGAAGGTTTTGTTAGTCTATTGACAAAAGCCTTTGAACTTTTACTTGCCATTTACTACATGGAGACACTAGTTCCATCAACTTGGCTCGGTTAAAAATACAAACCTACTTAGCTTAGCTCAGCTAGATATGGCAAGAAAGGGTAGTTTTTCCTACCCTTTTGCCGCCCATAGTTTCTTTCAATATCCCAGCAAGACCAGAGTCAATTGGTGATCATGAACTGAATCGAGTTGGGTTACAGCCCACATGGATGGATACCTCTCCATCCTCTTCTTTCCTTTGTTTCGTGAACGAAATGGATTGTGTTACTTGAATTTATTATGGAGACAACTAACATGGCAGATGTTATAATTGTAGCTGTCTAGGGTTTGACCCTTTTGCGCACCTATACACCCTCCATTCCTTGGCTTAGGGGTATGTGGTTTGGTCTGCACATCATGAAAAACTGTTGGATTCAATTCTAGTAGGATTGGATTGGAGCCCTTTTCTCGATTCAAGCCTGAATGTGTTTCGAGACCGGGCGAACAGAGCCTTTTACGAATCAAGTCTAGATGCGTTTCGAGAACTTCAAATGTGTATATAATCCAAGTTGCGATGAAGTTTTTTTTTTTATACCCGAACGAGTTCATCTGCGAATGCTTTCAGTTAGGATTTTTATAAACGTGATTTGATTTCGGAATAAGTTAAGTCCTCGCGTTAACGAAACGAAATCGTGCTGATTTTTTGTCAGGCTTAAGTTCCATCGAGGCAAACCCATGTTTACTTGCTGATTCCATTTCCGGACTAACTACCCAGATTTCATAAACCAATTAACTTCAGACCCCATTATAGAACCAACCGAAATAAATCGTATAGGGGAAAGATCCAAAATCAAAATTCTTGGGTATGTTTGGATCAAGAAGTGAACTTGGTTTGGTTGGGTTCGTAAACCGAGTTGGGTTAGATTATAGTGTGTGTGGGGATGATTTGAATTATAGTTGGTTGAAAGATAACAACAACCAATATTGGGCAGCTTTGTGATGAGAGAACCGGGTTCGATTCACGAATGGAAAGCCACACGACGTTTTGGTTCGACCATAACCAGATATCTACCGTTTAATGGTTGTGCATCTCAAGTCTCAACATGGCCCAAAGACCATAGTATAGTCACTGTCCATATCAATTCAACAATAGAGACACATCAGCCCTCTAGGGAAACCAAACCTATGCAGCAATATAATAATGTATTCGCAAGGGCAGATTTGGAAACATTGCCGCCTTTGTTGCTTGCTACTTGCTAGCCATTCAGCAATGTTGGATGCACTGAAAACAAGCAGGCTTTGTATAACCTATGTCATACATCTTCTCCAAGCTATACTCGATGCCTCGATGGTATTTGTTATTTTTCAGAAAAAGGACTATGTTCGAGTTTTAGATGACAAAAGGTTTAAGTGATCGATTCACTTGATACAAATAAATTTAACATGTTGAATTTTGATGAATTTCGATTACTATAGATAAAATCCTTTAGCATAACAATACTAGCAGCAGGACGATAATTTGGAAGTGATCAACTAAAATTCAACGAATTTCTGCCATGTTCTTTCCTCTTTCTCCTCTATATAAGTGTGTACTCTAAAATCCCAGAAAAATGGGATTATTGTGAGAGTGGGAGAAATTTATGATTCGTTTGGAATTTATGATTGTTAAATAGATGTATTGTTGTGAATATATGTATTTGCTGAATTTGATGTATCGTAAAGTAGAATGTTTGGTATGTGTTATTGTTTATGTCACATCAGTTAAAAGCCGAGCCTGAGATAAAACAATTTCAACTCAACAATCTTAGCTAAAAGCTGAGATATAACAATCTCCACTAAATAATAGAGGTATAGTAACAATCTAAAAAAATAATCGAAATTTTCAAACAACCCTTAAATAAATTATTGATTGCATTGCATAGGTTTAGAACCTAACGGGCCACTTTAGTATAAAAATAAAAATAAAAAACCTAACGGGCCACTTTTTAAAAATATAGAAAACCTAACCGATTGGGCTTTACTTCTCGTGGGCTTTGTTATGGTTGTGGTTTGTACAATATAGAGTGGGGCGAACTTTGCGCTGGACACAAGTGTGTAATATAATTGACTTGAATTGTCATTTTACTCTTTAGGATGGGTTCTAACTCGTGGGCTCTATTCAAAAAGCTAATTCTTCACCATGGAACCATGCCCCGTTCATTCAATAAGGCCCATTAGTTGTGCATTCCGCTGGATTCGAAAGTGATACGAAGAACTAATTAATTTCAATAATACGAGTTATTGTGAGAGATATTTCATTACATATTCACTAAAACGAGAGTCAATCATGGGTTACAAATTTACAGATGTATGTAATGGCATGTTCTTGAATTACTTGTTAATATTGGGGGTCGTGAGCACTTTGAACATAGGATCTCAAGGTCTTACATACAATTATCTTTTTTTATACGAGGAGAAATCCATCTTGCGATGATGAACGCGACAAACTCTGTGAGCATTTAATACGAGCTTACCGCCCCTACCGGTAGCCAGCAAGAGGATAACACATAAATGACGTCTGTCAAGAATCGAACCCAGAACCTCCTGCACACAAACCTGCGCCTTTACCCCTTGACTCCCTCGATGGTTATACAATAATCTTTTCAATTGTATTTCCGATGGTATACTTGTGGACAAACATGATTTACTATGAGGTACAACTAAAAGAGAAATGAAAAACTTGTACAACCAATGAGCCACCCATTCCATTACTTCTTTATCATATATACATACACTATATTATATCATGTCATACTCTCCCAAAACATTGGGCTATGTCTTATGGCGTAGATATGGTAGTTGTTCTATGAAGTTTTAAACATTATACCAACCAAGTGAGGTTTGGCATTGAGAAGGCTCACCTCCGGCTCAAAGGCGCGTTGGACCAGAAATTTAATGTCGCCATCAACCAATAGTACATATGTCCCGTTTTGGGCAACTTTCAATTGCAGCTTTGTTCAAAGGTCCGTATGTTAGCGTAACATTGGCACTCTGACGAAATAAATAATGAAAGTACTACTGCAAGTGTTGTGGGGAACAAGAGAAAGGTGTTGTGGGGAACAAGAGAAAGGGATTGTAACATTTCAGGTACCAAAACGTAATTTGGTATGTTGATGTGTTTTGGGCTTTGGGTTGATACTTAGATAACTTCATATACTTACTTTATTCTCATGATCTCCATTTTTCAAATATAGAATCACATACTTGTCATATTATTGTGTGAGTTAGGCTTTATGGTAATCATCCCTTCCCAACTCCACCAGTCTTTGTTTCTCGTATTTACTTACTTATATTAACCCCATAACAATTTAATCGTTCATCGAATAACACCAAGTTATAGGCACATAAATCTCCATTCTCACTCCATCTTTCGTATTCACAACACACGTTTCTTTTATCTTTATGCGGTTTAGCTATATTCATCTCATTGCTAAACTCATTCTGTCTCGACCCCATCAACCTTCCTTTCTCAGTATTTATTTGAATTTGTTTTATATCAATCTGTACGATTCATACAACTACGCAAGATGATGATCCCGTTTTACAGGACAGGAATATATATATATATTTTGGCCCATAAAGGTGTAAGACTGCCCTAGTGAAGTAGTGATGGTGAATCTGCCCCTACCCACCGTCTAATAACTCCATTTAATGATAGATTTTCTTACTATTTTCCTTCGTTGAAATTAGTCACCAATACATACACACTATATTCACTTTCCACTGTAGAATACACACACTTCAATTCTGCCATCCCCAAGTTGTTGCACCAACCACATTTATTCCAATCCTTCGTTTCACCATTCTTCCCTCCATATTTTTCTTACTACTTTCACTATCACGAATTCATGAACCTCTTCCTTCCCCTTCTTTCCCAAAAATAACCTACGTATGTTTCAAAACCCCAAACCCTTCTATAAATAATAATAACAAGAAACCCTACCCATATCTTCAAAACCCACCCAACATTCCTCTCTCTCTCTCTCTCTCTTCTCCACCATAACCATGGAGCTCACCGTAGACCTTCTCATCCTCATTTCATCCCTCGTCTTCCTCCGCCTGTGGTGGCGCCACTGGTCGAAAACCGGCGGCGGCCCGAAGAACCTGCCCCCCGGTCCGCCCGGCTGGCCGCTGGTCGGCAACCTGTTCCAAATCATCCTCCAGCGCCGCCCCTTCATCTTCGTCGTCCGCGACTTGCGGGCCAAGTACGGCCCAATCTTCACCCTCCAGATGGGCCAGCGGACCATGATCATCGTCACCGACTCGGCCCTCATCCACGAGGCCCTCGTCCAGCGCGGGCCCACCTTCGCCTCCCGGCCCCGCGACTCCCCGATCCGCCTCGTGTTCAGCATGGGGAAGTGCGCCATCAACTCGGCCGAGTACGGACCGCTCTGGCGGGCCCTACGTCGCAACTTCGTCTCCGAGCTCGTCAGCCCGGCCCGCATCCGCCAGTGCGGCTGGATCCGTAAATGGGCCGTCCAAAACCACATGAAACGACTCGCTGACGAGTCGTTTCGAAACAACGTCGTCCACGTCATGCGAAACACCCGCCTCACCGTCTGCAGCATCCTCATCTGCCTCTGCTTCGGCGCGAGAATCCCGGAGGAGAAGATTCTCGAGATCGAGTCCGTTTTAAAAGAGGTCATGATGATGACGACTCCGAAGCTGTCAGACTTTCTGCCGGTCCTCGGAGTCGTGTTGCGGAAGCAAATGAAGGAAGCGAAGGAGCTGAGGAGGAAACAGCTGGATTGCCTTCTCCCGCTGGTTCGGGCTCGACGTGGGTTCGTCGAGCGCGGGGAGAAAGTTGATGGGCTGGAAATGGTGAGCCCAGTCGGGGCGGCTTACATGGACTCGCTGATTGGGCTTCGACCCGGGAACAGAGGCCCGTTGGGGGAGGAGGAGATTGTCACGCTTGTCTCGGAGGTGATCAGCGCGGGGACCGACACGAGTGCCACGTCGATCGAGTGGGCCCTCCTCCACGTGGTGCAGGACCAGTCAATCCAGGAGCGGATGTACAAGGAAATCGTTGACCGCGTGGGGAAAAACGGCGCGGTCAACGAGGACGACGTGGAGGAGATGCCGTACCTGACGGCGGTGGTGAAGGAGACTTTCCGGCGGCACCCGCCGAGCCACTTCCTGCTGTCGCACGCGGTGGCGGCGGAGGGGGCGGCGGTGGAGCTGGGAGGGTACGGGGTGCCGGCCGGCGTCCACGTGGAGTTCTACACGGCGTGGGTGACGGAGGATCCGGCGATGTGGAAGGAACCCGGGGAGTTTCGGCCCGAGAGGTTCCTGGAAGGAGGGGACGGAGCTGACGTGGACTTGACGGGGACGCGTGGCGTGCTGAAGATGATGCCGTTCGGGGCCGGGAGGAGGATCTGTCCAGCGTGGAGCTTGGGGGTGCTCCACGTGAAGTTGTTGTTGGCGAGGATGGTTCATGGGTTCAGGTGGCTGCCCGACCCGACTTCGCCGCCCGACCCGACGGAGACGTTTGCTTTCACGGTGGTGATGAAGAATCCTTTGAAGGCTGTGATATTGCCCCGGTAAAGACGTAGACGTCGGACTGATGATTTCGGCAGCTTCAATGGAGATGTCTACTTTGTCTTAATTACTCGGCTATTAACGTTGCTTTTCTCTTTAGTGTATGGGTTTTCGATGTTCGACTTGCCTCTTTGGTATGGCAAAATATGATGTTTCTATGCTTTTTCCCCCCTTCTATTGTCCTCTTATTTGTGATGTATCTTCTCGTGTATTTGTGCAATCATTGTTTGATAGATAGAAAAATATTTTCTTGTTAGGGGAAAAATTATTGTTCAGGTGATGATAAATAATGTTTATATTTGTGAGTTGTATAATACAATTATATAATATTTGTATTTGAGCCTATTCCAACAACTCAAAATTAATATCGGAACTAGATGCTTTTATGCATGGTTATGGTAGTTTAGATAGGCTAGTGGAAATTAACTTATACTAAACATCATTAATCTAGCTAGATATTTTGTTTAAGTTTGTGATTGAAACTAAACCTTTTGTCATACGCATTCCAATTAATAAGAGCTAGCTACTGCAACTCTGCAAGAGGGCAACAATTGACAAGGAAGTGCTAGGGCATAAGTCGTTGATTTCGAGAGTATTAAAAAAAACCCAGCTTCAGTGAAATGTGTACTTTGTCCTAATAATTTGTCAGGGTGGAGTGACTTAATTAATTAGCAATTTAGCATTATGGTATGCTGTGGGTGATTAACCTTGTCTTTTCTCTTTTAAGTAGTGAAGTAGTGTATATCTGTATGGTTATTAAATGTACGTTCGACTTGGCTTTTTGGTATGACAAAGTATAATGTTTTTCGGTTCTTCTATCGTCTCTTTTTTTATGTACCTTTTGGGAAAGAGAGTGTTTGTGCATCTTGTTATTTTTAATTTTTTAGACAAAACAATATTTTCTTATTATGACAAAAGACATTGTTCAGGTAATGATAAATGTTTATAAGCAAAATGAACAGTACCATGTTTATATCAGTGTCAATTTTTCATACAAAGTATTCTAATTGGTGCGGACCGGTGAGTCGAACTGAAAAAAAAAAGACTTGTGAACAATTTGTTTCTGTATATTATACTTGTGATTGTATAAGAAAAATAGAAAATTATATAACGCTTGTATTACTATTTGAGCCTATTCCAACAACCCAAAATTAATATTCGAACTAAATGCTTTCATGCATAGTCATGGTGTAGATAGGCTAGTCGAAACTTATAATTAACAAAAATCTAGATATTTAGTTAAGTTTGTGTTGACAGTAGCACTGCTGAACTTGAAGATTGATTGCCGCTGACCGTTGAGAAATCAAAGGGATCAAAGATGGAAAGCTTGAAAAGCACCTTCCTTGTTTTGATTTCAACGACTATCTTGTGTCCCTTTATATATCCGCCTTTTTCCCTCTCTGTTGGGCACTTAGACATATAGTGGTACAGGTCTATTGGAAGGTCTAAGGGTTTTGGCAACTGGTGGTATAGGAATCAGTTGCTGGTGGGTTTCGAATCTGGGATTGGATTCGGGTCTTCTTGTTCAGTTTGTGTCTTGTAATTTCGTTATTCTTTTGATAGGAAAAACTTCAATAAAAAGAGAGTCTCTCGGAGTATAGCAGGTGCTATCTCCGGGACGAGGACGTACCCGTAGATTGGGGAACCTCGTTAAAATCCTTGTGTTCTTCGTCTACTCTCGTTTTACCTTTGCGTGCTTCAGCTTACCTTACTCTGTTCTCTGCAAATCTCTGTCGCTAAGGACTCTGTCCTAAGAGGAAGAAGAGATCAGCTTAACAGACTAAGGCTTTGGTGGGCTCAACTGATATCTAGCCCAAATCATTTCTGTTTAATTTGATTTCCTTCTCGGTAGACCTTCTTCCTATGCGTGGTGGGCTTTGATCATATAGGCCCATTACGTTTTCTAAAGAAGAAGAAGACTCCTTCCTCTTGCTTCGGCCCCTGCTGCTCCCTTGCATATTCAGCGACGCCACCCAGTTGATCAAGTCATCGGTGAACTGAACGAAGGGCTGCGTACCCGAGGTAAGTACACACCAGGTCAGTACGCGTTTGTATCTCAGCATGAACCAAAAAATTATAAAGAGGCTTTAAAAGATGAATACTGGAATCTTGCCATGCATGAGGAAATGAACCAATTTGAGTACTTACATGTGTGGGATCTGGTCCCTCGCCCATTGAATCAATCTATTATTGGTACAAAATGGATTTTCCGCAATAAATCTGATGAGGAAGGGTTTATTACTAGAAACAAGGCTCGCCTTGTTGCCCAAGGGTATTCTCAGGAAGAAGGGGTTGACTATGACGAGACTTTTGCTCCAGTCGCCCGTCTTGAGTCTATACGTTTATTATGTGCTTTTGCGTGTTTTAAAAATTTCCCGTTATTCCAAATGGATGTTAAAAGTGCGTTTCTGAACGGTGTGATTCAGGAAGAAGTCTATGTATCACAACCGCCCGGTTTTGTTGATCCTAACTTCCCGGACCATGTTTACAAGCTTAGAAAAGCGTTGTATGGCCTCAAACAAGCTCCCCGAGCTTGGTATGAACGTCTCACGTCTTTTCTTTGTGAGGACGTGTTCACAGCAATGTGAGATTGCAGATTGCGTGTTGAATTTTCCATGATCATTGAATGAATATTGTGATAATTTTGTAAATGGAACATCACTTCATCCATCCAACAATCGTGGAGCTTCCAAACATCACTTCTTATAATATCCATCCGCTTAGATCTACATATGTATCCTAGTAATGAATTGGACTCTTCGGTTCTGTTTGTACTAACTAACGCGGTTGGTTCGGT
The DNA here is from genome assembly GCA_946122785.1 of Linum tenue. NCBI lineage: Eukaryota > Viridiplantae > Streptophyta > Magnoliopsida > Malpighiales > Linaceae > Linum > Linum tenue. The sequence continues at coordinate 90,009,744 of CAMGYJ010000008.1, forward strand.
TTCAGTATCTCTAGTTAGAGACACACCTACCAAAGTAATATCACTCTCACATGTCAAATTAAGAAACAAACACGAGCACACGATTTTTATGCGATTCGACTAAGTGTGATTTTACTTCTCGTAGAAGAATCCTCTTTTAGAACAAATATTATTATCCGAAGTACAAACCTTCACTTCTACTGCTGATCAACTCATCAACATCAATACATAAGATTTTATCAAATTCTAATGCAAAACCATTTTTCAACTACCATTAATTTGCTTGCATATATTTATAGAGACAAGTATTGGTAGACATGGGTCGTCCTGATTTTGCCACATATATACCTACAATGATCCATGTTACATTAAATTCCTGGGATTTGCATATGGTAGACATGGGTCGTCCTGATGATTTTGCCACATGAGTAGCCATAAATTCCTATGTTGTTTAGTCTTTTGCAGCCAACCCACGAAGCTTACCCTCCTGTAAATGAATTATTTAAGCAGGTAATAACTCGATAAAAATGGAAAGAAAACCCAAAGAAATATATAGGGTCCAGCCAGGATCCTGACCAAACTGGGCAAAGGTTGAACAGCAGCAAGACATGGAGCACACATGGTCAGCCATTATACCGGTAGCTATAGTCATATAGAGATTAGTCCGTGGCCAGCCGTTTGGGAGTGTAAAACCGTTTGTCTCGTACCAGATTGCATCAAATTAAATGGAAGTTTGGATCGGATCCTTATTACCAAATCGAATATAATACAGTTCTGTTCTTGGCCCTATGTTTATCAATATTGGAAAAAATGGACCGATATTTATACCTGATCAAGTCGAATCGAATGCAATATATTATAATCCATGATTTTAAAATTTCTTTCGCTATTAAACCGCGGTTCTAATAAGTTTGATCCGGACTGAACTGTTTCACACTCTTACAATCATTATCTATTTTGTTTGATTATCCATCATGACGAGTATTTACTTATTTAGTCACTATGATTGACATTAAATACCCTACCTAATGCACCAACAATAAGTAAGATATGCATCATGTGAACTGATAATACTCGTATTCACGGCTCTATTACAATTCGAGATTCTTGAGATAAGTGACATCGTTCGTACATCCTCTGTCTTTAGATCAAAACCCAACAATCAATAATCATGGACCCTCTTGCAACCCTGATCGAGGACTGGGAGAATGGGGAGCAGTACATTAATGACCAACTGGTTGTAGAAGACGAGTCTATGGTCTGGTTACTGAAAGGAAGATAGTTTTTGTCAGATATAATGCAAGCTTGGTACAAAGTAGTAGGTGCGATGTATTATGATAGGTGGTAAATTTTTCTGAAGGGGTACGGCTAGCAGCAGCTAGGTCTAGATAGACTACAGGTGAAGTCTCTTCAATCTCACAGTAGAGTTAGAAATATTATATAAAACAGTACTCATGATAAGCTAATTTGTTGTGAAAGAGAGTAGAGAGTTTAGACTTAGAGTAATGAAGTGTTAGAATACAGGGAAGTCGACAATGTAAGGTAAATAACACAAAGATTTACGTGGTTCGTTAATACGATATGTACTAATCCATCGAGAGAAAGAAAGACCAGTTTTACTATATTTGAGAAATACATATTAGAGAGGGATTGAGAAAGTATATACACTATATTGCACCGTGTCCCAAAAGCCTTAACCCTAATCCAACCTGGAAAGGAAAAGGTTACCATCGACTACAGATTATTCGACTTCAAATCATAGCAACATCAAGCAATTTGGTGAGAAGTTTATCATCCTGAGAGTGATCAACCATCAACGTAATGTGGATTGACACTCAAGATGTGGATTAAGTCGATTCACAGTGATAGCTCGTGTATATGAGTTTTCTCGATCTGAATGATTTTTCTGTTCGGAGTTTTGTTTAGTTTCCAGTAATATGCCGGGGTAGTAGAGTGCATGTTCTGATAAGAAAAAACAGACATGGGCGAGACAAAATTATGTAAAAAATAATCGGAGACAAGATACAATTGGAGATTTGTAAATAGAAAGTTTTGACTTGTAGTTCATTTGCATTGCAAATCGACGTATGAACATGAATCAATTTTGTATAAATCAAATCGAAAATCGATATAAATCATATTTCAAATGGAAGGAAAGCCGACCATAAGAGACATTTCATTCCGTTTGATCAAAATGTGCATTATCAAATCCACTGGACTTGTTTGCTTGATGGATTTGGGGAGGAATTTGGATCCATCATGGACTTTGTCCAAAATCCATTGTTTGCTTCATGCATTTAGGGGAAACAAATCCGTGGGTCCCACGAACTTTAAGGGATCAAATCTGTGGACCCCACGGACTGGAAAGTTCCACCTATTTAGGTGGGAATTGATTATGGACTTTGAAGTCCATCATTTTTTACCAACATACCCTTCATATTTGCTTTCTCTTCTTATATCATTAAAGACAATAAAAGTAAATTACACTTCATACATACAAATTTAATCAACAAAATCCATCATAAAATCCATCAAACAATGGTGTTTATCAAATCAATAATGAACCCAATACCCTCATATATCAATGGTTTTTCAAAACCCAAGTTATACCAAAACCTTTATTTTTAATCCACGACTTAGACGAGCCCTGAAGTATTTTCACACTACCGAGTTGGAACTCCGGGTAAGAACACAGAAAATCCAGCCCAAAGCCCAACTTAATTGGGGATTAAACCGGGGACTGTATTTCTCATTTGGTCATTATGGCCCAGCTTTATCTGACATGGGCCGACGGATACGCGGCCCGCTAATCGTTGATTGTTTTCTAATCAACGTGGACCGGTACATCAGTCGTTGAGTCCAGTTTGCAATAGGATTGGAAACAAACTCAAGTTACGAATCTGTCAAAAACTGAAGTTCAGTAACTGGGTTGTCAATGATCTCAAAGTATAGTGACCGGATAAGTAATTGGACTAGATAAAAGATTGAACCAATGATGAAAGAAGACAGGCGAAGAACAAAGGTCTATCAGGTTTCTCCTCAACCCGACAAAGAGGGCCGATAGCCAGTAGTAGTAGATTGAGTGAATGAGTGAGTGATTGATTTGATGACCGCAGCAGTTGGAAGAAAAGTCGCTTCGAGCTAGTAAGAGAGTCTAATCAAGCGGAAAAAGGAGAGACCAAAAAGGCAGAGGCGTTGAATTTCCGATTCCATCTTCGAACCCGTGAAGAACTAGTGAAAAGGGACCAAAGATTTCTTCTGGAGAGCTGCGAGTGATTGCCGTCTCTTCCCCTTCAAAGAAATGGAAACCCAGAAGATTTTGACATCATCTGAAGCAGAAGTGGAAAGGCGGTGGTGGGTCACCGTCCCTAAAGTCGAACTCCATGCCCATCTCAATGGCTCCGTCCGAGACTCCACTCTCCTGTTCGCTTTTTCCCTCCCTTTTCCGAGCTTCAATTCCCTCTTTTCTGTTGCTTTGTTATGATACCCTGGGCTTCGTTTGTTTGTTTTTATTGCATGGCTTTGCAGGGAACTCGCCAGACGTTTGGGGGAGAAGGGCCGGATTGCGTTCTCAGATGTAGAGCATGTTATCCTGAAAGGTAAGTTACTGAGTTGTCTTCAACACTCAGCATTTATAATCTTTGTGAATGGATTCAGAAGAAAGGATTCCTTTTGCTTTCAGGTGACAGGTCTTGCCGCGAGGTATTCAAGCTGTTTGACTTGATTCACGTCCTCACGACTGACCACAAAACTGTCACAAGGATTACCAAAGAAGTAAGACAAAACTTGATTTACTAGTTGGATGTTGATGCTTGATTCACCCATTCTTCTTGAGAACTGATGTTTGATTCTTCATTGGATGCAGGTGATTGAAGATTTTGCTTCTGAAAATGTTGTGTATTTGGAGTTGAGGACAACCCCAAAGGTAATAACTTTTGGAGGGATAAAAGGGGCTCTTGTGGGATTATGGTTCAGTCTTGTTTGTGAACTGGGTTTGCCTAAAGTCACTGTGCTATTTGTTGGGTATTCTTGTTTTATTACAGAGGAATGATTCTATAGGGATGAGCAAACGGTCATACATGGAAGCTGTGATAAATGGTCTGAGTTCTGTTACTGAAGTAGACATAGATTTCACCCCTCATAGTACTGATCATCATGACCCTGCAAGTTCCTGGAATTCCATTGCTGTGAACAATGTGGATCATCAGGGAAGTGGTAGGAAGAAGATCTACGTCAGACTTCTTCTCAGCATCGACCGTCGAGAGACAGCTGAAGCTGCAATGGAAACAGTATGCTTCTTCATGACTTTCTTTTTAGACTGGGAAGTAAAAGGCTAAAAGTTCCTTTCTTTATTTGGAATAGGTGAAGCTTGCACTGGAAATGAGAGGTTTAGGTGTTGTTGGCATTGACCTTTCTGGCAACCCTTCTGTGGGTGAATGGTATGGTTACTTTCTTTCATAAACCTTTTAGTTTATGAATTCAAGAATATGTGAAGGCAACCAGTTCTTTATGATCCCAAACTGTTGAATGTGAGGCAGGAGTACATACTTGGCTGCACTACAATTTGCCCGGGAGCAAGGGCTATATGTTACGCTTCACTGTGGAGAGGTGCTTTCCGCTTCTGATTCCTATCAGCTTGTCTGAATGAGTTTATGTCTTGTTATGCTTGATCTACCGGTGTTTTGAGATTTGCCCTTACTGGGTTGCTTTTGTGACTTAGTGCTTGTAGGTACCTAATTATGAGGAGATCAACGCAATGTTGGACTTTCTGCCTCAGAGAATTGGTCATGCTTGCTTCTTAAGAGAGCCAGATTGGGTGAAACTAAAATCATCTAAAATACCAGTTACGTATCTATGATAACTCTCGTTCCTTGATTGCAATAGCCTTAGTTATTACTTGGTTTTTATCTTACATTATTTGAACACTTCTAATTAGGTGAGTCTTCTGAATGATTCCCTTGACTTAGCTCTCTAACATTATAACTCCTTTAACTTTTGCAGGTTGAGATTTGTTTGACATCCAACATCATGACAGACACAATCTCTTCACTTGACATTCACCATTTTGGTCACTCTCTTCACACTCTCTCTCATGAACAAGTTGAATGCTTAAAAGTTGTCATCATCGTAATCGAACACGTTTATGCATCAATATCCTTAACATGCTCTCTCACCTGCTCTTGATGTAGTTGATTTGTACCTTGCGAAACATCCAATGGTGCTGTGCACAGACGATTCAGGGGTTTTCTCCACCAGTCTGTCCAAGGAGTATAGCCTTGCCTCATCTGCATTTGGTGGGTACATAAGGATTTTCACCACCCGTGGTGGCATTTTGATGATACATGTAACCTGAAATGTAATGTCTGAAATCCTGAGCCGAGCTGTGTTTTGTTTTTGTTTAATTTATGGAAAGGTCTTGGAAGGAAGGAGTTGTTCCAGCTAGCTAGAGACAGCGTGGAGTTCATATTTGCTGATGGTGGCGTGAAGCAGGAGTTGAAGGAGATCTTTAGCTCTGCTGCTGGGAAGCTTGAGCTATGATTCTTCTGGTGCATTCGTTATTTTACGGCTGTCGAAGAACGTTAGAGTATTTACTGTTGAATCTATGGAACTTTAGAACTGCTGAAATCTATTGTCTAAACTGCTAGCTTTAAGCTTATTGGAAGACTGCATAGAAATCATATTTATATGGTTGATTACAGTCTTTTTGTTATTATTTATTTTCTTTCAAAAAACCCTATACGATCCAAAATAGGTTCTTAAAATACTTCTTTCAATTTGATGAGATTAGGGTGCCAATTTCACCTATATACAATTAAAAAATTCTAGCTTACGATAACCTGCAGAAATAGGAGCTGAGACCAGTTCGACAACATTCATTGAGCAAGGGCCTAGTCTTAAATTTGAAGGTCTTAGGTTCGAATTGTTTAAATAGTACCTAATCGCAAAATGTAAAATCTATATCACTCTTATCTAAAAAAACATTCTTTGAGCAAGGACCTTCCAAGCCAATCATAAATAGAATATGATAGACCAGTTGACAAATGTGTGGATCACATGAATATATAAATTGATTAATATTCTCAAATACTACCAATTTTTTTTATGTAATTAAGAAAATAAATAGATCGAATTAAAACTAAAATGAGAACTAGCAAAATTAAATTTAGTTAAATCTGATTTGATTTTAGCACTCTCATTTTCTTCAAATTTATAATAATATTCAATCTAAATCAATGGTTGCCGTCTTGTAATGTTTAGAACGTTGGAGAAAACGAAGGGAAGCAACTAAAACGACGTCGGAGCGTGGACTTTAAAAAGCAGTCTTGAAACATAAGTGAACTGGAGAGACCGTCCGACGACGAAGCTTTGAAACCAAAGAACAAATCAACGCGAAAGAAAGACGACGAACGAAAGAAAGAACACAATTGATAGGAATTTTCTCCATTTCCCTCATTCCTCACTCTGCGGCGGACTCCCGCCATTAATCCGAATCTCGACCTCCAAACCCTAATCCCTAATTCATTCTAATGCCATAACGATATAGGCAGAGAGGAATCCTCTCCGCCAAAAACAATTGGCGGCACACCGAACGTTTTCTCCGGCGGGATCATGAATTGTTGAGCCGGTAACCGCTCTGATCAGATCGGGAAGGTGCGGCCGAAGTTCTCAGAGGTTCCTGGCGCAATGTCTTGGGGATTAGGATGGAAGCGGCCGTCGGAGATCTTCCGTTTGAGTCTAAACTACGGCACGGAGGAATCCTGGGAAGATCCTACCCGTACGTCGAGCTCCTCCTCGTCTTCGTCGTCTTCTTCGGCGATTCCGCCGCCGATGGACCAAGACGGTGGATTCCGCGTGGATTTGGATTGGACGGCCGGAGACGACGAGGATCAGTTGGCGCTGAGGCTGCAGTCGCAGCTGATGGTGGCGTTGCCGATGCCGCAGGACTGCGTGACGTTGGATTTGACGACGAAAGAAGATGGGAATGGGGAGGGAGGGGTGGAGGCAGGCAATGTCGTCGGAGTGGAGATGAACGTTGTGAAGAGGAGGGAGCCGTTGCGAGGGATCACGGTGTCGAAGTCCGGTTCCGGCCAGCAGAGCGATGGCGCCGGCGTTTTGACGAGATTGTTGAGGTCCAATTTAGCTTCTAGTGGACTTGGGGATGGTTCGGATATCGCCTGTGCCGATCATTGGAAGACCGTCACATTGCTTAGCCTCTGCGGTTGTGGTTTGGCGGTGCGAACTCTTTTCATTTTCCCCTCCATTGAAAAAAAGGATTCAGAACTGTTCTATCTTGGATTTTGATTTCTTTTGGTTCCTTTGTGAATGGTTTCCTTATGCCTTTTGTCAGTGAGAGCTCAAATGACTGAAATGAAGCGAATTTTGTTCGCAGACATTGCCAGCTGAACTACTGCAATTACCAACTCTTGAGAAGCTTTTTCTAGACAACAATAGGCTTACAGTTTTGCCACCTGAGCTTGGCGAGGTGAAAACTTTGAAAGTTCTCAGTGTTGATTACAACTTGTTGGTTTCTGTTCCTGGTAAGAATTGAATTGCATACTAATGCTTAGCTTGTTCTTGTGATATGAAATCGTATTACTATTAAGCTCTTTGATTACCTTGAACTGCTGTCTAAGTTTGCTTGAACTCTAAACAGTGGAGCTGAGGCAGTGTGTTCAACTGGTAGAGTTGTCACTGGAACATAACAAGCTTATTCGTCCACTTCTTGATTTCAGGTCACCTGAATGAACCAACTCTTCTTTTTGTTAACTTAAGGTTCCAGATTCTAGCAAGACTTTTTCTTTGGGCATAATGCTTATCTCCTGTTGAATGGCAGGGCGATGGCTGAGTTGCAGATTCTTAGGCTATTTGGGAACCCTCTCGAATTTCTCCCAGAAATTTTACCGCTGCACAAACTTCGCCACTTGACCCTTGCAAATATCAGGATTGTTGCTGATGAAAATTTAAGATCTGTCACTGTGCAGATAGAGGTTGTGGTTTTTGCAGTTTATCAGTAAAATTATTTGAAATAACTTTTAATTTCCTCTATTTTCACACTCTATTATTTGGTTATGCAGGGGGAGAGCAGTTCTTATTTTGGAGCATCCAGACACAAGCTGAGTGCTTTCTTCTCTCTTATATTCCGCTTCTCCTCATGCCATCACGCTCTTCTGGCTTCTGCACTGGCAAAAATAGTGCAAGACCAAGGTAATCGTGCAGTTATTGGCAAAGATGAGAATGCAGTGCGACAGCTCATTAGTATGATTAGCAGCGACGATCGTCACGTGGTATGCTGGAGCACGTTTCCTTAGAAGTTTTGTTTTAAAATATCTTCATTTCTGTTTGGTGTACTCTTCTTAAAGTTTTCATCTGTTGCAGGTTGAGCAAGCATGTTCTGCCCTCTCTTCTCTTGCTGGAGAAATTTCTATGGCAATGCAGTTGATCAAATGTGACATCATGCAGCCCATTGAAACAGTGCTAAGATCTGTCTCCCAAGAAGAAGTAATTTCAGTCCTGCAAGTTATGTCAACATTGGCTTTTGCATCAGACAGAGTATCCCAGAAGATGTTAACCAAGGATTTATTGAAATCATTGAAAGTTCTGTGTGGCCACAGAAACCCAGAGGCATGTTTGATTTGGTATAATGGGTTATCTGGTTCTTGGATCTTTTACCTTTTTCTGCCCATTTTTATTTTGTTTCCTCTTTATTTGGCGCCAGGTGCAAAGGCTAGCTTTGTTCGTGGTTGGTAATATGGCGTTCTGCTGGGAGAATAGGCGTATTTTGGTTACCTCCGAAAGTCTACGGGACCTGCTGCTGCGGTTGACAGTTACATCTGAGCCTCGTGTGAACAAAGCTGCTGCTCGTGCTTTGGCGATTCTTGGTTTGCTTCCTTAGCTTGACTTTTAGCAATGCTTTTAGTTGCTGAGTGTATTTTAAAACTCAAATGGAAATGTCTTTGCCTGCAGGAGAGAATGAAAACTTGAGGCGTGCTATAAAGGCAAGACCTGTGGCTAAGCAAGGGCTGCGTATTCTATCAATGGATGGGGGTGGAATGAAAGGTCTGGCCACTGTGCAGATTCTCAAGGCAATCGAGAAGGGATCTGGAAAGCGCATACACGAGTTATTCGATCTTATATGTGGCACATCAACTGGTGGAATGTTGGCTGTTGCTCTTGGTATAAAGCAAATGACCCTGGATGAATGCGAGGAGATATACAAAAATCTTGGTGTGTATATTGTGTCTGGCTATTATTTTTCCATTAATTTTTGTTGGTTACTTATTAGTTAACTTCATAACTTTCTTCTTTAGGGAAACTTGTGTTTGCTGAACCTGTTCCCAAGGATAATGAAGCTGCATCATGGAGGGAAAAGTTAGATCAGCTTTACAAAAGTTCATCACAGAGCTTTAGAGTTGTCGTCCATGGATCCAAAGTATGGTTTTTACTTTCCCCCGCATACTTCCGTCTATAGTTTTGATATATTGAGTTATGTTGCCCCCACAATCTCCACTAGTAGCAAGATCTATTCTCTGTCGTCAATAAGAATTGAATTTAAGGTTGATATGATGGCCCTGAGAGGGAGCTCATGCTTAAAGTTCTTGTTACAAGGAAGAGAAAGTACTATTTATGTTTGAATGATCATGATATAAGCTGGATGAACACGATTGCTGATTCTAATATAGTGCTTGTGAACCTTTACGTAGTGGTTGCTATAACCTACTGTCTTGCAGCATAGCGCAGATGAGTTTGAGAGGCTGTTAAAGGAAATGTGTGATGACGACGACGGCGATCTACTGATAGACTCTGCAGTGAAAGGCATTCCAAAAGTTTTTGCAGTTTCAACTTTGGTTAGCATGATGCCAGCTCAACCATTTATATTTCGCAACTATCAGGTTTGGTTTCTTGCTAGTGGTATCTGCTAAAACCTGGAAATGTGCTTATTGTCTTTGTGATGTATAAATTGCCTAGCTGATACTTATTAGGGTGTGTTTGTTTTAGCTTTTCCTAAAGTTTGGCAACTTACAATTTTTCATTTTAGAAAAAGTGTGTTTGGTATGGTTTTAGAGAAGTTAGATGGCTATAAGATAGTTTTTAATAATAAAAAATTATGTGTTTTTAGCTTTTTTACAACTTAAACTTTAGGAACTTAATATTAGACGAAATAAACACACCTCAAAATTTTCTTTTATGCTCGTCTGTCATCTGACATTTCTGTGTCACCATTTAGTACCCTGTTGGAACACCAGAAGTGCCATCCACTCCTACTGAGGGATCAGGGGTCACTGTATTAGGATGTCCTTTTGCTGGTAGCCAAATTGGATACAAACGCACTGCTTCTATTGGAAGTTGTAAACACCACGTTTGGCAAGCAATAAGAGCATCATCTGCTGCTCCATATTATCTCGATGACTATTCTGATGGTAATCTGCTTGATAAATCTAATCAGTAAATATTATTCTTCTATTCCTGAGAGTTATAAAAGTTCTAACCTACGTACTTCCACAGACATAAACCGGTGGCAAGATGGTGCTATTGTGGCCAATAATCCTACCATCTTTGCCATCAGAGAAGCACAGCTTCTTTGGCCCGACGCTAGAATTGACTGCCTCGTCTCAGTTGGGTGTGGTTCTGTTCCAACAAAGGTGAGCCTCACAACAAATCTGGCTTTCTTACTGCAAATTGTTAGTGCCTTTAGAGTCTTATCTGTTATTCCTTCCTAGTAAAATATCAATAAGGTTAAGTTTTTTTGGGTGAAAATACAAGAGTGTTAGTTAAGTTTCTGTTCCCTGACCTTGTTTGTTCTCTTGAATCTTGATTGTGAAAAAATCTCCTTTATGGTAGCCTCGGAAAGGTGGTTGGCGCTATCTTGACACTGGGCAGGTGCTCATTGAAAGTGCGTGCTCTGTGGACCGAGTGGAGGAAGCCTTAAGTACGTTACTCCCAATGCTTCCTGAGATTCAATATTTTCGTTTCAATCCAGGTAAGTGCTGACTGTGTTTCCTCAGGGTACAATATTTATAATTATGGTACGGTGTATACGTTTGTGGAAAAAATATGGCCTGTGATATGCAGAGTTGTTGAATATTCCTCTTTTGTTTACGAAACTACAGTTACATGCCAGCTTTATTGAAGCGCTTCTTGTTCTTACTGTCCCATAATGTTTTAACCTTCGAGTTCTTGCTATTCTGTGTGATTTCAACCTTTCACAGTTGATGAACGCTGTGATATGGAGCTTGACGAAACTGACCCAGCTGTGTGGCTAAAGTTGGAAGCTTCAGTTGAACAATACATTCTCGAGAGCTCCGAAGCTTTGAAGAACATATGTGAGAGACTCGTTTTGCCATTGCAAAGCGACGATAAGTTCTCAGATATGAAAACTCAGCAGCATCGTCCTAGAGCAAAGACGTTCAGTACTGGTAATGGTGCAAATAATTCACCTCATCATCTTCGGTTTATCTCTAATCTTCAACCTAAAATGTTGCATATCTTTCTGCTAATCTCAGGTGGGAGTGGCCCCACTTTGGGTTGGAGGCGTAACGTACTACTCGTCGAAGCTCTCCACAGCCCCGATTCTGGAAGAGTCATGCACCATGCCCGGGCGCTTGAGACATTCTGCGCTCGTAATAGCATACGAGTTTCTCATGTTCACAGTGCATCAGGAAGTTCGAAAAGTGTACCGCCAGCTGTGGCATCACCGTTTGCCTCACCTCTGATCACCGGAAGCTTTCCATCGAGCCCACTTTTGTACAGTCCCGACTTCGGCTCACACCGAGTTGGCCGAATTGAGATGGTCCCACCTTTGAGCTTGGATGGGAATACGTCAGTGAGGGCAGGAGCGTCGCCACCAATTTCTCCTAAAGCACGGAAACCGTTTTCTTTGCCTGTGAGATCGTTGCACGAAATGCTGCAGAATGCACCCCAAGTTGGGATCGTGCATTTAGCCCTTCAGAATGATTCTTCTGGCTCCATCCTAAGGTACGCATATTCACCCTGTCCTCTGCTTCTTAGTCAAACATGATGTCTTGGAAGAATAATCATGCGTTCAATAGTAATTAAAAAATATAGTAAGACCTGTAAATACAATGCCAAAACCCATTGAATGTATTATTGATATGGAGAATATATACAGCAACGTACAGAAACAGTCTGCCTACTCCTAAGGAGTTGTGGCTAACTAAGTAGCTGGAAATAAGGAACTGAATACAGAGTGGTTAGAGACTAAGTCAATACACTCTATCAAGACCCAACAAAGTTTATCTCCATGACTTTAAAATAAAAAAGATTTAATATCTAATGCTGGATTTTAATAGCATTGCTTCTTCGAAAACAATTTTGCTCAACTGCTTGTTGTTCCTCTTAGTTGGCAGAATGACGTGTTTGTTGTTGCTGAACCTGGAGAGCTCGCTGAGAAGTTTCTACAGAGTGTTAAGCTTAGTTTATTGTCAATGATGAAGTGTCATCGACGGCAGGTTACATCGTTTCTTTCCAAGATTTCGACAGTTGCTGATCTGGTTCGTTGCAGACCTTACTTCCAAGTCGGAAACGTTGTCCACCGCTATATAGGACGGCAGACACAGGTATGCGTTGATTGTTTTATGTCCTGTTTTATTTGCCTGGTTGATGTCAGTTTTAGGCGTGGCTTTGGAACCATGATTCTAATCAAGTGTTTCTTTCGAGAATTTTTACTTAAAATGAAGGAATTATATAAATTAGAGGGACTTAGATCACCATGTATGCATGTGTTCTAGACGTAAGATTTCTACTTCTAAAATATATGTATTGTCAGACTATAGTGCTCGGCTTGAAAGGACCAAGGCAAGAAATCCTTTACGTAGTGGTTGCTAAATCCTTTGGTCTTCCTGTTCTGAAGGTTATGGAAGACGACCAAGAAATCGCGGCATATATGTTCAGAAGAACAGTTCCTTCCATGCATTTAACCCCTGAAGATGTTCGATGGATGGTATAGCTTTCACACATTTTATTCAGTTTGCTGCTTCATTTGACAACTTTATACAAGTCCTTAATGTTGGAAAGTTCTTATCTGGTAAACCTTTTCCCCCGTAGGCTGGAGCTTGGAGAGACAGGATCATCATTTGCACGGGTACATACGGCCCATCCCAGACACTAAACAAAGCCTTCTTGGACTCCGGTGCAAAAGCCGTCGTGTGTCCATCTGCTGACCCCATGGACATCCCGGTAACTGCTGTCAGTGGCTCGGCAGGTGACCTCAACTCGCTGGAGAACGGGAAGTTCGAGATTGGAGAGGACGAGGAAGCCGAGAGCGAGGAAGTGGAGCCTCCCAGTCCTGCAGCCAGCGACTGGGACAGCGATGCGGATAGAGGCTGCAGCGCTAATTCGATGGGTTTCTGGGACGACGACGAGGACAGGCTATCTCAGTTTCTCAGCCAGCTGTACGATTTGTTGTTCCGAGAAGGAATGAGCGTCGATGTGGCTCTAAGAACCGCTCTGGCCAGCCATCGTCGACTCAGGTATTCTTGCCATCTCCCCGGTATACATTGACAGTGATCGATAATACGCGCAAATCGTGAAATGATTGTAGTATTAGAGATCGAACTAGTGAGGTTCACGATCCAAGAACCGTGATAGAACCCTGATAAAATCTTGCTCACAGGCGCTACTCATTAGTACTAGGAGGGTGACAAGCAAAAGAAGAGAAAAGGGTATGAAACTCAAAGAGTGAAGGGAGTGGAATAAGGAAATTTAGGTTAGCTCATAGTGTTGTATGGAATAATATTAATTAAGGAAGAGTTAAAAGAACACTCAATTTTCTGAGGCTATTATTAAGACTTTAGAGGGGAGTTTCAGCATTTTCTGTAATTTAGTGTACTGCTGATATACATTAGATGAAAATGAGTAAATAGAAAATATATCAAGCATTCTTTTTCCACCTTCACTTCTTATAGTGTTGTCATCTTTGTTAGTTAGATAATAGTTATGCTTGAGAGGGAGAGGATTTCTGGGTAAAAGGAACCTAGTTGTGTACGATGTTGCATTGAGAATCAGAACCAATTAGGGTTCAGAAATCAGGTTATAGGATGGTTGCTACTTGCTACAGTTGCACTCTCTATAGGTGAGGGACAGAACCACCAGACAAAACGATGAATAATATTTTTTGAACTGAAGAACTTGCTGTTAGAGAGAACTTGGTTCCCCCATTTTTATGATCTACATTAACAACTCAAAATCGTACTAAACCTTTGATTAAAGAAGGCAAAGGCAAAATGTGGATGGTTTGACATTGACAAAAGAAAAAAAAACCGAACAAAAGCAGAAAAGGGTAAAAAAGGAGACGCGACTTGAGAAAAAGAAGTCCAATGTTTGGTGGGGTGGTTTCATCATATGACATTTTAACATGGAGGACAGAATTATTAGAGCCATTATTAGAGCCATTGATGTTAACAGAGACTCGCATAATTTGGTTCCTTGTAATAGAGAAAAAATTCTCAGCAAAATAAGGTGACAATTACTAGCGTCAAAATAGAAGTCATCACGATGACAATCCTAATAAGGATTGTTATCAAATTCAATTTTTACCGTAAGTTGAGTGCCAGATATCATATCGCATCATAACACGTTGGTTTGAGCCTGATCTGTTTGAATGGGAATCGCCAATTGTGATCACTACATTCATAGTTAATACTTATTGCTGCAGCAGCAATTATTATATGTACGTAGTTAATCCAGAAAGATGATTAAGGCCACAAGTGGCCCTCTCTGCCTGCCCCCACAACAACGTCTGTGCATGCTTCTGATTCACGCCGACAAATGATGGCAGCGATATGGGCTCTCAATGCTTTAACACAAAGAACACAAAGCAGCAAGATTATAGAAGCGTATCGGAGATTGTATCGGAAAAATTAACGATAAACTATTTTATGTCGATTTAACCATAATTCAATCTTTTCATCCCACTAAAAAATCATCTAACGATTTAGAGAGCCACACCAAAAGCAAAAGAGCCACAGATATGCCATTTTCCTGTTATTCTCTATAACCTTCAATCACGCAACAGCTCATTCATTCAGTCCCCCACACTTTCTAGTGAACTGATGATGAACACAGTTTCAATTAAAGAGGCCAACCAAACCTCACTTCCAACTTTCTCTTAACCTTTGGAAAACCAAAACTGTTCCTCTCCATCCATCGTCCTCTCTCCCTTACTCCCTTTCACTTTCCCGGCGGGCAAAATTAATGGCGGCGGCTCCGGTGGCAATCGGGACACGTGGCACGGTGGGCGCACTGGTGAGGAAAGAGATCGAGTATTTCACCAACTTGGAGCACTTGGACCCTCGTGGAAGCTGCCTTCAAGCTCAGGGCGAGCGTTCCAGAAGAATGGCTTCAAGAAGTAGTAGTGGGAGATCATTTTGGCCTTTGAGGATTCGGTGGGGAAGGAAGAAAGCGGCCGCCGCCGGCGGCGGCGGTGTGGCCGGAGGATTGATTCGTCCGGGCATGTGCTCCGCCGTGGATGTTGCTCGTGATGGTGTTGGGATCTCCGGGAGGTTTGGGTATAGGGTGCTCAAGCAAGATGATTTTGATACCTATAGTTAGAATGTGGTGTGGCACGTTGAATAGTTGTGGTTCATTTGTTGGTTTTGTGGAGTGTAGCAATGCACAAATTTTGTTCAAAAGTTTATTGGCTTGGATGATGTTTCAATATATGTAACCATTTGTACCAAACTATGTAGTTAGCTCGAGTGTTGGTTATGAAGAACGATTGGAGCTTTCAATTTGGCATCCACAGAGAGCTTTCAATGGGGGAATGAAATACTTTGAGATTACTTTGTATGACCAGGTTCATTTGTTGAAATGGAATTATAAACGTATCTATAAGAAACATTACTCTAAACTCTCATATTTTCATATGATTATGAATAAGCTACAATAGTATTGGACATTGATCTAACGAACTAGTACAATATATATTTTTTTTTTATCTTTTTAAGTGGATATCAAGTCATCGTTTGACATTCGTCACAACATGACTCATTTTTGGACTTCATATATAATCCATTTGTCCTTTTGATTATTGGACTTGGTAATTTTTTTTTATGTTTTCCACTCCTTATTCTCTTTCTCACACTAAAATGGATCGATACGAATTTACAATAAAAAAAGACTCGAGCATAGTTAAAATGTCAATATAATGATGGTTGAACGTAGATTTCCCTCTCCATTTCTATCTAAATCTATTATTAGCTCTGAGCAATGATTCGCGAATTGATCATACTACATCAATATTTAGATGGAATTGAATATGATTTGATTTCATAAATTATGAAATTGTATTTAATGTATAGAAAAAAGTGGGGAGAAAGCAATTGATCCGGACCAAATGCAATTCTTGTCCAATTGTGTGGTGCTCATTTTCCCTCTATTTTTGGTTCAATTCTGGACTGAATCGACCGATCTCCGTCTGTGAGACTATTACGTGGCTTCTCTTGTACAACGCTTGGCCCAGAAAAGCCAAACCCAGCCCTTCAGTATTGGATTAGGAGGCCCAATCAGAAGTTCAGAACGATAAAACCCATTACGCGCTGAGTATTGACCTAATCCACGTGACCCGTCCCTCAAGCCTACACGTGTCCCCACCTAAAACCCCAGCAAAATCCACCGTTCGGACCACTCGCGGCCTTCGCCCAGTCGCAGCGACCCCCAAGAATGCGCCATCATCGTCAATGGTGATCTTCAGATCCTTACGAGCTCTGACGTCGAAACAGCGAAACATAACCGCCGTCGCCGGAACCCTAACGTACCACCGAAGCTTCCTCACCGCATCAACCTCCCCTTTCCCTTCCCCTAACGCTCTCCTTGCCTTCTCCCCTCACTCGCCGTCTGCTCCGCCTCACTTCTTCCTCTCCCCGCTCTCCAAATGGATCGCGGCTCCGCTTCTTCTTCGAGGCCCTCTCTTCCTCGCCTCGCCGCCGTGGAAGCTGCTGCAGTCCTCGACACCATTCCACCTGCGCGGGAACGGTCCTGCCCTCGCGCTGCTGAGGAGAAGAAGGGCGGAGGCTCTGGAGAGGTTGAATTCGCGGCTCGATTCGTTTAAGATCAGGATCAGCTCCTCATCCTCCGCCGTGACCACGGCTGCGGCGCCTTATGGCGTCGTCGTGGAGGAGGAATCGGGAAGGAATCGCGCGGCGGCGGAGGAGTGGTTTTGGGACAGCTTCGTGAATTGGCCTAATTTTATCTCGATCAGTCGCTTGGTATCGGGCCCTTTTCTTGGATGGTATGGGAAATTGGAATCTCGATGCCTTCCGGTTCATTTTCGATTTGAAATTCTGGTGGATTGATTTTATTGCTATGCAGGATGATTGCCAACGAGATGTATTCTGCTGCTTTTGTTGGTTTGGCAATCTCTGGAGCTAGTGACTGGGTAAATTTGCACTTGAACTTTTGCCCTAAATCAAAACTGCTAGAACTTTGCTTGACAGTGTTCCAAAATTGGTAATTCTGGTTTTCATTTTGGTTTAACCATTTCGCTAGCTCGATGGTTATGTTGCGAGGAAGATGAACATAGACTCGGTGGTGGGTTCATATCTTGATCCTCTTGCTGACAAGGTAGGTTTTGAGCCAAAACTCTGCAGTTTTTATCTCTTGTCTGTTCTCTGATTTCTCTCTTATGAGTGTCAATGTCTGTCTTTGTACACAGGTTCTCATTGGTTCAGTAGCCGTAGCAATGGTCCATATGGATCTCTTACATCGTAAGCACACCGTGCCCTTATCTTTGGATTTTTCACGATTGTGCTCTTATTTATTCCAATGGTTTGTTGTTGTTGTTGTGAATGAACCTTTGGTTGTTGCGTCGTGAAGCTGGACTTGTTGGACTGGTTTTGCTTCGAGATGGTGGTCTGGTTGCTGCAACTCTATATCATAGAGCTAGTAGCTTGGGATGGAAGGTAATCTTTTAACCGTCTCTCGGTGTCCTTTGTGTCTGCAGAATTGTCGTTTTTAAGCCTAATCGAGTTTCTCCTTTTAGTGGGATAGTTGGTATGATTTCGTCAACCTGAATGGATCTGGTGCTGAGAAGGTTGAGCCTCTATATATAAGCAAGGTACTTGCTTCTCCTACTGTTTCGACCCGTTAACTAGTAGTTCGTTGAATTAGGTAGAACTGAAGCGTGCAGTTCAAATTAGAAATTAGAAACTGATACTGTGTCAAAAGGGTTTTTGCTTCTCTTTCTGTCAAACTGGTCTCGTTAGGAAGGCTAGCTGTTGAAATTCATGAAAGCAGCATGTCATCACTGATAATTTGCTGTTGCAAGAACTTGAGAAAGCATGATTAATGTTAATCAAATACAGAGTGCGAAAACTTTGATATCTTCTGACAGTTGAGGACATACGTCAGGTGAATACAGTTTTCCAACTGCTATTGGTCGCTGCAGCTCTTCTTCAGCCGGATTTTGGAACAGTGGAAACCCAAGTATACGTAACGTACTTGAGGTAATTCTGACTGCCTCTTACAGTTCACTCTCGAATAACACTCCTTTACGTTGTTATTTGATTCTGGCATTAACACTTCTCAACTGATTATTACAGTTGGCTGGTGGCCTCAACAACAGTCGGCTCCACTGTAGCATACGGAGCTAAGTACCTGAACAACAGATCTGCATTACTTGCCAGGAAATCATAGTTTGATAGTAGAACGGCCAAGCCAATCAGCGCTGTTTTCTCGTTTTTAAAGTTGTTCAAGTGATGTAATCGCAACATGAGAAGCAAGGATGGGATGCGAAGAACTTATGAGGCTCATCGTTCTGGATGTACAGCAGAGTGTTACGAAGTTGCACGAAGGATTCGTTTTGTCATGCTACAGAGAGGTAGAATAGACATCGGTGACATACTTGTTAACTTTTGAAGATAGGACCTAGTTAAGAACTAAGCTCGGCTTTTTCAATTCTCAGTCCATTGGGTTTCAAGTTCTATGGCTGTTGGTTGTTTTGTTCCAGAAATGAGAGTGCGGTTTTGCCTTATTAACGATGGGGCTTGAACTAGTCATTAGATATAAGATGAATAAAAGGAATATTTTCTTGAGTACGAGGTTCCCGGTGAATGGATCCTGGAAGCGAGAGTGCAGTTTTCCCCTATTAACGATGGTGCCAATGCCGGTTACTGCGTTCTAATCGACGCGCATAGCCTATGCTGCGAATTCGAATTGTTTCCCCCTTGCTTTCCAAACGAACAGTCCCATTTAGCTCGTAGAGAACGCGAAATCTAACATTCAATTCACAACTTCAAGGGCAGCATGACTTGTCAGTACACTTGACCTGAACATTGCCAAAGACGAGCTTACTATGTAGGTGCCAGTCGGCCAATGGTCGCAGAATTTGGATGACAAGGCGACAAAGATGAACAAACCATATAGCGCCTGGACATGTTTGGCAAAAATTGCAGTGCAATGCAGTGCAGGGAGTGTGGTGTATTTGTGACAACTTCATAGCTCATACTACAGGGATTGCAAATGCAGATACCGAATGGGATTATCATTGCAAAGTGACGTTGATGCCAAAAGAGTGAGGAGATGAGCATCTGGCCAAGAATTGAGGAACGAATGCAGAAATAGATTACAGTAGTTTATGGCAAACCATATCACAATGCATTGAGCTCACTAGCGAAGCCTCACGATCAGGAAGGAACTTCTAGGGCTACTTCCACCATCTTGCTAACCATTTCCAGAAAGAAGCACAAACAAGTGGGAGCGATTAATCGACCGAGGCAGTACCAATGTTCATCGTTCATATCGCCTAATCCACACTTACAATGGAGAAGTCGAAAACCATTAAGGCACTCTAGATCACAATGAGCAGCGAACTAATTGCATTATTTTGTTTTGACCTAAACTGTCAAGAGCTACCATTGTCGTATAAAAATTCTCAGCCATTCTGACCTCTCATGTTCAATGTCAACGGAAAACCAGAGAAATGTTTACCTTACTGCGGGAAGCCAGCTAAAACTTCATCCCATAAATGGGCATTCTTGGAGAACTTCTCCTTCATTTGCCCTACAATCTCCTTTGCCTCTTCAACTCTACCTTCACCCGCAAGCCCGTTCACCAACAGCTTCATCGTCGAGAAATTCGGCACCCAGTTCTTCTCCATACTCTCCTTAGAGAACCTCAAAGCAGCATCAAAATCCTTCCCCACACACAAGTAGTAGATCAAAGTGAAGTAGCACTCAGAACAAGGCGGGTGTCCCCTGCCCACCATGCTCTTAAACAGCTTCTTGGCTTCCTCCAAATCCCCTGCGCTACAAAACCCATGAATCAACTCAGCAAAAGTAGTGGAATTAGGCTTGGGGCCCTCTTTTAACATCTTCTCGAGCAAAGCCATTGCTTCCCGAGCTCTCTTCAGCTTGCACAAGCTCTGAATCCTAACATTGTAAGTAGCAGTTCCAGGGGAGATCGAATACTCTGTCTTCATCAGTTCCAAAACTTTAGCCACCTCTTCGAACTTCTCCTCTTTGTAGAAGCCAGCCAGCAGATTGGAGAAAGTAGTGGCGTTGGGAGAAATTCTGTTATTCTTCATCTCTTGCAGGATCGAGTAAACCGAGCTCGAACTCCCGGACTCGGTAAACGACTTGATTACAGTGTTGTAAGTGTCGAGATTCGGACTGATTGAGTAGATTTTAGGGAAATCGACGAAGATCCGCTTCAACTCGACGTAGTTCTTCGCAATGGTGCAGGCGAAGAGCAAGGCGTTCAGCGTCTTCACGGAGCCGGCGGCAGAGCCGGCGTCATCGTGGTGCTTCTTGAAAGTGGCAATCGCATCGTCGACCATATTGGCCTGGCCGAAGAGAACGATTGCCTGAGCGGCGAACTTCTCGGTGCGGAGGTCGGGGCGGTCGCGGCGGAGCTCGTCGAGGAGCTGCTTGATGTAGGAGAACTGGTTGGAATCGGAGAGCTTGGTGACGGCGATGGAGAAGGCGATGCGGTCGAGGTGGAAATCGGGAGTCAGGGCGGCCGCGCGGCAGATCTCGAGGATTCTCTCCGGGTTTTGCTCGGATTTGAGGAGGGAGAGAGCGGCGCGGGTTTTGTCTTTCGCGGAGAGTGGAGCCTTGGAGTCTGCTGATAGAATCGTGGAGAAATTGCGGTGCGCGGCGGTGAGGGACGGGAGACGGAGGCGGGAGAAGAACGCCATTGTTGATTGATTTGAGAGATCAGTAGAGTGGGAGGGAGAGAGCTCTGTGAAGGAACTGGAAATGGTTAGGGTTTCTTCGAGCTATTTCTGGCTCGCCAGGGGTTTTAGGGAAATTGTTATGCTGTGGTGGTGAGCATGGAAAAGGAGTGGACCTGGTTTTGGGATGATATTGGCCGTTGGATGAGCCGGTTGCGGAGCAAAAAAATGGATCCTAAGATCGGGGAATTTGAACCCGACGTGAATCGAACACGCAACCTTCTGATCTGGAGTCAGACGCGCTACCATTGCGCCACGGATCCGGGCGGTGATAACTGTTGTTTAACAAATTATCTGTAAATTATAATTTTCCAATTTCAATATTAAAAAAAAAAGAGAAAAATGTACATCTATGTACACTTGATTTTTATCATAGGAAAATTTATCTTATCATAATTTTATTATAAAAATTAATTTTTTGGGCTCACCATTTTGTTATAATATGATGTTGTAGTTTAAATTTCGACTAATCCATACATGATTATTAGTTGAATTGTGAAACTTGCTCGTTATGAACAAATTTATGATCAATGATACTTACTTAATGTTACATATTTTTTTTGTTTATTCCTATAGAATTTATATTAAGAGGAATGAGATAATCAACTACAAAATTAGAGTCTAAATGTCTAACATATAGGACATAGAAGGAGTATGGTACTTTCATTAGTGGATAAGATCGGAGTTAAATGAAATTTAATTACGAGAGCAGTTTGTGATTTGTTTTTTTCTTCCCCTAATCAATGAGTTGACTTTGTCATTGGACAATTGATTGTTGCTAATTAATAAAACGACATGGTATTGATCATTAGACGATGGAAAAGGAGTTGCTTATTATATTTACCCCTCTTTGGATTTGATTGACTTAGTCTTGATGCAAGTGGATGATCCTCGTGGGACTCAAACTAAACAATGTAATGGACACTCATCGGTCATCATATAGACATATACCATGTACAAATAATATGGTGTCGTAGTAAAAGGAACGAGAGTTTGGATGAGACTAGATATAAAATATGTGAATTGTTTTATCTATCGTTTCATTATGTCTTTTATTACTAATGACAATATTTTTTGCAAAATATAGGATATCAGCACCCTTGTCTGGAGTTTAACATTATACGTCGGTTTCTTTGGAGTATCAGCTGGAATGATAGTGTCTTCACATACAAGAGTGTGAAGACTGGAGCATTCATTCTACACTTCCTAACTTAGATAAATGTCATGTGGACGACTATCGACAGGGACAAGTTTGCTCATAAGCCTAACATGTCCATTAGAACGAGCAGGGGCGGAGCTAGGATTTGACGTTCGGGGGGGCCGAAAAAAATTTATATTGTTATCACGGAAAGGTGATAAAAAATTAAAAATTAAGCAAGACAATCAAAGTAAATTTTACTTTTAATAGTATTATGATTAATCATTTTAGATGATTAGAGTCAAAATATTGATGTAGAATAACTTATGGAAGGTCAAAATGAATTATTTTTCAGTGATATAAAATTGCAAAGTGGTAAAAAACTAAATTTGAAATTAAATGAGCAAAGAAACAATATTGCAAATAATGAAATGAAGAAACCATACAACATGAAACTTGAAAGTAATTATATCTAATTAAATTAGTAAAGAAATAATAAATTTAAAAACTTAATTATGACAGAGGTTGAGTATCGAACCCCCAATTAGCTACATAATAACTCCCTTCCACTCCCGCTGGACTATGCTTACTTTGGTTCTTCAAATTGGCACACTAAACTTATTATATAGTTTGTTAATTTTTACGAAATTTTCAATATATCGATGTAGTTTAGTTTAGACGTAATTTTTACTATTCTCGGGGGGGCCGGGGCCCCCCCGAGACCAGCTGTAGCTCCGCCCCTGAGAACGAGGGGGGGGGGGTGGGATCTCATAAATGATTATAGATTACAATATCATTTTGTAGATTACTATGCATATGGTTTATTTGTACGTAATTTATTAAATTCCAGTTAAAATGAAGAATATTCGAGCCTGTGAAGAAAAATAGAAAACCAAATAGATTCTTTAGTTTGTACCCTTAATTAAATTGATTGAAAAGTCAATTTTCTCCTTCTTTTCTGCCATAGGCATATCAACAAGGCAATCGAAATTTCATTATAAAGTAGTGAATAACCTAATAAGCTACTGTCTATCATCCAACCTATCCGTGCATAATTAACTACAGAATAATAAACGTATAAAAAATATAGCAGCCACCCACAACCAACCGAAAAGCCAAAAATAGAAACCCGGCCGCCGTCGATTTCATCTTATTCTCTAGTTTCTTTCCGGCGACAACGGCCACGGTGGCAGCTCTCTCTTTCCCTCTCTCCGTCGCCCACAACGGCAAATCGTGCGGGATTGAATGTAACAGAAGCAAAGGTATTTGTTTTGGTTTTCTTTTTTTAGCATATTTTGTTAAACGATGTTACTTGCTGATCCTCACAAAAAGAACATCGGATCACCGTTGAAATCAAGGTCGGAAACCCAGCGATGCAAGAAAGTTCATCGGTCGCTTAGCCAACTCCAAACGGAGTTGAAAATAACAAAAGGTGGGGGGAAAAAAAAAGGGATAAAGATCCAAACATATCCGACACCGTCACTGTTTCTCATGAGACCCACCTCCGTTGTCTCTTCGACAAGGAACCCTGGATTCGTGAATTCAAGCTTGCTCGCTCGCACCATTAACACCAACTACAGAATATAAAATAACGAATGCGTGTGCGGGTGGTTTATTAACTAATGCGCGCGCCGGTGGGAAAATTATGGCGGGAGTTTTGTATAATAATAATGGGGGACTTAATTAAGACCACACTAATAATGAGGACAAAACACTGTCTTGTTTGGTTGCGGTCTTTTTCGATCTTTCACTCCTTTGGCTTTGGCTTTTCTTCAGTTGACATTGACACTGATGATTAGTGATTATTAATCGCAAATTTCCAAATGATTAATTACCTATATCTGCACGTTATTAGGCGAGCGGTTTGGTCTATTTTGCAACGTACAAGCTATAGCTCGTAGGAGGAACCCGTCGGTCCTATCCTAGCTTAGCAATTTCAGATTAATATCTGAGACCCAATTATCGTTTGGAATGTAAATAATTAGTAATATGAATTTTTACCACAGCTACGTTTTGTGTGTGCAATTAGTAGCCGTGTTATGCCCATTATATAGAACCTAGGGTAATTAATTGTTGTAACTCAATAACTCTCAGATTATAGTGCAGCTTTAGAGAGCACAACCTCTCCCGATGATTAGTTTTGATTTTTGGGATACCAACATGGTTTCATTCATAGATCCCCTAGTTTGTCAGAGCACCTCTACATCAATGAAATTACAAATCCGATTGTACATGTGGTTCATATTGTCACTTCAACAATTTCTGCAATCTAACTCTGTATTAAATTAATTGCCTAGAGCTATATCGGTTCAATTCACTTGCAAGTGTAATGATGAGTGTGCGCAACTGATTTTCGCAATATAAAACAGAGGATTCCACTACCGCTTGCCACCATAATTACTAACTTGAACGAAATAAAAGAATTTATGAAATCTTCTGTGAGGTAGTTTGAATGATTTGATAGAACTTTTGGTAATGAATGATATGAATTTGAAAGATTTTATGGTTAATGATATACATTGTATTGTATATGCCTTTTTTTTTTTGTTATAGTGCATGAACGATTCTATCAACGGTTCACCAATAATTCTCTAAACAATTAACCACTAAATCATAATCCAGTCATTTTTCCGGTTCAATCATCCGTCCGGTTCTAAAATCAGAGCTATTTTCATTCTTACACACAAGCTTGATTCTTTGATCTCTCTTGTACGGCTGATCTCCTACGGTAACTATCTCTTTCTTTGTAGATTTCTTACTTAACCATATCTTGACTTTTTTCGCCCTCAGTGAGTGGTCGACATTGTGTACTCATATTCTTGAACGCTAAGTCACAGGCTCACAGCGGAGGCTGGTTACCGATTTTTATTTGTTTTATATATATATATATATATATATATATATATATATATATATATATATATATATAACAAATAAAAATCGTATATATATATATATATATGGGTCAGACTGGCGTACGTAAGACGTATACTATACATCAGGTACTACTAGTGAGATATCTCTATATGTTATCATCGTACGTTGTGGGTCTTCGGTTATATTTATATATGTCATAAGTACTGTATTTGTTAACTGGAAATTGGTAATGAATAAGAAACAAATCAAAAAGAATTATGTAAATTTACGTGGTCTATTGTTTTATTCCACAATTAAGAAATTAATTAAAGA
Source organism: Linum tenue (assembly GCA_946122785.1). Taxonomy (NCBI): domain Eukaryota; kingdom Viridiplantae; phylum Streptophyta; class Magnoliopsida; order Malpighiales; family Linaceae; genus Linum; species Linum tenue. The sequence goes on from CAMGYJ010000008.1 coordinate 90,035,234, forward strand.
GCTTGTTACTATTTTAAGAAATTACAGAGTACCGCATTGGTATATGAACACTTTTTTCCAAACCCTGCATTGAGACTCAACCCGGTGACTTCTTATTGTCGGCGGCGTATAAATGTATTCAAGTCATATTTGTCATAAATCGTTTGATCCCAATAACTCAAGAATGTTAATATTTGGGATTGTATAGATTCGATCACACAGACACTTGGTCATACCATATTATAAATTCTAATACTCATTTGATCCCAATTACTAAATATGTTGGAAGAAGGTTAATTATAGATATTTCACTGGTATATTTATATGTTGAAGGTAGTGTATGCCCTAGCTAGCTAGCCAGCGATATATGCTTCTTGTTGATGAAATTGGTCAGGGTTACGTTGCTAATTAGATTAGGCAATTTGATACTTAATTAGACTGTCTCTTTCTCCTGCTTTTGGCTCCCACCATATTCTATATGCTGAATTAGGTCATTGCTAACCAATTTGGGAAAACGTAAGGGACTTAAGTGTTTTTTTTTTTTTGTTTTTTGTTTTGTTTTGGTGAAAACGTACTAGACCTGCCGCACAGCATCTTCCCTGAAATCTATGTTTTGTGTTTTGTCAAAATTATGTTGTCACCCATCTTAATTAATTTCCACTGTCATTTTCTTGCAAATTATCAGGGCATATATGTATGGCTGCTTTGGAAACTCAGGTTGTTAATTATGTATATTACTAATATGTAATATGTTGGCACATTTTATTGGAGCAACGTGTCAGAGAAGTTTTGGACGTTTACCTGTTTCTCATCTACAAATCTCGTCGCGACAACAAGAGTGTAATGCTTAAGCTTAATTAAGAAGAAGAAGCTGATGGTGGTCTTACCTGTTTTCATCTACAAATCTCACTACGGCAACAACAAGTGTGACGGTTAAGCTAAGCAGGTAATGGCACTGGCCCTCATCATTCGCCACCAAAACGATTTGTTTGGTGCTTTTTTTTTAACTTGTGGTAGCTGCTGCATGTACTCGTGACACTGTAAATAATCAGTTGATATTAATAATATCAATTTGAGTTGTTGAGAGATATTTAACTTTGGATCTTGTAAAACTCAAGCCATTCATATGGTTTATGGGTTTGAGTTCAGTGATTTGAGTTTGCACAGTCCTAAAATGGAGGTCGCGGTTGGAATTCGAACAGGAAACCTTTCCGTCGCGAAGGGTTTTGATATTATGTCAAGAACCGGTTGATCTCAATAAGTTACGACCTATATGAAACTCGATAGGTCGCAATTGTAGGTTGGATTAGTGTATTGTTGTTACCATAATAACAACTTATAATTTAGAACTGACCCGTCTTCCCCGATTTGTTTTGGGAGGAGTATGTAGGCGAGGCGAGGCGAACATGTGTACTTTCCTTGATCTGACCTGCCTTAATTACCCGCCCAATTCTCAACCTATTTTTGCCTAAATTACATGTAATTTTACTTAAATTTTTTAAATTTTACTTTTATTATTTCATATTTTACCTATTAGAAAGTTGTAAAGATGTGAGATTCTCAATTTCTCGAATTATATAACTACATTTATCACGCTATTGCTTGTTTCTTGAATTTTTTAAAGAAAAACGAACATTTCTAATGTTTACCTCGAAATGACATACACATATAGGTCGACGGGAACTCGCACCAGTGGCAGATCCAGAAAATTTATATAGGAGTGTCCTTTTAAAATATAAATTAAAAATTATCTGACTAGTAGAAGTTAAAAAAAAAAAAGAACAACGTGTTATCATATTTTTAGAAGAAAAAAAAACCTAAAACACATTCACCGTCTACAGTGCTCAACAAATCACTTTCAATCATTCTAGATAATTATTCACCAACTGATCGCCTATTTGATTAGGATACTTGTTAAATCAATACAACTTTGAGGAGTAAATGAACTCATGTATGTGACATATATATATATATATATATATATATATATATATATTCAATTTTGTCTCCACCATCAACTCAGCTAATTCATTAGTTCCTTTTAATCCACAAAAAATAACTTATCATTTTTAACATAATGACAATAATTCGTAAAATCTTGTAGAAGAAAACAATTAGAAAAGTGATCAAACTCTTCAGGATAAAATTATATGTTAGATTGGGGGGAGGAAATCATATGTTAGTTAGAATATGGTGGGGGTAAGGAATAGTTTGTGGGTTGAATTTTACGCTTTGGAAAAACAGGGAACAAGGACTACATGTTTATAATAACATTTATGAGAAAATTACAACAACAAATGAAGTGTAATTAAATAAAAAAGATGTTTTTTTTATGAATGATTAAATAAAAAAGATGTTCACTAAGAACTATTGTATTATATATTCAAATCACATGTACTGTCATTTATTTCCTCCCCTTCTCCTAGACTCAAATTAATGTCGGTGTTCATTAATTTTACCCTCAAATTTTAGGGGTGTCTACCATTCACTTGAATCTGCTTCTACTAGCACCCTCACAATAAATTACCATGCCTGAACCCAACATGCCACGAGACGGACCGATATGTATCCAAACACAATCCACACCTAACACATTGCCATTCCTAATTTGTGCCACACTATTTTCATAGGTGACAGTTGGCATCACCGACATAATCTCCCAAAATGCATTGATCTTGCTTCAGCTAATTATACCAGGAATTACATACGAAGCCAAGAACAAGATGTAACCCAATCCAGCAACCAAACCCAAAAAAAGGCCAGACAAGGCTCCTTTCCAAGCTGATAATTATTATAACGCTTTACTTAGAAACTTACAAACACACTATAGCTAGCTTTACAAGCCAATAATTATTGACTAAACGTCAGAATATATCAGAGATATCTTCATGTTATGTTAATTATTGGATGTGTCTGTATAAAAATAAATAAATTATTGGGTGTGTGCAGTGTGAAATACGCTAGATTCCAAAGAAGGTTGATAAAAATAAAGAAATTAAAGAATAAGACGTAAAATGGTTTTGAAAGCCATGCACAGAATGACGACGGAAGACCCAACGCCGCTCCTTTGCGTGCATGGAGTGAAGTTCCCTTTTCATCAACCACTACACTGCCACCTGTTAATTAGCGACATCCTTGGGAGCTAATTAATTATCAACCCCTCCATTTTTTCTAAGTAAATTCAGTGGCATAATTACGATGTAGTTGTAAAGGTACCTCTCCAATCTCCATATATCTAGAACAAAATTATAATCTGTGTATTCGGCTGTTGCGAAAGCATTGAAAAGTAGTACAATCAACACCATTATCCTCTTGTTTAAAATCTAGAGGTTCGAATCAAAAGCTATAAAAAACAAGTTGAAACAATTTCGTATGTTTAGTGTGTTTTCTCTAGCTCTAAATCTTGATTTCACCATTGAATTAGTTGGCCCCTCTGTAATTACTTAATTATCATTCTGGTTATTATTTTGATACAGCGAAAGCTTGTTGGAGATATCGTTGTGATTGTAATCGCAACATTTCAACATTTTCTAATAAATATATTGTCCGCTTTAAATTACTACAATACAATTTTGCTTTTGGATGCATTATGAAGACTTTTTGGGAGGTCATCCATCTTTGCACTATTTCACACTAAGCACGTTTAATTTCAAAGTTCTTACGAGGACTCATTAATGTCATCCCAAAATGCATCTTGTCTTGTCAGTTAAATATTAATTATTTCATATGAATAATGAATCTCTCTCGAACTACTTAGGGTGTTACGGTATTTTCTAGAATGAATAAAAGAAAATTTGTTGACATGTTTTCTTTAATGAAGGATTGCTTTATTAAAACAAACACAAGGATGAGAACAAAATACTATAACGATGTAGAAGTTGGGTCTTCATTTTAAGGGTTATAGGTATAATATGTCCCTCTACTATGATGTTTTATCAAACATGCACTTTTACTATTTTTTACATCAAACATGCCCCTGTACTTTGTAAAAATTATCAAACACACTTTTGTTAAAATTTTCATCCAAAAACCGTTAACCAACGCCGAACTTTGGTTAACATCAAATGTCTAAAATATCCCTAATAATTTCACTTTAGAATTTTTTTTGGTTCTTTTGGCTATCCAAATAATTTCACTTTTAAGAGACCCAGAGAAATAAAACGGGGGGCAAAACTGATATTTTCCCTCCCATTTGCCGATGTCGGGTCGTCTAAATCTCGGTTCAACAATGATTGACGATTTTTTCAATGGAAAGTTTAGCAGAAGGGCATGTTTGATAATTTTGTCAAAATACAGGGGCATGTTTGATTTATAAAATAGTAATGGGATATGTTTGAAAACGTAAGATTTCTCTTCAAATTCAAACCTAAGATTTCTATGTTGAAAATTAATGATCGCTACAAGTAAATCAACATTTAGTTAAGGCTGAAAAATAAAGCGCACCACTTTAAAATTTGTGGATCAAACTGTACCTTATAGTTTGGTCATGGCCATAGACGGTTAAGAATATTCTGGTTTGGTCCTTGGTATGTATTATAGGATAGACGTATTGAGCATTTAGTCTGGTTTGTTTCAGCCTACGGTTTACCAGACCAAACCGTGGATCCAACCCACTTCCTAATTCGTGTTAGCAACTCACTCGTCCACTCTCACAACTCTTCAATGATAACCAAGCCTCAACCCTAGTTTTGTAAATCCCCCCCCCCCTCTCATAACTCTTCAATGATAACCAAGCCTCAACCCTAGTTTTGTAAATCTCGCCCCCCCCCCCCTCTCATTCATAGACGATACACCACCATAAAGTATAGACAATTGTGTCCCCATATGACACTATGTTAATGTTTATGACGTTAATTATGATGCAAGTTGGTTTGCCCTGACGTTGTGTGTTTTTCTTATTTACTTGAATTTACAGTATCAAAATTATGCATGTGCGTTGGAATTTATATTTTACAACAACAAAAAATCTCTCTCGATGATTGATTTTTTTTTTATGGTTGACCAAACAAAATGTTCATTTTTATTCAATATGGTCTACATGATACAGACCATATCGGACTAGACCGCACATGCATAATCTGAATTATATATTATATATTTGTTCTATCCCTGATCCGTACTCCAACTTCTCGATCTGAATCATTGAATCCTCTCTTTAACCAACTTGAATCATATCCCAGTCCTATATCTTAGTGGCTTGTATTGGAACAAATAAAATAATTCCCTCTAAAAACAATTTAATTGTTAGGCCAAATCCAAGTCGCACAATCAAAATACAACTAAACAAAGGGTGGGCTAAAACAAAATGAAAAAAGAAAGAGTGTCCGAGTAGCCAATATCAATCACCCTTTCTTTTACACATTTGACCGACAGTTCCCCGTCTTTAGGGTTTGAAGTTCCACGAAATAATGATCGCTGTTGTTACTGGCTTATATTCCTCTAAAGTCCAAACCCTTTACTTTCCATTTTTTCCCCCACCATTATTTGTTTTTTTTTTTTGGTTGCCCGTGTTTCGTCTCCAAACACGGATGGTGACGATCACCAAATTCAACGAGCGAGCGAGCGAGAGAGAGAGAGAAGTCGAAGGAGGCGTATTGGGGGACATCAACTGTCAATTCAAGCTTTTGCATATGTGGAGGGAACTGTCTCCATCCAAGTCAACCAACCCATTTCCTCACATTTTAAAAAAAAAAAAACACCACATTTATAACCATTTCCCATCACCAAAGACAACAAGCAAAACGAAGGCACCTAATCTATGTATATAAATACATACTCAGGCCGGCCCATTTGATTCTGCAGCTGGTTGGAGCGAAGGAAGCATAACCCATTTCCACAAGTTAACGTAAACTCACAGAGAGAGAGAGAGAGAGAGAGAGAGAGAGAGAGAGAGAGAGAGAGAGAGAGAGAGAGAGAGAGAGAGAGAATGGGAAGGTCTCCTTGCTGTGACGAAGATGGGCTGAAGAAAGGTCCGTGGACTCCGGAAGAGGACAAGAAGCTGGTGGATTACATACACAAAAACGGCCATGGCAGCTGGAGAGCTCTCCCCAAGCTCGCCGGTAAGTAAAACTACTGCTACTTCTATAGCTTTGTCGTCGGCCGGCGGATGATGATCGTGTTCTTTTTGGTTCAGGGCTGAATAGGTGCGGCAAGAGCTGCCGGCTGAGGTGGACCAACTACTTGCGGCCGGATATCAAGAGGGGGAAGTTCTCTCAGGATGAAGAACAGACCATTCTCAATCTCCATTCCATTCTTGGCAACAAGTGAGTGTGTGATTTCATTTTTTTTTTTTATAATTATATCAGTTTTCAATCACGTACATAGCGGTAACTGGATCAAGATAGAAGAATTTAGCACGATACATAACGATCTTGATACTATTTTGAAGCTGATTGATTTTCCTCGATAGTAAGATGATCACAAAAGAAGAAGAAGAAAAAGTCATCATCAGAAACTACCATATATACCTTGTGTTGCAATCAATGATTGATGCTAATCGCGCGCGGGGATCGTAGATTATTAGATATGGCTTTGTTAAACCAAGTCATGAATCAACTATTGATGTCCGATATTATACAACATTTATCATCTAGACAAGACTTCCATATATAATTCAAATCATGAAAAATGCTTTTGCGTAATACAAAATTAATTCAATATTAATTTTATTATTATTATTATTATGTAGGTGGTCAGCAATAGCAAGTCATCTCCCCGGACGGACAGACAACGAGATCAAGAACTTCTGGAACACACACCTGAAGAAGAAGCTGATCCAGATGGGGTTCGACCCGATGACCCACCAGCCACGGACCGACCTGTTCGCCACGCTGCCCCAGCTCATGGCCCTGGTCCAGCTCAAGGACCTCCTCCTCGACCACACCAGCAGCAACAGCAACCCACTCGACCACCAGACCATGAGGCTCCAGGCCGAGGCCCTCCAGCTCGCCAAGCTCCAGTACGTCCAGTACCTCCTCCAATCCTCCTCCTCCACCTCATCACCACCAACCCCACACCACCAACACCAAAACGGCGCCGTATCATCCGACATGGAACTCATCAACCTCCTCAATTCTCTCCCCAACCAGCAACTCAATAGTAATTCCGAGTATGGATTCGGTAACATGATCTCTTCTTCTTCTCCTTCTCCTCCCATGGCGGCCAATAATAATACTCATCAACCACTCCACCATATTCTACTCCCACCTTTGTGTGACCCACGAGAGGAAGAAGCCGTCACTTTCATGAGCCCTAATTCTTCTTCCTCTTGCTTGCCCGCGCAAACAACTCCCACAACCACTACGGCGACCACCGTGGCGCTTCATAATAATAATAATAGTACCAATCATAATGTCGATATTCCCTCGTCGGCGGAGATGATGAGCTCGTGGCCGGCGGCGGTTGTTCTACCGTCATCCTCCAACAGCAATCCGGCGGCAGGCGGCGGCGGGGATGGTGGTAGCAGCAGCAGCTCTAGCTACGCCGGCGGGGTGACTTCTTCTTATAGTAATTGGCCGGAACTTTTCCTCGACGATCCTATTCTCAGCGAGATTTCCTTGTGATCAGTACGTATACTACGTGCGTTAGTGATTAAATTTTTTTTTTTTTTCACAAGGAGAGCTTAATTATTATTATCGTTTAATTTTTTCTTACAATTTAGTTATACAGCTATATCTACCTAGCTTTAGCTTGTAACCGCTGTGAAATATTTTATATTTTCCGGTGTTTTCTCTTGTTTGTATATGTAAGTTAATACGGACGAGAATATGTTTATTTAGGGAGTGTATGTATCATATATACTATACGGTACGTAGAACTTGGTATCAATATTTGTGGACACATTTTATACACACTCCATATATATATAATACGGGTGTTTATATTTGATTATTTGATCATGTGTGTGTATATATAATATGGGTAATCAGGATTGTGTTTGACCATGATTGAAGTTGAAGAGAAACCAAGATCAGGCCATTGAGATCCTCCGACTGATAGGCCAAGTAATACCGCTGGTTTTGAACGTGGAGGTCACGGATTCGAATTCTTTAAGTAACACCTAATTAAAACTCAAACATATATCATCCTTATCCAAACAATATATGTAACTTATGTCATATCCTTTAGTTGCATTTTAGGAATTGAGATTGATTCTGGAGTGTTATTAGGTATTTAAGATTGTGATCGATATATAAAAAAAAATACAAAGAAACATAGCAAGAATTTAGAATTGATTAAATATAGGTATAGCCCACAATCACTAGACATGTCTCACTTTTTGATAACACTAACTAGCACCCATCCATCCCGAACTTGGCTTTCTAGTTCTTTTTATAGGTCACTTTCTTCTCTCACTGATCAATCTCTTGTTATTTTAAGAATACCAAAGAAGAGTTTTCACCAGTTAGGCAGTTATTACTTATTAGCAGTTTCTCATCCTCCAATCCATCGAATCGGAGATTACCAAGTGCAGAAAATTGAGATATCACAATCTCTTCTCTTTGTCCATGTATTGGCTAAACAAGCCCATGAATCTTTATTTAGTTTCTTAGCCCCGAAATAAGATCTTGTAATTAATCCATTCAATCAAAGACATGAAGTGAATCCATTCAATGAGGACTTCGATTAGTTTTTTTTATCATGTTCTTTCACCTCAACTTATCAGTTATCATAACAAGATTTTTGGTCATGAACTTAAACCTACAAATCTACAGTCTATAATAATGTTTGAGATAAGAGTGTTCAAACCATTATTTATTTATTAATGTATTTAATTGTTAGTTGCGAAGATAATAAATTTAGTATTCGAAAATACCAATATTGTTTCAAAATATTTTGGAATTGTGATAACAAATTTATTATGGACATGAATTGATTTTATAATATTACTGGGTATTCGGAATATAGTATTTGGTATTAGACTACTTATACTATATCGATTTCCATTCCTACCTGCATTTCAACGATTAGGCAATTAAATGGGTTAAGACATAATTAGTGGAAGGTAAATAGAGAAGTATAGAGTTATAAGTATCATTCGGATACATGCATGGTAATTTGATGATTGAGTATATATTTTGCTGATAAAAATTATAAAAATGTTTCATCTGAATAACCGTAATGTCATTACCTATGTGTAGTGTGGTTATCATTTTATAGGGAATCTTTGGAGAGAATCAGAGAAATAATAAAAAGGTTAACCTGGTTTTTTTTATGAATTGGCTAACCTTGTTTTTTTTTTAATGAATTGGCTAGCCTGGTTTGTAGAGAGTAGAGACGCAAGAAAAAATGACAAGAGACATGAGCCATGAAGCAAAGCAAACCAAGATTCGACTAAAAACAAACAGATTTGGTGCGGTTTCTCAGCCCATCGGAAAATCGTAGAGAGCGGCACACTTTTCTATTTGGGCCGGGCCTTTCTTTGGGCTTGCTACACGCTGAAAAATAAAAACCAATGGGTCTTTTATTTTAAATTCCAGGCTCAGCTGGACGCAAAGCACGCAATAGCAATTAGAATGTGTATGTTCCAATTAACGAAATTTGCCTTTTAACGATTAAATAAATTAAAAGATAAAAAAATATCGAAAATAGTAACAAAAATTACGTTTTTCATGGAAGGTGATGAGCACACATGCATTGAGTCAAAAGAAAAAGAGTCATACAATTTATTCCTTTCCAATTAAAGTGAAGTTATGTATCCGACCAAAAAAAAAAAATGAAGTTATGTAGAATGATTGTATACCTTCTATGATTGCTGATAAAGTTTTCTTTAATTGATTTTGAACAAAAGCACCCATCAATTCCTAAAAAAAAGAGAATCAATTTTATGTAATGAGTTTTATTATAAAAAAACCGAATAAATTAAAAGACTAGGTATTAGTGCACATAGAGGCATATATACATCATTTTATCCTCCAATTAAAATTGTTGCATGCATCCACATTATACACATGATGAATCAAAACGAGAGCTTAAAATGATTCGGAACATTTCAAATTAAGCTTTTTTCTGGACGAATCAAATAAACAAAATAATGATAGGTGTAGCATATTATACAATGATGTCAATGTGGCAGGGCGGGGCTTGTACTTCAATATTCATATCTATCCGCGCTAAGTGTGGTTGGGGAGGTTAATACACGTGCGGTTATTCCGCAAAGCGGGTCGATTTATTCTTACATGTTATTTGAAAAAATGACAAGCAAAATTTTACTTTTTATGATAAAATGAAAAACTATGGAGCATTTATTCTTGGAGTGTCCGATGGCTCGGGCCTTATGGGACTACTATGGCCTTGAACATCTGGGTCAGGCCCTTCCTCGCCATACTTTTCCTTTGTTCCTTAAACGGCTGTTCGCCTTGATCCACCAACCTCCGATTATCATGATGGTGGTGGCGGTTTTGTGGCGAATCTGGAAATCGAGAAATTGGGTTGTCTTTGAAGGTAAGCAGGTTGGCTTCCCTGCCTTGATGCGCCAAATTCAACAACAGTGTGCTGAGTGGGAACGAGTGTCCTCTGATAGGGTGGGGCAGGGTCTGCGCTCTGTCCCCCCTTCACCGGACTTGGAGTGGGGCCCTTCGATGGTTTGCATGTGGGATGGAGCCACAAGGGCTAAGTCCCACTCTGCGGGTGGTATGGTGCTCTTGGATCCTCAGCGTGTAATCCTTCGGGCTAAGGGGATTCAATTTGCGTCTATTGATGATCCGTTGGTGGTGGAAGCGCTTGTCCTACGTGAAGCTATTTTGTGGTGTGTAGTCAATGGTCTTCAGGAGGTGAGGTTTGAAGGAGATGCCAAGGTTATCGTCGAGAAAATCAATCGAGCTGACACAAGAGATAGTAGGATTGGGATGATTTTAGAGGAGGTCCGGGCTTGTTTGATGCAGAATCCTGGGTTTAGTGTGCGGTTTGTAGGTCGGAGGAACAATAGGGTAGCCCATGTGGTGGCTAGAAAGGCCCTTACTTTGTACCCGTCTACTTGTCGCTATTATAATTTTCAGGCCTGGCTGAATTCCAGGATGTAAGGTTACCTCTCTTGATATCAATATATGATTATCTTTTGTCAAAAAAAAAAAAAGAAAAAAATACTTTATTAATGAAAACAGTGATAATGGAATGAGTAATCGAGTCTAACTAGTTGAAAAAGTCAAAATAAGAGAAATATGAATAAATATTTAAGAAGTTGAGATAAAATGAACCTAGAACAAGACGAGGCAGCATAGGAGATGTCGAAAGTAGATACTCATGTCCCATCCCAGTCTATTGTAAATTGAATAATACTCGCTTCATCATGGGTTAGGTCGGGTAATAACCCACGAGACGGGTTGAAAGTGTCATCCTATAATATTATAGATATATAGAGAAACAGTCTTGTGTTTCCACCATTGAGGGTATAAGATCGGCATGAACTGGAAATTTGATTAGGAGAGGCCTTGTGATTTTTCCTCTTGTCATTGAGTTGATGACTATGTTATACAATTTGTTGTTGCTATTTGGTAATGTATAAAACGACATGCTGTCCATTAAAGAGGGTAAATGAGTTGTTTATTACCTTTATTCTTTCTTGGATTTGATTGGCCTAGTTTTGATTTTTTTTTTCAAATTCAGGATGCAATCGTCTTCGTGTTATTATTACTCGTGACTCAATCTCGACAGTCAATCAAATTTAAGTTAATATATGTTTCATACTATCATTGAGTTAATATAAGTTTCATACAATCATTATTGAATATGTCCATCGAGTACCTAGTTTGGTGGATAATGATGGACATATCTATGAATTTCGGTAGATCCGCCTTCTTTAGAAAGGGGTCACCATTGCATGATAATCAAACAGAAAAACTTAATCTTCTTCGCTCCCCATCAGTTCGCTTGACAAACACCATTAAGAAATCCTCTCGTTTCAGTTATCATGATCGTAAAAACTCTATCGTTCGATTATAAACTTCTCAAGCGCAATCACGTTACTGTACATATACTTAGATAATAACTTTTCGGTGTAAAAAGTATTACATATATATGATAAGAGTGGAGTGGTGACTGGTGTCCCTCTCATCAAATGAGCATTTCATGTATGTAAGTCCAATTATTATTAGTACTATCATCAAATCCAACCAACCGACTTCCTATAAATGAAAGGCAAATACTCGGCCGACCTCTTACAAGTTTAGCATAATTAGTATACTTACATGAAAACGATCCCTTCATACGCATGATTAATTGGACGTTTATGCACTTTCGATTAATAATCGATCTTTTTTTTTTTTGAACAAAATAATCGATCGATGTCCACCAACCCATCTTCTTATCTACTCATCGTAGAAACGTCATTGTTCTTCTAATTCGAGTTAGACGTGTACCAAAATTTTGTCTCTGTACTTTAAATTGGGCCAGAAGATGGCAGTCTGTATAGCCCATCGACCATGGAAAGCCCAAATCGGCCCTTCTTCTTTTTTTGCACAAAAAGCCCAAATTCGGCCTTCAAGTTGCGACGCGGTGAAAAAGTCCTTACAGCGTCAGCAAGCATCTTTGATCCTTTGCCCCTATCCCTATCCCTCGTCGGCCCACGTGATTGATGGTTCTCACGTCGGCCAGTCAGAAATCAGTCCTGGAAAAATTATCCGTAGCCGACTCCGATCATAATCTCACAATAATATTTCAAGAGTTCAATAATTCGCCACAGGAAATTTTAATGGAAATGATTCGTAGATTATGATTCAGAATTTTTTTTTGTTGTTGTGAGGGCAGGCGTCTTTGATCGACTGTTATAATCGATGAAATACAGTTAAGCGATCACGACTTTTATTTATAAATCGACACATTATTATTTGAATTCTAACGACTATGATATATGACACGTTCAAATCGAATAAGAATTTTTGAACTGAAAATGATTTGTGATTCGTGATTCGGCATACATATGTCCAATTTCTTCGTGCAGAAACAATCTTTGTTATGCACTTTTTAACATTTAAGTAGAAACATCGAGTTACAAAAAAAAAAGTAACAAAAGCTGATTTTTAAGTGTATAAAATAAATACGACATTCCAGGAACTTGCCAACAAAATAACCAGAGCTGGACTGGAGCTGGGCGACGGACTCAATCATAATAATAAAAAAATAATAATTAATTATTCATTCAGGAATCAAAACAATAATCGATCCAATCCAATCCATCTGTTCGCCGCTTTCTCTCTCTCTCTCTATTTCTCTAGTCTGTTCTTTGCTTGCTCCTCCGTCGCATTTTCCTCTGCAGCTTCAGCTTCGGAAAATTCACCATAGCCATTTTTGTGTCGCGGTCGATAAAATTATCATTACAAGGTCAATCTCGTAACTCTGTTTATTTCGTTTCTATTTTTCACCGCTTTTTTGGTTTTTCTGTTTTTCCCCCTTTGAGAAATACGTGGGGTTGGTATTGGCAGGGCGTGGTGGTGGGGATTTTTCTGTTCGGTGGAAAAGGAAAGGGGAACGGGAAGGGGATTCTTGAGATTTCTCGCCGCTTTAGGAAGAATCGAGAAGGAAGAAAGAATGACGAGACCGCTGCTGCTGCCGCTGCCGGCGATGCAATTCGTCGGGCTCGCCGGCGGGTGGTGGAACGAGATCAACGAGTCGGCTCAGTGGCAGGACGGGATTTTCTACACTCTCTCCGGCGCTTTTGCCCTCGTCTCGCTGATTGCCTTGGTGAGTTCCCATGGCTTTATCGATTCATCAGATTCCTGTGCGAATCGGCCTTGGTTCTCGATCGCTCGGAACTTGAAACCCTCGCCTTGTCCCGTTGGGGGAGATGAATCTGGCGCTGGTTGTAATGATTCCCGCGCCAAATTCCTAATCTGGTTCCCTATCGAGTTGGATAAGTTCCTGAGTTCATTTTTTTGCCGATTATGGTTTGCCGTAGCCGCCTCAATAGTTGGATTGCTGCTTGTCGTGTACGCTTTGAGTTTCTGATTGAATTTTTTTTTTGGTACCGACGGCGGGCAGATTCAATTAATTAGGATCGAATTGAGAGTGCCGGAGTATGGCTGGACCACGCAGAAAGTCTTCCACCTTATGAACTTCATCGTTAATGGAGGTGAGCAGTGTGTGAACTTGTGTGTGCGAGCTTCTGTTGTAATGTTTTATTGCTCATTTTTGGGGGCGTTGGCTTGATTGATTGATAAATTTGGGGATTTTGTTGTTGCTGTTCATCAGTACGAGCTCTGGTGTTTGGATTTCACATGCATGTGTTCGGTTTGCATCCCAAGGTTAGTTGCTGGTGTAATCTGTTGAAAGATGCCTTGCTATAGTATTACCTTTTGCTTGTTATGGCAACCTGTTTGCTCTAGAATTTGTCTCAGTTGAACAAGGGAGTTAGATGTGGCGAGTTCGATGGCGGTTGTAGTTCTGATTCACTTGACCAATGCACTCTTTTAATAGGTCTTAACGTCGCTAGCACTGGATCTACCGGGGCTTCTGTTCTTCTCTACGTACACCCTGCTTGTTCTATTTTGGGCTGAGATATATCACCAGGTCAGTGTACGTATCTGGAACTCAATCTGTAATAGAAAAGATTGTTGCTTTTGTTCCTAGTTTCCATTTGGTTTCCTGCTAAGTGCCAATTAAGATGAAGAAACTCTGACTACTATATATTGATTGCAGGCAAGGAGTTTGCCAACAGATAAGCTCAGGGTTTTCTACATTTCCATAAATGCCGTAATATACTGTATACAGGTATTTTTAACTTTTCAGTCATTGGGTTGCATTTGTTCGTTGCTCTATTTTATGGCTTATGTTTATGGTTGCATATCCGTGGTTTTTGGATTGGGATTTTGACTGTGATGGATGAGAATGAAATTGGGCCTGGCATTCTAGACCAAATAACTCCAATCTTCTGATGCTGCTGCTGTAACTTTTGGCTCTTGGTTGTTATATTTCCAAAGAAGGTGTTCTGAACTCGTGATTTTGAATCAGGCTGTCATCTGGGTTTACCTGTGGGTTAATGACAACAGTGTCGTGGAGTTGATTGGGAAGATATTTATTGCAGGTATTCTCATGAAAGAAAATCCTCAGCTGCTGTCATAGTTGAAATGTTTGCCAAGTGATAAAGTGTTCTTCGCTCCTTATATTAGCATTGTTACTGACTTATATAATGTTTTATCCTCCAGTGGTATCGATTATTGCTGCTTTAGGGTTTCTGCTGTATGGAGGAAGGTGAATATCTCATTTTATCCCACTGCATGGCAAATAGACGAGCTACTGTTGTGGCTAGAGAACTCTGTACGAGTTTCTTCATTTATTCCTTTCACCATAAGTCGTGACCTTTATCTGTTTTTTGTTTCAGACTCTTCTTCATGCTCAGGCGCTTCCCAATTGAATCGAAAGGGAGAAGGAAGAAGCTTCACGAGGTCTGGTGCTGTTTACTTTACTTCATAGACCTCTCATTTTAACATTAAGATCATGGACTTGGCATTGCAAATTCCCTGTGGCCGACTTCAGACCTTGAGATTCATATAGCCCAGAAAGGCTGCCCTTTTATATTGTCTTCATTTTGCCGTATATATTAGAATTTCGTTTCTTCACTATTCTCTTTCTTTCGTTCGGCTTAGAGAAATAGTTACATTCATATTTGCTGGCTTGCAGGTTGGATCAGTCACAGCGATTTGCTTCACTTGCTTCCTTATCAGATGCTTTGTGGTAAAATATCAACTTCCATCTGACTTCAGTGCTATTATGATCCCTGTCTTGCCCATACATAAAAAAAACTGTTGATTTCCTTATTTCGTGCATAGAGAGTGTTCCTTGCCTTAATTACAGTACATAATATTCTTACAACATTGTTTGGCTGTTGAATTTCTACTCATGTACAAAATCCACTTCTTGGTTGGTCTTCTTGGTAGGTCCTTCTATCTGCTTTCGACGCAGACGCTTCCTTGTATGTTCTGGATCATCCCGTCTTGAACTTGATCTACTACACGGTACCCATCCGTCTTTTACTTCTCGTCAATTCTTCTTAGTTTATTATTTGAATCCACATCTTTGCTAAAATCCCAACATTTGTTTGCTCCTTGCAAAACTCCCAGTTGGTTGAGATTCTGCCATCAGCTCTGGTACTTTTCATCCTCCGAAAGCTGCCTCCGAAGAGAGTGTCAGCGCAGTATCATCCGATACGCTAGTCGCTTTTTCCATGGTTTTCCGTATGTTGAATCTCCCACACAGCCTTCATTCAAAGCCCCTTTTCATCTTTTGGAAGTGATGTCGGGTCAAAGGCAAGTGGTGCAGCAGTAGCAGTTCTTAAGAAGCAACCCAGATTTCCTTGTTACTGTAGGAATAGGCCCATAATGGCGGCGGTGAATGTTTGTAAGCGTTTGTCCACACTGCCGGCGTTTGGGTTGTTGAAGGGAAGAAGCTTCCTTTTCTTTTTTTCTCCCCCCCTTTTCTATTTCTTTTTGTTGCCCTTTTCTTTGTTTCTGCCAAGGACTCTGTATGCAGTGGAAACAGAATTCTGTAGAAGAAAAAGTATTTAGTAGGTTCCTGGTATTAGGGCTTTTGTTTTGTGTTAGTTTCTGAGTGCGTGGTGGACTTTGAACATGTCCTGGATGGCGGTTTGGTTTGTCGAGTTCGGATCGTGTTCAGGTTCGTTAATTGGTGAATCCATGGATGTGTTTAATAAATTGGCCTCACATTCTTGCATTGAGATCCAAACGGGAGAAATAGAAGCTACAATTGCCAAATCGTTGATTACTTGCTCGTTTCCTTGGTGTTTATTCTTGGACATTGTGGTTTTGTAATTTGTTCAGTTGTTCGAAAGAAAATTGTGTTCGTAAAATCAATATCGTGCCATGACCAAAGTTAAATCACGTCTCCAAAGTACACAAAGTGGCAAAAGTTAAGATCCATGCATTCCAGAATTCTGAATTGCCATCAATAACGTTTGACATAATGCAAATACAAAAACAACATGAAGATCCTTGCAAGCTGATTTAATTTTTGCACGTAGGCGTCTTAACATAAGTGAAAGCTATATAACAGAGGCTGACAATTTCTCTGATCAAGCTATCAATGAAATGACTTCTCAACATGGTTAAAGACTAAACGTCAACCCCTGCTGCAAACTAACGAGGGCATGGACATGGAGAAAAGTCTGTCATTGTTAGATATTGCGAGCGATCGACTCATATCAGTACTATATACACTGTGAAGACTTAATTGGGGTTTCTCAAGATAGCTGAAACACTAAAAGGGTTGTTGTTGCACTGTATATGCAGGGACGGATGAGATGACCGGGGAGCTGCATTTTGCTTGGTGATTGTAGTTTCTCATCACTCAATCTTGGTGAAGCTCGGGAGCAGGGGGCTGGGCAAATCTTACGTTGGCTGGCCGCGCCACCACGACAGGATCATCTGCGAACAGTGCCTTGATGAACGATGGGGTTCTCAGTGGGCGGCGGCCAGTCATCCTGGGGTATACATCCTCAAGAAAGTAGTATGCATGTCCAGCTATCATCCCCTGAAATCAGGCCACAATGAAAGAGACGATTAAGAAACTGCTGAAAACAGGCAGCCAGAGATGAAGACTAAGCAAGTGCTAGGATTCATCAACTAAGACCTCCAAATAAGTTTAGGGAGTTACGTCATTGCATTTGCAACAAACAAAATAAGAGCTATGTGTTTCGCTTGGTATACTTTTCCTTTAACTTTTGATAAAACAAATGTATCAACACAATCCATTAGACTTCCTTTCTGCCTAGACTTCACTCAGTTAAATGGTTCAACAAGTGATTTGTAACTACGTTTGTAGAGCTAAATGGACGTAAGATTCAACTGCAGCAATACTACTCACCAACAGATCGACCCATGCACTAGCTCCAACAAGGACAGAAAATCCTAGCAGAACCTGTAGAATTAAGTAGAAAAACATGAATAACTCATGAAGTAGATTTCAACAGACTAGTGGTATGATCAAAGCCATATAAAAGCAGTAGTTGAGTACTAACCCATGGCAAGTAAGCTGCTGTGAAGGTGAAAAGGCCCAAGAAGCTCATATGGATGAAAGGGTTTTGCTTGCTCCAGACATATACCTACATAAGAAATAATCAACAGCTGCCTAAGGAGACAAAAAAAGAAGTAGTAACAATAAAGAGATTAACTAACCATCATGAATGTCAATGAATTGCTGAGGAACACAATTTTGGCGAATGATTCTGAGAGGTAAGGTATCATCCCACCAACAAGAACAATGCCAGTCAAGACAGAGGCACCAAATAGAAGCATGTAAAAGAAATCTGCTGTTCTCCCTCTGAATGAATTCTCCTCAAGAAGCTTGCAGTACCGTGCAAGGAAGAACATGTGGAACATGAAGTCCAAGTCTGATATGAACAAAATCATCTTCAGAATGATACCACACTTGAAATATCAAAGAGGAAGAAGAGCTAAGCCAAAGCATCCATACTGTATTCATTGCTCAAAGTCCAGAAGATTAAAAAAAAGCCTTTTAGTTACTATGCTAAGTAGTTTTCTTAAGAGTACCACATTCAGACCACAACACACGAATCTACATACTTGTAATAGGGCCTTGAAATGATTGAACATATTCCCTTCAAAAACAATGTAGCTAACACAAAATCATGTATCCTAGGGGCACTGTCAATCTAGAATTGGAGAACCTTTAGGCCTCTGACTGGATAAGAGTCCTATGGAAAGCCAAAACCGGAACCCTTAATCACAAAGAAAATGTAATCAAGAATGAAGCATCTAAACTATGAAAGATCGCTCAATCTTTACCCATTTTCCGAAAGTATAGAAAGTTGGTGATGAGGCGCCAAAACTCATACTTCTGAACCACCAGCCTCGGGTTCAAGTACAGATGAGAAGGAGCTATTATCTGTGAACAGCAAAACAATGAGAACATTAACTAACTTCCAGTTCCAAGCAAATTCCCGCCATTAAAGTTCTCCATATACTGCCAAGCACAATGCAATTAACCTCTCAACAATTACAATATGAGAATCCCACTAAAACGGACCGCTCCATAAGCTTAAATTCACAGACCTAGAAAACTCAAAGACTCCGATTAACCATATTCCCTACACAAACGAATCGATTTAAAGGAAGGTGACATAAAAAATGAAAAGAATCGAACTTTAAGAAGAAAGAAAAGGCAAGAAAGAGGGAGAAGAAGGGTACATCGAGCGAACAGCCGATGGTGGTGACGATGGCGGCCGTGAGATACGACCGCGTGATGACTGGCATCTGCTTGTACCATTCCTCAACTGCCTGCGCCATTGTTTTTTGATTCTTTGCAAACTTGCTTCCTCTTCCTTCCAAGATAGCCTCTCGATGAAGGAAAAATCTGGTTCCAGACGCGGCGGAAGGATCAACGGCCAACCTTCCACGGAATTTCTTGACTCCTGATAGTTGCAGCGGCGGATTCGAGAGATCGGAAACCTTCGGAACACCCAAGCGGGAGGTGTGTGAGACGAAAAAACCAGAAGAAGACGGAAAGAAGAGAAATGGCTGAAGAAGGAGAGCTCGATTGTGCGACAGCTCACTTTTTTTTGTTCTTCCTTATAAAAATTGGTGAAAAGGATAAAATTTCCTTCCCAAATCCCAATATTCTATTTATGGTTTTTTGGTCCGCGTGACTTGCTTCTACGAATCACACCGCGCGTGCTTAATACGAACCAATCTTATTTCCCGGTATGTTGAATAAAAATTCAACCCGGTAAATCGACGCGCGTTTCGATACGTAAGGCCGTAAGCCCCATCATCTTGTTAGCAAGCCCAATAAATAGAATGCAGCAAGGCCCATAACCATTTATTCCATTATGGGCCCAAATTTCTTCGCCAGGCAGCGGGTAAAGAGTGTTCTTCTTCTTCTCAGATTTAATCACCGCGCTTTTCGTGGCATTTCAAAATTCGAATGTAACGCCTCTTTTCTGACAATTCATTCTCTCTCTATCTCATCTTCAAACTCGGATATCCGGCGAACCCGACTCAGTGATCTCGGTCCTTCCTCCCAGTAACACAAATGGAGCTCAACGAGCAAGTATGTTCTTCCCCGCCGGCGTCGCACAAATTGGAGAGTTCTCTCCTACGGGACGTCTCCAATTTGAGAACTCCGAGAAGCCTAGCACCGGCGAAGAAGGACCTATTCGCCACTCCTTGCGATAGCGCTTCTCGATACTTCACCGCCGCCGCGGAGCGGAATCCCAGGACGTACGCCTCTTCCATCCGCCGGCAACACCGGCCGTCGATGTCCGGCGCGACGACGGTGGCGAATTCGAAGCGGAAGACGGCCACCGCGCGTCGAATCAAGGCGTTCGAGCTCGAGCAGTCGCAGTCCTCGCGCAAGACTCAGGTCAAGAAGGAGCAGTCATTGAAGTCGCTAGCTAAGTCGCTTACTACTTGGCTCAATTTCCTGTTTGAGAACCCTGCGGCCTGCGGCTGCGGCAGCGATCCGGATCTGGACGCCGGTAGAGGGTTGGGTGAAGGGGCTGTAGTAGGTCTCGGGAAGAGGGAAGGTCGGTGTAGGCCTGGAAATGTCGGCGGGAGGGTTGAAGTGGACGCCGCCACGTGGAGGTGTCCGAAGAGGCAGAGGGATTCGGTTTGGGATGGCGGAGGTGAGCTAGAGGCGGTATCGGTTAGCAAGGAGTATTCGAAGTTGACGAGTTCAATGGAAGGGATTTGCAGTTTGGATGATATGCAGCAGAGGATGCGGGTTTACTTGAGCTTGAGCAGCTGCCAAGAGATTTTCAATGTGATGACTCGGGTTGTTAAGGTCTGCTACCTTACTTGAACTCTCTTTTTCCCCATCATTTAGTCATAGCTACCTGGATAATGCAATGGAGCTTGATTGTTTGCTTTCTTTGCTTTTTTGTTCGTTTGTTTGGGCCTGTGATAATTCTCAGAACATTGATAATGGGAGGTTAAAAATGAAGTCCCATTGCCCTATTGTTACCGACTTTGGAATGAAAGAGAAGGCTACAAGAATACTCATGTGTTACAATCCGATTTGGCTGCGAATTGGGCTGCACATAATCTTTGGAGGTGATACCTTGTTGCCTAGTGGAGATGTTAAATCTGAGCAGGAACTTGCCTTCCTGAAGTCAGTGATAGAGAAGCAATTTTTCTCCCACGCTGGATTGGCGAAAGCATATGCTTACAACAAAATGGTTGATGGGTTATATAGACCTGGTTACTATGAAAGTTTAGGGAACATCATATTGAAAAGGTTCTTGCTTCTTGTTCTTACGCTTGATAGAGCCAAGTCCCAGACTGCTCTTCCTTTAGCCTATGGTATTGATGGGGTTGATGGGGGTTCTCCTCTCCTCTTCAATGTTCAATCTAATAGCAAGTCTAGTTCCCAAGTAATAAATGGTAAGCATTGTGTAGTACTTCAACTCTCACCTTTTCGAAAAATTATGTAACCTTACTTCAATCTGTGTAGGCTGACTTCTCTATCTTTTCATATGAATCTAGATTTCTTGTCACCAGAGGTGATGCACGGAGAAGGCAACTTGCTTGCCCATTTAGTGATAATAGGCTACAGAGTCTCGTATCAGCAGGTACATATAGTTAACATATTGGCAAGATACCTACTTATGCTTGTCACATTGTCTGTATTTGTTTCTTACTAACTAAACGAAATTTTGTATCTGCAGTCTCCATTAGTCGAGTACGAGTTCAGAGTTACAGATTTGTTTGCAGACTTCCAAGATGGAGTGCGGCTCTGTAGAGCCATTCAGCTTCTGCAAAATGACTCCTCTATTCTCTTGGTTGGTCTAGTTTCACGTTTCTTTAAAGTTACAAATTAAATGAGCTAATTTTTTACCCACAATTGCTCACATGATTGAAACCCTTCTTGTTGAGTTCCAGAAAATGGCAATTTCTTCGGATTCAAGGAAGAAAAGAGTAACGAATTGTGGCATTGGCCTCAAGTGGTTGAAGCATGCTGGTGTGAATTTGTATGATGAAGATGGAATGGAAATCACTGAAGATGACATTGCTAGTGGAGATAAGGAACTGACAATTTCATTGCTCTGGAACATGTTTATTCAGTTACAGGTAGGCCAAAATGGTTCCCTTCTATTTAAAGTAAGACAGCTGGAATGGAAGCATCCTTGTGAGTAGTATTGGTTGTTGTGCCAGATTAACATCTTGCATTTCTCTAATCCTGCAGCTGCCCCTTTTGATCAACAAAACAATCTTGCTACAAGAAATCCATGGAATTCGTGGCACGGATATGGTATATTTATACTATTAGCTTCACTAAATCCATCCAGTTGGTTGAAAATGCAAGTTCATGTGATTGGCAAGGACAGTGGATTTAGTTAGATGTTCCAGTCACTATAAGTGTATCTTTTAAGTTACAATATTGAGATTCAAATTCCAGTTAGCCTAAGATGGCCATAATGTTGGTTGCACTTTTACAGGAACTCTCCAGCAGCATAATTTCCGGTTCCTCTCTGCAACTGCTTCTGGATTGGATACAAGTATGGCTTCACTTTTGAAATTGTGATGTCATGTTTTAACTTCTTGATCTCACTCTTCAACTTTTCTGTTACCCGCTTTAAGTTTTGACAATTTACCAACTATTTACAGGCAGTCTGTGTTAACTATGATCATAAGATTGAGAATATCTCTTCACTAGTTGATGGAAAAGCCATATGGTGTTTGCTTGACTATTACTTTCGCAAGGAACTTTCTTGTTCTCAGTCACCCAAGGTGCTGTTTTCACTACAGCTTCTCTATTAGTTACATCTATGCGCGGGATGGTTTCTCATCTTTCTTTGTAATATTCTGCAGGACCCTTTCAAAATTAGAGGTGAAGAGTCGATTATGTCCGCTAGTGATTACACTGACACAGTCCAGAACTTAATGCTATCACAGAAGCTAGCCACATTGTTGGGCAGTTTTCCTGAGGTAAGATAGATGAATCTACATTATTGTCTATTGAATATGTATTTTAATTTCCTCATGCTGCCACTTCTGTCTGCAACCAGAATGGACATGAAATGTATTGACATCCTCTGAATTTTGGTATCAAGCCAAGGATGTTGAGTGAGAACACAATAATGATGCCCATAGTCTGTTTAAGTTCGATATTCACTGATAGTGTCACTTGAAGGAAAAGGATTTAGTCATGGTTTTTTTATTACATAATTATATGCTGCATCTACAGGTGTTGCAAACTAGTGAGCTACTTGAACACAACGGTGCAATTAATGATAAAAGTGTGATGATTCTACTTGTGTTCCTCTCCTCTCAGCTGGCAGCGAAGAAAGCCGTGGTATTGCCAGATGATTTATCTACTAGAGATGGTTTCTGTAGAGTTGACATAATCAGTGTTTTAATAATGACTTACAATTTACTAGGATCAACTGAATTTTCATAAGCTACTGGGTTGCAATTGTCAAAGTCTGGTGAGAAGACATTCAAGGGTCGAGAAGTCGTTCATGACTTCACAAGCTGAGCTGAATGAGGAGCAAAGACTTGGCCATCACATTGAAGTTTGTGCAGATGCTGCTAGTAAGTTTAAGGCCATTAGGGCATGGTGGCAAGATATGGCAGAACTGAATAGCAAATTGGGTGAACCTCCATTGATTTCACAAATCTGCCCAAGTGAGACAAGTAAGGTGGAAAGTGAAAGAGGTATTACTTATGGCCCTTTTGTCACTTCAATCTTTACATTATAGTATGTTTGAAGGTCAGACCTTTAAATTCCTTCACTGATAGCTTTCAGAATTTTCCCAACCTGATTCTGAAATTGCAGGTAGACAGAACAATGCGGCAATTGTCATTCAGTCAGAATTCAGGAAGTTCAGAGAGCACCAGAAGTATATTCGAGTTTTAAATGCTAGAAGAAATGCTATTTCCATGCGTGCTCAAATCAGTGCTGCAATTGTCATTCAGAAACATACTCGTAGTTGGATAACAAGGAGTAGATACAAGGTTTGTCGGAAAGAGAGAGCACTGGTATTCCTTCTGCTTCATAGTTATGCAAGCCCTTACACAAAGCAGTTGCTCCATTTCTTCAGCTTAATAGAATTGATTAATATCTGAAGTTGTTTTCTTTCCATTTAGCAACTTGCTGCTACTAAAGTACAAAGCAATTTTCGGGGTTGGTTAGCGAGGAAGGAAATTGAAAGAGGTATTTACTTATGGCCGTTTTATTACCTCATTGCTCTACATTATAGTGTGTTTGAATGTCCAAATCTTAAATCCCTTCATTGATAGCTTTCAGAATTTTCCCAACCCGTTTCCGAAAATGCAGCTAAACAGAACAATGCGGTAATCATCATTCAGTCAGAGTTTAGGAAGTTCAGAGAGCGCCAGAAGTATATTCGAGCTTTAAATGCCAGAAGAGAAGCTATTTCCATGTGTGCTCGAATCAGTGCTGCAATTGTCATTCAGAAACATACTCGTAGTTTGATAACAAGGAGTAGGTACAAGGTTGCTCGGAAAGAGAAAGCACTGGTATTGCCTGTGCTTCATAGTCATGCAAGCTATTTACAGAAAGTGCTTGCACCTTTTCTCGAGCTTAATAGAATTGATTTATATCTAAAGTTGTTTTCTTTCCATATAGCAACTTGCTGCTACTACAATACAAAGCAATTTTCGGGGTTGGTTTTCGAGGAAGGCATTTCTAAACCTCAGGCGAGCAACAACAAGAATTCAAAGTTATTATCGACGCTTAAGATGTTTGAGAGAGCAAGACAGAATGATCCGATCGGCCATTAGGATTCAATCTTGTGTACGTGCTTGGATTGCTCGTAGAGGAGCTGAGAGGCTAATAGACCTGTTACGTGTCCTTCAAGTAAGTTCTTTCTCCTGTACAGTTAGTCATGGTTGACCTGGATTAAATGTGCATACAATGAGCGAGTGCTTGTGGAAAAAGCCAAGACCTTTACAATTTCGATGACTTTGTATACCAGTGATATGAGAAATAGGATGGCAGTAGACAAGGATTCCTGTTTTTCCTATGCTAAGTCTATGCTTTGCTCAATTGAATCCAGAGACATTGCCGTGGTTGGCTGACTAGAAGGAGGTTCTTATGCCAAAAACATGCTGTGACAAAAATTCAGAGTGCTGTTCGTTGTCTAAACTGCTGGAAGACCTTTCGTGCTCACAAAGTTGCCGCCGTAGAGATACAACGTTTTGTCAGGGGACATATTACTCGCAAGAGGCTTTTGGGTATTTTGCTTAAACTAACAGTGAATTCTCAGCATCTACAGTTTATGATCTATCATTAGGAAACCGAGCTTGTATCTTGCATGGCCTTTTGTTACAGGTGCATCTAGTTTCTGTGCTGCTACCATTCTGTCAGAAGACTGCTTAGGGAGTTTCCAGTTGCAAGTTGTTTTGTCTTCGGTGTTCAAGCTCCAAAGGTGGTGGAAGAGTGTTTCACTGCATAAACGTAGGACAAAGGCCGCGATGACTATACAGTCTCATGTCCGAGTTTGGATATCCAAGCAAAGGATCAATACAGAAAGGCACCAAGTCATTATGATTCAAGTAAGTCTTTCAGATCTTAAGTTTTGACTACCTTTTTCTGCTAGAGAACATGCAATCTTAATGAAAAAGGACACCCATCGCTGTTGGAAATTGGAATACTAATGGGATCTTGCAGACGTGCTTAATTGTGTCCTGGTGATCATTGGTATTATATACTATTGTTTTTCTGCATATTACCCAGCTAAGCAAACGTTTACATGTACTCTAAACTAGGCATGAAAACACTTGTTCTGAACAAGCATGTGGAATCTAGGCATGCTGACATTTGAAAGTCGGACAACTTTTATGAATCATTTTGTACATGTGGAACCCCTATCTGTAATCCTATGATAACACTCTAGTGGATGGATCTGAACCTATTTAACATAATGAATATGCTTATCAGCCATGAATATACTTGTGAAAAAGCATATTCATTATGCCAAATTCGAAAGCGTACTTCCAAAATTCTAAATTTTGAGTTTTTGACATACCTCTTTGAAGAACAAGTTGTTCTTGACATACTCTTTTCACATTTACAGTCACATTGGAGAGGCTACCTTGCAAGGAAAGAATCAAAAGGGCAGCTACATGACTTACGCCTGCGAATTCAGAAATCAGCTAGCAATGTGGATGACAGTATGCGAATCATCAACAAGCTCAAAGTCGCAGTTTCAGAACTACTTAGTATGAAGAGCATGAGCAACATCCTCCAAATTTGTCAAACCTTGGGTAACAAGTTTGCTCCCCCCCAATCTAAACCCAAGCACTTATGAGTATTGTTTCAATATATGCCTGTGAGTTAATTACCTTTGGGACTACTTTCGTTGACAGATAGGACAACACAACACTCGCTGAGATGTTGCGAGGAGCTCATTGGTGCTGGCGCCATCGCCATGCTACTGAAGCTGATGCGGTCTGTGAGCCGGAGCATACCTGATCAAGAGGTGCTAAAGCATGCACTGTCCACCCTCAGAAACCTCGCTCGGTATCCACACTTGGTCGAGACGCTGATCGACTGCAGTGGATCAGTAGAGACGATCTTTATGGAGTTTTTCAGGTAACCCCCAAGATTACGAACTCTTAGCTGATAGTACTTGAACACTCTATGTTCACCCAACTAGGAATTCCCAGCTGCATTGATCGGGTACTATGTATGAATATGATCCTATTTAAAAATTTCAACTTTGGCTTTAGAGAATGGAGATGGATAAGTATTGTGCCATAACTTAATGAAGACTTTGGTTCATTAGAGAATATCCACCTCTTAGATTCGGTTGTCATTCTTAGTTCATATTGTTTTTTCTTCCATGTTGAAGGAACAAGGAGGAAGGATATTTCACAGCGTCGGAGCTTCTGAGGAAGCTGTGCAGGAATGAGAAGGGCATGGAGGTGATTCGAAGTTCTCCTGCGCTCCTGAAAAGGTTGGACAGTCTGGTAGAAGAACTGAGAAGAAAGAAGGCGCCAGCTGAAAGAAGGTAAAACAACAAGGCACCAGTTCTTTTTTGTTTGAACAGCAATAGCAGTATAGATTGATCTAATTGGTGTAAGAGAAGATTGAACTAACCGGGAACGAGTGTTATGTGCAGGAACCCACGAGGTGGAGTAGAGACCAGGAGAGACGTGGAGAGGAGGAGGTTAAGAGAGGCCTCTGAGC
Source organism: Linum tenue (assembly GCA_946122785.1). Lineage (NCBI taxonomy): Eukaryota > Viridiplantae > Streptophyta > Magnoliopsida > Malpighiales > Linaceae > Linum > Linum tenue. Next base: position 90,062,333 of record CAMGYJ010000008.1, read on the forward strand.
TCCTCAAGCTCGTTAGAGGGAAGTAGTGAGCAAATTTGTGGCGTACATGATCGGTGTTGACAGTGTTGTAAAAAATGTAGTAGGTTTAGGTCTATTGTGTTTGATGTGTGAAACGATATCGTTTCACTTGATTAACAATGACGTGAGAAATATCGAGTAATCAAATCATGTGTTTGATGTAATCCTGTATAACAATCCTCTAGGTAAAAAAAAAAGGATTTAGGAGTTGAGTGTGTTGGAACATCTAATCCTTACCAAGTAGAATGTGATACATCAAATTGATGTCTGGTTCTTTTTGCTATTAGTTGTATGGTTCTAAACTAGTTTTGTGACTGAAGGTGAAAAACTATCACCAATTTCTCCTCTTCATTTTGCCTATCGCGAGTCTCTAACTTTTAGAAGTTAGAATGTGATAAATCAAATCGATGTTTGGTTATTTTTGCTAATTAGTTGTATAGTGCTAAACTAGTTTTAACATGATTGAAAGCGAAAAACACCCACTAAATTCTCCGCTTCATTTTTCCTAGCATGAGTTTCTATCTTCTTCACATTTGCTAATTAGTTGTTATTCAACATTTTTCTATCTCTCCTAATATGAATATATGCTATCGTCTCTTTTTCTGAATTCTTAATATCTCATTTGAGTTTTTTTCCATCAGCCTTCTTGTTAAAGTTGGGATACTTAAACACTTACTTGAATCGTATATGTCTCTTTTTATCTTATCTTGTTAAATAGTTGTCCTACATTTTCATTATGCTATTGAGAAGATTTCTTCTCATGTAGTCATGTTCATTATTAGAGCATCTACCGTTCCCAAAATCATTAGGAAAATGGTCTCAACTCTCAGCTAATCATGGGCTTTCAAGTGTCGTCGGGAAGCTGGGCCGCTATCTTTGGCCCGATCAAGGAAATCTTAAATTGGATCCTAATTTTGGATCCCGGCCAGCCACTACGGCGCCAGCTTTTATTATTAATTAATTACTCCGCGCTTTCCTATTCTCCAACAGACAGACAGTATATCTCCGAGAAAGCCTGTGGCGGGTGCGACTCCCATTCTCTCTCTACAGCGGTGCTTCGCTAAGATTCTCTCTGTGGCGTTTTAGGGTTAGGGTTCTTCTTCCGCTCCCTCCCTCCCGCACTCCTCTACCTCAATCCTCCGCCGCAAAAAATCCCCCTCTTCCTCCTAATTTCACGATGATGCCACAGCAGGGAGCCGGCGGAATCCCCCCTCAGCAAGCGATGCCACCGCAGCAGTACCAGCAGCAGCCGCCGTACATGATGATGATGCCTCAGGCGCCGCCATCGCAGCCTCCGCCGGCAGCTATGTGGAACGGCCAGCAGGCTCAGCCGCCTCAGCAGCAACAGGTCCCGCAGGGCGGCGGCGGCGGCGGTAGTGACGAGGTTCGAACTTTGTGGATCGGCGACTTGCAGTACTGGATGGACGAGAACTATCTGCACTCCTGCTTCTCTCACACTGGCGAGGTAAAGCATAGCGTGGGAGGATACTGGGAACTGAAGATCTGTTTTCTGTTGATTTTCCTGTGCTTGTTTTGGATCTCGATGGCGACTGCTTTCTCCTTTGTTTGTAGGAATATATTGGTATCCTCTTATTGTTGTTGATAAATCTGTGATTGAAGGAATCGTGTTTTTGTGTGTGTTGACTTTAGGTTGCTTCAGTGAAAGTGATACGCAATAAGCAGACCAATCAGGCGGAAGGGTACGGGTTTATGGAGCTCATCAGCCATGCTGCCGCCGAGAGGATACTGCAGACCTACAACGGCACACCTATGCCGAACGGTGAGCAGAACTTCAGGCTGAATTGGGCATCGTATGGTACTGGCGAGAAGCGCGACGATGGTCCAGAGTACACCATATTTGTCGGGGACTTGGCAGCCGATGTTACTGATTACATGCTCCAGGAAACTTTCAGCGCCCGCTATCCGTCTGTGAAGGGTGCTAAAGTTGTGATTGACCGAACAACTATGCGGACTAAGGGTTACGGATTTGTTCGGTTTACTGATGAAGGTGAACAAATGCGTGCAATGACTGAGATGAATGGAGTGTTCTGCTCCACAAGGCCTATGCGGGTTGGGGTAGCATCTAACAAGAAGACCATGGCTCCACGAGGTATGCCTCTCAGCTCTTTGATGTGGGGTTGCAGTTGATACTTCCTTTGTATAGCTTGTTATCTTTATTATTTGTTTATCTGGTCTCCAATTACGAGTGATGAATGTTAGTCTAGGGATATTTTCAGTCCACCTTTAGGCTTCACAGTCTATCATGGTTTTGGAGACGGGTTCAGCTTTTCAAGTCCTGTAATTCCGCTTCATATTCCGGAAGAATACATTTTTTTGAGATACGGAAACTTGCATTACTCATAGAGGACCTGTTCTCCAAAACCAGGGGGGGCTGAGAGGTTCTATTATTGTTGGGGCCAGGAATTGATTTCTGCTGTATCAGTTACCCTCACTCTAATATGTGGACTCACTTAGGCCGGTCCTAAGCAGTGTGTTAAGAGGGTGCCTGAGCAAGCCTAATGCACAGTTACAAATCTCTAGCTATTGGATGCTTGGCATTCATTAGGCCAGGTGAGTTCACCTAGAAATGCCTCAAGCGTCCAAGGGGATTTTGTGTGCAACTGCTGGTTTCACTAGTAGTGCCATCTATATGTCCATTTAATTTTTCATTCCATCAGTCTATTTAGTTCATTTAATTGATTGTTCCTTGTACATCATGATGCCATCTTTATTGTGTAGTTTGTCTTTCTTGACCTTGGATGAACATTTTTCAAGTAGTTATTCGGGGGTTGAGATTGCCATGTGGTCTTAGAAAGGATTTTGCATTGAATAACATACAGTGGGACTCGCTTGTGACCTGGACAAGTCAAATGATTTACATTCTTTTTATTCTCGAATACGCTTTGCTTTCTATTTGCAGCTTCATTTCAGAATTCCACCCAAAGGGATAGCGAGAATGACCCGAATAATACAACTGTAGGTGTTTCATTCTTATCGAGTGTTAGAGTTAATTACTTTACCAGTTTGTATCTAATGGAAATCTCGCAACAGATTTTTGTTGGCAATTTGGACTCCAATGTCACGGATGACCATTTGAGAGAACTGTTCGGCCAATATGGCCAATTGGTGCATGTAAAGATACCAGCAGGCAAAAGATGTGGATTTGTTCAGTATGCCAATAGGTCTGCGTTGCTCTTCTTAACCGTCTCGATGGAACTGTTGTCCTGTTACTGAAACTCCCTTTTTCATTGCATTAGGAGTTGTGCAGAGGAAGCCTTAAATAGGTTAAATGGGGCTGAACTGAGTGGACAAAGTATTCGACTTTCATGGGGCCGCAATTCTTCCAACAAACAGGTAATCTTTTGCTACTTGCTTCCAACAAACAGGTTATCGTTTTGCTTAGATTGGAGGGAATGGTTCATGGTCAAATCAAAGTCAACCAAAATCTGTAATTTTGGTTAACCAAATATGGAATTGGTATTGATTTCAAGTTGAAATGTTGGACTCCAGTTAACCGAAAATCATATCAGCTGACCACAATATGTTGAATCCCCTAAGGCCGTTTCGTGTGATTTGTTTGTATTGAACTTCATATTGTACCATTTTGTTTCGTCTGTTACTTCCGCAGCTATTGTCTTGCGTGCGCTTCCCGAGCATTGTGTGCAAAGTGTGATCCACCCCAACACACACAAAATCTTTTTTTCTTTGTCCTAGTTTCGATTTGTTTCACACATGAACTAATGTCATTGGTGCGTTTTCTTTTCCTGCAGCAGTCTGAGGCCAGCAATCAGTGGAATGGTGGTGGTGCTGCCGACCAAGCTGCTGGATATTACGGCTATGCACAGGGTTATGAGAACTACGGTTACGCGCAACCTCCACCCCCCCAGGACCCAAGCATGTACTATGGAGGAGGATACCCAGGCTATGCCAATTACCAACAGCAGCAGCAAGTGGGTTATAGCCATAGGACCTGAAAGGTCTTGGCCATTTTTGCGACTTGCGATGTAGTGAAAGCCTATGTGAACTAATGCGACTCTGGGGCAGTGCCTCTATATGCCCTAGCAGCAGCTCTTTGTGAGGGAGGAACCAAAATTCTGGGGCCTTTGTGATAAAAACTTATTTGCTGATATCTTTATGAAACTAGCACTCAGTTATGTTTGATCTATATCTATCATTTTGTTTTCTATGAGTTCTAATGTATGGGATGGAATGGAATGCTGTTTCTTGTCTGCTCGATGCGGAGATCTTCGTAGTATGCCAGATGGATCTTCTTAGGGTTCTTGTTCCAGTTAACAAATCATCTGTATCCTTCGATTTCAACCCCAATCACACTTTGGAAATAGGGCAAAGCGAAGAGACTGACCGACGGTTTGGACTAGAAAATTGAGATTTGAATGGAAATGTAAAACTCTACTCGCATATATGAAAACCTTGGTTAAGAAGGCAAAGAAACATCTGACAATTTTGACACAATTACTAAGCTGAGGTTTCACAAAAGAAAAAAACTAAGCTGAGGTTTTTCAGATTTCTAATGGTAAGCCTAAACTACAGCATGTATGAAAGCATTGAGCTTTACTTATTCATAGTTCCCCTTATCCTAAGCTCCACAAACTCATTTCATGACCCTTCTATCTCAAGATTCGGTTGGCGGAATAGCAGCATCTTTGATGTTGTTGCAGTCGACACTTGCACTGGGGGTAGCACTGCAGAACTCATGCTCACTCACTCTAGGAAGAACGCTACCATCATTTCCAAGCTTCGGTGCAGTCGGGGCAGCAACAGCAGTCTCTTTGTCGAACAGCTCTATCTGAGCACCAGATGAACAGACGAACTGGGGTTCCAGTATTTTCTGAACAGCAGCAGAGGATCCCTCAGAATCTGGCTTGGCCATAGCATCTACTTTGGGGATTTGAGTAATGCCACCACCATTTAGGTGGAGGGATGGAGTGTCAGTGATAGTAACCTTCGTGCCAGCAGAAGGGAACTCTGGTGGTGCAGCTTTCCCTGGAGAAGTTGGGTTGCCCAAGCACATGCTCATGGATTGAGAAGAGACGATACCCCTTCCCGGTTCGCTGATCACAGGAGAAGGCTGGGTGAGCTCCAGGTTTGCGATTTTCCCTCCATCCGTGGCTGAGGAAGGTGCTGACTGACTGGCTTTAAGCCCATCGGCTTGGTGCTGTATTTGAAGCTCGAGATTGACAGTTCCACTGGCTGGCAAAACACCAAAGGTGGTAGCTGCTGCAGGGGGACCACCTGGTCTTTTTTCATCGGTAACCTTCCTTGTCGAGGCATCAAACTCTCGCAGTAACTCATCCTGTTTGGAAACCATGCCACTTACTGACTGTATTGAAATGGAAGCAGCTCCAGAATCTGAAACTTGCTGTGATATCATTTTCCCTCCTGCAGAAGGTCCCACATTACTTGCTGCTAGGAATTTATCAGTGAGAGGTAGCGTAACTGAACCGAGTTGCTGAACACCAGCCTTGGATGGATAAGCAGATTGCTTTACACTTCGGTCTGACGACGATGGAATAGAGCCCTGGACTTGAGGCTGGAGTGGAGCTGGTGGCGGAGGCGGGATTTGGACCTCAGTCCTTGTGTACATTCTTGCCTGTGGCGCCAAGTCGTTAGAGGCAGTGACAGGAACGACTCGGTCCGGGATAAATGCAACTCCTCTCAAGTAAGTGTCATTGTCACCTATTTTGACTTTGAGAAGATACCCGCCATCAAATTGGGCATCAATGATGCCGGAAAATGGTTGGCCGATCATGTTGATGCCTGCTGGTGCCTGATCAGCCACCAGCCCGCTATTACCACTAGGGTTGCTCAGACCGAAAGGCGGGTTGTTTATTCTTGTATGGTCGAACCCCCTAGGCAGAGATGACATGGTTTCTGCCTGGGGCTGGGCCTCGTCTTTGCGTGGGCGACCACGCCTGCGCTTCAGAGGTGGGTCTACTGGTGTTGAAGAGCTAGAGCCTTGATTATTCTGCGGGTTCATCTTGAAGTTTGCGATGCACTACTGCAAGAAAAAAGATGACAGAATAACTCTTTCAAGTCTTTGACTACTGCTAAAGATAGAAAACAACCAGCTGAAAAGGTAAAATAGCAACTAATTATAGATGGACAAAGCACATTTGCCTAAGGGCATGGTTTGCTTCAGTGCATTTGTAAATGGATGTTACTTGTCGCAGTTGCATGCCATCATGCAACGTGTACTTGTGGGGAAAAAGTTTGATTTCGTGTATTTCCGCAGTAAACTATGGGAGAAGGTGAAATAAATCATATGTTGAACCTACATGTGTAGAATGCACTTTTTGAGATACAGCCTACCCTCATGTATTTTGGAGTTCCTAGCGTAATTCATGAATTGCATGTAAATTGTTTTGAAAAAACTAGAGAGTGATAAGACCTTTTTTCCGGTCACATGCATTAAACAAAGACTACTGTAAATATCAAATTTCTTGTGTGAGAAGATAGGAAATTGTTTTTAAAGAACTTCCAACAGAACAGTAAAATTGTCCAAAGAGACATCAATACCCAAACAGGAGTTCTCAACTGAAGAATTACAAGACTTCAGCATAGTTGGCATTGCTATCAAATAGTAATATGCAAAGGGTAATCCAATAAATTATTTTCCTATAGAGTCAAATATTTGAGAGGGAAACCTGAATCAATCAAAGGCAGACGCAAAAGGGGGAGGGTTAGAATTCAATGGCAGGGGATACAAAGACAGCTAGGTCCTTGGATCTGGCATATCCAATTCTTTTGCACAAAACAAAAGCATCCATCATTATGAATCAACTATGTGCAGATGTATATGAAATTCGATAAACAAACACAATATTTCACAAGATTCATTCAGGATTATATATAATTCGATCACAGGAGATCCAAAGGCAGCTAGGTTCTTAGATCTGTCATATCCAATTCTCTTGCACAAAACAGAAGCACGCATAATTACGAAGTATGTGCACATGTACATGAAAATCCAAAACCAAACACAATTTTTCACAAGATCCATCCAGGATTATATAGAATTAGATCACACGAGATGCAAAGGCATCTAGGTCCTTAGATCTGTCATATCCAATTCTCTTGCACAAAACAGAAGTATGCATGATTACGAACTATACGCAGATGTACATGAAATTCCAAAAACAAACACAATATTTCACAAGATCTATATAGGACTATAACGAACAATAACCAGATATAAAGATTTTTTGTAATAAAAATCGGGTGGTAGATACGAACTTCTCTGTAGGGAAAAATGAAAAGGGATCTCTTGCACAAAACAGAAGCACGCATGATTACGAACTATATGCAAATATACATGAAATTCAAAAATTAAACACAATACTTCACAAGATCTATATAGGACCATATAGAAGTAACCAGATCTAACGATTTTGTGATAAAAATCACGTGATACATACGAACTTCTCTGTAGGAAAGAATGAAAAGGGTGGCACACCTGTTCTCTTTAAAGATCACAACAGGGCTGGATTTTCCCTTGGACCTCACAATATTGCTGGGGAAGCTGCTCACTGCCTCGAAGGCTCCGGAAGCTTATATATAGGCAAAATTTTCAATCTTAAAGCCGAATCAGCGAGAGGTAAACGTAACGCTTTTTCAACGGCACACACAATTAATGTGACAGCAGCAGTCTCCCCTTGAATATATCTACATATAAGGAAAATGCATAATAAAGCCCCACAAAAGATTCACAATTTAACAATTCTACCACAAGAACAAACATCTCTAGATTCAGGCAGTAATTGTGAACACATTTGTTACTCTATGTTTTCCTGAATTACACCATCTTTAGCTCATAGCTAGCCCTACCTTTCTCTAAACTCAGCAAACAATAGTGAACATTACTCAAATTCTGCTGCTTTCCCCTCCAAATGAGAAATGATTAACTTACATTGTCAATGCAAACATTTCTTTGTTGTAAATCAGTCACCAGGTGGTCATATCATTGAACCTGAATCATCCTTACTCCTCCTCCATCGTCAATACATCCACAATCCAGACAAATTTCCCCCAGAAGAACACCAAAAAATGCTGCAATAAGGTGAAATTAAATGACTTTAGCAGCAATTTACATGTTTGCAACGTACTCAGAAAGCTTAGTCGCTTCAACTAAAACTGACAATCAACAGGCCAAGGTAGGTCGACTTTTCACGGACGGAAACTGGCAATGGCATTCTAGACAGAAATTAAAGTTGCAGTGAAATTCGGACAGGGAAACCGCCATTGAAACTACCTTACTAAATTCTCTTCCCTAATTCCGAATTTGCGGCGTTAAAAGAAAGCAAAAAGAAGAAATCTTAGCATAAGAAAGTGGCAGGGAAACTCACAGTATTGGCGTTCGCCGGCGCGACGAAAGATAAATTGAAATCGCTTCGGCAGTAGCCGGGAAGAAGTCGGTCCACGAGGGAAGCGGCGCAGGTATCAAGAAATCCGCAGCGTTCTCCACATTCCCGCAAGCCGTGGCGGCGGCGGCGGCGGCGTTTCTATTTTGCTCGGGAACAGATGGGAGGGGGGAAAAAATGAACCGATGCAATAACGGAAAACTGTACGGCCGGCCGGGAAAACGGATGGCCGGTATCGGAAGGGAGGAATGGAAGTATTTTGCGTCTTGTGTGGGGCGGGTGCCGGGTCGTGGATAACCGGGCCCTTAATGGGCCTCGTGGGCTGAGACTTATTACTGGGCCCTTAAATTCTAAGACCAATCATTTGACCCGACAGATTCTCAAAGCAGCGTCGTTTAAGCGACGGAAGAACCAGCGCGAATCTCCTATATATATAGAGCCGGCGAGTGGCGGGTAATCGGCAGCGGCAAATCTTCCTATCTTCAAAATTGAGGAGCAGAAGCGTTGTAGAGAAGAGAAGCAAGAAAATGGCGGACCTCTACGCCTTGGACTTCGATGGAGTTCTATGCGATAGCTGCGGAGAAAGCTCTCTCTCCGCCGTTAAGGTCTCTGCCTCCTCCCCCACTGTCATCCCTTTTTTCCCTTTCCATTCTAAGAAAATTCCGAGCATCAAATTGACATCCATTTAATCTGTTGCGTTTCCTTCGAATTGAAACCTTCAGTCTGTTTGTTGCGTTCTCTTTTCCAATAGGCTGGCAAGCTGAGATGGCCGGACCTGTTTACCGCCATGGATTCAGCCACTGAGGAGTGGATCGTTGCTCAGATGTACACTGTAAGCCGCCTTGCTCTTCCCTGCAGGATTTGATGAATTTGATTCTGTTAGAAACGGAACAACAACAAGATGAGGATACCGAATCTGGAGCTGAGTCGCGGACTAGGTCGCTTTCTTTAAGACGTTCACGGCACTGCCCTCGATGCGCACGGCAGACTATCAACCGGTCGTCTCCAGGATAAAACAGCTCCTCTGGGTACTCGCGGTTTTGTGCGAAAACCGGAGCTCTCTGAACACTCTCTCTATTGTGTTTATGCTCGTTGTAGTGTGCTTAGAGGGGCTGGGGAGGCGGCTATTTATAGGAGCCGAACCCCTAGGAATATACCCTCTAGCTTGGGGAGGCGGCTATTTATAGGATAAATCCTGCTGGGATTATCCTTCGAATATTCCTTTTCAATCGATTATCCCTTCGAATATTCCTCAGAATAACCGATTAATAATTAATTTCGTTCGGAATTTCTCCAAAAAATATGTATATAGTCTCAAGTGATCCATCCATCCAACCGACCGGTCGGACGGACGGCGCGCGCGTGTGTGGTGGTCCGTTAGGTCCTCCCTCTTCCACAAAAGTGGGTCACCCCAAGGGGCATGCCCTTAGGAGAGAGGCTCCTATCTTTATAATCACTTCACCAAGTAAAACTACCAATGTGGTAGTTTTTCCACTTGAGACTCTATAGCTTTCAAAGCTATTCATACACATTTCCAACAGATTCTTATATAGGTCACCATTGTTTTTATATATCTATTTCGAGCAACGCTTGCTGAACGTTTGGGCGCCGTGTTCGTTTAACGTGTTCATGTGGCAATCTGCTTGATGTGTCATGTTAACCGAATGTCTTCACTTAGACTTACTGACTCGGGTTTATGACTCGTGCTATTTCAGGTGCGTCCTGTTGTGGAAACTGGGTATGAACTTTTGCTGCTTGTGAGGTTGTTGCTGGAGATAAGAGTGCCCTCAACGAGGACATCCTCGGTCGGTATACCTTTTGGCAGAATGAGAAATTTTCTTAGTCAATTAGCAGTTAGGGTGAATCAATGTTCATATCATCTCATTGGCTTTAGCGATGCCAATGTTTATTATCAATGGGTCTATTTGGGTTTGGGTATAATTACCCGTGGGTAGGGAATTGTCATCCCTAATTGGCTTCCCTAGTTCCCTTGGTACATCGATCTCTCCTCCTGCTTTGCCTGGCTGCAGCTGTTGCTTTGCTGCTTTCACTTCTGCCAGTCTACCTACCGTGCTGCTTCCCTGCATTTGTCCCACTAGGCCAAGGTTGGAGCTTTGTTAGAGCAGCTGTCTGGACGAAGTGAGCGAGGAGGGAAGCAGCACAGCAATGGCTTTAAGCAGGCACGGTAGAAGAATTGGATCGATGTCGCAGGAAAGGATGGGTGTGACAGTGGAATTAGATGCCAATGCACATCTGTTTGCTAACTGATCAGTTAGAATTGCTTTGTAATTTGTATGATTTTGTGGTTCGATTTGAAAGGTTGCTGAGGGACTCACAGTGGATGCAATATTGGAAAGCTGGATGAAGATCAAACCCGTGGTCATGGAAGAATGGGGAGAGCGAAATAGAGATGAACTGATTGAGTTTTTCGGAAAGGTCAGGGATGAGTGGTTGGAAACAGACTTCACAACTTGGATTGGAGCTAACAGGTACATCAGTATAACATTATCTAGACGTTGCTTTGTGTGTTTGAATAGAATTGGCTCTGAAGTTTGAAGTTTCTGAATGTGAACTAATTCCATTGCAGATTCTATCCTGGTGTTCCTGAAGCCCTGAAATTTGCAAGCTCCACAATATACATAGTCACCACCAAACAGGTAAAGCGCCTGTGAATCGATCTACTTCATCTCTACACAAGTCATTCCTTTCCTCAATTTAATCTCGTATTGTCTCTATGCTAGGGCCGATTTGCAGATGCTTTACTGAGGGAGCTGGCAGGTGTGACAATCCCACCTGAAAGAATCTATGGTCTGGGAACCGGGTCAGTCTATGTACAAGACTAATTTGGTGGTCCAAGTGAAAAATTAAGGTTCGTGGTTCTCTAAGTTCCATCCCATTTCTACCTTGGCGTTTATGTCTCTGATTTCAGACCCAAAGTGGAAGTGTTGAAGCAACTTCAGAAGAGACCAGAGCACCAGGGGCTGAACCTGCAGTAAGATTCCTTCCAGTTGTTTTAAACGTGCTATGAGCAAGCCAGCTTTGCTACATATTAACTTGTGCTGCTTGATCATGGCCAGTTTCGTCGAAGATCGGCTTGCAACCCTCAAGAATGTGATCAAAGAGCCAGAATTGGATGGATGGAACTTGTACTTAGGTACCAGACTTTCCTCTCTTCTCCCACATTCTTCCCAACTGTGTTGATTCTTCCATTTATGTGAACTTGCAACTCCAGAGAAGACGTTAATGGGTGATCTGAACAGGTGACTGGGGATACAACACGCAGAAAGAGAGAGAGGAAGCAGAAAGCATCCCTCGGATTCAGCTTCTCCACCTCTCCGACTTCACCAAGAAGCTGAAATAGTGACACTAATGGCTTGTAATCGCAGAAATGGCACAGCTTGATGCCCATGACTGTTGTAATTGCTGCAACTATATAAGAACCCGAAAATTCTTGTATTCCTCTCTGCCCAAGTAACTAAAGCCTATAGCCGTCAGACATTCAGAAACAGATGAACGTGGCCTCTAGACCGCAGTTGTATAAGTAATTGTCATTACGTGCTTTCATCCACTGTTAATTGTGATACACACAATCGAACGATGGTCATTAATCAACGCGTTAAGATGTTCGAACACTCGTAACAGTTATCTGACGACACAGTTATTTGTTCTACGATCATTGATAGCATGCAGTCATCCGATCAAAATCACTGTTCAAAAAGCATATGCCCATATTTCCCAAAGTATTACTAAATAATGCACGAGTCGGTGAACATAAGCAGTCACCATCCAGTCTTGTTTCCTAGTTCGTTGTTTAATAATTTCAGCAGAATTATTGAAGGCAGAGAAAGAGAGAGTGAGTTATCACTCGATTAGTCAGCCAAACAAATGAACAAAAACAAATCCAGCTTGGACAGTGTATAAAGTCAAAGAGTAGACGCATGAGATTGTTCATACTAGACAAGTTGTATCTCGTAAAGCGAAAACTGTATTATTCTCAAAATCGAGTATTTCTAAAACGCGAGTCATATGTGTGACCAATCAAGTGCAAAATTGGACGAGTTAGAATGAGTCGGGAATTCATATATGAAAAATAACAAACTCGACCATCATATAACCATGTCATAATAAACGTTTGTAATCACGAACCACGTAAATCCCATGTCGTGTCGCGACCTACTCCTCCCCCCACAAGTCGTTGTTTCTAGCACATCTGGCATACTTCAATCTTTCCCCGGTCATCATATACGTGAGACGATAACATTATTGGAGGCACAGAAAACTGTTTAAAAAGGCAGAGGCGGCATGTGGGTGTGTGTAGTGCAGTCATGGATGCGAACGCAAAATGATGATAAGATAAGAGAGAGTTGACTTCTTCTTAAGTTTCGAGTCGTACTATACTACTTCCCCCCTCACTGTCACTGTCGTCGGTCGATCGGTCGGTCCCGGCAATAATTTGGGTGAATAAATGTGCCGTTTCACGCCGGCGGTGGGAAATTTCCTACATACGATCCATTGGCATGTGTTTGGCTGTCCGTTTTCCACTGTATAACGCGGAAACTGGGTGGCTAGCTCTTGATTTGCTATATTTAATAGTAAAGAGTGGTGCTTGCTGTCTGTGTCAACCTTGCCTCCACCAGGCAATGATCGGCCATACCCTCGTGCCTCAGCCGGTGCAGAATTTACTTCTTAGAGATCAGGATTGGATACTCGGCAAGAAAAAAAGAGGGGAAAGGGTTAATAATGTTAGATGATATATATATCTATGATATTTTATATCAGATCTTAAATCACATACTAATACGCTCGCTCGACTTCAAGTCGGTTATACGAGCTTAAAGTTTGTACAATATAGAAACAGGGTCGTTGAAATTCGAATATATAAGACATTTTGATCACAAAAGCTCTGATACTATACTACATAAGAACCAATTTGTCTGGAACCTCGAGTTTTTTTTAGAGAAGTTCAATAATGAATCTTATGCCACATACTAACAGTACCAATGGTTACCACCCTGTAGAGTACTGGGGTAAGGTAAAATATTAGGTTCTGAATTTTTCCTCCATAAATATGTAGTTCACAATTAACCCTTTTCTTTTTTCCCTATGTGCCACCAGGGTGGTAACGAGTGTACTGGGTTGTACAATTTTTTTTCTCAAGAAATGTATAAAAATGAATATAATTTTGGAGATAACAATGAAATCGGTTCATCTCTGCTAAAAAAAATTATAATTCGAGTTGAAACAAAGAAGACACAAGTTGAATGAAAAAATAGAAAATAATAATAATAATAATCTCACCCCATATATCTGGTCTCACTCAAAATAAAAAACTCATATATATCATTATGCACAAATGCATAATTCAGTGATACCAACCCTGACCTAGCTCACTTTACATTACAATGAAGCTTTGTTTTGTATAATCAAGGCTTGTTACGGGATCGGGAAATTCCAAGGGTTCCGCGTCTAATGATACTATTATTAGTTTTAAATCTGAAAGTCGAAAATATATTAAATCCCTTACAGAACTATTATATAACGAAAAACAAACACCTATGACCTATCTAGTCTTACACCGCCCCCAATTAAGCATCTACAATAAACCTCACAAATTCGTCCTCAATTATTGAGTAATATATAGTCTATCAATTAACACCCTGGAATTTTCAAGTCTTTTCGATCGGCCTGGAATCAATCATTCTCCAACATATATATAAAGAAAAGGGTTTATCATAATTCGATTGCCTTTTCTAGCTCCTCTTTCGTTGACATTCATGGTTGGTGACATTGTTCCGGCTTCTCTATTAGCTAGGTGACAAGTCGGGGACGAAGATCTCCTCTCTAGTCACAATGGACGCATATAATATAATATAATATAAAAATGATGAGTAGTGCCATTTGGAACAAAGTTTGGGACAGCAGCCCCAAAACAGCTGCCTGCACTTGTGATTCTGTGAAGAGGTCGATTGATATGGTCAATGGAGATGAGAAATAAGTTAATCAGAAAATTAAACTAAAGTAATATGCCGTTTTTTTTGTGACATTTTCGTTCGTTTTTGCTTGTGAGGTTGTAGTGAAAAACATCATATAGGTGGATTTTACGGGGGTTACTCATAGCAACTTTCTTTATTCACATTAGTTCAAAGGTATATTATAATCATCAAATTTATAATATTAAATGACGTTATTGGTCTAGTACGAGGATATCACCTAGAATAGGTGGAGGTATGTCTACCAAAGTTACCAATGGTATTTAGTCTCTATCGTTGCTATTTCTTGTCGAATTTATTACAATTGTAAATTAAGATATTTTTTAGACTAATAGAATGAAAAACTGAGGAAAAGTGCATATATATATATATGATTTTTTATAAGGATAAATTTTTTATTTTCAAAACAACTTTTTCGCGGAAGCTGCAAATTGGAGCTTCTGCTGTTATGTTATACAGAAGCACTTTTCAACTTTTCAAAAGTCGAGCTTTTAGAGGTGTTTGGAACTGCTTCAACTTTCGAAGCATAAAAAACACTTTTAAAAATCCGGGCCAAACATAGGCATAGCCTGCTCGAATGAGATTAGTCAATAACCTTTAGGATTATAAGGAATTGATCAATACCCAAGTACTCGAAATCTTTACAATTGTATCAAGTCTAATTCACTTAAATCACTATTAATTTGCACAAGCCTAACCATGTCATAGTCTTACTTGGTACTTCATCATCTGACGATTGATGTGTGAAATTATAAAATTCGATGAGCTACAAAATCTCAATATCATCCAACTCTCTCTAAATTCATCATATTATGAGTAGACTAAAACTATACTCTTAAATATGGCCGAACAGCAATCCGAACGAATCAAATGAAAATAATATTTATATCATATCAAATCAAATTCTCGTGAGATTGATTACCATCTTTCATAATTATTTTACTGAATCCCTAAACAGTAAAGAAATAAATAGAACGATCAAATCAGACACATACCCATTTAGTCAAATTACAATCAAACACCTTTTCTCTTATGGGTTTGACCCAATGATCCTCAACTTTCTTGAACAGCTCAATCTACACATGTACTAGTACAAACTTCAATCTGATTTTGGATCAAACCATGCCATCCCCTCCAACCCCAATAGAGGTAAAAAAAAAAAAAGCCTTCTAAGTACATTGTAAGGCCAGCTAGGGACTACCCTCAAAGTCATCAATATTCTAATCCCAAGTCCCAACCAACACACTTAACATTAAAAATACACATGGGACTGCTTAACTCCATCATCCATCTCTCCTAATGACATCAGAATAGGACTCTGACCTCTCTCCCTGCCCTCTTCCACATTATAAATACACTGTTTCCTTCCCCCATTCCTCCTTCCACACTCTTCAAGCTGAATCTCTACTTTCTCTGATTCTCTCCCCTTCTTTTCCTCTCTCTCCCAATTTTGTTACCCCCACAGTAAAAAAAACAAAATGAGCAGTAAAATATTGAACCGGCCGTACGGCGGCGGTAATTACGCCAAGCTGGACAAGGAAGACCCAGACGAAGTATTCCACCGGCGGGCTCAGTTCCTGATCTACAAGGTGATGCAGCGCGCCGACGATTCGCGGCGGGGCGCGTCGTTTTGCCAGATCAAGCTGTGCAAGTTGAAGGTGAGGATCGGGAAGAGGTTGAAGAAGCTGAGGAAGGGCGTGGTTCTGAGCATGTCGGCGGCGAGGTTGAGGATTTACCGGATGATTAGGATTCAGTGGAAGCGGTTGTTCGGCGGCCGGTCCATCGCCGCCGCCGGTGGTGGTGGCTGTGTTGTTCTTCCTGCTGCTGCTGCAGCTTCCATCTTCCCTTCCTTGTGATAATAAACTAAAATATATTATATTTTTACCATTTTTATTCGGATTTTACTTTTTTTTGGTGTGGTTATTTTGGGGGGAAGAAGTAATATAATTGAGCAATGTATAATGTGCCCTCTTGGCTGAAATTTTTACCTACCTTAATTAATGGTAATTAAATCTCTATTCCCTCCTCCTGTTACTTCTTTTTGGTGCGCCCAAGTATCTTCTTTTCCAGGTTTAGGAACATTTTTATCTTCAATAAACAATCGAAAAATCTTGTATTATAGGGTTTTCTCGTTCTTTATCGATACAAAATTTTTCCTAATTAATCGCTAATTGAGCAAATTATGCTTACTAAGTACGTAGGATGACCTCAAATAAAATAGATGTCTTGTACTAAAAATACGAGAATACGACTTATTTCGGGTAAAATAATCTCAATCATAGGACACCCGCTCGATAAACTCCGAGTTAATCCCACTTATGTTGGATTAAGAGGATACCAAATACACTACTAACGGTTGATTTATGTTATTGATTTGCCTATGTGCGAGGCCACGTGCAATGTATATTCGTTAAAAAAAATATTGTATTGGATAATTAATTAAGCATCATAACCCTCAAAATATTTTCATCTAGTATATGCTCCACTGTATTGCTTGCATCTTAATCAAACCCCTCAATATAATATTGGTGTAGTAACTTACTAACTAACTCCTGACATGGTTATGGGTAATTGTGAATAGGATTGATCGGGAATTGCAATTTCCAAACTATAATTGAAAAACAGTTAATAAGATAATGAAGATTAAGGTTGCTTTACTTTACATTAAAATTCAAAGTGGGGGTGCATATTATTATTATTATTATGTATGCAACAAAAGCGCAGAAGATAGTGTTGAAAAAATGGCTAGGAGTTAGGATGGGTTGGTGGTTGATGTGAGCTCCTCCCAATCCCATGCCCATTTCTATGCCAAAAAACCCAAAAAGGCGTGCAACGTGACATCGACGCCGATACTGCCATCTAACCATAAAATATTAACCAACTAATGTGGACTATCGATTACTATATACATTGAGTTAATTATAAGAAAATATTTTTGGAGGATATACTTGATTTCCATGCTATTCCTGTAAGTACCTTTTAGTTGAACACAATTCGTTTTTTTATCACGCTTGAAGCGAGGTTTAAGAAACACTACTGTACTGGCGAGTAGCATCGGAAATATCGAATACCGAACTAAAAACGGTGGGCGATTTTAACGATAGAAAACAGTTGAACCACCACTAAACAAAGATGATTTGGATTTATAATTAGGAGTCTAGGACGGCTGAATCAGGAAAGGGTGGTAATTAATTGGTTAGTTATTAGGGATTAGGGAAATGAGTGGCCAAAGATCCGAAAGTAGTGGCGTCAACGTCCCTCTCCAATAATATCAATAAATTCAATCATATCAGTGTGTTACGGAGCCGGTTTGGCGTTTCTGGTGCATGCATTGATTGGCGGGTAGTCTACTGATCCTCATGTCATCGTCCTTGACCAACTATATAGCAAAACAACGGTGCCAAATGCCCCAAAAAGGCCGTTTTCTTTGTTCTAAAAAAAGGTAATTGAATTGATTAATTAACCTGGTTTTCGTGAAGCTTTTTTTTGGTGTTTCCATTGTTTTGAAGCTTACTTATGAATTGTAGTCACTTAGGGAGAACTACCTTGCTTAATAGGTAATGAAAGGTTGGGTGAACATTGTCATCATAATGTCATTCCTGCACGAAGAAACCGACTCGCTTAACTTGTTGCACATTCTGGAACGTATGTATCATGTACACATTGCTTTGCTCCAATGCTTATTCGATGATGTATCCATAGCGTTGTCCGGTTGGCTCACTTAAAATGGTGTATATTCGTCCGGACAGGACCTGAAGATATAGCTTTTTTTCTTCTTCTTTTATATAATGTTGATGTCGTATTGTTAATTGAGAAGCAAAAGAAACGAAATCCAAATGAGCACGAAAAATCATGCATATCGTATGCAGAGCACAAAGGAGTACCTTGTACACTTGCAAGCGAGAGAGCTGACCAACCCCAACTCTATGGAGATCTTTAGGGGGGTATCCACTCACACACCTATGCTACTACGTACAATAACGACTCTGTATGCATGTTAGAGCGATCCACATACTTTAAGGAGACTCCACGAACACACATGTCTAATCTACAGGTTGATAGTAGGCACAACTTTATGTATCAAGATACTCTTCCAAACATTAGTCATCTCACTATCCACCTCGTAACCAGTGTAACTAGTGTAGGGTGTTTCTTGATAGTATGCACAACTAATATAAACGGTGCAAAATTCATTTAATGATAACTGAATAAACAGTTGTAGTTAATTACATACAACCGAACCGACTAAGAAGGCTAGGTATAAACCTCCAACCAAAAAGGAAGAATCCGAGGGAGTGAATTGCTCTTCTCTGGCCGTACACCGGCCTGGCTGTACTTTCCACACCCTACCATTTGATAACCATAATAATGGATTTGGTTGGCTCGGTGGGGAAATGAATCCTCTTTGCCCAGTTCTTGTCTTCCTAACTAACATTAATAACTAACTAATGGTCGCCTTCTAACCGCCCATAATCAATGCACCGCGAGGATAATCACTTCTTCATCATGACACTAATTACTTTAATCTCTCCGTAATCTACTAAAGAAAGTTTAGTGGATCCCTTTTGTTGTGTGAATTGTTAGTTAATCTCATTTTGGGTTCTTGATTCTCAGGTTTCCATGCTTGTATTCACTGAATCTAGCATCATTTATATATATAGTTTTAACTTATCTTAGTTTATTATATTAATATACTCTTCTTTGTTCTCATGAATTCTCCAAATGACATTAAAAGCAGTGGGAACATCGAAATTTTGAGCGATGACGAAGACTAAAAATAACAAAATTACGATAATCTATTGAAATTTAACTCGGGATTTGAAGTTTTTTTAAAGAGTGGCTGATAGCTTATCAGTCCAGAGTCATTTTTCAATGTTTGTTTGTAATGTGATCTGCTGCCATTTTTCACCATTATTTTGTAGCATCGGTCCACTTATGTCGTGAACTTATTTTCCCTAGGCCGTTTGTTGCGGGCCTGTTCCCCGTTTACCCATCAGGCTCAAAGCCTGCTTGCTAATTAATCCTAATTAATTTTTTCCCATTTATTTGGGGCATGAACTAATCCTTATTAATTTCCCCTCTTTAAGGTCTTCATGTAACATGAATGATTCTGTTAATATGAGAATCTAAGCCATCCAACAATTAAAGCCTTGGAAATTATTATAATTATGATTATTTATAATGGAAATAATACCAATTCACCGTATATTATCAGGATTTAGGAGACCTTGCCGGCCGTTTGCAAAATTAATGGTTTCTTCACGCATGAAAGTCAACAGCAGGGAGAGGTCACCCATCTTTTGTTCGCTGACGATACCCTTATATTTTGCGATGTCTCCCACGAGCTGAAAGGTGTTGGCCAATTTCTAAGCTGAAAGGTGTTGGCAAAATTAATGGTTTCTACATGTATGAAAGTCAACAGCAGGGAGAGGTCACCCACCTTTTGTTCGCTGATGATACCCTTATATTCTGCGATGTCTCCCACGAGCAAGTTATTAGCATTCTGGCCATTCTCGTTTGTTTTCAATCGGTTACAGGACTGAAGATCAACCTTGACAGATCTATTATGTACACAGTGGGTGATGTCCCTGAGCCGAGTTTCTATGCTGGCATATTTGGGTGTAAATGGAGCAGCAATCCGCCCAAGTATCTTGGTTATCCACTTGGTGCTAAGCCTAATGCCATCTCGACTTGGGATCCGATCATAGCAAATTTCAGGAAAAGACTGGATGGTTGGAAGGATAAATATCATTCAACTGGTGGTAGACTCGTCCTTAGTAAGGCAGTCCTTACTAGTTTACCTGTCTATTATTTCTCTCTTCTTGAATTTGTTAATGAAAACCAGATTGAATTATATATCAAACCTTTTAATTTGGTCAAAATATCATCAATCAGGTTTAGAATCGACGTTTTAATTTTGAACATATAGTCTCATGGGAATTCCTGCCTATATTATGTTAAGGCAAGTTCTAAGCTTTGTCCAGTTCTAGTTATAGTTATCATTCTCGACACAATTTTATGTTTTAAACTCTCCATTACATATCACAATAACGAACATGGCAATACAATCCGAGCATTCATATTCCAACACAATGATATAGTTAACACTCCGTTTAAGATTCAAAGCATTAGATCTTCAACTAATAATTCATATCACAAATCAAGATTCGTTTTGGCGGAAAGCTTGTATCCCACGTTCCCATTTTTGCATACCGAGTTTGGCCTTTTCCACCTGTGAAATGAAAATTATATTAAAGAAGTTAAAGTTTCGAAACCTGTGACAATTTTTTTTGAAAAGTACAATTCTTTACCTCTATATTCCAGTCAGCTCGATAAGTAACCCACAGCAAGATAACCATTTGCATGAAAGTTCCTCCAATCATCCCCGTCCATATTCCCTGTTTTTTTATTCACCAATAAACATGTTTAATCCCTTATCAGGATTTCTATTTGCTAGAGTGAAGTAAGTAGGATTAACAAGGTGATTTAGGGTTAGTAATTAATAGTTAATTACCTTGACTCCTTGTTCAAACTTGAAGCCCAAAATGCAGCCCAAAGGAAGGCCCACTACATAATAGCATCCAACATTGACATAGGCCACAAATGCTTGCCATCCACACCCAACTGCCACTCCTATTTCCTCATATATCAGAATAAATTCACAAAAGACAATTAGCGCCAACCCAATTTTTAAAGCTACTATTAGGGAGTCATTAACCGTTTGATGACTTAAAAAAAATAAGAGAACATTTTCATAATATTAACCATAATTTTATTTCATGCATTAGTCTCTCGATTGGCTATAGTTGATAGAGTTTTCAAAAGTCGTAGAAATGCACGCCTAATACTAAAAAAAAAATTGTTGTTGCTTTACTTACCGCATAAAACTGGTTGAATCCCATTAAGCAAGATGGTGACGGCGAGGAAAGGACTGAGCTCCGAGACGGCCGTAGCCACCGTGGTGCCACCGGTAAAAGCGTAGCTGATGACGTGGCGCGACGCCATGACAACCACGGCGAACACCATGGCAATGGCGAGTGAGAGCAGTGTCACCGTCCACACAGCAAACGACGCCGACTGCGGATGCCCTGCCCCTAACTCATTGCTCACCCTTACGCTGTGCATAAATATATTAATTAACCACAAAATTAGCTGTAATCAGAGGTAAAAAAACACTTGATTTGTTAAATAAAGTAATTAATTACATAACTAATTAATTACCTTGCAGCTGCATTGAAGCCCATTGATACAGTGAAGACCCATCCTGATATTGTTGTGCTGCCATGCAAATATTGGTGGTTTTTATTTTCTAATAATTGTTATTAATTATCTATAAAAAATCAAAATCATCAGTGCGGAAAAATATATATTCTTAATTACCATATGGCGAGGGAAGCAAGGGCAATTTCGGAATTTTGGAGTAACCCGGCAACGAGAACCAAACTCTGGTAATACCAAACGTCCAAACAGAGCATTACAGCGGAAGCCGCCGATGTCTTAGCGAACCGGCCCAGCTTACAAAACGCCTGTGGGCTGAACCCGGTCCACGTCTCCCTGCACCGTGGGCTCATCACGATGTAGACGAACTGGGCCGAGGTTATGGCCCACCAGGAGAAGCTGAGCACGAGGGAGCCTCCCAGCAGGCCCCAGCCCAGCCGGTAGATGGCGAGCCAGCTGAGGACGAGGTGCAGGCCGAAGGCGGCGAGTGAGATGTACGCGCTGGGAGCCACGATGCTCTGCGCCTGGAGGAACTTCTGGATGGGGAAGTTGGCGGCGTAGGCGAAGATCTGCGGGATGAGGCCGTAGACGAAGAGGGCGGCGGCGGAGGCGATCTCCGGCGACTCGCCGAGCAGGGTCAGGATGGGCTTGGAGAAGAGGTAGAGGATCGTGATCAGGACGCCGGTCGCCGTCAGGAGGACGGCGGATCGTTGGGCGTATAGGCCGAGCAGTTCGGGCTTCTCGGCGCCGTAGGCTTGGCCGCAGAGTGTCTCCACCGCGCTCGCCATTCCCAGCTGTACGTAAAGAGGAAATATTGCACGTAACAAAGTCGTCAGAGACATCTAACGGTTCGAATAATTGGAACCAGTTAGTTTATTATACGATGATATCAAAGTTAATTTTATTTTTTTTAAGTTACGTGTTTAAATTCTCACCACCTCTAATATTAATCGTTATTTTTAAAGTAGATGATATATGGACAAGTACAAGTTTCTCCTAACTCCTTGGAAAGTCTAGGGTATCGAAAATATAAGAAATGCATGAATATTGAACGAATATATGGATTCATGCGTACCAAGACGCCAAATGCGAAAAGTTGGATGCCGCCGTTGGCGAGGGAGGCGGCGGCGAGCTGAAGGTTGCCGAGATGGCCGCAGAAGATTTGGGTAGACGTCGAGACGACATTGTTGAGCAGGTAAGCGACGATGGCTGGCCCGGCGAGGCGGAAGAGAGCTTTGAGCTCGATTGAGGCAGCCCTTCGGAGGCGACGCGCCGGCGAGAGCTCGGAGTCCGACAACACGTCTTCAAGCGATGAGGATTTGCATGCCGCCACCGACGACATGTCGTCGTTATATTGTCCGAGATGGCAACGTTAGAGAAAAAATGATGTTACGATATATAGCTACGAAGTTAGGTTGGTAGTGATGTGATAATTGAAGGACAAGGATGTGTCTTTATATAGAGGAAGGAGTGTGGAATGGTCTAGTCCCCAAAACTAATGAGAATAACACATATCAATAACCGGACCACATCATAAAATTTGTATAGTACAAAAAGATTCGGAACGTATTATATTCGGTTCGGTATGATCTGGTTCAATCGTTGGTTTGGTCCAACGCAGTTCGTTACGGAACCAAACCGTTGCACACTCTTATTAGGTGGTGCAACTGTTCGGTTCGGATCGGAACGGACCAAATTCAAGAGAACCATGGTCTAATATTAAGAGACTTCTATGGATTAAGGACCGAACCAACAGTACATTCGATCTGTTGCACGACATTAATGAAATTGCCATCAACAGATTGATGCCTGAAATTGAAGTATGTTGAAGCAAGATCTGTATATTTCGATTTGTAGGCGTGAGAGAAAAGAGAGAATCTATAGTTGTGTCATGTCCTTGCCCAATGCTCTCATCAAGTACAAGTGGGCTAATGCCCATCAAGTCATCCAACACCAAAAGTGGGCCGCGATTCACGAGTGAATATCGATCCCTAAAACGTTAACAACTAGAGCTCAAAACATGATTTTTAAAAGTAAAGAAGGGAATCATGTTCCTCGATAAAGCTAGCTAGAGGAATAATAATGAATTTTTTTTAAGGAAGTGGTGAGAAAAATGTGCACGAGCTCGAGGAACGTATCGATGATTCGATATATAAGTTAGATGACGATAAAAGTAATCTGGAATATGGAAAGTCCAGGGTATTTGATTAGTGCGGGACTGGTAGTACGCGCGGTTTCCTACTAATTTAATTTAAGGTAAGAAAGTGGTATAAAATTCAAAATTAATATTTTTCTCAATAATTTGAGTTATTGAAACAAAACTGTTTATGCATGACATGATATCAGAAGACATGGTTTAATCAAGTGGGTCATATGTTTGAGTATCTAGACACGAGCCCCAACATTAACAATTGATTTAAGCACAACTTACGGTGCACTGTAAAAATTTCGAGTTCGTGGGTTGGCTTTTCGTTTGAGAGGGTGTAAGAGAGTGCTATAAGATTAGGTTTTTTAGTGATAAAAAAGACTTTTTTTAAAAAAATATTGAATAGTTTGGGATACATGACATTGTTTTGATAGTTTGGGATTTATAGTGATATTAACCCTAAGATTTATAATTAGTTTTCTCTCAACATCACTAGTTGTTGAGACTAACGGTCAAAACGCCATGCGACTCGGAGAGCATAAATTTTGAGTTACGTGAATGCTTGTAACCATCTGTAATCTCTAGTATGAACATTTTTCTCTCAATGATGCATCATTCTCCCATATGTTCATGGATGTAGCAAATACACAATCTGCTAGTAAATCTTGCAAGCACATGTGTCCTATACGAGCAAAATTTGGTCGAATTTGATGAAGACACTTAAAGATTCAAGGCCCACATCCTCAAAACATTGATGCACTTATTAGTCGTTAGCCTTGGTAAGCTGTTTTTTACCTTTTTTGTGAGCAAAGGTACTTTGGATTGTGCTTGTTGTCCCTTGGATCAACCTTTTGATCCTCCTGTGTTCCCTCTTTTGGTCTTTATATGGATTATTTTGTTTTTTTATACGAATAAAATCGCTCCATCCTTATAAAAATTGTGTTAGTAAACCACACAATATATAATTCTATATATCTTTTTTTTACGGCAATAATTTTATATATCCTTAGTCCTCTGTCAATTATCTCATTTTTTGAACAACAAAGTTCATAGATGGCCAAAGGGGTGCATTTCGCAGATATTGATGATCCATCAATAATAGAACTCCTAGCTCTCCGAGAGGCCATCCAGTGATGTC
The DNA here is from genome assembly GCA_946122785.1 of Linum tenue. Taxonomy (NCBI): domain Eukaryota; kingdom Viridiplantae; phylum Streptophyta; class Magnoliopsida; order Malpighiales; family Linaceae; genus Linum; species Linum tenue. Next base: position 90,087,221 of record CAMGYJ010000008.1, read on the forward strand.
TCTGTATTGTGGAATCCCGCAGGTTAGGATGGGAGGAGACGCGAAGGTGTGGTCAGTGATAAGATTAATCAGGCCTATACACTCGATAGTCATTCTGGAGTCATCTTTGCAGAAGGTGCCTTAGAGTAATGGCAACACACGTGGGCATTCATCTACGATTTGTAGGTCGCGGAGTAGCAATAATAAGGTAGCCCATCTGGTAGCTAGAAATGCTCTTTATTGGTATTCGACTACGTGTCGTTCTTTTGATCTTCGAATCTCACTTTTTACCAAGATGTAACGCGATCTCTTTATTAATCAATACAAGATGACCTTTTGTAAAATAAATAAATAAATGAATAAGTCCATTGATGGAAGAGTACGTGGAAGTGATAATCATGATCGCGATTGCCCACCGGTACTTGGATAATGGTATGTTATATATGGATAGCACTTGTCAGAAGCCATCCGGCCGAAACAAATTAAAGCCTCACATCAAGGATATTGCGCAAATAGGGTATGGATGAATAACACTGCATGTCCAGAAGCCATCTATTTATGGATATTGCCTTCACCGTAATGACCAACTGACCAAATTGGCACGTATAATTTCTCTCCTCCAATTGGCTCCCTGGATCAAGGTGATGTTTATCCCCAGGCGTCTCAATGGTCTTGCTGATTGGGTGGCGAGGAATGAGCGTTTGGGATCTCTTCGTGCGGATTGGTTGACTGTTGCTGATCTTGTTTCTCCTTTGCTGTCAGAATGTACTGGGTTTCCGTTGATGGATTAAGGAATAAAAGCAGTTCTATTCGTAAAAAAAACTACTATCGAGATGCCAGGCGTACACTATACGTCAAATACTACTAGTGAGATATCTCTATCTAGACCATGAATTAAATCGAGTTTGGAGTATGATACTATACCCTAACCTCTAATGGATAAACCCCAGGCACCAATTTTCTAAACCCCAACCCGAAGTTCGATTTAATGAAAAATAAAAATTGACCATTGAGATCGGCCGGAGCTCATCTAAATACATCTAACGACTAAATCACATGTTGTATACTATACGCCTGACGTAAACCAGTCGTTAATCGTTACCATATATATAATTTCCCATTCTACACCACCACTCAGTCCAGCTGCCAACACAGCCGCCACCACTCAGAACCAACTCAACTTCCCAGAAGTCAATCTCCACCTCACAGTGGTGTTCGTAGAACCTAGCTAGCCCAACCTACACCTTCCTCTTTCTTTCTACTTATTTTTCAATTTCTTGTGTGCCAATAGCCAGGTGTGTTAGTGAGCTATGGTGACCAAAAGGTAACTAAATCATGGCAAACCTATCGCGGGGACACATTGGTTATCAATGTAATAACTTCGGATAATAAAGAGCAACGATTAGTTTTTGTTGTATCGATTGTCAAGTATTTGGAATATTGAAAAACAAATTTCTTTATGTGGATCGGAATCGGTCTTGCCAATGCCACTGCATGGTCGTAGAGTCACACAAAAACGCACCGGAAAAAATTGTTATGTGTGAACGATTTTGGGAGATTAATGACCTGTTATTGGACCTAGAATGACCCGTTACTTGATATATATGTATACATCGTATCAGTGAACCACGTATGTCGTTTTTTTATTTGCTTTGTCCGTTAATTCTAGTGGCATATATCATTGGATGGCTGACTTACTTGAATTATTGATTCCTTGAAAAAGTAAATAGAGTTATATATGTGTAGATATTTGTTTAGTATGAGTAGTTTACGAAATCAGGAGTCTAGGTCCTCTAGGAGACTAGGACCCTATTATTACAAAATTCAACTCTCATCAATATTATGATATACATAAATAAATGACACTATATCGATATAATAAGAGCATTGAAAGTACTCAACTCTCTAACCTTTAATCCATCCAAAAAAGAAAAACTCTCTAACCTTTAAGATTTTTTTCACCATTATGCTATATGCATTAAAACCCTCTTGCCATAACTAAAAATATCTTTTAACCCAACATGTTTTTTTTTTATTAAGATCAAATTTCTTCAGCCATAAACGCATTTTATGATACGTCTATAATGTGTAAGTATATTTGCTAGCTATATGGAAAAGTCACTTTCGAATTATGAATTATGCGAAAAGTAACAATCGAATAAGTGATGATTTAATGAATAATTACTTGATCAGATATATTGGAGAGAATAGATTTGAATACAATATTATATAAGTTATTTATAAATGAGATTCCACTATTCACTGTGATGGCTCTTTTTGTGCGGGATCCACAGGAGACGGCTTATTGGATTACGATTGCTAATGCCCATAATCAAGTTTTGGACGGCAAGACTGATCAGAAAGTCTTTTGTTTCCTTTCCTATTCAAGAGGAAGCTTATGCAATATTCTTTATGCAGTCATATGTGCATCTCGGGAAGCCTGTTCTACACGTATCAGTCTATCAGATCTGATTGTCAAAATGCAATCGTGAAAATTTGGTCAAAAAACTTGTTGTTGTGTGGCAGCTCGATATCCAAGCTTTGAGAATGTCTCACGAAGTCTTGTAAGGCGTGGGTATTAGAACACGATGCAAAGCGGAAGAGTATCTGATCCACCAAACTCGAGTCTCTTTGTAGCACAAAAAATCCACATGTTAATTTTACCAACGAGATTCCCCTAGCCTCTTTTTGGAAGTTTCCAAGTATATATAGAGAATATTGTTTCCGGCCGTAGAAGACTTGCTACAATAGCTCGTACGAAAGGGAGGTTTGGTTGGGCGACAAAATTATTAAAGAGAAATGGGTATGCATAACACTAATTTTTTTAGGTATTTATGAAGAGCATGGCATGAAGTACGGAAGCGGTGCTGAGGTGAAACTAAACGCGGCAGCAGTAAAAAGCAAACAATATGTAAGAGATCGTCGTTGTTGAGAGTCGAATCGGTGATGACAATGGAGTCGTAACACCAAATGCGCGCTGCTGCTTTTTGGCTAAGAGCAAAGGCTAACAAACAAATCACATTGCTTTAGCCATTTTGTATAACACTGATTGGTTTCGTCTGTAATTAAGTTCTGAGTTAGTCGTTGATGTACAGTGATTAGTTAGTTTGTCTTCTAGTACGGATCGTATCAGTAAACCACTTGTGTCGCTTTCCCTATTACTCATTCACCAGGACATCCTCAAGTACCAATTATCTAATGGACTCGTGGTATTATATATAGGGGTCGCAGTCGGTCGGTTTCGGTGTAACCGAAAACTGAAAACCCGGTTATCGGTTAAACCGAGCCACCCCCTATAGCTGTCGACCACCGACCGTGAGGTATGTCACGGTTAGCCGGCCAACCAACCGGTCAGTTTCGATTTAAGGCTCGGTTAGCCGGCCAACCGGAAAATGTAGCTTTTCTAAAAAAAAAAAAAAAATATTCTGCACCACTCACTCCTAATCCCTCTCACTTCTCGATTCTTCTTCTTCTTTTCTTCCAGAGAAACCCGCCGGCCGCCGCTAACCTATCTCTCTCCTTACTCTCTCTCGATTCTCTTCTTCCTTTCCAGAGAAACCCGCCGCCGCCGAGTATGCCTCCACGCCGCCGCCGAGTACGCCTCCACGCCGGCCCTGCTCCAGGCAATCGTCCACTACGCCACCTCCCGGACCACGCCGCAGCAAAAAATCGACGGGGTGGAAACGACGACGGCGGAACAGGCGGGGTCGCTGGTTGAGAGGGGTCAACCAAAAACTAAAAACCCAGAAAAGGGGTCAAATCCCAGCAAAAAACCCAGAAAATCAAACATGCAAAACAATAATTTCGCCACTTACCATCGATTTGGAGGCTGGCCGGCACTCCAACGACGTATTATAGGCTGGGATCTTGTCTGATTCCGAAGTGGAACGATAGATGGGATCATGGAAAGTGATTTTCCCCTCTTTGTTTCTCGGAAAGAAGAAGAAAGTAAATCGAGGGAGGAGGGTTTCTGATTTCAGAAGGCATGGCGGAGAGGGAAGGAATGGTTTTAGGGTCTCTGGTTAGAAGGTGGTGAGAAGGGGGAAGGGCCGGTCGGTGGTGAGAAGGGGGGAGATGAAGTGGAAGCGGATGTTCTCGGCGAGAAGGGGGAAGGGCTGGTCGGTGGTGAGAAGGGGGAAGGGCTGGTGGAGGCGACGAGTCTTAGGGGAGGAGGCTGTCGACTGATTTGGGGGAGGAGGCTGAGTCTTAGGGTTAGGGTTAGTGGGGGCGTGGGCTGCGTCGTTTAAGGGGGAAGGGCAGGGTCGGTTAGCCGGTTAACCACCGGTTTCCGACCCCGGTTAGTCGGCTAACCAGCCCCCTGATAATCCCCACCGCCAACCGACCGCCCTCTTCGGAATCGATTTTTCGGCTAGCCAAAAATCGGTCGGTTCGGTTGAAACCGACCGGTTAGCCGCTAACCGGAAAACCGTCCGCCAGCCCTAATTATATATCATTGGATGACGACTTAGTGCTGCTACCAGGAATATATTCTCATTAGTTTCTTAATTAAACCCACAACACTGAGAAAGAAAAATTAAGATGCTGTATGCTGGAAGGTCACTCATAATTCATAAAGCAGCAGCAATATGTACAGAAATCAAATCACCTATATGCTCATCACTCGATCTGCACTGTTTGGTGAGAAGAAGATGGAGACTCCCACTCAAGTTCTTTTTATGGATATGCACTTTCTCTTTTTGGTAGGTGTTACCAAGAGGAACGATTAAAACATGTAGAGAGGGAACAAACGTGCTTGAAATTCAGAACCGCATAACATAAGAAGTGTAGAGTGTGAAGAATCAGTTGATGCTAATAAGAGATTAAGTTAGTAAGGTCCGAATATCATATATTCATATTATGATTAGCAAATGGTGGTCGTGAAGATTCTTCCTTATAAAAGCACCCTAAACTTGCTCCTAGAAATTAGTAAACGGCATTCTTGTTTAGATTATAACAATGATTAATACTATAACAACAAGAAATTAAGTTTGCACAAATTCGAATACCATATGATGATTAACAAATGGTGGTCGTGAAGATTCTTCCTTATAAAAGCAGGGATCTCCTACAATAACTTGGGTATAATTTCAAGTTAGGTAACTTGCATAGATTTAAACCGTTAAAAAATTGATCACACTTATTTTAAACCATTGATTAAAGAAATAAAAAAAACTAAAAAAATAAATGGCAACATGAGTTGCCGGTCACTACATTCCCAAGTTACCTTTTTTAATATTTTCTTTCCTTTTTTCAAGTTGTCTTTCCATATTTTAACCTTTTCTTTTTTTAATTCTTATTGAATTAGAAGCATTACGTAAGGCTTCCGTAATAACTTAGCTCTTTACGTAACACGACGTTAATACTCATTACGTAAAGAGACATTCTATTACGTAAGGCTTCCGTAATGATATTTTACAACTGTTACGTAAAATACACATTCACTACGTAAAAGTTACGGAATGATAGTTATTTCTTACGTAACAGTTAAATCGGAAGCGTTACGTAAGGCTTCCGTAATGACTTAGCACTTTACGTAACGCAAGGTTAATACTCATTACGTAAAAAGACCTTCCATTACGTAAAGGTTACGAAACGACATTTATTTCTTTACGTAACGCGAGGTTAATACTCATTACGTAAAGACACATTCTATTACGTAAGGCTTCTGTAATGATCTTTTACAACTGTTATGTAAGATTATCATATGTTACGTAACCATTACATAATGCCTATTGTATTTTACGTAATACGACCTGTAACCTGCTATAACAGGTAAAAAAATTCAAGTTACCTTACTTCAAGTTACCGTAGGAAATCCTATAAAAGCATCCTAAACTTGCTCTTAGAAATTAGTAAACCGCATTCTGGTTTAGATTACAACAATAATTAATACTATAACAACAAGAAGGCAAACAAACAACGGGGCTAAAAAGAAAATAAAGGTCACTCCTCACTTACTAAAGAGAAGAACATGCATGAAATCCACGAATTGCATGCATATGCTTAATTCCCTCTTATGTTTAATTTCTATATTAGCTAAGAAGAAGACAACAAACTTTCTTCATTCTCGGCAACAGCTTCCTTCTTATCGTCCCACGTTGTTAGCCGATCTTTGGCCCTGTCCACCTGAAATAAGAACACAAATTAAAATTGAAGCTCAGCTATATGTAGGGATGGCAATTTTGCCCATACCCATGGGTATTTTACTATCCAACCCAATTGGGTTGGGTATGAAATCCAAATATATGGATATGGGTAAAGTTTGATGGGTTTGTACCCATACCCATTTATTTTGGGTTGGGTTGGGTTTATAACAAATGAATTTGGGTTTGTACCCATACCCATTTATTTTGGGTTGGGTTGGGTTTATAACAAATGAATTTGGGTTTGTACCCATGCCCAAATACAAATTACAGTTTGGTACCTAAACTTAATAGATATGCATATTTAGTACCTTTTTTTCATACAAGTCATCAAAATATCGATGGAAAATTACGTTTTGGTACCTAAATTTTTTTTGTCGTACATTTTGGTACCTAAATTTTTCAAGTTTTACAAATAGGTCCAATTTTTGCATGTGTAGTTAAGACACCCTCAAGTAAATGGATATCCATATCCAACCCATACCCATTTAGATAAATCCATATCTAACCCAAACTCATACATACATCACCCAAACCCTACCCATAATAGATGGATCTACTTGTGTTTGGGCAAAATTACCCATGGGTGGGTAATTGCCATCCCTAGCTATATGCATATTGCATACACACTATAAAATTATAGGGGAAAAACGAAACAAAATAAAGTTAACTGTTTCGATTTTATGATGGTATGGGAAAAGAAAGACCAAGCTGTGTAATAAAGTGGTTATCATTTATCTATAGATTTTCTAAAACAGTTCGAGTTATTGAGAATAATTTATTTATAATATAGTATCATATCTAATTTGTATATTGTGTCATGTGTTCAAATAGTAGCTCGAGTTATTGTTAGAACGAATTGGTGGTTTGATGTTACCTGTAACTAAGGGTGGCTATTTGGACCGAGACCGGATGAAAAACCGGAAACCGGACCGTATAACCCGGACCGTTTAAGACCGGGACCGGATTTAAAACAATCCAATCCCGTCTTTGGTCTCATAATTAGTAAAAAACCCGGACTAATCCAATCCGGGTCAAAACCGTGTCAAAACCGTGTCAAAACCGGGAGACCGGACAAATAATAAACTAACCCAAATACAAAACCCAAGCCCTAGATGAGCCCAACCACTCGACCCACTCCCCCTCCCATTCAGCTCAGTCGAATCCCACTGTACTGTAAGGTTGCAAATTGTAACTTCTGAAACGGACAACACACAGTAGCACAGGCGATACTCTCAATTCCCTCCCCTCCGAATCGGCATCGCGGCCGAGCCTGAGCTCCCTAACCCTAAACCAACTCAGCAGGCGGGCGGCGACCACCTACTCTCCGGGACCCAGCATCTCGTCGTCGCCTCGTCGCTCGGATCCGCGCCGTCGCAGTCACTCCCACCTCCGCTCAGCTCCGCGACGCGACGTGACCCAGCAGCAGCGAGCATCTCATCAGCCAACATCTCGTCGCCACTCGCCAGCATCTTGACGCAGCTTGACCCAGCAGCAACCCGCATCTCGTGACCCAGCAACTCGTCGCCCTCCGACCAGCACAACAGCTTGAAGCCGCTGAACCTTGAAAAATGGTGGGGAGCAGCAGCTGGTTAAGTTTTTTAGGTCATTTTTCATGCATTTACTTTAATCTGATATGTTGTTGTATTGAATGAAATTGCTGAGGGCGTTCATGCACACAAAATTGGCTCTAACCACTGTGTTTCTCGGAAATTAACAAGGAGACAAAGGAAGGCTCCATGGCATGCTGACAAGGAGAATTGCGGATTTCATTTATTTTCCAGTTTTTCCTTCTTAATTGCGCGCTTTGTTTCAGTACTGGATCGAGAACAATTTGTTAGCTTGCTTCCTCGATCTGTTTAATTTCGATATTGTGTTATGGCTCCTGGACTTCCGTTGTTTACTAATGTCGTCTTCAAATCTTTGTGGTTCGATCTTGTGTTAATTTCTTCTTCTTCTTATGGATGACATGTGTCTATTAGCGTTAATCACATAAACCATGCTTCATCCATCTTTTTGAGAGGTTATCTAGTCTTATGGTTTTGATCCGATTTTAACACGGGCCGGATTGATCGGGGGTTTTAGCTATTTTTAGCACAAAAAACGGGTCAAAACCGGATTGGGACCAGACTGGGTCAAAACCGGACTGTACCCAATCCAAGCTTTGGTCCCTATATTTTCAAAAAGACCGGACTGGACCGGATCAATTCGGGCCAATTTAACCGGACCGGACCGTATAGCCACCCCTACCTGTAACTATAATATGTCCAAGTTCAAGATGGTAAAGGCTTTGGGCTTTTGACTAAAAAAAAGTAATGACTTTGGGCCTAGAGCTGCTCTCAAAAAATACGGCCAGCCCATTATGGCACGACAGATAAAAGTCACTTTGATAATAAAGCAAAAGGCCCATCTAAGTGAACGCTACTGGCCCACATATATATACATACTCCAGATTGGGCTTATGGGTAAATGACCGAAAAGGTACATGCAAGCCCTACCAAGCATACTTGGTAAATATTTCATTTAATACACGTATATGTATCCGTACGTATTTTATTCGTTTAAAACTTTCGTATCCATATTATTGTCAAACTGTTTCATTTTGTTCCGTTCATTTGATAGCTCCCATATAAAACAAGTATAACACGATTCATTTGTCGCCGGTACGATATTGAATGGAAAGGGCTCCTAAGCCACAATTCCACAAACCCTGGCAGGCTCTATCCTCTGCAATTTATCCTTTCAAGTGCAGAGAATCGCCAGGACTCTAGAAATTCTCATGATATCATAGATTCATAGTCTGGTTGGGCTTGATACAATTCTTACTTTGTTTCTTCTTTCTCTATTTCCTTCTTTCTTTCACCTAAACACGTCCAAGAATCAACATGTCTTGAGATGATGAACCACCACTAAGGTACGATTTTCAATCCTTTTAAAAATGCCTTAAACTTGCTCTTAATACTACAACAACAAGAAGGCAAACAAACAAAGGGGGAAAAGAAAGATCACTCCTCACTCACTAAGGGGAAGAACATGCATGAATACCCGAATTGCATGAATATGCTTAAATTCCTTTTTATGCTTAATTTCTATATACCTAAGAAGACAACAACAAACTTTCTTCGTTCTCTGCAATAGCTTCCTTCTCATCCTCCCATGTCGTTAGCCGATCTTTGGCCCTGTCCACCTGAAAATAAGAACACAATTGAAGCTCAACTATGTGCATACACACTATAAAATTGTAGGAAAAAAATGAAACAAACTACCGTTTTTCCAAAACAACTCGAGGTATTGAGATCACTTGGTTTATAACATAGTATCATATATAGCTGATTTGTACCTTATGTCATGTGGTCAAATCTTAACGACCCTCAATATTAAGCGTTGCATTAAAAGCACATTGTACATCAGACATGTGTGAACTTAAAATCCACGAGTTTAATTCCGTTTGAAGGGCACATGTAAGTGGTTAAAATTTATGCACCAACCTCTTTCCAACAACTCTAATTTTCCGAACGAATTTGGTTTGAATTGGTTTGATGTTAGGTGTAAGCATGGTTCTAAAAAGCGCGCCTAGGCACTCGCCTAAGTTCATATAGGCGTAAGTCGGAAGGAAAACGCCTCCCCTTGGCAAAAGTAGTGCAGAAGGTGTCATAATCACGTTGTAGTCTCAGTGTTGCCTAGTAAGCATTAAGTAGAGCAATATTACATTAAACAACTGACCAAAACACACGAAGAGGATTTTTCATTTCTTGTAAAAAGCACCTACACCTTAAACTTTGCTTTTAGGCATCAGTAAACCTCGTTCTTCTTTAGATTATAATAACAATTATCCTTGTAATTAACAACAAGAAGGCAAGCAAACAAAGGGGAAAAGAAAGAAAGATCACTCCTCATTCGCTAAAGGGAAGAACATGCATGAATCCACGAATTGCATGCATATGTTTAATTTTCTATATACCTAAGAAGACAACAATCTTTCTTCGTTCTCGGCGACAGCTTCCTTCTTATCCTCCCACGTTGTTAGCCGATCTTTGGCCCTGTCCACCTGAAACCAAGAACACAAATTCAAGTTGAAGCTCAACTATATGTATACAAACTATACAACTATATAGGAAAAAACTCAAATAAAAACAAAATACAGTTAACCGACCAAACTATGTAAAAAAGTGATTAAAATTTACCCACGGATCTTCTCAAACAATTTGAGTTATTGAGACTAAGTTGTTTATAACATGGTATTATAATTGGTTTATACCTAATATCGCTTGTTCGAATTCTAATGGCCTTCATTATTAAAGTGTTGTCTTAAAACTCATATGTCGACCATATGCAACTTCAAACTCATCATTATAATTTCTTTTGAGGAAAACATGTAAAAAAAAGTGATTAAAATTCATATGCTTCTCAACAACTTTAGTTCTTGAAAGTTTGGAACCAATTGATCTGATGTTCTTTTTCCCCCATTAAATCAACCAATTGATTTGATGTTACGTATAGTGAAGTAAAAGAGTTTTGGCCCAGAGCTGCTGTCCAAAAATATGGCCGGCCCATCATGGAACCGCACATAAAAGTAGCTTTAATAATAAATAAACAGCAAGAGGCCCATCTACTTAAACACCACTGGCCCACGTAGATATTCTAGAATGGGCTTATGGGTAAAAAGTAAAAACCCAAAAAAGCACCTGCGAACCCTACCACCACAAGAACAATGGTCGGTCGGTCGGTCTGTTCCAGAAATTCGGTTCTGGTCCCCGCGATTTATGGACCGCCTTTTTGCTCCCCGCGATTTAAGCACCACAGAAAAGGACCTTTTTGTCACCAAACGAAAAGGTCGGGTGATACTTTTATTTTCTCGTCGCAAAAAGCTCTTTCTCTAGTTGCCACCAAGAGAGGAATTTTACAATACTATATAAGCATTGGTCCTATAGGTTTTTGTCTTTATAGTACAATTTGAAATTGTACTTTTAACGTTATGGTACAACTTTAAATTGTAACTATACTTTTTGTGCAAATTCTTTTATGGTACAACTTGAACTTGTACCTTTATGTGATGGTACAACTTCAAGTTGTAAAGTTGTACCATAACATAATGGTACAAATTCCTTTATGGTACAACCTAAACTATACATTTATTGTTATGATACAACCTAAAATTGTACATGAAAGCACCAATACTATTTAGCATAGTAGAAGTGCTCGTGACGAATAATGTTTTTGCGTTTCGGATCATTTGTGTACCGATAAATAGTGACAAGAGCAGAGCAGACAGATAGATAGGTGTATTGAGAAAGCGAAACGAGCTTAACCAGGAGACGTACCTCTCTTTTCCAGTCGGTCCTGTAGGTGGTCCAAAGTAGAATCAATGTTTGCAAGAAGGTGCCTGCGATCATCCCTGTCCATATGCCCTACCATCCACCAAAAGGTAAAACATATGGACCACAAACGTTACTTACCTCCACACGTATCAATCGGTCAAAATTCATAAAAATTTAGGAATGTGGGAGACAAGAAAAACAGAGTCACGACCGATTCTAAGTAGATGTATCATAATGATCAGTGGCAAAGCTAGAACTTATAATGAGGAGGGGTTATAATCAGCGGCGGATCCATAACAGGGTAGAGCACTGGGCCGTATTTGAAAAGAGGTGGAGAGGATTGGACCGTAACCCAACAAAACCGAAAAATACACCGAAAAAATACTAGCTGGATCCAGAGGAGGACTGGGCCGTGGCCCAAAGCGGCCCCCCCTGGATCCGCCGCTGGTTATAATGACAACCGCAAAACAGCTTCACATGACTGAATCTAAATGTCCGAGGAGTAACGGGGTTACTGGCTCTCATCCTCGCTACCACTTTCTAATGTTTTATCATATGTTTTATCTATCGATAAGATAGAATTTGACTTGCAGTTCGATCGGATGAGTTTTTTTTTTCTGGTCGTAACTGAAACCGAATGTTAAGAGATAGTTACGGGTTGTTCTCACCTTAGATCCAAGATTGAATGTGATGCCAAGAAGAACCCCAGCGGGAACACCAATGATGTAGTAACAACCCACGTTCACATACGCCACAAACGCTTGCCATCCACATCCCACAGCCACCCCTAAAAAAAAAAAAATCAACCCATTCCCCTTTGTATTAATTACCATTCACATTTAATCTTCAATCTTGTATTGTATAGATCTAATTTAGGGTTAGGAAGAGACGAAGTAATTAAAGACGGTACCGGAGAGAACCGGCTGGATGCCGTTCAAGATGAGAGTCACCGCCAAGAACGGGCTGAGCTCCGACACCGCCGCCGCCACCACCTCGCCCTCCGTGAACGCGTAGCTCAGCACGTCGCGGAAAACCATCACCACGACGGCCGCCACCACCGCGATCACGAACGACGACCACGTCACGATCACCACCGAGAACGCCGCCGCCTTCGGGTGCCCGGCGCCGAGCTCGTTGCTCACCCGGACGCTGAAAATAAGGGTAGAATGGTAAAAATGTCAAAAAAAAAAATATTCGTTCGCTTTTTTTTTTATCCGACGACGTGGCCAGAATGGGACAAATTTGTGGATCGCTGTGTCAGAAGTCAAAGATGAAGAGATAAGAGTTTGTTGGGTGGCCGTGGGAGTTGATGACTGACCTGGCAGCAGCGTTGAAGCCGACGGAGATCATGAAAACCCATCCAGAGATCGTCATGCTGCAAAAATATTATGGATCCAACATTAACAGCAATTCGTTAGGCCATCAATGCAACCCATCATCATTTAATTAATACATTAAATTAGGAGGGTGAAGAACACTAGTGTGTTTCATTAGAGGTGGCAATTAGGATCCAAATCCATGAATCCAATCCAATCCATCCACCAAATTATCCACCTAATCCAATCCATTTAAATCCAATCCATTTGATCCAAATCCAATTGGATTGGTGGATTCATGGATCAATCCACGGATCCAAATGACAAATTACGATTTGGTACCTATATTTTTTATATTTTACATTTTGGTACCTAAAATTTATATTTTTATACGAAAAATATCATTGGAAAATTACATTTTGGTACCTAAAATTTTCCATTATGACATTTTAGTACCTAAACTTTTCAAAATTTATATTTTGGTCCAAGCCTTGGATGTTATTTGGATTCATGGATCAATCCACCAATCCATTGGATCCAATCCATGAATCCACCAATCCATTGGATCCAATCCATTTGATCCATGGATCCACGAATCCGATCCACGGATCCACGAATCCGATCCAATTGCCACCTCTATGTTTCATCGAGAGTGCAATAAATCGACACATTTCGTCCGGAACAAAACATAGCCATGTTTTAAACTACATTAGTTATTGAATTAGGTATGACATTACGAGCGTTGTCTAATATATATTGTAAGATAAAGAAGGACATGTTCGAGTTTCTAGTAACTCAAACTCGAGAGACGCCAATGTTAGTCTTCATATGTTCGACAATCAATAATTTTGCTACACCCCAATTACTGGTTCATCTGTAGATTTAATGTTTCATATTCAACTCTTCATAACTAGTAAAATGTCAAAAGTAAATTGGTATATCAAAAAGTCACTAATCGTATAACGAGGTCAGGATTTGAAGCACCAACTTCATGTACATCGTAATTAAAAAAGTTTGAAACTTTTCTCGATGGACGAAACATTAAAATAAATCACCACGAATCGCACAATACGATCTCCGCTTTTTTTATATATTTAAGTAAGAAAAATCAAAACTAAATGTTGGATTCGAGTTCTCGTAACCAGTTGGTAGTCAGTCGCGACGAAACGACTTACCAGACGGAGAGCGAATCGAGGGCGATCTCCGGGTCGGGCAGCAGCCCGGCGACGAGCACCAAGATCTGAAAGTACCAAGTCTCCAAGCACAACATCACCGCCGACGCAGCAGAGAGCTTGAAAAACGCCCCCAGACCGGAAAACGCCTGGACGCTAAAACCCTGCCACGTCTTCCGGCACCGCTTGCTCGTCACTATATACACAAACTGCAGGACCACAATCAGCCACCACGAGAAGCTCAGAATCAGGCCCGCACCCAGCAGGCCCCACTGCCACTTGAACACGGCCACCCACGTCAGCGCCAGGTGGACCACCAGCGCGACGAGTGAGATGTACGCGCTGGGTGCGATGATGCTCTGCGACTGGAGGAACTTCTGGATGGGGAAGTTGGCCGCGTAGGCGAAGATCTGCGGGATCAGGCCGTACACGAAGATCGCCGCCGCCGCGGCGATGTTGGCCGGCTCGCCGAGGAGGATGAGGATCGGCTTGCAGAAGATGTAGATCACCGTCAAGGGGATTCCGGTGGCGACGAGGAGGATCGTTGATCGTTGGAGGTAGATTCCGAGCATCTCGTATCTGCTGGCGCCGTAGGCTTGCCCGCAGAGCGTTTCTACTGCGCTGCCCATCCCGAGCTGCCGCGCGACACGTGGCACAAAACAACTCGTTAGCAAAGGTTTTTTTTTAGAAACAGCAAGATACGAGAAAAATATGTCACCACTATTTCTATGGATTGGGAAATCGGAGAATTCGACAAAACAAAAAAAGCGAAAGCAAGAACGAACACGACAAATGGGTTTATGTGATTCAATAATACGATGTGTGTTAGGTAGTCTAAAGGCAGGAGAGAGTCAGTTTTCACTATACTTCAAGGAAATAAAAGATTAGAGAGGAAACTCTCTCGTGAGTTCCAATCGTAGCAAAATCGTCTGATTCAGATCATATCAACGACAATCACGATATGAACCGTCATATAACACTTTACGTAATACAAGAATTAATGACCGAGCTCAAACCCTTTTCAAAGTGAAAGTCATGAATCAAGCTGGGTTTTTTCGTGAATAAAGGTTCAACAGAATTTTTTTGGGGGGGATGCGAGCTTTTTGTGACGAATATATATGGTGGCTAAAAGGTTTTGGCGACCATTGTCTTTCTTTCAGCGACCGTTTTCCCGTCGCAAAAAAAAAGGGTTGCCGGATTTTATGCGGGGAGAAAGAGAGTAATAAGTTGGGAATCCATTAATTACCATGAGGCCGTAGGCGAAGACTTGGATGCCGGTGTTGCCGAGGGAGACGGCGGCGAGCTCGAGGTTGCCGAGGTGGCCGCAGAAGATCTGTGTGGACATGGAGACGACATTGTTGAGGAGGTAGACGATGACGGCCGGCGCGGCCAGCTTGAAGAGCAGCGCGAGCTCGACTTTGGTCGCCGCGGTCAGCCGCCGGCGGTACGGCGTCTGGGTGTCGGTTAGGATCTCCTCGAGCTCGGAGCTGACGTCCTCGAGGTTGGATGCCCGGAAGCTCTGGAGCAACGGCTGAGACGACGTCAGAGCCATGGCGGCCGGAGAGAAAAGAGGGGGAAAAAGGAAGGAAGAAGACGGAGAGGAGAAATGGGTTAAGATGATCTCAAGGCTTTTGCGGTGCCGCCTTTTAAGTAGTAAACTAGTGATTGGTTTTCGGGTGGGAAGGATGATGACGATGACTATAATATATGTAAATTTAATTAATAGAATTTTTGGAACTTTTTGGGGATTTTTATCACATTTCGTTTTAATATTATTATGCAAAGAAGAAAGAAAGAAACGTGCATGGCTTTCGTTCTATGCCTTTCTTTGTTCCCGAGTGTTCCTCAGCAATAGCATTAAGACACTAAAAAAAGAAAAAATAGATGTTATTTCTAGAGTCTATAGTACAAATTAATTACAATCCAAACTTAATTTTTGCTTCTCTTAAGTTTGACCGTAGTCAACGAAGAGACCAATCGCGCTGCCGTGTAAAGTGAAGTATCATTTGTAATATGGTTAGCTTTTTTGTTGTTTTACCGGAATTTGAAAGTTACGGTGGGGGTTTTTTTTTTTTTTTTTTTTGCCGTAGTTGTTTTTGTCGTTCACGGATTAATGATTGAGGAGAACCACGAAAATGGGTTGGCTTTTGAAAAGTGAAAACTCGAATATACAGAGATAATGGTGAATCATAGCCTTCAATGTGTGGACACAAAAAAAAATGGTTAAAGAGGATTTTTTTCACAAGACGAAATTATGAGGTTCCTAATCTTATTTTTGAATTTCAGAGGGATGTTGACGGCTTGAGAGTTGAGATAGATAAGGTTTGGATAGCTTGTATGAGAATTTATAACGGATTAATTAATTTGATTTAATCGTTTTATTTTGAGATAATTAATAATCATACATAACCGTGTTAATGTGTTATGTAGCATTCTACTCAGTGATTTCAAGATAGTTGTATAAAGGGCTGCAAATGACCGACATATGGACGAGTCAATCTATATCTTATGATTTTAATTCATATGGTTGTTAAATTATTTATCTCACCATATATAAAGGTTAACACGTTGAGTATGTGAGCAAATGTATCCTATTTTCTACTTTAAAAAGAAATTATGTATCATAGTTTGCTTCGATACTATGAAATAACATGATATGGAGTAGTTAAAAACTATCAACTAAATGATATATGATACCAACAAAGTATAATATGAGATTAGCTAATAAAATAATAGATATGTACCATGATATACAAAATGAAGTGTCAAATAAAAGTCAAGATTTTAGTAAACAAGCTAGCTCGACCTCGACTCGGCTCGTTAATAAACGAGTTGAGCTCGAGCTCGACTCGTTTATAAACGAGCCAAACTCAATCTGGGGTAAAACTCGACTCGGCTCGGCTCATTTGCAGCCCTACTTGTATAGAAGTCTCGCCCATTTCTTGACATTTAGATGATAAGACAACATGGGTTTACTGATTGACCATAACCATTAAACCATACGTGATCAGGGCAAGCATGGTGTGGTGTCTCGAAGAACCATAGCAAGTGTATAAATGAGTATCAACAACTTTTTTGTCTTTCCATCCAACATATTTGTTTTGATTGAGATATTCAACCAATTTATGATGGGCTACAACGACCCATCCAAATGGATATATGGCTGTCATAAACTCATAATTAATTATTATGCAATCAATCACTTTAGATGGGGGATCAAAGATTAGGTTAAGGACATTTCTTTATAACTTTTTGTTACATTATGAAAATATTTACCATAATTTTTCTATCATCTTGCAGCCCAACACGAGAAGGAGCTATGACGAGTCCACGATCTTATATATATGATATGGAACCAAGTAAACACATCTTTCGAAAGTTAATTTATCTGTTCGAATTTTACATATATAGTGTTAAAGATCATATTTTGTGTTTGAAACAACAATTAAATTAATAGCGAGAGCCGTAAGCGTAATCTATGAAACCTCTCTATTGTTACCGGGTCGTTTGCGTCGTGGATTTGAAAAACGAAGGTTTTGATAAAACGAAGGTTTTGATAAACCATGGACTTATAAGGGTTTTGGGTTCATTATGGACTTATGAAAAACCATTGTTTGTTTCATGGATTTTATTATGGATTGTGTTTAATTAGATTTATAGGATATAAAGTGAGATGACCTTATTGCCCTTATTAACAATTATTTGTTTTATGGGTGCCACACAAATTGCAGCCCACAAAGATGTTTTCTCATTCTCCCTTTCCCCACGAGCTGCCTTTGTAGATCGAGAACTATTTCCAGCCGCTATTGGAATCTCGTTTCCGCCGGCAACCTCTGTCTACCGGCGAACTCTCATTTGTTGACAATTTCCGTCGACGGGCTCCAACAGCTACTGCAACATTCAGGTGAGATTTGGAACTCAGCTCTTTATTTGCTTTTTTTATTATGAATCTCTGTATATACTCTTTCTGGTTGATTAGAACCAGCAACTATATCATTTGCTGTTTGTGTTTCTTAATCCAAGAGAGACTATCATGGCCAGCAAGGGAAAGGGGCAGAAAGGGATTGATGAATTCTATTACGAGGATGAAGAGGTATTATGCCACTGTGGGCTGAGAGCTTCTCGAAGAATTTCACATACTGTTGCCAACCCGAATCGAAAATTTTTCGGTTGTCCATTGTTCGGCTCTAAGGTTTGAGTTTTGGTAATTGTGTTCGAACCTTTGCTTGTTAGGTGAATTAGTTCTGTCTTGTTTGAGATAGTGACTCGTAGCATGTTTGTGGACACAGAAGAAGGAGCCCTGTGATTATTTTGAATGGCATGACATTAAAGCTGCATTATACAAGGAGAGGAAAAGGCTTGGTGAAATGGTTTCGAATTTGCAGCTGGAGAATGCAGATCTTCGTGCTGCATTAGACAGAGTGTCCAAGCATAGTGTTGATGTTGGAATTGAAAGCAAGAATGTGATATCATCCTACGAAGAGATAGTTGTTGCCATTAAGTCGATTAAGCTCAGGTTGGACCAGTTGGAGGCTGGGAGTTCAAAGCTCAAATGATTATATGGGTGTTTCAAATTAGAATCCAGGGCTGCTTAGTGCTGCAATTTTGTGCTATGTTAGAGTGATCCCATGGATTTGTTTATTGGTGTAAGTTTCTATTAATGTGTACCTGTTAGAGTGTTGTTAATGAGAAGCAGAGTTGTGTAATGGAATATTTAAGGAGTAATGAAATGAGGTGCTTTGATACTTGAATTTGGTTTCTGCAGATAGTTCTTTAGGTAGCTTTGATACTGCTTTTTGATCAACCCAAAAAATTGCAGACATGGATAGTAGAGTTTGTGATCATTCACCATAAAAAGACTGCTTTCTACATATCACAGATCAAGCTATAGTCTTTAGCAATGGATATGAAAATTATAAGAATGCAGCATATATACATAAATAACCTGCATATATTAACAAGTCAGAAATATACAACTTAAACTGATTACATAGCCAATTCTTCGACACATATTGGAATGGCTTGGAAACTTTCCAAAAATAATCGACCTCCTACTTTAACAGTTGCATGCTAGCTTCTCTGAGTAAGCTCTGCATAAGAGGTCGAGTTTCCTATCCATACTATATGTGTTCAGTTCAAAATGTACAACACTGCATACATATATACGACACAACATACTATAGCTAATAGCTCCCATGAATCAGCACTTCTCAACGCAGTAAGTTGTGAATGAAGTACTTTCGATCCTCCTCATTATCAAGAGAGAAGAAAAGTCTTGTCTTGCGATCATTCTCAACTAATGCCATAGCAGCATCTAGCACTTGGCAGCGTTCAAGGCCTTCTATTTTAGCAATCTCAGCCATCAATGCAGCTTCCTTTCCAGTGTCTTCCTCACGGTCTTCTGTAATGGTGCCTAGAGCATCTAGTGCCTTGGATATGACAGGCTTCAATCCACACAATTCCTGAGCTACAACAGCAATAGCATCATCGGTCTTACTCTCTATCTTCTTAGCCCTCTTGTTGCTCCCTTCTCCTGGATAAACAGCAGCTAGAGGTGGAGGCACAACTGCTGGAGATGGAGGAGTGACCCTCTGACTCTCAATCCCTTCATTTATCAAATCCTCCATAAACCTCTCTACACTCGGCGTCTGAAGCCCATCCAAGTCAACAAATGCAGGTACATCGACCACTGGGGAGTCAACATCATCAGTCAGACCAACAGTCTTCTTCCCATTGGCAGGTCCAACCTTCCCAAACACTTTCAATAGGTCATTATAGAATGGGAAAGGCTTCCTGTTCATATTTTTGCAGTTTGGGAAAACCTACAATGAGGCACTTGTGATCAGAGGAGAATGACTAACAATATAAATATATACAAAGACCACGTGATACATATATGTAATAGCTTACCTTAACTACACTTGCAAAAACGTCATCATCTAGTGTTGGAGTAGAGGTTGAAACATCCCACCCACAACCACTCTGATTTTTCAGCAAGTGTACTGCATGAAAGTCCTTCTTCAACTTCTTGTGTCTGCTACGGATATGCGGTTCAACCTGCACACCACAACCTGGAGCCCTCTCCTCCATCATGGTTTGGAGCTCAGAAAAGGTCCCATTCTTAAAGGAACCGTTTTCAACTTGATGTCTTTGTACTAACTCCACCATGCATTGTATGAGCAATGCATTAAGCTTCTCATCCCACGAGAAGTAGGGGCCTGTAGGCTGAACTTCTCCTTCAACCTGTATCACCTGCTTTCTCTTCTTTGCCATCCTACAATAAAACAAACATAAAAGCATTCTTTAAAGAAAACCTACAGTATCATTCATTCAATGACAGTAGCATTTATTGCCAAATGGCAAAGCACAACCACTCTATATTGACAACAGCAAAAGAACATAAATGCACACCATACCACAACCACTCTATATCACAAACAAGTAGAATTATATTTAGCATTCAAATATGTCTTTACAATTCAGATCCTACTGCATACTGTTACAACCACTGATACATGCAGCAAAAGTCAAAATAGAAAATGCAAGTACATGAAACATAACATACAACCGCTAAATACATACAATACATCATCTGCCACTTCTATTCTCCCACATGTCTACTGCTTTCGCATCCCTATAATGAGTCCAACTTTGTGAAGGACATACTCCAGAGACTAGATCAATTTCTTCCACAACAGATGAAGGATGCTGCTCAGGTTCTTGGTCCCTATAATCTCTCTCAAAAGTGTCAACTCCCTGCTCCAGCTTGATGAAATTATGCAGCAAGCAACATGCATTCACTAATAGTGTAACAACCTCAGGGGAGAACCAGCTGGTTTCTCTAATAATGGCCCATCTCATTTTCAAAATACCAAAAATCCTCTCGACAACGTTTCTTGCTGTGGCATGCTTCATATTGAAGTACTCCTCAGCTGTTAATGGTCTATTACCTCCTCCCCACTCTTTCAAATGATACCTTTGACCCCGATATGGAGCTAAAAACCCTTCAGAGTTGCTATACCCGGCATCTACCAAGTAGTATTTTCCTATTAAATTGAATGAGAAACATGTAAGAACTAATCAGTGGAAGTAAGGTTTATTTTCAGAATGTCTAGTTCCTTCTAAAAGGCTACATTACCTTTCTCAACGCGTAGTCCATTTGGCCTAGCCAATGCATCTCTAAGAACCTTTCCGTCATGGGCTGAACCCTCCCATCCAGCTAAGCAGTATATAAACTCGAGGTTTGGGTTGCACACTCCCAAAACATTCATTGTAATATGCCCTTCCCGATCTCGATACCTAGGTTTATCTTCTGTCCTAACACGCAGCCTCACATGTGTCCCGTCTAGTGCCCCTAAGCAACCCTTTACCACAGAAAAACTAGCTGTTTTAGGATAGTAATTGCAACTAACCTTGCAAGTTAAAGAAAATTCAAATAATTAACAGACCTTGAAGTGTTTCCACTTAGGATCAGTACAATTTTCTGGTATAGCTGATGGTCGGCGGAGTAAAATAGGATGCAGCCGAAGTACAGCACGTAGGACTCTATGAATAACTTTGGAGATAGTTTGTCCTGAACGACAAAAGTCAACTTGTAGCATTCTGTTCTTCTTGTTGTGCCCGATGGTAACTAAAAACATCAAGACCATCTCCTCTATATCGACATCATCTGAACGTTCTAACCCCCCTTCACGGACGAGTAGATGACACAACCTCTTGAACATACTACGACTCATCCTAATACTATCAATGCAACGAGTATCGGATAGATCAAGTACTCGTCTCATATATCTCATTCTATCATGTTGACGGTCAAATATGCTATCTAAGGGGGTATTCCGAGGTCTGGATTTTAACTTTTTCATCACTAATAGCTCAAGATATCTAATTAGCAAAGACACATAGACAAGTAACAAGGTTAAAACAATCCTAATAGCCTTCACGGTGTTCCGTTTCTGCACTTGATTAGATTTTCTTCTCAATCGAGCCATAGCCTTAACATCAAAAGAAGCATTACAGCATACAATCAGGAAACTTTCCATAGCAATGGAGCCACAACATTTATGTCACAAACCATAAAGAACTCTCAATGGAGCCACAACATTTATGTCACAAACCATAACACACAGTTAGCTTTCGAATTTCAGTTAAAACAAGAAAGTAATTTCACATACAAGAAGCATCTATCAATAAGTTACTGAACTTTATAAACTCAGACAGAAAGGAGATTTCTTTGTATGGTTCAGCTTCAAACAATACAGATGGAGGCCTTATATTCTTATTATCGAAGTAGCTTAGAGAAAAGCTTGACTCTGCAGAATGAAGAAAACCAGTAAAAATAAATGCTCCGGCAATGGTCAACTCAAACTGAAGAAGTAACAAAGGAGGGTTCTTCAGATAGAGCTACTTGCATAGAAAGAGAAGCATGAGGAATGAGCCCCAAATTGTTTATATGCCCCAGAGAAAGAAAGGCTAGGAAAAAAGGAGAAGAATTGGGAATGCTCTGCCTTGGGAATGCTCTGCCTTGGGAGAAGAATTGGGAAAAAAGGAGAAGAAATGGGAAAAAAGCAGTAGGTACTATATAGGCTCAGGAAGGGGACTTGCTCCATTTGAAGTTCAGATCAAGAGGAACAAAGAGCTACCCAGTAACCAAAGAGGGAGGGCGGAAGTGGGTTTCCATGGCGGTAAGCGGAATTCAGTTTCCATGGCGGTAAGCGGTGGGGGAAATAGAAATGGCGGACAGCAGCTGTAGGAAGGAGGAATGGTCGGTCTATGGTAAGGTTTTGGGGGTCTACACTCTACACTACTGGCTGTGGAGTTCAAGGTGAGAGATGGAATATTAAAACTTCAATACACTCACAACATCACAAAAGATCGGCCAAGCTTTGATCTAGGGTTCGTGGGGAAGAAAGACACAGATGAGAAGCAACGATAGAAAGCATACCTGGTTGCAGCGACGAAGGAGAAGATCGGAGATTACGACAGAGAAGAAGATCGGAGATAGCGACGGAGGAGAAGTTTCTCTGTTGGAGTCGACTTCCTTCCCTCGCGTTTTTTTCCCTCGCAATTTTCCCTCGCAGCTCGCAAACAGAAGCTTCACTCTTTTATCTGCCAAAATTTCGGAAAGGATAAACAGAAGGGCACTGCTGGCAATAACAAAATATGGCAGGGACAAGGGTGTAATTACACATTATGGACTTCAATCCATGATAAAAACCCACCTCAATAGCTGGAACCTCCAAATCCATGGGGCCCACGGATTTGGACCCCCAAAGTCCGTGGGCCCCACAGATTTCAATTTACTAAATCCCTAATGCAAACAATGGTTTTTAGTGCAAATCCATGATGGATGGTTTTCCATGCCCAAATCCATCACAAAAACCTTCAAGCAAACGACCCGTACAACTATAATTCCACTATAATCTCAGGGGTCGTTTGGAAGTTGCGATTGTTAAATAGATGTATTGTTGAGAATGCATGTATAATATTATACATGTATTGTCGAATTTGATGCATTGTAGAATACAACGTTTGGTATGTGAGATTGTGTATGTCGCATAAGCTAAAAGCTGAGACAAAACAATCTCAACTCAACTATCTCAACAATCACAACTAAAAGTTGAGATATAACAATCACTCAAAATGAGTGATAGTTTCTGTCACATCACAGAAACAATCCATGTATTGTTTCTGCTAAAAAAAAAACGATGCATTGTAAACAATACATGCATAATGACAATCTCAATCAAATAATCTCAACAATCTCACTAAAAACTTGAGGTTTAACTATCACTCATTTTGAGTGATAGTTTCCGTCAAATCAAGCAAACAATGCATGTATTGTTTGTGCAGAAAATTCAAAAAAATGATATGTTGTGGTCTTTTTTTTTTTTTGAATATAAACTTCATTTCATTCAAACCCCTGAAACGGGAAGGAGGTTACAGCAAAGGAGAGATAATACAAAGAACAGTGATCCAATCAGTAGGGAGAAAATTCAGTCGACAATTGCCGGCGACCCAGTCCGCCTTCTTGTTAAACTTTCGATTAGTGAACTTCACCCTAATCCAATCTGAATCACGAAGAATCTTTGTATGCATAGATTGTAACTATCCCAACCAAACAATCACCAAAACCAAACGACCCCTAAATCAATAGCGAGGGCCGTGAGCGTAATCGAATATGAAACCTATCTATCTTTATAACTATATATAATTCCATTATCCTGTCAAGTCTCAATAACTACAGACATGGGGGAGAAGTCAAGTAACCTTACATCGTAAATTTGGTAAGCTTCATTACTTACGAAAGCCTATATATCCAATTAATGCCAACTAATTTGGGTGGCATGCACGGATTTCAATTATGTCATTGATAATCATGGCCTAAATTTCAAACGGTCCCCTCCCCTCATGGATCGAAAAGCTGGAGGAGATAGAAAATAACAGCACGGAGACAAAGTAGAGATGCTGATTGTTGAAGCATGGTTCATGTGGAGATAATCGAAATCAATGCTGAAGTACGTTTTTTTTTTTTTTTTTGGTTAAAACGTTTACCAGAATTCTTAGCCCAAACCATTCTTTTGGCGACGGCAAAGTCAAGACTCGGTTTTCAATACTTGCTAGTTGTCGTCTTATTTCCTTGTCATGAGAGACGATATCTTGACAAATCATCTAATTTATTTGTCAACTCAACAAGCATCGTTTCAAACTCAAGACTCGGAAATAGTGAATTAATCCGGAAATAGTGAATTAATCACCATATGTGTCAAATTAACTTCTGTTCTTCTGCTATATGAATAGCAGTAACTAACTAAAAAAATCATGTGAATGCAACCACATATATGTAAAAAAAAAAAAAAAAGTTTGTTCTGCTACGAACTACATGCATTAATCTTCGTTCAGGTTCTTCGCCCAAATTATCACGTTAACTCACAAACACCAACAACGAAATGAAAACGGTGTAATACATATAACTCATTGGCGGAGGCAGGCCCTCTGGGCCTTGTCCTGGGACAAGGGTAAATTTCGGTGTAACAAAAATACGCCATATAATATTTATAATGGAGATGGAACACAACACTTATAGATAGTATTAGAGTACTTTGTCACTACAACACAGCTCATTACTTGTTCAAAACTTAACATAAAATTAATTTATTATACTATTAACGAAATTCCAATTGCAACGAATACCTAATCGGATCTCTTTTCTTCATATGCCTATTCGATCTTTTCCCCAACAACCCTGAAATTGTCTAGCGACAACGACAATTCCACTGGATTTGATCTACCAATTACAACTGAAAGTGTAAAAAGAGCATTTTTCAGCTTTGAGTTATATTAAGAACAAGTTTCCAAGTCGATTTTGATCTACCAAGTAGACAACGAATGTTTTTGTGTTTCTTTCACAATTAATATGAAATTCCTTCGTAGTTTGTTTTCGAAAAGTATATTGTATAATCGGTTATTTTAATGTATGAATGAATTCTTTGGACATAATTAATTTTAATTGTTTTTTATTAAATAATTCTTAATTAGATACTTATATATTTAAGTTATGAAAAGAGGACATGAATGGTTTGAAATGCTACCTCCGCTGCTGATATAACTAGCTATGAGTTCGAAGTCTCGAATCAAGCCCATGTATCACGTGTTTTTTTTTTTTTTTTGCTTTCCCCCTAATTCTGCAACAGTCGGGGAATATAATGGCCCTCAGGTAGCTAGCGATGTACAGTGGTGGTTGGGTCTGGTTGAGATCATGAAGAAGAGGGAGAAACGAGAGAGAGAGAGAGAGAGAGAGAGATTTCAAAGAAAGAAAGCTGATCCCTCTCTGCACTTGCTGGAATCATTTGGGCGACCACCAAGATATCATATGAGAGAAATTATTATCCCTCGACGTCGACGATGCTCTGTTTCCTGTATCAGTCCACCTCCACCACCTGCGCTGCCATATGACTTTGGGCTTTCAAAGTTTCCCACCTTTCATTGGGGCTTGCTATTTGCCGCAAAAAAAATTGCTATTTGCCGCCAACTAAAAAAAAAGTATAATATGTACATCCTTGGTTAAAAAGTTTCACAATCTACAACATATTCAACTTTCAAAAAACGTATTGAATCAGAAAAAATCGACCGCAATTTTTTTTCGGCCGGCTGACGAACAAGCCGCCGGAAAAATTTTGGCCGGCGTGTTCGGCGACCGGCCGAAAAAAATTGCGGCCGAGGCGCCGCCGGGCCGAAAGAAATTTTCGGCTGGACGTCGCACCGGCCGAAAATTTCTTTCGGCTCGGCGGCGTTCCGGCCACAATTTTTTTTCGGGCCACCGTGTTTTTCGCCGGAAAATTGGAAAACTTACCGGAAAGGTATGAAAATTTACAAATGTTGTTTAAATTTTAGTAAAATGTTATTTATTTCAACATATGTCTTGTTTTTTTCACGATATTTGTTGAAATAGGCTAAAAATGTTATAAACAAACGCATCCATCATATGTTATTTTATTAAAATTGTACACAAGAAAAAGGATTACGTGAATCATTACTACATTCAATTTATGTCTAAACTTTAAGTCGAAGAATGCATTAGATTAGGGAGATCATGAGAGAAAAACATGGCGAAATATCTTAATTTTCTCATAAGTATATGACTATATACTACATAAATATTTTTTAGATCCGAACTCATACTAATAGTTGGAACACGGGTTGGGTCGGGTTCTACGGGTTGTGTAATCCAAAATCCAAACCCAACCCAAAAGAGGCGGGTTGTACAAAAGAAAACCCTCACTCAACCCAAAACCTTCGTTTTAGCGATAAATACGGGTGGGTTGGTTCGGGTTGGACGGGTGGGTCGGTTTGCGGGTGTGTTTGTTCACCCCTAGTTAATGGTATCCGAATTTATAGAATGAAAGGAAGGGAAAATTCAAAATTTGAATTCCATTTTTTTTTAATTGGCGACAAATAGCAATTTGGTTGGCGACAAATAGCCGTTCACCTTTCATTTCGTGAGAGACTGTAGGAAAAGAAAAAAAAGGAAAGGAGGGAATCGTGCAGGTAAAAATCATTGTCCTGAGGTGGAGTCATGTGAGTTCTTGTCTTGATGTGCCATGCAGGTCTACGTCCTTTTTTTATTCTGTTGGGGATAGAAGAGAAGAGAAGAGTCATAGAGATGATTTACTTCCAAAACCCTCACGTCTTGTGGCTAGGCTTAGCTAGTCATGAGTCGCATTTCATTGTGAAATCTTGAACCTAGACGGATTCACGGCATGGAGGATATATGTATATATATATGGTTCGTACGTCAGTCGTACACTGTACGCCCGTTGAGTTTTACTATTTAGAGCATGAATTAACCGAAATTTTGGGCATGATACTATACCCTAATTCCTCTAATAGATAAACCCCATTCTCTAATCCTCTGACCCAAGCCACGAGATTCATTTAATCTAAAAAATAATAACCGACGGTTCTGATTCAGCGAAATATATTGGAGTGCGAAAACCAAGTGTGAACACAGGCGTACAGCGTACGACTGACATACGCTAGTCTTTGCCATATATATATTAATGATGGCTATCAGGAACCTGTTAATTCAAATAACTCGAGTTTTTGGTAGAAGTTTAATAATGAATTTATACTACTTACTCACACGCCCCCTCAAACGAAAGGGCCACTCACAAGGCCGTAAAGTTTGCATAGGTCTGATAATTCTACGTGTTTAACAAATGGGGGGGGGGGGGGGCGTTGCCAGGGTTGGAACACAACACCTCTCGGTCACGGGGGACTCTGGTATCATATCAAGAACCAGTTGATCGATCCGAATAACTCGAGTTTTTGGGGGGAGGTTCAATAATAGATCTTATACGACTTACTAACAGTGGTTTTTTTGGCGCACTCACAAAAATGAGTGCATTGACTATAGCTTTAAAACATCGGAATTTGAATTTTAACCCTAATTCCTTAACCTTCAATTTCTAACACTAACCCTAAACCCCAAATTATAAACCCTAACCTTGAATCACTATACTCTAAAACCTTCAAATCAAAGTAAACCCTAAATGATGCTTTGTGTAAATTAATGTATTTTCTAGTTCATTGTCTCACAATTGACGATTGACATCGATCACTTTGACATGAATCGTTTGCTCAGAATGACGATTATGAGACGAATGTATGCATGGAGAGTGCACCCAAAACCCATGTTAATCTGCTCTTTCTAAGTCGTCCTCTCAAATGTCCTTCCAAATAATTAATGATCATTACCTTATCCGTAACAATGTCACTAATC
Organism: Linum tenue; assembly: GCA_946122785.1. Lineage (NCBI taxonomy): Eukaryota > Viridiplantae > Streptophyta > Magnoliopsida > Malpighiales > Linaceae > Linum > Linum tenue. Next base: position 90,115,430 of record CAMGYJ010000008.1, read on the forward strand.
ATCATGTTTCTCCCTGATTTACTACACCTTCACAACTTTCATTTTCATTTTTTTTCATGTTAAGGACGAAGCAAAGCCAAGTTTTGAGACGCCAAGTTAAACACCGTCGGCAACTTCTCCACTGGCGCCATTGGACGACAAGGCAGATGACGACGACAGCCGATATGAAGATTCGATCCAAGGACGTGTTGACGACGATCGACTAGTGTCCACAATATCCCCAACGGAAACGAAGAAAAAGTTGGAAACGGAAGATGGAGGTGGCTGGGCGCGCTGCTGATTAGACAAATATAGTATGTAGTAAAATAATTACGGCCACAAAAACAATGACAAATATATAATTATTAAAAATAACCCATCTGTATATTAAAACAAATAGGCTAGATCATGATAAGAATGAGAGGACACAATATGTATCTACAAAATAATAGAAGTTTCATAAATAGCCAAAAAAAAGTTGATTTTGTATTCTTTTTGGGTCAAAAGGTAAAATTAATTATAACTAAAACAAAAAATTATATTCATTTCATTCATAAATTTTCTCTTTAGCATCCACATTGGTATTGCATTCTCAATTGCAAAATGACATGGCATAGGTGTTTGCAATTGCAAAACCAATTGCATTGATATGGCTACCAATTGCATATTTGCAAGCTTGCAACAAATGCAATTCCATATGCAAGTCAAAAAAGCCTTAAAAAATGGGGATTTTGTATTTTATATTATTTTTATTTTCTCTTTTACTTAATTTTCTGTAATTTAAACATAATATTTAATTATATATGCAATTGCAAGTTAATTTCATTGATGTAGGTGAATGAAATGAATGTGATGTGGATTGCAAGAAATTTGGGTTGACAATAAAAAACATAAATGCAATTTCTTTGACAATTGCATTGATGGAGATGCTCTAATAATTATTTTTTCTAAGAATACCGTTTTTAATACATTACTGATATTGTACTTGACAAAATGCTTCGTTATATTTTGTGAGTGTCCTTTGTTGGTGGTTGTAGGTGGCAACTGTGTGGTGGGTTAAGCTAAAAACGTCATTTGCCATTAATTTATGGCTATTATAATTATCGGCTACATAATTGAGCTATTATCCTTTCGCTTTATCTTTGGAGAAATGTTAGCCAAGGAGTATTAATGGACGTCCTTTTCCTTCATCTAGAGAGAGTACATAGAATATTTTTATAGACATATTTATATATTAAATAATTCTTTATCGAAATACAAATAAGAATCTCTTTTGTTACATGATTTCTTCTTCATATGGATCGTCTAGGGACAATTACTTAAAAATACATTTTGTGCAACAACCTTCCTATTTTTTTATTTTATTTTACGTAATCTAGATCTGAAAGTGTTTAATCCGAAATGATCAAATCAAAACAAGAACCTTACGATTGAGGATAAGTGAACCAAATTAAATGACCAACGGATCAATCATACTCTCACTAGATTTGAAGAATCTTTTTTTTTATGTATAATGTTTTACTTAAATGTGATAAAAGAATAACTCCCAAGCTTTTACTTCTTTTATAAGGTTTAATTTTTTTTTAGATGCTATTTAAAGGATTTAAACTTTTTTTTACAATAGGAATTTGAACTTTAGACTTCCAGGTTCAAAACTGATTGTATTAACGCTAGACCAAACTCCTTTTCGCAAACTTTGAGCTTTTAATGGTAATACAATTTTGAACTTTTTTAATAACTCAAAGTCGGCCTTTTGCAAAACCCATTTATCACTACCTCACATTCACCCTTATTCCCAAAATATTTTTGTTGTTATGATTTGAATGGATTCCTAGGGCTGGTTTCATCACTAGGTCACGTGTTTAACTTCTTATGACCCTAATATTAACCGTTTATTTAGAACATATAGTATATGGCAGATCTATGCAAAATTTCAAACCCATAATAAACTTATGTTTAAAAGAACATGTAATATGTCAAAATGTAGTAGATAAATCTCTCAACAAATCGAAGTAGCTAGTTGGCATAAATGGGTGACCTTAGCACATGTGTAATGACTAATGGCACATACCATTCCCCAAATAAATTGGAGCGACCCACCACGTACACTAGTCCTCTCTACACCCATCTTTTCCTTATCTCTTCTGCCCGCATTCAATCATAGTTATTGATCAACACCAAACTTTTCCTACCAAACCATTTGGTCGATCTGATGCAATGCAAGAAACCATAATATCATTTCCACCCAGGTGGTAGGCTCCAACTATATATGCATGGTGGTCTGCATTTTGTTTTTGTTTTTGTTTTTATTTGTTGATCGTTGGATCTCATACAGGCTCATCAGGTGGGTAGCGAAGATTTGAGCACGAAACCTAATTCACGTTCAAATCGAGTTTCGATACCACGGAGAATTGATCAGCGAAACAGTTGAACGCAAGATATACGAAAATAAGCGATTCAGTTCCAGAAACAAAGACACCTAGCAGCTAGCTAGCTTAGGGCAAACTGCAGGTTGAACCTTATGGCTTTGTTCAATTAAGTTATGCACTCTGATTTCCTCCCGTTTTGAGAACCTTGTGAGTAGGGGTGGAGGACCGGTCGGGTCGGTTATTGGTCAACCAAACCACCTCCCAACCCTACCACTGATCGAAAGAGGGCTTAAGCCTTCGGTTAGCAAGATTTTCGATTAACCGAACAGCCCCGCAAGACCAAAACCATATCACCCAGCCTTCGAACACTAACCGAGCTTCGATTATCTTGGTTATCGGTTAGTGGATAACCGGCCGGTTTCGATTATAATCGGTCGGTTAACCGCTAACCGATTGTCCATCCTTACTTGTGCGCGTCAAACCCTATCCATTTTGTTGTAAGTACCTATTTTTGTGAATTGGTATCGGTATTTCCGATCGATAAATTTTTCTATCGAAGTCTATATCCGTAGGTGGTTTGTAGCAATAATACAATATAAAACACGATTAAATCATAATTTCATTACAAAATATCATATCAGTAATTTTTTCTGTACAACTTTCAATAGTCGATTTCACAATTCTTGATAAATATATACCACCTTATAGTAATTATTAAGTCAATTATAATCCACAACCCAAAAAGACGAAAGGGCTAAAGAGACATGTGAACAGCTAGCTAGTTGAGTGCCATTCATTCATACACGAAAAGAAAAGGTGCTTCAGCCTTTTAGAGCTATTTGTAGGACACTACACAACTCAATTATTACCATGAATATTAATACGTGCATTAATTAGATTTCTTCAACCCCAACAAAATCTTGTACATATTGTTTATGAATAGTATTTTATAATGTTCCCTTCTTTATGCGATTGTAATAATAGAGGTGACCATTTATATCAAATTCATCAATCCAATCCAATCATTAAGCTATTAAATTAATCCAAATTCAATTGGGTTGATGGATTCATAGATTATTTTCATGGATGGTTGGTAACTTATAGTTAAGATCTCTATTTTTACTAACACAATTTTATACCTAAATTTATTTCTTAGATGGAAAATATTATTGAACATTACATTTTGGTACCTAAAATAATTTATTATGACATTTTAGTACTTAAAGTTTTCAAATTTCTCATATTGGTTCGATGTTTAGATCACTTGGATTCATGATCCAATTTACCAATCCATTGATCCAATCCATGAATCCACCAATCTCTGAATCCAATCCGTTTGCCACCTCTAAACAGTTGTGATATCTTTGCCTTTTAACCCGCTCGATCGAGTCAAGCATGTACACATATACGGTGTTGATAGAATGTAGAAAGTCAACTCAATCAGGATCAATCTAACAGCATGGTACTTATCATTAAAAAAATAGTTTAGTTATTTAATTGTGCTATAATTTTGAGTTCATGATTTTTTTTTTGTCAAACCCCCCATAATTAAGAGATTTACCCCACAAAAAGTTCATTGCAGAATTCACATGCATGTACTTCTTCCTTTTCCCCCATAATGATACCATCCCCATAATTGAGTTTAATTTTCTGTCCCCCTTAATTATTTCCCAAATCCTTCACATGGATGGCTTCTACCTTCCAATAATGAACTACACACTTACGTGTAAGGAAGTAATTATCATGCATGGTTATTTCTCAATAACTCGAATTATTGAGATCAGTTGGTATGATATGATATCAAAACTAATTTATTTTGATGTCACGCGTGTTCATAAGATTAATACATGAATCCCTTCGTAAGACTAAAATTATTGGATTATCGTACTCTTGATGAGTACCAATGGAACCTTGTTTTTTCTACCCCGATCTGGTTTAGTTTTACACTCTGCTTTTGGAGTAGTCCCCTAGTCGTGCTTCCAAATAAAAGCCAAACAAGATAAGTGGGTGGTGGGGAGATCTCCGTAGAAGCTCACTTTTAACCAGAAGCCAAATTGTGGTTTGTCTGTTGGCCAGGAGCCAAATTTATAAATTGTTCTATATCCCGTGGGAAGTGGTCAAAATTTTGATTGAATTTGTCTGGAGGATTTGCAGCAAAGGAGTATTTGTCAAGAATCAGTTGCTCCCAATAACTCGAGTTGTTGGGAGAAGGTTCTGCTGGATCTTATACCACTCTCTAACAGGCCCACCATATCTTGTGCTTTAATCAACGGTTAATATTGGGGTCGTGGAGATTGAACACACGACCACTTGGTCAAACAGGCTCTGATACCATGTCAAGAACCAGTTGCTCCCAATAACTCGAGTTGTTGGGAGAAGGTTCTGCTGGATCTTATATCACTCCCTAACAGCATTGAAATCCGTGGGGAAGAAGGTTAATTGTGAATCTTATTTCATTTTTTTTTATACCTCTTCAAACAAAAGTCAATTAATTACTAGTTTGAAATTTGTACATGCTTAATTTATCTTGTGCTTAGATCAGCTATTTATATGGGTCGTGGAGGTTTCAACCCTCGATTACTTAAGCATACTAGCACTCTAAAACAATGAAGAAATAATCTAACTAAAAAGATAAAAAAACACTTTGATGTACGTTATTCGTGTCGATCGGTGTGATCGACCTTACTATATGATCCCAAGTTTTGTTATTACTCTTCGTCATGAGCGATTTAATCCTGTAGCACCTACACTCATACCCAATGCAATTAGGGTATGATCAACAGCCAACGTCCAGCCACAAAACCGTGAACTTATCACAGACAAGTTGCAAGTTAATCACCAAAGAAATAAAACTGTACAAATGAGTAGTTAGTTGTTAAAGATTAAGTTTGTGCATGCCCAGCCTAACTGGTGAGTTGGTACACTTTTCATTGTAAGGTTGTGTGTTTCATTCATAATGACGGCACTTCCCCTTCCTCCTCTAGTAGCACCTTGTAACAATTTATTATAAATAAAAAATAGATTAAGTTTGTAACTCACAGTGTTTTGTTGACACGTGGCTGAATTTTGTTTTTTCTATACAAGTATCCACATCAATGCAATTGTAAAACCAATTGCATATTAAATTTGTATTTATCACCTCAATATTTATGCAATCGAACTCATATTAATTAATATCATTACACCTACATTGATGCAATACACTTGCAATTGCATATGTAAATAAATATAATGTTTAAATTATGATAAAATAAAAAAATGGAAAATGAAATAAAGACAATAAATCATTCCTATTTTTAGACTATTTTGATTTGCATATGCAATTGCATTTGTTGCAAACATGCAAACATGTAATAGGTAGCCACAACGATGCAATTAGTTTTGCAATTGTAAAACTATGTTATTTCATTTTGTAATTGGAAATATAAGACCGATGTGGATATTCTAATAGCTGAACTAGCCGCTGGTATATAATATATATACAAGGAGAAGCAGCCTTCAAGGTTTAGAGGCTACCTTCACATATTACTCCCAAAATTAGTAACAATAGTAAAATATATATTTTTATACGGGTCATATATGTTTTATTTTTTGTGTCTAGATACTATTTGAAGGATTTAAACTTGCCACCATTAGATTTCGCAATAGTGATATTATCACTATACTAAATCCTTGTTCAATAGTGCAATATTAATGATTGACTGCATAATTAGTAAGAGGGATAGAGGCATGAATGTTTATTGTATAAAAATATAAAGCATACAATACAACACATATGATATTGTATAATATGTAACAACTAGTGTACTATTAGAGTATATCAAGTGATTTGACCATTGAATGCATTTCGTTATATTTCGGCAAATGAGAATCGTTGATTTTTATGTTGGGCTAATACCACTGGAAAACCCGAACTATTTACTTTGTGTCATTTGTGTCCTAAAGTATTCGATACGACATTTGTGTCCTAAACTATTTTTCCGTTAGAGTTGACTAGCTTTGACCGTTAGTTTTTAACAGAAAGCTTAGTCAGCGCTGATGTGGCATCTGATGTGGAATTTTATTTTTTATTATTTTTCCATAAAAAATGAATAAACTAATAAAAGCAAATTAAAAAATAGAAATAAAAAAAAATAAAAACTCAAGCTTCCCTCTCCTCCTCCGCATCTGCAGGCCGACTCTTCAACTCCCCATGCCCAAAAACCTAGTTCATCCTCGGCAAGCTCCTCCCCGTCGGATCTGCCCCGCTGCATCGATATCCCACCCCCAATTCTTCTTCTTCGCAACCACCTGCTGCCGCTGCATCGCTCTCCCACCCCCCAATTCTTCTTCTTTCCAACCACCCGCCTCCGCTGGAACAATCTCCAACCCCCAATTCTTCTTCGCAACGAAGGCGGCGGTTGAACCGGTTCCGAGGCCGAGGACCATGCCGGATTTAAAGTAATCGACAGCTTTATCAGCGGCGAGCTTCTTGAGATCGTCTTGGGTGAGAGCAGGGGCGGATTGGGCTTTGATTGGGAATGGTTTGTGGGATCTGTGGAAGGAAAGGGTCGGGCAGTGGGCATGGAATATAGAAGAGGAGGCGGCGGCGGCGGCGGGAGAGGAGGAGCTGACTGCGGGCGGGGAAATCATGGATAAGGAAGCCATTGGAGGAGACGGAATGATAGAAGAACAGAGAGAATTGAAAGAGGAAATGTGAATGAAAGGTTGAGGGGTCGTCTCCTTTCCCTTCTATGGATTCCTTATCGGCCTATCTGAGTTTCAATGGCGTTACAGAGTTTGGTTCGGATTTGTGGGGTTGGCTGAGACGCGGACTGGTGAGGAAAGGAGGAAACCGACGGGCTTCTGGGTTCTTGGTGGGAGCTGGGCAACGATGTCTGCGGGGAAAGGCAAGCCCCGGGGAAGAGAGCATTCAGCGGCGGCGGGGATTTATGGGCTACAGCGGCGGAGAATATTTTTATTGCTTTGGTTATTTTTTGTTTTTTCAATTTTTAGTATTTATTTAATTGTTCGAATTGATTGCTTGGGTGAGTTTTTTTTTAATTTTTATTTTTTCAATTTTAGTATTTATTTAATTTTGAATTTTAAAAATATTAGGTGTCAGTGACATGTCATCTACGTGGCTGCCACGTGTTTGCCACGTCAGCAAAAGTCAACATCAAGTTGACCACCGTCTGGTCAACCGTTATATATAACGGTCAACAAAATCGTTAGGACATAAATGACACAAAACTATAATAGGTTGGGACACAAATGTCATATCGAATACTTTATGACACAAATGACACAAAGTTAATAGTTCGGGTTTCCTAGTGGTATTAGCCCTTTTATGTTTTATTAAATTGATTTTCGAGTTTGGTTTTAGAGAATCGAGACATGAGGTTTGTCAATTAGAGATTACGATACATTATCATACATCAAACTCTGTTTAATATATGATATAAATAGAAATAGCACACTAGTAGTACCTAGAGTATCACATACTCTACGACGATAGCAATCTAAACTAGGTATGACAATGAGGCGGGTTTGCCTAAACCAACCCCATCCCCATTTTCAAATACCCAAACTCATACCCACGTGGTGGAAGGTTTTACAAACTCATCAACATACCTGCGATTTTCGGATACCCATGGGTAATACCCACCCCATCAACTACTCACCATTAATAAAAGAATATGGTGACAAATATGGATACTACCCGCCCAAAATTATGGAACTAATACATAAGAGGATGAAGTTATAGTTTGGTTGCCATCAATTATATTTTAACACTTTTTGTTTTCATTTAATTACCCTTCATTGCATTGACAAGTTATAATAGACTCCTTATATTTGATGCATATAACATAATATCCTTGCTGGGACGGGTTTGGGTATGGAACAGGTGAGTCCAAAACCATACCCGCCTCATACCCATCAACTTTTTTGCGGGTTTTACCCATACCCAGTTAAAGCGGAGATTTCCTACGTTGACTGAATCGGATACGGTCGAGTACCCGCGGCCATGAGTTTGTTCTACTTCCCTGAAACTAATATATTAAGAGCTTTCCCATTCGGAGGCAACGTGGACATGCATGTGCAATATCGTGTTGTACTAGTACAATTAAGGTTCATTAATCAAGCAATTTCATCGAGAGCCTTGAGTTGTCTAATTAGCATGAATTTTTTTACCACGAATAATTAGCATTAGATTTCAAATGTAGCTAGACGCTTACGTATTAGAAGGTTCAAGAATGACAATTTTGCATACCCGATTTTCTTAAATTAAATTAATGGTTAATTATAAAGCTTGATATCAGTATCACCATACATCTTAAGTACTTTTAGAAAGCCACTTTATCGATCGAAGGCCTTGTTGGATTAGCTTGAAATTTTCGATGTAGACAAATGTTTCATGTGATATAATAAAGTTTATGAACATCATCATTAGTCATTCTAACTACTAGATGAAGCTTTTATATGCATCGATGATTACATGGAAACTAACTTTACCACTCCAATAGAAACTAGTTAAGATTCATGTGATTTCGAGTTATTGAAATCAGTTGGTTATTGACAATAGTATTATATAGCTGATTTATTTTTGAGATCATATGTTCATGGTACTCACGACCCCAAACACTAACCATGATCTCTTAAGCACATGTTATGGCGGGCCTCTGCAAACTTCAAGCCAATGAATTGGCTTTCGTTTGACGGTGCGTATAAGTGGTCAATATCCATACAAGAACTTTTCCCAACCGCTCGAGTTATTAAAATCCACTGATCTTGACAAGTTAGAAGTTAGAACCCTCATTCCCACATGTCACATTGGACTACGTCGTTAGCCCTTTTCGTTGGTTTTAACTATTGATATCGGTAGCTAATAAAGTAGAAGCCCTGGTTTTGCCAACTAGAGAGTTCATTTGTGGACTAAAGGCCGCCCGCCATAGCTAGCTACTTCTAGTCTCCCGCCAGAGTTCTCCCGAAGAAAAGTACGGTCTCCACTCGATCGACATGGATGTTTTTCCTTCTTCTTCTTTTCCACACACATACATCAAATCATTGTGGTGAGATGAAAGAGCATTGGCATTCGCCACCACTAACACAAGTTGGTCGTCAATGGTCATCATAGCTCAGACTTATCTTGAAGTGACAAGAGATAATCCAATAATGTTTTGAGAATGGTGAATGTGACCGTCGTCCAATTCCATTTGGGATTTCTAGCTTCGTCTGGAAAGTTCCGGTTCGGTTTCAATTAGCAGTGGCAGATACTCGTCGTTTCAATTTTTTTTTTTGATTATTTTCATCGAAATATTCAGAGGTAGAGTTATATAGCTTGTCATTTTTTTGTCTGGTTCGTTTGTGATGTCTTTTAGGTAAATAGAAGTACGTAGAAGTGATTTATCTTGTATGAGGTCTGATCGACAAGCTCTCGTCTCTGAAATCAAGCAAATAAAAGGTGATCAGAACCAAATGAAATGACACGTTCAATTGGATTAACCCGTCTATTTCTTAGATTTAAAATAACCACACAAAATATTTTCAACTTGAAAGTTAAGCCTTAAACCGAATTATTCACTGAATTCAATACAATTTCGTCTTTGATTCCATATTATTACTGGCCTAATTTCATCCTAACTATATATTGTTAGAGTTAGTCAATAGAGTTGTAATACGAAATTTATGGGAGAAGTAAAGTATAAAGATGGGAGTCTTTAGGCAGTTTAATTAATTAATTAATTAATTTTTATATTAATTAATGTTTGAATATTGTGAAATGATGTGTCATTCGGGAAAGGTAACTACCTTTTTCTGTGAAAGGATGTGTCCTTTCGGGAAAGGTAACTACCTTTTATGTGAAAGGATGTGTCTCTTCAGAAGGTAACTTCCAGTTTCACAACTATAAATAGATGACTGCCATAACTCTTTTAATGACGAGAGATTACTTCTTCTTCCGTTTTCCTTCTCTATTTCATAAACACAGAAGTCTGCAAGATTGCTGCTTCCAGACTTAAAATTGAAGGGACTCCTGGGGGTGGTTTGCTCGAGCCTACCAACAATTTGTAGTGGGGGCAAATAACACTCTAAGGAGAGTGATTAATTCACGCCTTCAATTTGATTCTTTCCTACCAGTTTCTGACAATCTTAGAGTGTTATTTGTTGAAAAATGGATTCTGAAGTGGAGAATACGTTGAAGGCGTATGCTTCTGATTTCGACAAGTGTGGTTCTTGCTGTCTTGTTGTGTTTGTCCGTTACACCAATATCATTCTGGAAAAAAAGAATGCAAGGAAGTCCGACTTCTTATACATGCGAATGGAATATATTGCTGGTCTCCAGGTATTGTTTTTCTTTTTGTCATTTGGCAAGGTCCAATTTTATACAATATATGTCACGCATTCTTCAGGCATGCATTATGAATTGGCTAATATTGTTTGTCTTCTGAAAGGAATTCCAAATTGGATTCCGTTGTTTAATAAAAAAAAAGAAAAGGTTATATATGTGTATGAGATTCTGGACGTGTAAATAGCAACCGGTTTTCCCCCACTAGTACTGACTGAGTGTTCCCGAAATGATGAAAGGGTGGAGGTTGAGAACCGAATAGATGCATCAATTCGTTGTCGATTTTTGCATGCATTGCTTGTTGACAAAAATGGATTATAACTGCTCAATGAAAGTGGCATGTTAATTAGTTTATGCTATAGCATGTATGCGACGTGTGTCATGTGATCACGGAAAAAGCTGTTTGATTCTGTGTTTATGTGTCGAAATGGAATCTTTGGACTGTGCCCATAAGTAGTTTCAATATCAATTGATGAACGTTACAATTGTTTGATTTCTTTCTTGATGATTGTCCATGCGTGTTTATTGTCCATTAACCAAACTCGGTTTGGTTAGTGATATGGAATACTTTTGTAGTATTCAAGAACTAGCGTGGCCCCGGCCATTTGGCCGGAGAAAGGTGAGATATGAAATTTGATAATGTAATGAAGTGTATAGCTTATTGTTGTATAGTTTTTTTTTCGGAAACACGTGATAAAATAGTGAATTTTAGTAGGAAAGAGACATGAATGATGCAACGAATCAAAAATCAGTCTTATGAACCAAAATCAAGTACCTGTTACCTTGTGAAACAATATTGTTTCTGGTAATATGATGAGGTGGAGTAAGTTTTATAGAAACCGAATTCCAGAAAATCGAATAAAAAATCGCCTATCCCGCCGGTTTTCGGGAAATGAGCATCTCACAATCGTTGCTAGCTTTTACTCGGCCCGTTGGCCGATTAATTTGCTTTATAAAACTTTCATCTTGTCGTCATTGTGTTTCCTGGTTTTTTGCCAAGCATGATAACATCTAAAGAAATCAAGAATGAACAACACGGTTTGGGATAAAAACCACCGTTCATGACCTGTATCCCTAGAAAATGGTGGTAAACACGGACTCACCTGCCAAACTGGTTTGGATTGAGATTTTTATCGGGTATCAGGGAACCATGTGATTATAAATTAGACTTGATCAAAACGGACCAAAACTTAAAATTCACCATGTTTGACAGACTCATGCCAAACTCTAATTATTCTTTACTTTTAAACTTTCTATTTGAAAATAAAAGATAATGAAAGATAAGAGATGACTGCAATTCGCCATTTGTACATCACTGATTCAGGAATAAAACTATAGAATTTCGAAAGAAAACTGAAAATGTTTATGATCGTTTTAATGTTAAAAATAACCAAATAGATCTTTCTGTTTAGTTTTTTACTAACAAATACCAAACGATTCCCTATAATATACACTATAATTTAATCATTATGATATCAAATAATTGTATAATATATACTTGAAATGATAAAAATTGGACTAATTGGGTTGGTCGAGGTTGATCTATTGAATAACTTTAAAATACATTATATTTTAGCCACTAAGATATAAAATAATAGCATAATATATATTATGCTAGAGAAAATAGCTTGTTTTAGAATGGCAAACCCATGATGTTCATTTGTTTTACTTGATGGGCAAATCTCGTGTAGGTCAGGCTCATTCAACTCTTTTATTTTATGATTAGCGGTTAGCCCATTAGAATCCATGCATTAGTTTATTGTTAATTTTTTTTATTTTTAGCAATAAAAAGGAGTATTGTTTTTGCCTTTTCATATATATTTTACCACCATGGAGAAATAGAAGGACTTAAAAAAAAATTGACACTCCTGGGGCTGGACCCGTATAAATCCGCATGTGTACGGTAAGTTGCCCCGTTCCACAGAGAAAAGAAAAAAATTGACACTCCCTATTCTACCCTTCTTACAAACGCTCCTGGAGCAGGGAATTTGAAATGAGGGAAGAGTTTTTTCCTCTCCGCAATTATATGTTTTTAATTTAAAAACATACAACAAATATACTTAGTGTGATTGGTTATGATCTTTGCTTTTCTTTAAAGTGGTCATGGTTCGAATCCTAGTAAGTGTCTTTTTAATGAATAAAAGAAGGTAATTGTGAAGACCAAAATGTCCTTCCTACTTTCACTCTAGATGCAGGAAATTTGAAATGAGGCTTCAAATTTTCTTATTTGGCTTTTATTTATTGTGTAGATGAGAACGAACTCATAATTACTTTTGGAAAAATTCACGATGAATTTGGTGTCACAAGAGTTTCAATTTTGATGCTTGCAAGATGTAACAATTTTGGCTTATGTACCAAAATTGTTTGAGTTGTGATCTTGAAGTAAATTGAAATAACGGTGAAAAACGCTCTCCCGACATGGTAATTTGTTTATCATATATTGGTTTATGACTTAATGTTTCATGCCATGAGGGCAAGGAAAATCAGGGGCGGAGCTAGGATTTTAACTTTGGGGGGGCCGAAATTTTTTTTAGTACGTATTATCGTAAAAAATAAAAAAAATAATAAATAAAAAATAAATATCATATAAATTATTATTTAAGATAATTATTAGCAGTAAAATTGCGATTTAAATTAAAATTTTAGCAACGATATGTTCAACATTATTAAATAAATTGTCAACAAAAACTAATCATCATTTTTTTATTTGTACCATGTTCTTCACTTAATATAAGTAACAAATAAATATATCCGAATAGTGAGAAAAAATAATTAATTTGGTACAAATCTAAAGTTATATTTGAAAATATAATGTATAAGTTGATGAATTTAATTTACTAGTTTGAAATATAAGTGTGTAAGAAGACTAAGTATGAATGTTAAGTGACTATACTGAAATTTATTTAGCAAAAATCATTCCGAAACGACAAAAATAAGTAAATTGCGTTGCTGCTGGGTTTTGAACCCACATCCTCCAAAATGAGAGCAAACCATTTCTCCGCTAGACTACATACATTCATATTTGTTTGAAGTTCCACAATATCGATATTTATAAAACATCTTAATTAATACGTAATTTTCGTTGTACATATACGCGAATTTCAAAATTCTCGGGGGGGCCGGGGCCCCCCCGAGCCCCAACATAGCTCCGCCCCTGAGGAAAATGAAACAAAGATGGATCCTTATAGGAATTGAATAAGGTTGTCAAGGAATGGTAATAATAAAAATAATCATTGTCAGAATTGTTTATGGTATATGTACACTATACCATTGGAAAACAATTTGACATGATTATTGTGTGAAGCTATTTGACAGAATTGTTTATGGTATACATAGACATATACCATTGGAAAACATTTTGGCATGAGAGCTCAATTGAGATGATCTTGTTGAACTTAAAGTCTGAATTACTTATGGTATATTTATGAAGTGCATACCATTGGTAAGTAATTAGACCATTGATTTAGAATATTCATTTGAATTGCTTGTGGTATGTTAAGTTACCTTGATTATTGTCATTGGTAAGTAATTAGATGGTATTTCCAATACAATCTGGAAATGCAACTGAATTACTTGTGGCATCTCAAGTTACCTTGACCAATTCCATTGGTAAGTAATTAGATGATTTTCTAATAATATCTGAATTGTTTGTGGTATGCTAACTTGATAAGTGCATACCATTGGTAAACAATTAGATCAATGTAGCGGTTGAAAGTTCAATAAGTAATGGAAAATAAAATAGAATTGTTCCATGATAGTTTGGCAAGTGGGAGAATTGTGGGGGAGATGGTTTTGATGCTAGTTGGATAGCAAGTTCTAGTGATAATAAATCTATAACTGGTGGATTTTACACTAGGTGATGAAGTTGTTTCTTGAGTTTTGAAGAAACAAAAGTGAGTTACACACTCCACTATGGAAGATGAATTTCTAGCCCTTCCGGCGGCTGGAAAAGAGGCAGATGGCTAAGTTTGTTAGATAAAGAGTTGTGGCCACAACCGATGTTAGCCATTTCTGTCTTTTGTGATAGTGAGGCTACTTTGTCAAGATTTACAATGGTAAGTCTACAGATATTAGCCTAAGACATGATTACGTTAGTATTTGATTACTAATAGAATCATTTATATTGTGTATGTAAAATCAAGCAATAATTTGGCAGATCCTCTTGCCAAGGGATAGCCAAGAGGTATGATCTATGAACATCCCAAGGGATGGGATTAAGACCTTTTTGTGCAGTTAGAAGTAATGGGAACCCAACCTTTTCTTTAGGTATTCACTAATTAAAAGGTTCAATGTGGTAATAACAAGTTACTCTAACAGAGGCACTAATTTATTGTACAAGTAAATTAGTCCAAAGAAGGGTGAGTTATAGAACTCTTGAGATGAGTTATAGAACTCTTAATGAATTCATTTGGAATGTCACCTATGTGAGCATTAAGAGTGGTGCCGCTCTAACAAAAGTAGAGGTCAACTTTTGTGTATGCTCATGAAACAGGATCAACACATGGCCATAATAGTGCTACCCTAGTTGGTGGTTGTGTTTTAGAGAAGAGACAAGTACGTGTGTGGCATCTTCGGTTATAGCTTTGGATCGTGACTCCTAGGCTTAAGCCCGTCACTGATTCGTTATCAACTTTGAGTTGCTTACACTAGGTAAAGGTTCAAATCGAAAAGATACCTTTATGTATGCGTTACTTGTTCGAGGCAGGTATTCTCAACTCTTGTTAACTAAGTGGGGGATTGTTAGAGTTAGTCAATAGAGTTGTAATACGAAATTTATGGGAGAAGTAAAGTATAAAGATGGGAGTCTTTAGGCAGTTTAATTAATTAATTAATTTTTATATTAATTAATTAATGTTTGAATATTGTGAAAGGATGTGTCCTTTCGGGAAAGGTAACTACCTTTTATGTGAAAGGATGTGTCTCTTCAGAAGGTAACTTCCAGTTTCACAACTATAAATAGATGACTGCCATAACTCTTTTAATGACGAGAGATTACTTCTTCTTCCGTTTTCCTTCTCTATTTCATAAACACAGAAGTCTGCAAGATTGCTGCTTCCAGACTTAAAATTGAAGGGACTCATGGGGGTGGTTTGCTCGAGCCTACCAACAATTTGTAGTGGGGGCAAATAACACTCTAAGGAGAGTGATTAATTCACGCCTTCAATTCGATTCTTTCCTACCAGTTTCTGACATATATTTGATCCCATCAAAATCAGGTTTGTATTACTATCAATCCAACTCAAGTGGGAGGAGGTGGTGGATGCCACCATGTGTATATTCCATGTGGGCGGTGGGCCCAGCCAGCCCAATTTAATGCCGTGTCCCTATCCCCTAATCCTTTCCTCCTGTCGGTCCAAGACAGAGATTTGGGGGTTGGGACATTTTAAAATGGATGGGCCAGTGGGCCCATTCCGTGATTTTTACTTTTGGGCATAATGAGTTGGGCCGCGTTTCTCAGATCCACTCACAAAGTAGAAGGGGACTGCTCGAGACTCGAGAGCAAAATCGTTTTCTTGTGAATCAATCTTCATCTGCTTTTTTTGCCTTCTCTGTTTTCTTGCATGAAAAGGAATGGCTGGCAAAAAGCTAGCAAAGAAAAGCACGGTCCCAATATTATAATTCAATCACATAAGGAAACAATAATAAAGAGAGAAAGAATTCAAACACGACTCGTATATCAATTAATCGAGAACTCGTCACAATGATTCGAGTTGTTGAGAGCGAGATTCAGTATGGATGTTATAACATTCCCTTTACACGTCATCTCAAACAACAATCAGACCATATGACAGAATTACATCGTACGCGAACCCTTCTATACCTTGTATGCATTATATATGTTAATGGTTAGTGTTGGAGGTTGTGAGAGTTTCGAAATGAAATAACTCGGTCGGAGATCTCTGATGCAAAAACTGAAAAACTACTTAATCACAATAACTCAAACTCTATCGAGAAGCAGAGAATGGGATCCTTCCGTTACTAGGTCAAGTTGCCAAAATGTTTGATTATTTGTCTTGGAAATTTGCTTTTGTCATGTGAAATATGAAATATCTATGCAAGTTGTAAATTGAAATATGATTAATCTCTAACACTCTCTCAAGTCGCAAACTTATTTTATTCAACGAGTCGAGCCACCGTCATTCATAAATATCATGCTAACACTACAGAACCTCCACCACCACATATGGAAATCACATTGCTGATATCCAAACTAAAGCTCATACAATGTTCAACATTCACTACATCCCAAGCTAACAAGTAGCTAAGTATGAAGCTTGGGCTACACATACAATAGCTATCTATCTATATATATCAACATTCTCTTACAAAAATTTGTTACACCAGCAAACAAGAATTGATGAATCAATGGGGGATCAGAGGGAGCATGCTGTTGAGGATTGAAGGCTCAATTGGTAGGACGAAACCGAGGGAGAGGACACCGCAATTTCACTTGGAAGAAGTAGTCTCTCTGGTTGCAGGGACAACTTCTTCATTGTTGATCACCTCTTCTTCAAAGTCTACATCTTTCGTATAGTGACTGTATATTTTGCAAGGGAACATGGAACCGTCTTGTTGATCTACAATAAAACGAAAGCAGCGTGGCTGGATGACCGGAGATCATAAGAGCACAGCGGTGGCTGTTGAAGTTAGCGACAACATGAGAAAGAACACTCCCCTGTGGTACAGGCCTGTGAAAAACATATGCAAGTTCTGTCTCAAGAATGGAAAGAACACTCATCTGTAAAATGCACATATAATCACTGAAATGTGGGGGTGCTAATCAGACGGTTTTGGTGACATGACGCGTCTATTTGACATGGTGATTCAGACAAACTAACAATACAGTAGCAGAGACTGAGACAGAGTGACAACTATACACAAATCACTTTGTATGTAGTTAGCAAACAACTTTTTCTCATAGGTTAGTGACCACTTTTGGTATTTAATAAGAACTCGAGTGCATGTTTTCTCGTCGGGAATCTAAGGCTTTCAAGCTTCTTATAAGATCGTGTAAGAAGTAAGTTTGGGTTTGGTTGACAATTTACGTACCACTTTGAGCAGAAGAAGCAGCAGCTGGAAGTGCTGGGAGTTTGGTAGCTGCAGAGATCAAAAGTTGGATTAATACCATGTAAGGTACTATGTGATAAGAACAACATGGAAGCTTTAGATGGTGGAAAGCCGACTTCTGAATATGAACCAAAAAATAGATCCAAGTAAAAATGACTAGTCAACCGTACTTTTATTGCACGACGATGCTGATAACTGTGAAGAAGTGGGCCATGGCGCTGGAATATTGTCATTCAGATCACAGATGAAGCTGATCCCAGAAGACTGGTCAAATGTTGCATCAGAGGGCAAACTTGGCAGAAGGCATCCAGATTCTGCTCCCAAAAGTTAGATAACAAGTTCAATGAGTCAATTCATGAGGAAGAAACTGCTGTCATCAAAGTAATTACAAACAAGAGTGTCAAAATTACCTTCTCTTGCAACTGATCCATGAAGAATGGTCGGTCGGTCCACAAAACCATCACATGGCGAAAATGACCAAAAAGAAACCTTGTGTTAGCAATGCGCTATCAGAAACTCATGGAGCTTAGAACACTTCTACTTTGGTCAGAGTAAAATCAAACCTTGGAGTGAGAAATCTTTGAGAGTTATGTGACAAAGGCTATAAATATCACTTGTGATGTTTGAATTTCGCAGCTTCATAGCAAGCGTTGTAGAGCAATCTAAAGCTTGAAGATTTGTAATGAGGCTCTGCTTCTGTAAGTGAGACACATAGCTCTCCATGGCTTGACAACATTCTGTCTGGTTTCGCATCGTGTTGCTACATTCCTTGGTGACATGTTTCATGTCAGGGAAAACCAGAGGGCAAACTGCAGCAAAGAAAGCAGAAGGGTAATGAATGCTTCTACAGTTGAAAGTTGTAAAATGGGCCTATCTGAACTATGGGGTACTAACAAATCGGTCATGAACTTTGATTCTTAGCAACCTTGAGTTGTAAGTTAACGACTAATTTGATAGTGACTCCAAAGCCTAAGGACGATTTATGTAATTGGCCAGTTGTAAAACAAGACAAAACCTTATCTCCCACATTACCTTTGTTCACTTTGCAATTGGTAAGCCCCCTGAGAACCTCCTTTGCTCTTGAAGAATCCATTTTACTAGCAAGCCATCTTAAGACAATCCTCTTGCAATCATGAACTACAGTTGATGAGTTCATAGGTAAAGTACCGGGACCATTGAGAGTCAAAACTGGAGAAGCTTTTGCCGCGATCTTTTCAGCAGCTTCAGAAATGGCATTTTGACAAACTTGCTCACAACATTCCTTCACGGGATTGATATTTTGGCAAGCAGCAAGGAGCTTTTCAGACTCCACAGATTTCTCAAACTCATCCACGTCTCTAACAGGACAAGACCCTTTGGTGAGATTCGACGGATGAATGGAGCATATCCTCCTCAGATTCTCAGCAGCACCCTGACCAATCAAGATCTGCTCGATATCCGAAAGGCAGTACTTTGATGCACTGCCACTTAGAGCCAGCACATTGCTGGCTTTACTAGCTTGGCCTATGAGAATAGTGAGTGTAGCTTCCAACTGAGGACAACACATGACATTGGCCAGAAGTGGCGCAAAGAATGCCCAACAATCAATCGATGTTGTGCTCATCATGCTCTCAGCGGCAGTAAAGTTCAATGCACACTCTCCTGGTAAGTAAGTAAGCAAGAACCAGAAAGCAGCAAGTCAGAAAGAATGGTGTCCGTCCAAATTTGGAAGGCAATAAGTGATGGTTTACTGAGTAAGACCGAATCCAAACCTGATAGTCGTGGAATTGTGTTTTTTGTGAAAGGAGTCAGAGGGGAAGGTGCCAGGAGAGGAAGAAATGGCTGAGGAGCTGCATTAGGAGATAACTCTGGGAGCAAAGGTTCCATGGAATTGCATCCTTCAAAACCTACACTAGCCATGATCACAAACTCTCATGTCAGGACAAATTCAAGACTACTTATGATTTGGCCACCGAATAACGAAATCAACAGACAATTAATTAGTAGAAACAAGGTTCCATAAACTGGCTCGTTCTCCCCAAAAGCAGAAAATTATCCATGCCTTCGAGTAAAAGATTCCAATCTAAGTGCTGAACAAAGAATGGACTAGACATCAGTGATCAAAGTATTCAACTTTAACTTCTATTATTGCCACACATCGCCAAAACGGCTCCGAAATTATCAGGTTTTTGACAAGTTGATTTCATTACAGAAGTCAAAACCCCAAACCTACTTAAACCCTTCTGGCAAAAGCAAATTTTCAACTCTAAGCAGCTAAATTAACAACAAGTGTAAGGAAAGCAAATTAGACAATGCAAGGTACAATCTTTATGATGATAGAGGTGAGCTTCTAAATTTGCAGTAAAATTCCACCAGAGACCCATCAAGCCAAACATTAAGCTGAGCATACCCATCTAACCACAGCTGCAATGGCAGTCCATGAAAACTCATAGATCGGGCTAAACTAGCAAGAACCCACATTACAACTCAATAAATTAAAGCTGGGAACTCACTCAGAAGCAGCAGAAGAAGAAGGACAATGGCGAAAGTATGCCTGCTCAGAGAAACTCCCTCATCCATAACCCTCCCAAGCTAAACAACAGCCCCTCTCGCAGAAAAATTCAAGCGAACCAGTCGAAGAAGTCGAGCAGGGAACTTAATTGAAGAGGGTGCTCACTGGGCGGTTAGCTGAAGTGATGATTCTGGGAGTTAGGGGCAGCTGGAAGCCATGAATTTTCGGCGGAGGAAGAAGGAATAAGGGGGGATGGGTGAAAGTTGAGAGCTTTTCTGTTTGTCACAGTGCGAGAGTGTAAATGCTGCTGAGTGTGTGAGTAGGGGACTGCCACAGCAGTAATTTCCCTTTTCTTCTTCTTCTTTTCTTAGTCTGTAATCTGTACCATTTCAATATTTCATCAAACCAAAGCATGGAATTTTACCCACTTCCCATTTTTCCATTTAGTCTTTTCTTTTTTTCCTTCCACGTAACGTAATAATGATAAATGGTGGGAAGAATGAATTCATAACCACTCCACTGCTCCATTGCATTTAATAGAACGCCACCCGCCATTACTCCCTTCCCATTTCCCTCAGTTTCCCAGCTAAACATGAATGCCAATAAAGAAAGCATATTTCACGGTGTTAATTAGGCATATGGTAAAATGTACTCCGAGTTTAAGGTCTATCTTTAAAGGAGGAATGCTCAGAGTCAGAGATTGTAAGCTGGCTCGCTTGTAAAGAAATTAGACAATAAACTTGAAAACGTATAAAATCACTACTACAGAGATATGATCGAAGTGCACTCCAAGTAACTCGAGCTAGTTTAGGACACATGACATATGAGAGTCGAATTTTGGACAGCTAGCGGCGCTCCTCCTAGTCACATATACGGTGGATAATCAGTAGGAATGCTAATTGATCATCACAGATAGGCAACTCAAAACTCTAAGATTTGCAAATAAATTATCGTTTGGAAGTTGCGATTGTTAGTGTTGTATTTGTTAAATACATGAATTGTCCACGATACAACGTTTGGAAGTGTCAAGTTGCAAAACAATGCATGTATTGTTTTGTGTGGGTCCCACCAACAATCAACAAAAATGAGAGATTGTACAATCTCAACTAAAAGTTGAGATTGTTGTGATTGTTGGTTTAATAATTGAGCACCTTTACTTTTTCCAATTATGTACATGGTTCTTTTTGTTTTATATTAAAAGTGGAGGACAAATATGGCATTTCCTTATAAAGTAACTTTATAACAATCAATTCATAAATTATAATATCAACAACCAAACAATATAATTTCAAAATGCATCTATTGTATCAATGCATGCATTTATATCATAATGATTCATAACAATACAACGATTTAACATACGCAACTTCCAAACGACCCCAAGATATTGACTGATAAGTGATAACTATGAATGCCGTAAATTATATATTTTGTTTAGTTACTTATTGAAATCAATATTGCGTGCATGATATAATTACAATGAGCGCCACAAACACTTTTGTGGATAACAAGTCAAGAATCTTTTTATTGGTTTTCGTTTTGCTCCAAATAACGTAGGGAATGGATCCTTTGTTGCGGGGTGGACTGTTTCTTATGAGTACTTTGACTACTTTGACTTACTCCAGTGTTGTTATAAAATAATAATAATAATAATAATTTCGGCGGGTTAGGCGAGTGTGGCACGTGCCAGCGCTGACCTGGCATTGAAGTTGGGTTTGGTTTGGGGAATTTTAATTCGCCTAGCTGGCTGGCTGGTGTGGTGCCTGTTGGTTGGGCATTTAAGGAAGCCCCCTTCTTTCAAGAAGGGGCCGTTATAGGCTACTTGGGCCAGGACTGTGGGCCGATGTATTAACGGAACTAGGCCCATCCTATCAACTCAACGGACTGGCAATTATGTGGACATGCGGGCCACATATAGTCCCGTTATATTTGTTTGTTTTGTCAAAGCGTTATATTTGATTTTTAATAAATACAATTTTTTTTAAATAGCACTTAACATGAAATTAAAATTATGTCGCCTTTTATAAATATATAAAAATTAGATCGAAATCATCAAGAATAAGAATATTGAATTTCGAATAAAACAAAACATGAATTGATTAGTCCCGTTATGATTTTGAATATCACTCTTTATAAAAGAAAGTTCAATAAGTAGAGAAAAGGGTGAAAAAATAGTTTTGAATTTGAAAATGGAAATGGAATATAATTGAACCATATTAAATTAAACTATACACCAACTTTGACTCTATTCAACAAATCGTTCTGTAGAATTAGAAAGAACTTTCCTTTCCCCCCCCCCAGACAATTGAAGAGGAAAGCATCCACATGACTCCAAATTGCGGAGCGAAGAAGAACAATACAATACCAATTTGTTCACCGAATCAAACCTAATCCCATACATCATCAGTGTCGGACACGAACTCTAACAAGACTCGGTATTAACATAGTCGTTAGATATCCCAAACTCGTCCAAATAAATTACGGTTAACAAATATTTTTGTACGATCATTTTGTTCATAAAATGTCATCAATCATTTCATATAAGACATTTGGATCGATTATGTTGAAGCGCGATTTACAAGTTAAATCCTAAACTACTCTTTTCATGACATATCTTTTCAAACATATTAAAGCCCAATCACTTATAAACTTAATATTTACTCAAATTTCACACATATTATTCATCATATGGATGGTTCCGTTGCTCGGAAATGGACAGTTAACCATTTGATTGTGTACTTCTTACAACTCATATCTACGTAAGAGTTCACCGAGTGAATTCCCGGATTTTCCCTATATCGAATGTTTAATCTGGTCGCTAAATTAATAGCCGTCCAGATTTAACTACGAAAAACAGACCTCTCAATCGGGGAAAAAAAATATAATGATTAATTACAAATTCACAATCACGTACAATTTGTACAAAGGAACAAAAAACGGAATCAATTACACAAAACGGGAGATACAGATTACAGAGAGATCGAATCTTTTTCGGCTAGACCTCCGGGATGCTCTGCAGCACGGGCCTCCAGTGCCGGTGGTGATCATCCTCGTCGGCAAACAAGCCGGCGGCGCCGGCGGAACTGATCAGCCTCGCCAGAATCTGTTCGGACGACAAGCCTTGCATCTCGACTCTCGACATCAGCTCCTCCAGCTCCCTCCTCGACACTTTTATCTTCACCTCCCTCCCCGACGCCGCCGCCGGCGGCAGCAGCCGGTCCTTGTCGTCAGAAGAAGAAGAATCGTCGTCATCGCCTTCTCCTCCTCCTCCGCTGACGCCGACAACGCCGTGGTGGTCCTCGCCGGCGTCGGCGTCGAACAGGACCATCTTATGATTGTCGTCACCGAGGGTTTCCCAATCGTCGTCGGCCCACACCGCCGTCGACGATACGGATTTCCTGCAGCAGTTGCCCATTAGAGAATTTTTTTTTTTTTTTTTAAATCTCTATAAAACGGAGGAAAAGCTGGCGGTAGATAATGAATCGGAGCTAAAAAGATGGGCGGAGTGGAGGTTTATATATTTTTTGGGAGGGAGGAAGAAGCCGCCGTGGGATAAAGGGTTAGCGGTTTCGGAGGAAGGTAGGTGTGGGTACGTGGCAGTGAATGATGTTGACACGTGGAAGGGGAGGCTGGCTGGGTCTTAATTAGAAGGCAAGCAGTTAAAAAAATAGGGATAATTACAGGAATGGACACTATATTATTGGGTTGGTAACAGATTGGTTGCTGAATTGGAATTTTTGTATCTAAATCACTCGTGTCATCGTGTCAACTCACATAATCACTAATGAAAAATGTCGGATGTAACTTATAGACCTTGTTTAATTAGGCATCGGATGAGGAAAGGGTCATAATGTATAAAGATCTTGGGGGTAATGTTTGGTCGAAATTGGTTCGAGTTATGAGTGGGGTGTTTATCTTGTACCAAGGGTGGTTCAGGTTGGTAAGATATGACGGTCGGTATGAGATTCTCTCAAGAGTTATACCATTCAAGTTAATTAGATATTTTGTGTCGGTTAACCAAGCAAATTATCATGCTTAACATAATTGGTTACTTTTTGAGTTTGGATGCTTCACATTGGTATGATAATGTATGTTAATTTGGTGCAAAATATGTACAAATTTGTTCTTTGAACACCTTCTCGAAAGACCTCCTACTAATTGAGTGGACTTTAACATATAAGAATCATTTCTCCATTTTCCTCAAATTTTAACAACAATTGCATCTGGTAATCCATATTATAAGTTGTTTACTTTTATCGGTCTTGTCTGCAATACGAGGTATATATCTATCATACATTGGACACCATCACACACAATAATTGAGATTACACTTTGATATGATAAAAGTAACCCTATATACACTTCAACATGATGCTAGTTACGTTATTTCGAACCTCCATGCTAAAAGAGAAAAGTTGAGTGACTTAATAGTAGTGATCTCTAAGTTGGGTTGCCATTTATGCACTTCCGCCATTATCAAAATGGAGAAAACTATGAACATTTTGAAGAAAGTTGCATGTGATTCTCTTTTTGCTAGCTGATCACCAGCCAAAAGGAAGTGTAAAGCAAAACATTTGAGATCAGGCAGGCAGGTGCATCATATCTATACGATTCCATTTTCCACGTACGTCGTCGTCCCGCCTTTCTGAAACCCTCGGCCGAAAGGCATATACGTGTGTATGCTACTTTTCCTGTATCAATTCATGTGAACATAAGCGTCACTCGTGATTCGCGAATGTCACTACTCGCTAGCGAGAGATTTCGAGTTAGAATTCTCTCGAGTGAAGGTTTTATCTTTAAAGAGGAGCATCGCATTGTGAGTTAGAAACGAGAAGCTCTATTGACGAGATGGTGGAAAGTACTATTCGTAGGTGCTGGTATCATAAGAGATGTGAGATTGCTGGATCCTCGATCATTGCTCCCTTTCCTTTTATGGTATTTCAATCCGTCGAGCTCGAATTCCAACAATTAATTGGTTTCGAGTTTCGACATATCATTCTAAACCGATATCTTACTTATTGAGTTAGGGTTTCACGGCATGAAAACCGATACCCTCTCTACACATCTTAAGACTCTCTCTAAACCTCTAGGTCTCCTGATCTTTCTCGTTGCAAAACGGAGATCGACAGACATAGTGTAGTTGGCGACGCCGGCGGCACCCATGGTTAATTTTTTTTTTTTTGTCGGTGACGACGGCGGGACAGGTGGCGGCTGGATTTAATTATTAAGTAAGAATTTTCAGGGCGGGGAAACATGTGGGGAGCAGGTGGTCTAACTCTATAATCGTCTAATGATCCATTCAATCTTATTTTTAGATTAGGACTTCGTTGAGATTAATTAAATCGATTAAGTTAGCTAGAAAGCCAAAAAGAAAGAAGCCCTACGTACCAAACTTTCTTTTCTTTTTCTGGGAAGAGAGATATTGAGAGAGGTGCTTTAGGTTAATATGAACTGAATGAATAGAGAGCATCTTTTGGACCAATATGGGAGGTGGGAACCTGAGCATATATATATAAAGACCCATTTCAGACCTAGAAATGTCATTATTTATGAATTAATTGTGATTAGGAAGTGTTTATGAGGCCAATCAAGTGAGATAAAGTAGTGGAGGCCGCAGGCGACGTAGTCCAGTCAAGCAGTACAGGTGGTTGAATAGAACAAGTGGTGATGTGTCGTAAGCAGCCATTTCATTTATATTATTAAATTATATATGTTAATTAATCAATATAATTGAATTGAATTGAATTGAATTGAATTGAATTGTTGACGTGGAGTAGTTCAACTCTGAGAGTTAATTATGGGGTTTCTCATCAAGACAAAACTCTATCCGCTTGGTCGTGTTTGGCGTACAATTTCCTGGTCGTGAATTCATTTGTGAAATTCAAGCTTTCAACGTTTAGGGCATTGACCCCCATATTTCAGCTAGCTACTTGGGTAGAGCTTTTAATTATGAGGGGTCCAAAAATCCCACTTTTTTTTAATTATTATTATAGTCAGATGAAATAGTAGACAGATATGTTTACAATAGGTAAAAGTAACGGCAGTCAATACTAATCGATCTGCCGATGAAAGAGCCATTTATGCCACAAAATGGACAGCTCTGTTAGTTCCTAAGAATAGAGTGACAAAAACACTAAACCCTAAAAAAGGATATAAGTTTCCTCACTACACCACTGTGCCTTAAAGCTCTCCGTGCCTCCACCTAGGATTGGAGTCCGCTACTCATGCTAAAAGCTAGGGCCCGCAACTCCGAACTGAAGTGCAAGCTTCCTGCAAAACAACGAACACAAAAATAGACCCAGCCCAATAGGCCCATGAGAGTGGCCCAAGTGCTCGAATACGTATTGGTTCCCGGCAAAATCCGCGAGGCCAAATCCTGGTGTCCCGCTAGAATGGGATAGTGGCAAAGCCACGTGTCTTCAACCTCGCTGCTTATGAATAATAAGTTTCGGGAGAGTTATCGACTCCAACGCCATGAGGAAGAGTGGTTATCCATCCACCGCCCCACCGCCACCGACACAGACTGTCCGGAGAGCCAGAAGGGAGAAGAAACGTCACGGCCGGAATTGCCGATCTCCGCCAACCGCCATCACCCTAGGATCGCCGCCTCCTTCTTTTCTCCTCGCCTGCAAAACAGAGGTCACAAAAACCAGAGCACCAACCAAATAAAATTGAGAATCAATTCCAGAGGCAAGACCCCTCGCTCAATTGTAAGGATATGATTAATCATCCTCAAACCACCGCCTCTACTTCCTGTCTCGAGAAGTCTGCAAATCTGTCCTTAGCACCTAGAAGACAACAACAATCGGCTGCGGCGATTCACCAGCCGAAGGGATCGGAGATCGACATACTACTACAGCCGGACAGTAGAGCAAAAGTCAAAAGAGGTAAAGGTAGGGAGGAGCGCAAAGTGATAGAATCTGCAATATCACAACAAAAAGAGACAGAGCGAAACCAAAAAGGCCAGAGAAAAGTAATCCACAAGGAATACAAAAATCAATTGAGAGTAAGGAGTGAACTAAGCACAAAACGAAAGGGAAGAAGAAATCTGAATCGTGTAAAAAAACAGCGGCGACAACTTCACGATCTGTCGCACGTTCTCTGTTGGGAGAGTTTGTTTTCCAAAAATCCCACTTGCACAATAAGGAAATAATGATATGTGAGATCTAGCTAGTCTAGCTACTAATTACTTAAATCTTATAGGTCGTTTGGTTTTGGTGATAGTTTGGTTGAGATAGTTACAATGCATGCAATGTCCACAATGCATCGTTTTTTTGAATTTTTTGCGCAAACAATACATGCATTGTTTGCTTGATTTGACGCAAACTATCACTCAAAATGAGTGATAGTTAACTCTCAAGTTTTCGTTGAGACTGTTGAGATTGTTTGATGGAGATTGTAGGTGTATATGTATGTATGCGTAAGAAAGAGCCTTTACAAGCATCATTTCAAGTTCATGTATTATAGGTTCTCATCTTCTCATAACCAAACCTTCAAAGTGTTAAAGATTGAATTGTTTTTTTCGTCGATATGAGAAATACACTACGATAACTATAACTACGTACTGGAGAAATTTTAATTTACGTGTGATTTATAATCCTCAAGTACCTTATCATAGTTTTAATTCGTGATCACAAATCACAATAACATTGAAATTATCCAGACGTAAGCACAAATTGTCGGCCAATATACATTTATTACTCTCACTACTATGTCAAGAGCAAATTGATCAGTCTCGAATTATACTCAAATTTGTCGCATAACATATAGCACGGGATCATGATTCCTCTCTAAAACAAAATCAACTAGCTATGGTCGTGTGCTTTATGTTAATGAAACTGTCATGATCATCAGCACCAATCCTTTCTCAGCAGCTCCACCGTCCACAAAATAAAATATTATACGGTGAAAATACTGATAATACATATCTTAACAATTGGTGTACTTCTAGAATATATTATACTTCAAGTGATTTTATCAATGCATATATTACGTTGTACTTCCGTAAATTAGAATCAGTCATTATTATTTTTTATTAACTTGATGATCTTTGTGTTTGTGTTTAGAGAAAATCGAAACTTGAGGTTTTATCCATTAAAAATTAGAGTATAGTATCAAACCACAAACTCGATTTCATTACATACACCCACACTCGATATACTTTGACATTCAATACCTATTTGAGGACCACCCTATGTATGTTTTCCCGTGTTTGATTGAAATTCTGATTGTGAAGTATGAACTCTTCAATTTTGCCAAATTTTATACTAGATCGGTTGTGTCGTTGAACGAGGTTCTTTCAGGAATATGAGTAAATACTTACGTACGCCATATAAATGCATACAACAATCACTATATAATAATTAATAATCATCCTTATCTGTAAAATCAAAGAAAAAAGAGTCAATATTTTACACGTAACGTTTTCCATGCATGCACTAATTGCATTGCATGCCCAAACAAATTAATCTTCTTGTATTTGCCCATTGAAAACGGCTGGTCATTAGTCGCTCATTATGACTATGAAGAGAGCTGGTCAATCAACCATAGTCAGTCCATATATATCCAGATTAATAACAAGTACCTTGAAGTACAGGTTTATCTTTTTAACGTAAGCTTGAGATTAATTAAGAGCCGGTTCTTCAATGGAGAAAGTATATTATATATTACGGTTGGTCCATGTAGGAATTGAACTAGTTAAATACCTTGATATTTCTACTTTTCTAGATGGTCAGTAATCATATTGATTAATAATGTTTACTAAAACAAGGGTAATTAATCACCTTGATAACGTTTTTCAGGAAGAGCAAGGGTAATTAAGGGAATGCCTCTGTTTTCTTAGGCCCAACTAGAATCTGGGCTCCTCGTTGAGCCCAGGGGCCTTAGATTTGTCGATATGGCAGAGCCGGCCCAAGGAGGCATCAATTGATGACAATCGTCGTCTTCTCTTTGGGCCCAAAGAAGTAGATGAGGGAGCTAGCTACCAACCAAAGCGGTTGGTTTACTCTTCACTTTTGGAAGTGTTGTTTCTCAATATTTTTAAGGGTTATAGGTAATTAGGTATAATATGTCTTTTACTATGTTGTTTTATCAAATATGTCCCTCTACTAGTTCTTACATCAAACATGTCCTTGTACTTTAGAAAAATGATCAAACATGTCCTTTTGTTAATATTTTCATCCAAAAACAATCAACCACGGACGGTCGTACCTTGGTTTGGGTGACACAAATGTCTAAAATATCCCTGGTAATTTCACTTTAGAATTTTTTGGGTTCTTTTGTAGAGCCAATTATCTCTAATAATTTCACTTTAACGAGACCTAGAAAAATAAAATGAGGGACAAAACTGACATTTTCCCTCTCATTTGTCTATGTCGGGTCGTTTACATCTCGTTTCAACCATGGTTGACGATTTTTTTAATGGAAATTTTAACAGAAGGGCACGTTTGATAATTTTTCCAAAGTACAAGGGCATATTTGATGTAAAAAATAGTAAAGGGCATGTTTGATAAAACTACATAGTAGAGGGGCATATTATACCTATAACCCTATTCTTAAGCATGCGTTGAGCTATTCCAAATAAACCCACCATTGTTATCCTCATCACACGAGCGACAAATACGAGTATCATAGGCTCATAGCTGGTGTAGGTTGAAGGTAGAGCGATCATAATAACCTTCGGCCACTCGACTTTGAAACAGAATATAAAATTACATGTAAAATTTGTAACAAAATTAAAAAAAAATAGGACAGACGGTAAAATTTCAGCTCTCAATTACCACATTCCAAATTTCTTGTGTTTTAATTTTTTTTAGCTTAGTAACGGAATTGTATGCCTTACCTTGATGGCATTATCATTCCTAATCCTACCGCATTAATCGATTTATTGTATCCTATCATCTTTTGCGGTTTTGTATACTCTGTTGATTATTAATTTATTATAAAAATAAAATAAAAAGGAAACTTGCCAACCTACTCGAGAATGGTGGTTACAATAATAACACCTCAACTAAGTAATCAATCGTCCTATCTACTTAACAATGATTGCCGGCCGGCCGGCCGGCCGGGAGAATAATAATATGTTTCCCGAATATGGAATCATTGTCGCCGGAGAATTTACCCCTTTATCTCTTCTTCTCTTTTACCACTCACCCTCTCCACCCCCAATCGGCAAGATCATGGCTAGCTATCTCAAACCTAGAAGAAAGGACAACCCCAACTTGCGACACTTCACTAGTACAACATTGTGAGGCTTGATTGATTGCAACATAACCAACACGCTATTAAACATGTGATAACGACATATTTATAGTCCAACATTTCGTAATAATACTGCAATCGAATAATCATATACATGCATTCGAATCATTTCGAGTGAAGTTGATAGAAGTCCGAATTTAGGTGTGTACATCTAGGGTTCGTGAATAAGAGAATTGTGAGGTAATTGACATGCCACCAATACGATCAAAACCAATATTAATTAAGCTTGAAGAAACATAAAAGTTCTATTCACCTATCGAAAGAGAATGCCCTATGGAAACACGATAATCTACCACAAAATTACCCTCCATCCACCCAAAATCATCCAATCAATTCATCATTAAAACATCGAATCTTCATCATTAAAACCAATCAATTCATCATTAAAACCAATCAATTTGCAAATTAACACTTTTTAAAAAAACGAATCTCGAACAAACCCAAAAAAAAAAGAGCTGAAACTGCAGAGTTTGGTGGTGGGGGAGGGGAAAATGTTTTGGCATACATAAAAAGAAGGCACGCGTTATAAACCCCACCCGTCAAAGCCTCCGTAACTGAAGCCTATTTTGTTCCCTTTCCCCTTTTTTCTTTCCCCTGTTTTTCCCTCCTCTCTCAAACCCTTCCTCTGCTTCTATAATTCCCATCTCTCCATGGCGCCACCGCCTGCCAGATGAAGATGAGCTTCCACCGCCTCCTCACTCCGCCGCATTCTCCAATCTCCTCCCGCCGCCGCCGCCGCAGGAAGTATGCTCACCCGCCGTCCACTCCTCCACTTCACTGGAAGTTGTTCTTCGATTCTCCTCTCCGTAACAACAATGGAGGGGCCAAGGTGGCTTCGGCGAGGAAGCTCGCCGCGGGCTTGTGGCAGCTGCAGTTGGCCGCCGCCGGCGGCCGAGGAAGCGGCAAGGTTGCTCGCCTGAAGTCTGAACGTGGAACATGCGGTGATGTTGTAGGAATCCAGGTATGTCCATTGTTCTGAGCAAAAAGTAGAAGTATGTGCTTGTTTGTCTTATGCTCTTAGGTTATTCAAGTTTGTTAGGGGGGAAAAAAGTTTCGTATCAGAGCCTGGTTTCGATCCAGGGACCTGTGGGTTATGGGCCCACCACGCTTCCGCTGCGCCACTCTGATTTGTTGACTTGAACCTTAAGAAAACCAAATCTTATAGTTTTCAAGCATGAAACAGAAGAATTCGTCATAAGTTATTGGTGCGGTTATCGTGCAGATGGTGGCATTAGCGTTCGAACATCCTATTGTTATTTGTATTTGTCGGACTGGGCATCACACGATTCACGACACGTTGGATGAACATATATGATAGTAATTTAGTAAGTAGTTAGTACGCAACGTGCATCCAACGATTGTGAATTGCGTAACTCGCAATTGGATAATTGTGTGGTTAGAAATTCGGATTAGAAATTGCACGTCATCATCGTAGGTTGAGTCTAAGTTATCCAATGTATGGCCATGAAGAAGTAATAACAATTGAGGTATGGGACATGACGTGAAAATGTTACTGAAATTAGACACATTTAATTGTTCTGCACGGCAGCCAAGCATGTGCCCTGCACCTTGTGGAAGCGGCACGACCGCAGGATACGACGAAGATAACAAGGATGATGGACTCCTTCGACCTCACGTTTCTTCAGATTTAAGGCATGGTGTCCTACGTGACAAGGTACACTCTCCCCCTCTTGTCTCTGTCTCTTGCTTTCTCCATGTATTTCATACTCATTAGGCCCACTCACCATTCAATTTTGTTTCATAAAGTGTGATAGCTCGAATTGTTGGGACAAATGAACTGATTGTTTGTACATATGGGTGTATGAGTGTCTTCAGAGTTGGAGGAAGGCGATGGCGAAACGAGACATTACTACTATGCATGATGAGGTACATTGCTTTTACGCCAGGGTGAAAATTATTGACCAGCAACACGATGAGTCGCTTCAAATTTCACATGCTTCGGCATTGCAATCCGAGCTTTCTCGGGCTCGATTCCGGATCCATGAGCTTGAGTCCGAACGTCGGGGATATAGGAAGAGAGTTGGTCATTTGTTTCGAGAGCTCGAAGAGGAGAGGAGGATGTGGCGAGCCAAGGAGGAGAACAAACTTCGTGCAGTTTTTGAAGGTCTAAAAGACGAGTTGGGGAGGGAGAGGAAGAGTAGGAAGAAGATGGAAGTCATGAATGCGAGATTGGTCGACGAGTTGAGCGACGTGAGATCGCGGGCAGAGCGATTTAGAAAGGTTTATTGGAAGGAGAAGAAGTCCAGAGAGGTCGTCGATGTGGTTTGCACCGAGCTAGCTACGAGAGTCGGGGAACAGAAAGAAGAATTTGAGGAATTACGGAGGGATTCAATTAGATTCGAGGCCGAGATTGAGGAAGAGAGGAGGATGATGCAAATGGTTGAAGTGTGGCGTGAAGAAAGGGTTCAAATGAAGCTAAACGATGCAAAATTCGCTCTTGAAAGTAAATACGATGAAATGCTGACCTTGATTTCCCAACTCGATGCTTTGCTAATGTCAGGGAGTGCTACCTCCATAGATGCAATTGAGCCAAGCCGATCAGAAGAGGTCAAGGAAGTAGCCAAGAGGTTGCAGAGTAATGTGAGTGACGATGATGAATTCGTTCACGAACCTCATGCATCGCATGACTTGTACACAGTACTCGAGGAAATTGGAGAAGTTGGAGGCAGTGTTGGGGTTATTCAAGCTTGCAATGATCGGACTGTTAGCCTCACCAATGGATTTGGTTCGAGTCACGACACGAGCAGCAAGGGCTCGAATTGCTCCCTCGAGGAGAGCGAGCATCATGCTAACATGCTGGTGTGTGATGATCAGGTCGAACGAACGGTTCAGGAGGTGCCTTTAGTGCGACCAGATGCTCCTGCTGGCGATGGATTTCGAGACCAAGGCTGTGTAGGTGAATGGAACTTAAATGAACTCATGAACCCTCACATTACAAGAGGGATCAAAGGCAGGGTTGAGTGGCCACGAGGATCCAGGAAATTTATCACATCAAAGGCTAAGGGATCCCAAGCTAGAATGGAAAGGCAGAAAGCTAAATTGCGTAGTGTTGTCAAGCACAGGAGTATCCACCAGTAGAGCCGAAGTTTGTCATGAACAATTTTTGGGCCCGGCCCAACCAAATGGCAGATTTTGGGCTGTCTCAAACATTTGTTTTTAGTTCTGTAAAGTGATTCACTAAATCACTTGCCTAATTGGCCAATTCCAATTTCCGAACCATCCAATATTGCGGTAGATGATAATATCATAAAATTGGAACGATAGAGAGAATATTAACATGATCCCTGTGCAAGGATGACACGCATAATATGGTATAGTAATGTTGGAAGTTTCTTTGTTTCCAAAAGGAATCCTATAATCAGGCTACACAACACCAACTCTTTTCATATGATAAAAAGCTCTTCACTTGAACCAATTGTCCTTCACGATATCATGGTCTGTGAAATTGTATTATAGATTGAATTACACAAGTTAGCAGAATAATATTTTGATGGTATGAATGTGGCTCTACAAATGTTATACTAGTTCAATGTACGACCAACCAAAATTTATTTGTACATTTTGAGTTGTTACTCTAACTATATAAAACTGATTGACACGAGTTTTCATAGTATTTGTTCCTACGTGTATTGGGAGACTGATAACAATAATGATGAGGAACCTAACACCTTATAAAAAATGAATGATGAGGTCCTCTGGTTCATACATCTTCGTTCAACCTCTTCGAGAGTAGATGTGGAGAGGTGAGAGTAGCCCCTCGGGATATATACTATGATGTCCAAATTAGTACGATTCAGGATGATGAATGTAAACTAGAGAGAAATAGATTTTAGAGAGAGATCATGTGTGGTGAATACTTGAAGGAAAGATATGATCCCATAGCATGGAAGGTTATGAGAGTCTTTATAATACAGGAGTTGCGAGCTTCCTTGTTGAGAAGTCTTGGAGTGGGATTATGTCTTAGGAGTCTCGCTGAGATACTTCGCAACGATATTGTGTCATAAGTGAGAAGCTTTGTGATGGGTTTAGCCTCGTTGATGACGTATAGAAGTTTATCGTTATAGATATATTAATATCTATATTCCAAGTCCCAACATTATTCGTGTGTTATACTGATCTAGCTCGCATAAACGGTATTTAGAGACCGGTCCGATCTGCCGATATGGTACGATAAGATAATCGATACACCATATTGATTGCTGGGATAATAATGCTAGTGTTGAAATTTTGGACAACTTTCTCCCTTAACCACAATTTCCCCCATTAATGTTTCCTCCTTGGGCCGGCCTCCTATGTGGAATAATTTTAGCCAGAACTTTACTTTGGGCCGGTTGATTGAAAGACAGCATATGTGCCCTGGCCCATCCATCAATAATTTTCTGTAATCGAAAAGACCAATGACAATAACCCAACAGCCATGTTTCATTTCAGTGGTTAAGAAGCCACAAATAATTAAGGTGACGAAATCAAGCTTTCGACTTCAAAATGGGTAATCAATTCGAATATTACGTGGAAGAGCATATCAAACAAGAGATTACGATCACATCAATAAAACAAATCAAAGTCTATTCGGCTCATCCCACTATCAAGCGCAAAACCATTAGACCCATAAACCCAAATATCAGTGGTAGAGCCAGAATTTAGAGTAAGAAGGAACTAAATATATAAACTATACGGCTTAGAATGAGGCTAATATCCATTATCCTACCGGTTGTAAGTGTCATCTCAACATATGATATACACATTATAACTTTGAATCGAGCATTAAGAGCGAGCTTTCTAAACTACACATAACTCTATCGCTGTCAAATATGTTGACGTATGAAATGGGTTATCCTTTTCAGCTTTCTCTCCGCTTAACAACCACAAATTTATGGAAATTTCTAGAGAAAAATGGGCCTTCATTTCAACTTCATGATCACCATTATAACTTCAGGAGTGGGCCATATCACTTCATTCTTGTACTTACATGTCACTACAGTTGAAATGAGAAGGGGGATTGAGTGAGACAAATTATAAGTAATAATGGGGGATATTCGAGATTAGTTCATAGTTAATTACTTTATGACCTTGAGTATCACTTGCCAAACTAGGGTTCCCGACTGGATAATGACTTCACACCTATCCCCACAACAACATTAAACAAAGAAAGGGAAAGGATTAGGGGGCAAAGATCTAGATTCTTTTATATTTGGTGGGGGGTATTGAGGAACAATTTGGATGGATTGATAAACTACAGGGTTCTAGAATACATGAATTTTAATAATCTACACGTGTAATGTTCGACATTCGTTAATATTTCATCAAGACTTCATTCTGACAACAATAAGAAGTTTTCCCCCATCCGTCATACTTGCAGAAAAGTTAACATATGCTAATTGACTATATACACCTACACGAAAAAAGAAAACAAATACCCTCATAAAATAATAATGTGAGATAAATCCGAACTACTTTCCGCCTCGTTTTCGACATTTTCCAAATATTTCAAGAACTACAAGAACTCTGCACTTTGAACTTTGAATAGATACCATAGAGAATTAGGGGTGGCAGCTGATTGGCATATTCCCCAACTACTAGCTAGCCTTATACCTTCTTCCACTAACCAAACCTAAAACACTTGTTTAAACCAAACAATTAACAAATATGGTCAGACAAAGAAGAAATGAGATCCATTGAAGCAGAACATATATGCACAACCAACCTAGGCCTAGAGTGAGGGGAGAGGGTGATGATGGGTGGTGGTGCTATTCCCTCATTGGTTGGAGATGGGAGCTGGTGCAGGGAACTTGACAGTGATGCCTGTCCTTTGAGGGGAAGGGCAGAGATTCCCTCTTTACTATAAACCTCTAATTAATTAGCTAGCAATAAGGAAGAAGAAGATCATAATCAAATATATATGTTGGTGGAGTTAGCTGCCTAGAGGAATCAACCACCAAAACCAATATAATGGTGGGCCAGACGCGACAAGACGTGAGATTGGTACGATATATTTCAAATAAGATTTTTCATAAGTTATCATCATGAGTAAAATTTATTGGCATGGCAGGCTCTTGATTGAACTGTATGGTTGAAACAAACATTCGACGCCTTTAAAATTTGGGTATCTGCATAGTATTAATAGTGTCACTTTTTACCAACAGAATAAATTGGGTTTTGAGGGTTAGTGTTGTATGGTAAATGGGTTCACTGATTGATCATGGTTTGTTTATGTTTAATGTAGTGGCTAATTGTTTAAAGAAATGAGATGATGAAATTGTATTGTTAATTGTGTATGTGGGTTGTAGTCTTGTAGACCATGCACCACAAACTTTGGTGGGATTGAAAGGCTAATATGACTATGAGATGCTGATGACCCTTTGGCATTATACTAATCCATATCATTAAGGTTTCATTACTAACCTGAGGAATCTCTAATTAACAAATCGGTTAACTAGTTGGTCGGTTTACTAGATTAGATGTGTTTGTAGACTAGCTGTAAATTACTAAATTGAAATGGTTTATTCAAATGTACAATTTTTTTTATAATGGTGATATAATATTATTAATCATCAAATATAAAATTAAGTGGATATAACCAAAATGAAAGAGAGACAATGAATTATTCGAAGTAAAAGTATTTTTATTCGATTCAAGTTGGTTTTGACATTTATTTATTTCAATCCTTTTCCTCTTGATCATATTCGATAAATGATAAATTAAAACGAAACATAGATCAATCTATAAATCACTTTGTTGTTCTGATACAATAATTCCATAGGCATATATATTTGGTTAATACTAACTAGATCAACTGTGGGTCACATCTTTATGTGGTTTGAATGACTTAGAGGCTCTTATTATGGCCACTAAGTTTCCTCCTTGATGTTTAACTGGCGAACTAAACTAAACTAATAATACAAAAATTGAAAACCGTTTCACCAATCCTCACCCAACAGAAAACAAAGGGGATAAAGAAGAAAAAAAGGAAACCAAAACATTGATGATGAATGATTTGTGGAGATACACTAAACATAGTAATTAACATTATGAGATAATGACACTCACTCCCACTCTTTGTCTTCTTTGTTTTATTCCCAGAACACACAAACATCATATTGATTATGACTTCATTTATTAATAGAAGCTTACTCAGATGGATGCCATTGGCTTACAGATATCGTATGTCTTCATGTTAAAGTTCGTCAACATGAATTTCCTAAAACCCAAATAACATCTATACGGAGAGAACCCATGGGAGTCGAAGCCCAAGGCACAAGTCTTAGTCTATTTAAAGACTCTTTAGCTTCTAATCCTTGGTAGGTCAACATACATCAACAACTCAACTACCAGACTCATACGTTAAATTTTCTAAATCTTCTGTACCTCTGCGTTTATTTTACCGCTCATGATTTCACTTTGTATCGAGTTAACATATGAAAGTATGGACCAAGAGAATTGTCTTCATCTCTATATCTTACCTAAAACGCCTCGTTTGTTTTTCAACGATATCGCAAGACCATCTCTGAACTAAACCCTAGCTAGAAATCTTTTCTATTATTATATCAGTCCAAATAAATGTAAAGGCTAGTGGTGGATGGATGGACATTGGGAATGAATCAGTCGTCCCATATACATTGCACCCACCACTCCAAATTCTCGTTCGACTGTGGCTGTTTGGAAGCTTGTGGTGCATATGTGGGCTAATTGGTTGCTTGAATTCACTCATCTTTGTGCAAAACTACATTCACGTTCCTTTATCCTCTCCTCTTCTCCTCTGATTGCGACTCTCACTGTCCTTTTGCCTCTTGAACGCCAACTATTCAATATTCATATTGCACGGCCGTCAGTCAATATTCATTGAATTATCTACCGGTGCTCGACTCTTACCGATTTCAAAATTGGTAATTTTTTCTAGGAATGGCAATGGGCAGGTTCGAGGCGGGTATCTCAATACCTATATCCGTACGTCCAATTACAGGTTGGGTCCAGGTCGGGTAATTTATCATGAGGCGCGAGTCGGGGCAGGTCGACCCAATAATGGGTATGTAATTTATGCGAAAAACATTAGAAATATTCATTATTTTTATTAAAAGACCAAGAAAGAAACTATTATATGATTAAATGTAGTTAAGTTATTGGAGAAATCGAGGTTTTTACTTATTTATAACTTTATTACAGCTAAAATATGATGTAATAAGAGGAAAATCCTAAGTATTTTGACTAATATTGCATGTAATTTAGGCATGAAAGGGTCAAGAATGGGGCGGGGCGGGACAAGTCGGGTCGATGAGAGGTACCCATACTCGCCCCGCCCTGGCGGATCAGACCTACCCAAAACAGGCCAAACATATCGGGTAAATTAGGTCAGGTCGAAATTGTCATCCCTAACCCTTTCCATATGAGAAATGTGAGTCATTAAAATTTGGGGTAGTTAATAAATCAGTGAGTGCTATAGTAATAACTATGTAATGTAGCCGTCCAGTGGAGGTATGCTTGTTCAAGAAGGAAACATGGGTGGGGCGGGCGGGGCATTTATATAAGTTGATCATTCGAGAGCGGGTTGGACAGGGTTAAGGGTGGGAGAGGCCGATTTCAGTCCTAAATCATACATACCGCGAAGAGAATAGAGTCGCATACTAATTTTGAAGTAGAGTCTCGTTAATTTATTGGAGTATTTGGATTATAATAGGTTTGTTAAAACGCTATATGTTATTAGGATAACAACTTTCATTCAGGATACAATAGAACAAACGGAGAAAGAGAATAAATATAGATTGAATTGAATTGACACTATATACTGTATAAATACGTACATCTCTTTAGTGCAAAATGGTGGAAATTGTTGTTCCGTAGGTGAGAGATCGCACGGGGCTACCGGCGGAGGAAAGAGCGAACTACACGCGCCGGCGGCTGAAGGTGGGAATGTACTTCTGTCTCCCAGAGTGGGGCCCCGTGAACTGTTGATACTAGCTAATCTATCTGAGTTCACACACGTCCAGCTTTGCAATAATCAATATATATATGGCGAATTTATTAATATTAATCTCCAGATGATTAACAGTACCTAACAGCTAAACCCAGCGACTATCAAGGCACCCACTGTAGAACACGACATCATAAGTACGAATGAAGGCTGGTTTAATGTGTACTTTTATTAATTAATATTAATTAACCACGATTTGGAATCTTGTGTCTGGGCACATGACGGCGGTGGTTGGATTTCCGGCCGCCACCTCGGATTCTGATTCTGATTCTGCTGCTTCTTCCTTTCTCCCTGAATTAGATAGATAATAGTTTCAAGGACAACCTTAATTAAGACCATAATTGCAATGTTAACGTATAAGGCTATACAATTCTCTGTGTTCTTGTAAGGGTTTCTGAAAAGGCTGGCTTTCCCGTACGTGGCATCTTTTCTATTCTCATTACTATTTATTTTTTTCTGCATAAAAGTATTAAATGGGTAGGCAGAATTATAATGAAATAACGACATATCGAGTGGATGTCCAATAATGTTTTGGCGTTACTCTACTTTTACTGCCCACACATACAAAAATATCATATAATAATACAAAACTACAAAGAAAGCTACAGGCTCCAATAATATTGGGGAAGTGCTTGTCCAATCGAACATCGTCATTGGTTCAATTTCGAGGGAATATGTAGAGTAGAATGGGTGTACAAATTTTGATTTTGATTGTCGGGACCGAATTTATGGAACGTTTAGATGTCACAAGAGATCTGCAGATTCTAGCTCGGCTAATATGATCTTTGTTGGCCTACATTAAGGGTCTCATAGTCATATATATGCAGTGGCGGACCCAGGATCGTTGAAGAGGGGTGTCGCCGATAAAAAATTATAATAAATAAAATAATTAAATAAAAATTAAAGTTTAATAGAAATTACTGAAAATTCTTTTATAAGTTAACAACGTCGTGTTTACTACGAATTATGACGATTTTTCATATCCTGAATTTTTTTTTTAAATACATTCATCGCTTATATTGCAAATCAAACATTTTTCGATATACACAACTACATAATCATTCATAAATTAGTCACTTAACCCATAAATTAGTCACTCAACCAAAGGGAATCGACTCACGTCTAAAATAAAACTTAAAATAAAATAGTTTATACTCAAATATAGTAAATCACGATCTACCAATTGGAAATTTTAGACAAAACAAAGTATGCCTAAAGTAATATCATTAACATTTTTCCTCTAGTTCTACCAAATTAACCAAAATCAAACCACAATCTCCCATAAATCTACCCATTTCACCTATTAACTACAAATTGACAAGTTAAATTGGGTTGTGGGTTACTTAAAACAAGCATGCTTATTTGATTTACTTATTATTGTTAATGACTAATTATGATGAATAAGTTTATAACACTAAAACTATTATCGTATAATGAAGGTGTGTCGCTTATACTTATTGGAGCGGTGTCGGAAGTCTCAAATTAAAATTTTTTGTACCGAAAAAATATAGGTCCTTCACAAAATTTTCGGACGGAGGGGTGTCGGACGACACCCCTTCCATAGCCCTAGGTCCGCCCCTGTATATATGAACCAAGAGATATATGTAAGTGGTAATAAAGGTAAAGAAGGGTGAAGCTTCCTCATCTCATGTAATGTCATAACAAAGGTGAATTTTTGTAGGTGATCCGATCTAATAATAAAATCCATATTCAAGTCTAGTTTTGATCTTTTTATAGGCGGTAAACTTTTGTAGAAGATCACCATATAATTGAGTTAATGCTCAATCTTACATGCTCAAGATACTTTACGATTCGAGTTTTTACATGGTAGATCAATCACTCAAGTGAATACCCGACACAACAAGCCAGCACATGTATACATCATACTAACAACAAAATTCATTGAAAAAAATTACCAACAAAGATCGAACCGAGAGTATATGGCAGGTTCGCAGCGATTTCGCAAATCAAATTGATGTATATTTTTCCCATCATATATGGGATACCAATTCGATGTGATTCTAAACGAAGCCGACCATAAGCTAACAAGTTACACCCTAAAACCTCTTACCGTGGGATATGAATGTTATTGCATTGGATCCCCCCATCGATTGGCAACGCAATAATGAGTCCGGAAACCGGCGAAACAGCAATTGGGCCCGGCCCGGGAAGGGCCCACGAAATGGGACCCGCCCCGATTGGGAAGTCCGGTCCGGTCACACCGCGGGGGAAAGCGCTGCTGGGTCCCGCCTGATAATCTACATGCAACGTTCAACGGGGGAAGTTGTAATCATATAAACAGCCACTCAACTTTGCGGTGATTAGCAAATTGATCCCCCAACTTTGGTTTTGAAATTTGAGCATATTCGTGAGTAGAAGTTTCGACTAACTAATTTCATAGTCAATTAGTAAGAGATCGACCTTCATGTTAAGCTGCAATGGTTTAAATTCCACGAGTCTCACCTTTTTTGCCCGGCCAACGTAGCTAACTAGTTTTATATATGAACTTTTTACGAACAATTAAATGGATAAAAAAAATGACTATTACGTTTGATATTGTAAAATCTGGAGAAAATGATCCCCAAATTTAGTGATCCTTTTTGTAATTGACCATAAGGAAAGTGGGTTCCTATGGTTTCTTACTTTCTTCTTTCCTCTAGCTCCAATAATACACATAGATCATGACCCGACCCGGTCCAAGATACCTCGGGTTGGATCATGGATGTACTACGTACTCCCTAGCTTGGCTTTTTTTCTTCTCATCGTTGTGTACCATCAAGAAGCGCACTCAATTGATAAACAACCAAAAACAGCATCTACCAAAAAAAGTGCAACAGCAAACCTGGAATTCATCCTTCACAGGTTCAATTTGCTACAGATGATTTACCTATGCAGCTATAGCACAATTCTAGGTAAATATATTGTTGGGCATAGGACTCGGGCCTAACCACGCCAAGGAGCCGGGCGCAACTGGATGAGACCCCAACACGGCAGCGCGAGGACCCCGAGTGTGCCGCCTCATCGTGGCTAACCACGTCCAGGCGCGAAGAGATGACAGGCGCTAGGGGAGGACTAGCGTAGGCTGAACCAGAAGATGAGGGAAGCGCACCTCTTCCAAGCGGGTAGTCACATCAGGGCCATGAGTGGATCTCTGACTCATCCTAGGTAGAGGGATGGCCTAAAAGCCTTAGTATGCTAGTGGTCACATCATTGTATCCCAGTAGTCACATCACTGTATCTCTCCCTATGTCAACCACTCACCCACCACCATGAAGCCTATAAATATGGCATTTACTACGGTGGGTGAGGGGATCGCATTTTTCACCATTCTCTCTCTACAAGAACTACTTCTCTTTCTAATCTCTCTTACTCACTCTCTCTGATTCTGATTCCTCCGATCAAACCCGGCTCTCACGTTTCTTCTCGACCCAAACTCTCATTCGAACCTCACTCCTACACTCAGTTAGGTTCAAACAATTGGCGCCCACCGTGGGGCAGAGAGGAAACGCTGAAAAAGACCCACCAATGGCAGAGCGCAATCTCGAACAACCTGACCAAGCAACGCCGATCAAGGCGATGACTGACCCAAGGGCGTTCGCAGAAGCCAGCAACCTCAACGCGGTACTCATCGAGGAAGAAGAACCGGAGCTGACGCCCAAAGAAATGAGGGAGCTGTTGACGAAACAAAACAACGTCATAGCCGACGTGCAGAGACAAATGAGCCAGGTAATCGCGCTCATGATGAGCAAGGAAGGCGCGCCAACGACGGACGCGACAACGAGCGCGCCTCAACAAGCCTTGGGAGAAACTTCAGGGACAATCCTGTCGTCGCAACTCGCGCCAGCGGAACTTCCCGCACGCGGGACACAGGAAGTCGAACCACCGGGGCGGGCAGACCTCAGCTTCTTGGAGCAACACCTGACTCCGCAATACCGGCCCAACCCGCCCAAAAGGACCCTACACCAGCCATTGAGCGCGCAAATAATGGCAGAGAACCTAACCGGAGCGCCACCAACCCTCCCGACATACAACGGCACTACCGACCCGGAGGACCACGTGAGCACCT
Source organism: Linum tenue (assembly GCA_946122785.1). Lineage (NCBI taxonomy): Eukaryota > Viridiplantae > Streptophyta > Magnoliopsida > Malpighiales > Linaceae > Linum > Linum tenue. Next base: position 90,158,975 of record CAMGYJ010000008.1, read on the forward strand.
TCTGCCTGCGCATGCAACTCCAAACCAACTCCAACGCCGCGCTATGCAGAACCTTCCCCTCGACATTCACCGGGATATGCCTCGATTGGTACAACCGCCTCCCCAATGGAATCATCAACTCGTTTGAGGAGTTCATACTTCTGTTCACCACAAAATTCGCGTCCCAGAAGCGACGCCCCCTCCACCTCAAGGCCCTGATAGATATCAGGCAAAAAGACGGAGAAAGCCTGAGGGCTTTCTACGCCAGATGGTCCCGGGTAGCAATGTCCGTTCGCGACCTTACTCCCGAAACAGCCGCCCATCACCTCATGGAGGCAACCAACAACATGGAGCTCAAACGGGCCTTAGCAAAAAGGCCCGTCACGCTGTCGACGGAGTTGGAGATGAAGATCGAGAAGGCAATCACGTTGGAAGAAACCTTGGGGGCGGGATCCGTCAGGCGCTTCGAACCGGCGAGAATGTCGCGAGAGGAACAGACGCGTCGACAACCTCCGACCCCAATCCCACGGGACCAACTACTACAGATGCACAGTGGTCCGAAGCGCAACCCCCCTCCCCCACCAGAGCAGGGACAGCGCGGGCGATCGCCAGACAGGCGCGTATCCAATGCCTACACGCCCCTCAATGACTCCGTGAGAAACGTGTTCCACGTCCTCCGCGAGAAAGGATACAAGCTTAACTGGCCTGCCCCGCTGAAGTCTCAACCCTACATGCGCGACCCGAGCAGGCATTGTGAATTCCACAGAGCAACGGGGCATAAGACAGAAGAATGCCGAGAGTTACGGTACGAAATAGAGGGCCTCGTACGACGAGGGTTGCTAACTGAGTTCACCCACGTGAAAAAGGAGCAAGTCGAAGCGCCGCAACAACCACCCCCACCCCCACAAGCCGATTACGACGATGACACTGGCGCGTATGTAGTGCGCAAAGAAATCGGGGTGGTAACGGTCGAAGGAGATCGTCCCAAGAAGAAAACCAAGCGTGAGCGCGCAACGGAATGCGCGGCTGTCGACGCACCGCCAAAGTTCAATCTGAGCTTCGGCGACGCGGAGTTCCCACAAGGAATCCCGTCGGAGGAGCCACTCATCGTCACCGCGCTGATTGCCGCCTGCAAGACCCACCGTCTCCTGATAGACGGGGGTAGTGCGGCCGACATCCTCTTCCAGAGTACCATCAACAAAATGGATATCGATCCGCGCCTAATCAGGCGCGCACACGGCAACTTAGTTGGTTTCTCCGGAACCAGAGTCCCGGTAATTGGAGTGGTCACCCTCCCAGTGGTTATTGGGGACCAGGAGCCCCGCGTCTCCAAGCAGATAGAGTTCACAATCGTCGATTGCGAATCGGCGCACAATGGCATCTTGGGCCGACCTTTCCTCGCGAAGTTCATGGCCCTCCCATCGACGTGTCACCAGAAGCTCAAGTTTCCAACACAGGGAGGAGTCGGGGAGGCGCGAGGAACGACTTGGGAAGACCGCGTTGTGGCACGCCAAACCAACATCGTCGACACAAGAGCAGAAGAGCCCCGCCCGGAATCCATGGATTCCGATTTCGAGGTCGCGCTAGACCCTGCCGAGCCGACCAGGAAGATACGCATCTCCACTCACGTCAGCAGCGACGCAATCGAACCACTCATAGCGCTGCTGAAGGAGTACAAGGAGCTCTTCGCGTGGTGCACAGAGGACATGCCAGGAGTGCCCAGGGAGGTAGCGCAGCATAGCCTCGCGGTCCCAGCCGACGCCGAACCAAGGCAACAAGGGCGGAGAACGTTCACCGGGGACAAGCTGAAGGCGATAGAAGAAGAGGTTGCGCGCCTGCTAGCAGCCGGATTGATCCGCCCCGTGAAGTACCCGAAGTGGCTGGCGAACGTGGTCCTGGTCAAAAAATCGTCAGGAGCCTGGCGGATGTGCGTTGACTACACCACAATCAACAAAGTATGCCCGGGAGACCCTTACCCCCTGCCGCGCATCGACCAGCTGATCGACGCGACCGCCGACCACGAGACGTTGTCCTTCCTCGACATGTTCTCAGGATATCACCAAATCCAAATGTCCAAGGAAGATGAAGAAAAAACGGCTTTCATGACACCTTTCGGGAACTTCTGCTTCGTAGGTATGCCGTTCGGGTTGAAAAACGCGGGCGCGACATACCAACGAATGATCGACGCAGTTTTCTCGCAGCAAATCGGGCGGAACATCGAGGCGTATGTGGACGACCTCATCGTCAAAACCAAGGCGGGTAAGTCACACCTGGAGGACCTGCGCGAGACCTTCGAAGCCCTCCGCAAGCACAGCCTTCGCCTCAATCCACTCAAGTGCGTCTTTGGAGCAGAGGCGGGGAAATTTCTGGGGTTCATGATAACCAAGCGCGGCATAGAGGTCGATCCGAAGCAAATCACCGCGGTCCAACAACTACGAGCGCCGCGGAACGCATTGGAAATCCAATCTCTGAACGGCAAGATAGCGGCACTGGGGAGGTTCATACCAAGGTCCGCTGACAAATGCGCGCCCTTCTTCCAGACACTCAAGAACGGGACGCGCTTCGCATGGTCCACGGAATGCGAAGCGGCCTTCCAGGAATTAAAGGCGTATCTTGTATCCCCCCCTGTACTGACCGCTCCCAAGCTTAATGAAAAACTTTTCTTGTATCTCGCCGTGTCAACAAGAGCCGTGAGCGCGGTTCTGATATCTAGGAGGGATGGCAGGACTGAGCAACCAGTGTATTACACCTCGCGCACTCTCGTTAGCGCGGAAACAAGATATTCCTCGATCGAGAAAGCTGCCCTGGCGTTAGTGAGCGCTTCGCAGAAACTGCGCCCGTACTTTCAAGCGCACCAGGTCACCGTCCTGACCAACCTGCCACTAAAAAAGATTCTGACTTCAATGGAAGTGTCGGGGCGCATGGTCAAATGGGCGGTGGAGCTCTCGGAGTACGATATTCAATACGCGCCGAGGCCAGCAATCAAGGCCCAAATCTTAGCGGACTTCATCGCGGAAGGGGTGACCCTCGAAACAACGCCGGAGGGCGTTTGGGAAGTCTATGTCGATGGAGCGGCAAGTAAGCATGGCGCCGGAGCAGGGGTTGTGGTGCGCACACCTGCCGGCGTAATGCACGAAATCGCAATCAGGTTCAGGGCGTTGAAGACAAACAACGCCGCGGAATACGAGGCCATCTTGGCAGGAATGACGGCCGCTCACGACCTCGGGGCAAGAACGGTGCGTATACTTTCCGACTCCTCCCTGGCGGTCAACCAACTGAATGGTGCGTTCGACGCAAAGGAAGACACACTGGCGCATTACATGGAGCGCGTTAAGCAGAGGGCCACAACATTCGAATCAGTAACGTATGCACAGATACCAAGGGAGGAAAATGCGCATGCCGACGCGCTATCCAAGCTAGCAACGGCTACAGACTTCGAATCGACGCGCCTCGTGTCCGTCCAAAAAGAAGAAGATGAAACCACCCCGGGGGTAGCAGTCAACACGACCCAGCTCGTGCCATACGAAGATTGGAGACATCCAATTATGAAGTACCTCCAAGAGGGGGTGGTGCCAGAAGACCCCAAGCAAGCTTGGGCTCTAAGGCAAAAGGCAGCTCGTTGCACGCTTATCGAGGGAGAATTATACCGAAGGTCGTACTCGGGTGTATACCTCAAATGCATTGGGCAGGAGGAGGCGCACGACCTAGTGCGTGAACTACACGAGGGGCTGTGCGCAATGCACGCGGGGCCGCGCAGCATGGAGCGTACCATCCTTTTGCATGGATACTACTGGCCGCGAGTCAAGAAAGATACGAAGAGCTATACAGACCAGTGCCATAAATGCCAAGTCAACGCGCGCCAACACCATTTGCCGGCCACCGAGCTCCAGGGCAACTTAAGCCCATGGCCTTTCGCGCAATGGGGAGTTGATCTCTTGGGCCCCTTCCCAACGGCAAAGGGGAAGCGCAAATACATAATCGTGGCGGTCGACTACTTCACTAAGTGGATCGAGGCCGAGGCGCTGGCGTCCATAACGGCGCAGCAGGTAACACGTTTCTTGCGCAACAACATTTTGTCGCGCTTCGGGGTTCCGAATGCACTCATCTTCGACCACGGGAAGCAATTCGATTGCGCAGAAGTAATGGACTTCTGCGACGAGGTGGGAATCATTGCAAGATTCGCGTCGGTCGCTTACCCTCAAGCCAACGGCCAAGCGGAGTCCTCCAATAAAGCGATCTTGCATGGCCTCCACACTCGCCTGAATGAAGCCAAGGGCAATTGGGCGGACGAACTCCACACAGTGCTATGGGCGCACCGCACCACGTACAAAGTGGCAACGGGCGAAACCCCCTTCGCTCTGACGTACGGCACTGACGCGGTGATTCCCATCGAGACAACGACGCCGACCTACCGAATCACCGGGTACAACGAAGAAGCAAACGACGAGGCGCGCCTACTAGAGCTCGAGTTGTCGCAGGAAAGGCGTGAGTTGGCAGCCATCAGGCTAGCCGCCATGAAAGAACAGGTAGCCAAGTACCATAACGCGAAGCTGGTCCCGCACAAGTTGATCCTTGGCGACCAAGTGCTGCGGCGGAACTTCCGCCCTGACCCCAGGCACGGGAAGCTTGCCTCGACATGGGAAGGCCCTTACTTGATCCGCGAAGTGGTAGGCGCCAACACATTCAAACTCAGCGAGCTGGGGGGCAACAAGGTTCCAAGAACATGGAATGCGCAGAATCTAAGGAAATACCACCGCGCCGGTTAACGTGTACCACGTTTGTAATAGCGCGTTAGCGCAATAAATAAAAGGACATGGTTCCACGGAACAAAACTTAGCAATAGTCCAGCACTATTCGCGCCCAATCAGTTCGAAAGAACAAAAAATTAGTATGAGTCCAGCACTCTGCGCTCAGTTCCACGGAACAAAACTTAGCAATAGTCCAGCACTATTCGCGCCCAATCAGTTCGAAAGAACAAAAAATTAGTATGAGTCCAGCACTCTGCGCTCAGTTCCACGGAACAAAACTTAGCAATAGTCCAGCACTATTCGCGCCCAATCAGTTCGAAAGAACAAAAAATTAGTATGAGTCCAGCACTCTGCGCTCAGTTCCACGGAACAAAACTTAGCAATAGTCCAGCACTATTCGCGCAAAAGGACACGGTTCGAAAGAACAAAATATTAGCAATAGTCTAGCACTATTCGCGCCTAAGTTCGAAAGAACAAAGATGAGCACCCAGCTCGCACATCCTCCGCGCGAGGGGACAAGGCAAAAGCAGTGGTTGTCGCTCATTCGCGCACACAAAGTTATTACTCATTCGCGCACACAAACATAGTCGAAAATCTTTTGTTCTATTCAAAGAGGGAGCCATGATGCCGTGCGCGGCTACACACAAGAAAACAAAAAAAAAAGAAGAGTACAAGAAAACAACAAAACAGCTAAGGCTCAATTGGGCCACATCTAAGCAGAACCAGTATCGGGCTGTCCGCCCTCCCTGCTCAACTTGCGGCGCAATAGAGGACGCTCTTCTTCCTCGTCCTCCTCATCTTCGTCGGCCACCTCTCCATCCTTCCTCTCCTCCCCTGTCGGACGCTCAACCTCCTCCCGGCGCTCCACTTCTTCCTCCTCCTCTTCCTCGGACTCGGAGTCAGAATCCAAAGGACGCTTCTCGCTGATCCACACTTTGACGTGCTGAACCATCTCGCGAGTGTCCCAGCGCATCCCCGGATTCTCAGGGCGGATCTTCTTACCAACCGCTATCACGGCCTTGGTCATGGCATCCGCCATGATCTTCCCGAAAGGTTGGGAAGACTTGAACTGGCGGACGGCCGCGACTTCAGCTGCGCGAACGGCCTCCGCCTTAGCAACGGTGTGAAGGCGAACAAGGTCGTCCTTCTCCTTCTGGAACTCCTCGCGAGCTTTGCGCAATCTCTCAGAAAAGGAGACTTCCAGTTCTTCTCGGAGAGCAGTGCGCTCCTCGTTCCGCACCTGCTCTTTGGCCGCCTCAACGTCCGCGGCCAATCGGCTCTGCAAAAGGCCGAGTGACTCCAGTGCCTCGTTGGCCTTAGAGGTAGCGTCCTCCGCGCGATTGTTCGCCCCGAGGACCTTCCCCTCCAGCTGCACGATTTGCGCCTCGTCGGCCTTCATCTTGGCGCGCATCGAGGCGCGCTCTTGCTGAGCGCGAAAGGTCGCCGACAAACCCTGCAACGCCACGAGTCTTAGCCAAGCAAAAAAGAAGGGGGGAGGCTAAGAAAATAAACCTTAACCTAAACCGAGTCTTACCGCGAAATGGATCTGCGCCAGATCGTGAAGAGGGTCCGTCTTCTCCACCCGCGGGGGAACGGAGAGAATGGGCCCGATCGCCCGAAGCGCATGATTGGCTGACACCAAGTTGCACGCCGCGGCGGTGTGAATCCGCACGTCGCGGACTTGGTGGACGGTGGCGGAAGGAGGTACAGCGCTGACGGGAGGAGTGGTAGCGGATGTCCCGGATGAGCTGCCAGCCCCATCCCCCCCTCGACGAGCGGGCCGGCTCACCGTCGCCTCGGGCTCCGAAAGCGCCAGTGTGAGCTGCTGCGCGGCGGACAATTGTGGCGTCGCGGGCAGTTGCTTCGCCGCTTGGACGGTTGGCTCCGCTATGCGAAGGGTCTTGCGGGGCTTCTCTACAACCTGCGGTTGCGGTTGCTCGACCTCCTTCCGCTTCGAGGGTTTTGGCGCCGCGCCGACCTTCTTCTTCCTTTTCTTGTCGGCACGCGGCGCGACGTCATCCACTGACATCATACTCGCGAGGGAAGAGAAGTCAACACCTGCGCCAATAAATCGTAAGAGAGCGGTTAATAAGATAGAATACAAAAAGGAAGGAAACATAACTGACCATCTCCAAAGAGCTCTTCCAAACAGGCTTCGCGGACTCCCCGCTTGTATAAATTCATGCGGTGAGACATGCAAGCCTCATACTCATCGTTGAGCCCGTCGTATTTACCGACGTCGGACTCGAAACCGGCTATACTGCCCTTCATCCAGGTGGTGGGCTCCGGCAGCGACCCACTCGCCCATTCCCCGGGAGCGGGCTTAACATAGAAAAACTGACCAAACCAAGTCTTCTTCAACTTGGGCGAGCCGTACACGAAGCCATCGGGGCGGTGGTCGCGTCGCTGGATGGAGAGACAGTCGCTCACCTTTGTCGGCTCCTTGATTTTGTACATCTTGCGGAATAAGCCGTAAGTAGGCACGATGTTAAGCCTCTTGCACGCGAGACGAAGGCAACTCGCGTGCATGATCACTGACGGGGAGAGCCGACCGATGGAGCATTTGAGGCGGTCGTATATGGCGCATAACAGCGGGTCGATGGGGAACTTGAACCCCATAACCCAGTATTCGGCATACACACCGAACCACCCAGGGGGGCAGTTACCCACCATACTGCGCACCGAGGGAGCGGCGTACTCCCAACTGGGGGGCAAACCCAGTCCGCGAACCAAATCCTCCACGTCATCCACGTCATACGTCGAGGAGTGCTCGGGTCCGCGCTTGAGATTGTCAGACGGCGCCGGCTGGTCACCCCACATCTCCGCCCATTCGATCACGCGGTATGTAGAGCCAACACCCTGCGGCCCCAAGCGGGCCATGGCTTCGGTAACGCGCTCGACTGCTCGCGGCGCGAATTGCACATCAAAGTCTCCTTGCTCTGTCTCATCGCCGAAGTCTTCATCGTCGGCGACTTCATCGTCGCCGACCTCACCATCGGCGACTTCCTCGTCGGCGATTTCCTCGTCGGCCGCTTCGTCGCCGGCAACCGGCCCACCACCCTGGTTACGCCGAATAATCAGAGTCCCCCGAGCCGGCCGCGCCACCTCCCCACTACCGGAAGCGGTTATACCCTGATCAGAAGAGCTTCCGGCCCCATCGCCCGACCTAGCATCGAACGTCGGCGTCGCCGGAAATCCACCACCACTACTGCCACCCCCACCGTCGGATCCACCGTTCCAATCCCCAAAACCTCCATTCCCACCACCGGAATGGTCAGAAGAAGTATGCGAGAGAGGAGAGACATTACCTTCTTCGCCTTGTACGACCTCGGCCTCCTGGTTGTTGATGTTGGACATGATATCGACTCGAAATCGATCAACAGCAGAAGAGGATTGGGGTAGTAAAAGGAGGAGAGAAAATCTCGAGGAAAGAGAAGTGAAGGAGGAGGGAAATCTTAGGAAAACAAAAGCGAGGCTATGATCGGAGAAAACAAGTGAGCCCTCCTCCCTTCAACAATCTCATATTTATAATTGATCCGGGGGAAAGCGAAGGGCCAAGGCCGTTCGGCGGAATGCGAAAGGTTAAAGCCACATTGGGATCCGTAACAGTCAGATCCCACCAAATCTTTTCGAAATTCAAAAAACCCCCGCCCAAATAGCCTAACCACACAGTGACACGTTGACACCTACGATCATAGGCATTAGTCGGCGACGCCACCAGCGCCGCGCACCGACTGGGGGGCATGGCACACCCGCGAGGAAAAGAAAGACACGCATTGCGTCGCAACAAGAAGACAACCCCATGCGCGCATCGACGGGCATCGCGCGCGAGTATCACGCTCAACGAACAAAGATCAACCGCGAGCGCTTATCGCGAGGATAACGCCTGGAAGAGGAAAACATGCGTCGTGCTGCGAAAAGAAAACAACTCCACGAGCGCATCGCGCGATCAACCCCATGCGCGCATCGACGGGCATCGCGCGCGAGTATCACGCTCAACGAACAAAGATCAACCGCGAGTGCTTATCGCGAGGATAACGCCTGGAAGAGGAAAACATGCGTCGTGCTGCGAAAAGAAAACAACTCCACGAGCGCATCGCGCGGGTATCGCGCTCAGCGAACAAAGACCAACAACGAGCGCATTAGCGCGTACCGCGCACGAAGAAAACGACCCCGTACGCACAACAGCGCGCGCCAAGCATTGCGCGTGGCGACCGAATGAAGCCCAACAACGAGCGCGATGGCACATGGCGTCAGGGCAAGGCGACGCCAGTTCATAGTACCGCGCACGTCGGCGCCAACCAATAGCTACAAGCGGACCGGCCCGAGTCCGGAGGAAACCTAAACAGGGGGCGTTCACAAAACACCCCCTGCTGGGGGGCAATTGTTGGGCATAGGACTCGGGCCTAACCACGCCAAGGAGCCGGGCGCAACTGGATGAGACCCCAACACGGCAGCGCGAGGACCCCGAGTGTGCCGCCTCATCGTGGCTAACCACGTCCAGGCGCGAAGAGATGACAGGCGCTAGGGGAGGACTAGCGTAGGCTGAACCAGAAGATGAGGGAAGCGCACCTCTTCCAAGCGGGTAGTCACATCAGGGCCATGAGTGGATCTCTGACTCATCCTAGGTAGAGGGATGGCCTAAAAGCCTTAGTATGCTAGTGGTCACATCATTGTATCCCAGTAGTCACATCACTGTATCTCTCCCTATGTCAACCACTCACCCACCACCATGAAGCCTATAAATATGGCATTTACTACGGTGGGTGAGGGGATCGCATTTTTCACCATTCTCTCTCTACAAGAACTACTTCTCTTTCTAATCTCTCTTACTCACTCTCTCTGATTCTGATTCCTCCGATCAAACCCGGCTCTCACGTTTCTTCTCGACCCAAACTCTCATTCGAACCTCACTCCTACACTCAGTTAGGTTCAAACATATATTATTACCAATATTTGTATCCACGGTACATACATGTTCTGATGATTGGAGTAAGTACGCGTACTAGATGATGTAGGTCTTAATCGATATAATACGTTAGATGTCTCGTTCGATGAGTCATGTTTTGAATAAGTACGACTTATGATGTGTTTGTATATCATATTTCAGACATAGTGAATAAGCTTTCCCCCTTCGTCTCAGCTGCGAGGAAGAGAGGGGCAATTTAAGAACAACTTGTTGGGTTTCTCCTTATTTCTCTTTTAATAGACTTTTCACGTTATTGTTTCCGTTTCGAGTCATGATAAACCAGTGAAAACGTCAACTCAGTTGAAATTCATGCAATATGGAATATTATATGGTGACGGATTGTAATTGAAGATTTTGATCAATGAAAAAGTAAACCTCACGTTACACAGATTTACGTGGCACTTCTCATTCGCTGCGAATGAGCTTACTCTAGGGTTTTGCCGCAATCGCTTACACCAATTAATACTTAACTCCTAATCAACAAGGTAAACATGAGTTCAATAATTAAACAAAAGGAGAAAAACAAAACATTAACCTTATACATACGCTACAATAATCCACATGATACAACATCACCAGAAAATAATGTCGCGTACAAGACATGGTGTCAAGGACAATGCAACACCAGTCACATATAAAAGGTTGAAAATGCGACCTCGCATTATTGCGAATCCGGTTTCTCAAATTTCCCATAAACAAAGTGATCATTCACGAAAGGATCTAAAAACAACTTTGCTTACATCTAGAGTAGTGATTGAAACATGCATATAGATATAGGGAGCAACCCATTAGATCCTTTGTTGCTATAGCTCCATGTTATATACCTAGATATTTGATCTATGGTGAACACATGACACTATTATGGGAAATGAAATTGTGTTGTTGATCGTGAAATGAACGATGGTGAATGGAGATAAGGTTCTCTTGTCCAATTCAAAACACTGTGACAAGTCCTGGTGGGACCTTTTTGCAATTTGGAGAGATCGATGTTTATGTATCCATATATAAATATACCCTACCACCACTTTGTGTTTTGAGCCATTCAATGTGCTCCATCCATCATCACGCGGCACATACTCGTCTGAAATATGTGAAGCTTTTTTGTACTACTGGTTTAGTTCCTTTGAAAAGCACTCAGCTAGTTTGAGACATTTTAATTTGTAAGACATGGGGGTTTAGTGATCATTGCATATGTAGCATCTAAGTTAGTGGTACTAATTATGTTGTATGATTCTGAGGTGTAAAGGATCGAGACTCTGTGAATCCCTTCGATCATGTGAATCGTTTCGATTTGTTGCTCATTTTTGTTCTTTATAGTCGTTGTTATGAATTATCTGCTTCGTACGAGTGTTACTAACAGAGTCGGGTCAAAATTTTGACATTACTTGATTCGGGCGAGCTCAGGATTTTGTGAAATTCTCATGACATCTTTCTTTCAATTAGTAGTCTTTTTTTTTTGCATTAAGGGAGGCCGAGGCCAAGAAAAAGAGAGGAAGGAGTTACAGGGCTGCAGGCGCCCTCACTTGTCGCTCCAAAGCAACTCCCATTACATCATCACTAATGATATGAACTAACCCTCTTGGCGGATTAGGAAGTTCATGCATACCGTAGGGATAGACGAGACTGTGCTTCGAGAGCCAGTCCGCGACTCTATTCCCTTCCTGGTAAGTATGAACTATCCTAACCAGCCAGCTCTGAGCCAGTTTCCTCCTGATAGCGTCAAGTAAAGAGGCATAAGGATGCACAGGATCTCGTCGGTGATTAATCAGCTGAATAGCCAGCTGAGAGTGTTTTTTTTTTTCCGGGTAATATCTACTTCGTAAGAGTGCATTGATAGCTCCTAGTTGGAGTTTTGACGTAAACCTAATTTTATAGTGTGTTTTTTTCGGGTAAAAATGAAATTACAAATATTATCTTAGTAATCCAAATACGAATCTTATACAAATTCCTTACCACAAACGTATATCATATCCTAATTAATTAGCAAACTTAATCAATTTTTACAATTTCCAGCCCATCAATTCCTTATAATCTCATGGCGGTCCAACACCACCACCTAATATATCTAAGCGCCAAACTACATAAGCCAAAAATTGCTCCTGGCCAGTTCATAGCCATTCATCCAAGGCGCCAAAAACATCAATTTCTACAAAAGGGCAAATAAATTCACCCCCCAAAAAACCCCCCAAAAAAAAAACAAATTGATATCCTACCCTTAATTAATTACTAGAGTTATTGCGTAATATCATATTTTGTTTGTATATTTTGGTGGGTACAGCTCCACGTGGCACGTGAGAGTGACGTGGATCCTCCCCACTTACGTAATTTTGGGGGTATTAGTGGAGGATTAGAGGGGGAAATTTTTGGAGTTTATTTATATACCCACGTGGAGGTTGGGTCCCTAATTTGGATGCGTTTGCCAATTGACATCATCAAGAGAGACAACTACACGATTGTATGTATTAGCATGGTGAAAGTACAATTTATCGTGATTAAAACTTCAAATTCGAAACCACAGAGTAATGTACATACACAAGGAAGGAACATATTTCGGGTTTTTGTGTTCTTATTTGGCTCGAGATCATGATTGACATCAAATTTTCTCTAACAAATACTTGAGGATCTATTCGATCACTTGAAGTCTTGAACATAATCATGAATCGTTGTTTCATCATAACTTGATCGGTATAAAATATACAAGTGATTAGTTGAATCGAAATCCAATTTTAACTTCAAATGCTCAATGTAGTTAGCTAAATAATAACTTGCGAGCGATTTGAATTACTGATCAATCATCGATATGTCTTTGATCAGCTAAACTTATCAAAGACATGTTTTGAGTGAAGAATACGATGTAATTGAATAGTTGAATATAGAAAATATGAAAAGGATAAAAAAAAATAAACGAAAAACTTTATTTCTAGTCCTACCCACTTGCCGAGAATCTCAATTTCCTTGAATGCCGTATAGTACTAGTTTGTTTGGACGTGTGTTTTATCCCTAACTTCCTTGTTGGATAAAAACAGCTAACGTTTATATTCCTTCTTTGTTGTTTGATTAGGGCTCTATCATAACCACCCTTTTAATTGGTTGTTAAATTTGGGTAATTCCGTTTTAGTACCAAATTACTATGGCCAAACTATCTAGTACTATGATGGCATGCAAAAAGTAAAAAGAAAACCAAGGCATTAGAGTTGGAAAAAAAACTTATGTTTGGGTATTGTTCAAATTCAATTTATTATGAGTCTAATTAAGTTAGAATAATTTTACTTTCGGCACATACTTGTATTCAATTTTTTAGTTTGGGTCTGAATTGGACATACAGTATCGGTTACATAAAAGAAAATGAATACTCAATTATACTGCGGTTTTTGTCTATTTTTGTTTATTAAACAAAAAAGGTGAAAATGTAAATTGAACCAATTAAAAACCAACCCAAACTCAAACTCATTAAAAATGCATGGTTCCGACCCAATACCTATATGAATAATGACAATTGAATCAAATTACCGAAGAAATCCATCCGTTGTATTCCGAGAGTGTAGCATGTGAATGATAATCAAGGCCAACTGACTCAGTTAGAAAAATTCCTGGTGCTAAATGAATTGCAATTAGTTTACTTTTATATTATACCATAATTAATCGAGTCATTTTCACCCAATTGAGGGTAAAAGTCATTGTCGTTTGTCAACAGAAAGTTTAATCATTGGCCTCTCATATATGTCCATTATGATGACAAGTGCATGATTGTTGATAACTTTGAGATAATGTAAGAATTTCTGTAATTTTTTTTCTTACTCTTAAACTTAGTTTGGACAGCTTACCTAATGGTGCATTTTTTTAAAAATATATATCCATAACAAGTTCAACTTAAGCTAATCCTAAACGATGGGGAATGATTTCAGAGTTCAGCAGTTCCTTAGACTCGAATGGATTAAAATATGGTATATGGGAGGATTCTGGTGATTGAGCTAACATTACTTATCAATTCTAGGCAAGAATCCTTGGAATATGGTGGACATGCATCTAGTGATCTAGATGCTACGTAGGTTTTGATATGACGATCAAATGGTTCTTGGCCAACGAGCGAGTAGATGTGTGAAGACTCCAACGTCACGAGTCTACAACGTCAAACAAATTGTGTTTCGCCAATTGAACACTCAAGGACAAGCTAGCAATCATATGTGATTCACATATGTACGGTAGTTCATGATAATACATTTTGTAATTGACATTTTTAGTTAAATAATACAGAAGCACTATGGAGAATGTCAGACGAGAGGAACAAACTAGTACCAAAAAACCCTACTAGATGAAATGTTTTTTTAAATAATTATCGTGTTCCTCCTATAAGTAAAACATACTCGTAATGATCCACCAGAATTATTTATACTTTCTAATTGACACTATATATATTAAAAGATTGTAATGATTTATCCAACCAACAACCATATATAGGACTTCTTGCATTATGAATGAAACCCAACCCAAATCACACAATAAAGTTATATTTTCTTATGAAAAAAAAAGATAAAAAATTGCTAAGAAAAACCACATAAACAATAATACAAACACAACAGTTTCGTGATTGTCTTAGTTTATTTTATTCTCACCATCCAATTTTTCGAGTGCTGAATTTTTTATTTGTTAAATTAATTTAGTTTCCTACCATCCATCTATTTTCTCCAATTTTTTTAAATTTCCCGAAACGCCAAAAAATGAATAATGCAGCCCAAATGACGTCCAAATTCACCTCAAATGAAACCCCCTTCCCTTTCTGTATATATACATGAACTCTTCCACAATCCCGCCTTATGAACAAGGTGGGGAAAAAAAAGAAGAAGAAATGGACTCCTCCTAGCAATTCAATTCCCTCTTTCTCCTTTCGCCCTTTCCATTTCTTCTTCTGAATTTTTTTTTCCTCCGACGGCCGGAGTTCCTTCCTCGAAAAGGGCGGGAAGAAAAGGACCGGCCGCCGGTTGCGCGGAAAACAAAAACCCCTTTATGATACGTACGCCGCCGCCCGCACCACCACATGGCGAAAGGCAACAGGAGGTTGACCACCAGCCGCAGCGAGCGCCTGCTCGGGGCCTACGGCGGCGGTTATAGCAACGGCCACCACCACGCCGCCGAGTCGGAGCTCCGGGAGGAGGACGTGTGGTCCACGCTCCACCACGACGACGATAACCGTTACGATCGGGACAACGGGTCGCTGAGCGAGTGGAGCTCACGCACCGGAAGCATGTCCATGTCGACGCGCCATCGGGCGCCACGCGGCGGCGGCGGCGGCCTGTCGTTGGCGTTCGAGGATTCCTCCAATAATTCTCCCTCGTCGGAGAAAATTCAGGCTGCCGCGACGGCGACGAGAATTGTGCACCAATTTGGCGGCAACGACCGGGCCGGAGGTGGGGCGGGAACCGGGCGGCACGTGGCGTCGTCGGCTCCGGTGAACGTCCCGGATTGGAGCAAGATCTACCGGATCGACTCGGTGGAATCGCTGCACGAAATGGGCAACGGTGGCGGGGGAGGGTTCGGCGGCGACGACGATCACGACGACTCCTCCGACGAGATGGTGCCGCCGCACGAGTACCTGGCGCGTGAGTACGCGCGGGGGCGGAAGAGTGGAGGGGCGTCGGTGTTCGAGGGGGTGGGGCGGACGTTGAAGGGGCGTGACCTGCGGCGCGTGAGGGATGCGGTGTGGAGCCAGACCGGGTTTTACGGCTGAGTAAAATTCGGTTACCTGAAGAAACCACCCAAAAAAATATATTTCTTATAAATATAGTTTCTTCCTTGCCATCCTTCCTTGTTCATCTCTTGATGTTTATTTTGTCTATGGTTTAGATTGTTTTTTCTAGAAGTTTTATGGTTTGGGCGATGATTCGGTTCGGCCGGGTTTACTGGGCGACGAAGGGAGTTGAGTCAAACCAGCCGGCAACTGAGCTCAAGCTGTTTTCTTGTTGTTTGTTTCTCCTATGAAATCAGAAAGGTGGGGTCGGACGGTTTGTGGTCTCAAAGCCAAGTTCCATAAAGAGGGCTATTTTGGTAAAAATGTTAATGGTAATTAAGTTTTTGAACTAATGTTCTTTCTAATTACTATTATTTATGACAAAGTTCATGCATCTTTGTATACCAAACTAGCTTAATGTAATAAAGATAAAGATTGGATTTCCACTTCTAATGGAAGGAGATGGTTGGGATATATATAGCACAAGTTTGACAAGATCAGTGATGTAGTTGATGATTCTTTAAATAGAGTACCGTGTCTCGTTAAAGCTCATAAATCCTATAATGAATTAGATGATTGGACGAAAAAATTTAAAATTCAGAGAAGAATGGAGTTGATGTTTAATTTTCATTCTATCGGGAGATGGATTTAGACAAAAATTAAGTATGCTACAAATCGGTGTTTGTAAATGTGAATGGTGAAGTAGCTGAATGGCAAGCTTCAATATGATGTGCTATAAATTAATCCACAAACTCATTGTATATGAGGTAGTTCAACCGACTCTTAGAAGTAAATCTGCTCATCTAATTCATTTGTTTATACACCTATGTCAACTTGCTTAAGATTTGCAATCGAATTATAATCGCCTTACTCGTCCTTTACCCACAAGATGTAAGGAAGGAGTTTTCACTATTCAATTTATATAACTCTTACCTTAACTTTGTTTGTCACATATTCTGTAAGCAATATCATCTCAACCGTTAGTACGAAGTCGAAACTGAATGGACCACAATCTAACAACTTGTGCCCAATGGCTCTACCTTTGGCCATCATGTCATTGCCCTCTAACTTTGGCTTACCCTTTTCAGAGAAAGTGATACGCCCATATCCACCCACATCCTTCCAATTGCAAACTCCCATTTCCTCCTTTTCCATGGACCAGTGAATTTGGCACTCCAAGCTCCATATTCTTTCATCGATCACCATTGCTATTTAAACAAAAAGAGTTAGATGCTACTACGTTACGTACAGGTTCTCGTCCCATTAAGCTGGCTAGCCAGATTATTTGGTGGACTTGGAACAAATTAAAGATGGAGCGTGGAATTCTAGATTCTGAGCAATTCAAAGGTATTAACTAATTCAACTGTTGAAATAAATTTTTAGAAGGATCATTGTTTGATATATAATTATGATTTGAAATAGAATTTATTATTATTATTATTATTATTATTATCAAATGACATGTTTATCCTTAACTAAAAGACCCAAAATGGGTCGAGAAATATTTAGAAGTTATTGATGAGGGTATATGGTGGAATAAATAAGAAAGAAAGAGAAAAAACTCACAAATAAAGATGTAGAACTCTTTGATAATGAGAGATTTTATAGCTAGACTATACGACTCCCACTTGAACTATAATAATGGATCAATAGTTAGTTCGATATACTATTTATCAGGATAAACAGTCGTAATTAATTTGTTGTTTAAGGCTATTAGGCTAAGAACATGGCCCATGAGTCAGACAAGCATCTTTGATTGAGATTGTGGTGATAATCACATCACAATCAAGCGGCGGAAGATTCTGGATTGATCCAGTTTTGTAACCGAACATGAGTAGAACTTGGTTCGTGCTGTCTTGGTTGGTTCGGTCCAATTCCCAACCCATCGATGTCCAATGGGCCTTCCCAAGTTTGTATTGCTTTGAATTCCCTTTGTGATTTGGTTATTGAGTTATCGGATTAGAAAAATTAATAAATAATGGTTTTGGAAGAAGTTAATTCTATTCACGTGGATAAGAATCGAATTATCGACCTTATAATAACTAAAGGATAATTTAGATATCGAACTCATTTATCATCAATACAATTTAATTCGTATTTTATGCAACAACTACAGTTTTTCTTATTGACCACTCTCAAAGTTGAAGGGTTATTCTTGACATCGATTTTCATAAATCCACAGTAAGAAACTATAGTTTTACGTTCGCTTGATGAGCGACGCATTCTAGTTTTTTTCTTCTTTCTTCTTTGTTTCGAGCTTTAAATGAAAACGGTTTGAGCCAAAATGCCCGGGAGCCTGATTCTTAGAGCGCTCGCTTCACTTCTCATGATTTTTAGGCGCCTGACCTGTGCACATGTACAGAGAAGGGGGCGCCTGGGCCTGTAACCCTCCAACGATCAAGTTAGTCTTTTTCTTAGAGAGAGAAGTGTCTAACTTCAGAATTTAGTGACAGAGTCCAACCCGTATAAATGCTAGCTACCGACCCTAGTGTTCCATGGCCATCATGGACTTGAGGTTCATGGGAAAGATAACATTCGGAGGACCAGTCAAGATGTTTTCAGCAAAGAACCCCACGGACCTGTCGGTAGGATTGGATGAATCCCAGAAGACATACTCATCCCTGTTCAAACACAGATTCGACGCCGGCGTGCATTGCCCTAGTCCGTTATAAGGACCCTGTCCACAACAAGCCACCTTCGTCTCCGTGAACCCTACATAACCCATGCATCATAGTTAGTAAAATACGATACAGAAAAATTACGTATAAAATACGTACGGATTGTTTTACTTCGTCTCTAGGTTAATGTTACATTTAATAGTACGTTTAATAGTAATAAATATATAAATGAATTATTTTAAAATAAATTAATAATTATAAAGTTAACAATTTTATATTCATTAAATAAGGATTTTTAAACGTGTTATACGGGTTTTATACGTGTTTAGTACGGGAGCAATCATGAATGAAAAAAAAAAAATGAAACGGCTTGACAATAATATAAATAGGAAAGTTTTCAACGGATAAAATACGTACAGAAACATATACGAGTATTACACGGAGTATTATGCATAACCAATGTAAACGAAGAGTTATGTTTCTTACCGTAAGCCTCAGGATTGTCGATGAGCTCGTTGGCCAATGTAACTGAATTGGCTGCAACAAAGAAAACGCCGCCGAGTCGACCGTTCAGCCGCCGGGCCAACCGATTCAGCTGCGAGTCGAAGAGAGCCGCCGCGTTCTGGAGCTCAGGGTCGCACTCCCCGTCGTCGGCGCTGCCCCTGGTTGCCAATATCGCCGGCCAGCACCCGAACGGGCCGGCTCCGACCACCACCGTCCGGCGAGCCCCCAGCTCGTACATCCTCACCAGGATTTTGGATAGCTCGGAGATGAGGAGATCGACGAACTCGGCGACGGTGTACTGGCTGGCGCGGGCCGAGAAAGGGAGCCGGTAATAGTTGTTGACGAAATCCAAGGCGCCGGCGGTGACGAGGAACACACCCTCGTTGACTAGTCGCTCAGCCTGTTCTCTTCCTCCGGCGACCACGGCCGCCAGCTGATCCTTGTATCGCTGGAAGGCTTCCAATTGCTCCGGCATCGTTATTATGTTCCCCTGGCACCACCGCCCATCGTGAAACCAAAATGAATAAATCCATCGTCTAATCTTTTTTTTAATAACTCGAATTATTAAAATAAGTTTGTTTATGATATAATATGAACTGGTTGAAATACGCAGCATGACAGAATGGGTCTATGTGAATTGACTTTCATTTGAGAGATGAGTGCGTAAGTGGTTAAGGTACATATATATATATATTAACATCTCTCGCAAGTCGCAACAACTTAAATTATCGGGACCGATTGGTATACGATAAATGAAAATAAAAAAGGAAGAGAGCTTACTTGCTGGACTCCGGTGTCATTCAGGATCCCCGCTCCGCCGGAAGCGAAGTTGGCACCGTAAAGCAGCCTCTCCCCGTTGAGTCGTGGGCTCAAGTACGGCAATGGAGGCTGCGGCTGCTTCAGTGCTTCACCTGTGTACTTACATGCATATATTCTCTTGTGACCGAACGGGAGATCGATCGAACAATAAAAGAAAGTAAAGAACATACAAACTTCTACGGAGACATATTACAGTGATTGACAAGAACTACATATAGTACATTGCCACATATAATCTGATCATTAAACTTTAAATGAATGACACATAATCTGTATTCAAATGATCATAACAACATATTGTTAGTGTTGTGGTATATGATCCACGATTGAACCTCTCCCAACAACTCGAGTTATTGAGATCAACTGGTTCTTGACATATCCGATCCCAAATAACACCATATTTAATTGGTTTTGATTTCCCAACATGCATAATTAAACAGTGAACCAAGGTACGTACTGATGAAATCGGCTAGGTTGCGGTTATTAGAGAAACGGCCGGTGGGGAGGCCGGCGGGAGAGTCGATCCCGTACGGCGGCGAGTCGGCCTTCACCGTCGTGTCCAAGTAAACGTTGTTCCCACTGTCCCCACGGGAACCACCGAACACATACAGCGGGACAAAATCCGGGCCGGACGCCTCGACCCGGGTAACCAAACTACGGCCCAACATGGCTAAGCCCACGACCAGGCCCAACATTTTCGCAATTGCAGAACGGGTAGCCATGGCGGACAGAGAGAGACTCATGACAAGCTATTATATATAATGTCACGGCAGAGCAAATGGTTATGCACTAATTCTCAATACTCTTTTTTCTACTCACTCCCCCACGGCTCTCCCTTCTTTCTTTTCTCGTTTCATTTTCTCATCACTTCCCACTTGCACACACAACACAAACTTCTCTCCCCTTCACGTTCATTTGTGGTTGTCTAATTGATACACATGTAGCCTCTTGGGTGAATTGACTGATTTGTGTATTGATGCAACTTATGATAGCGAAATTCCAGTTGTTCATCTTGTTTTGTTGGAACAATCAGAGCAATTACATTGGACATCGATGGATGGTAGTTATTCAAGATTTAAATATCAACGAGAACTCAACATTAACATAGGAACTCGATTTTTTGATATTGGTCAATTCGAGTATTATGCTTAACTATTTGTGTTCGAGTTCCAAAAGCAAGTGAGCTTTGCAAAATAACTATAAAATATCAACCAGTCTTTCCAAATTGTTGGTTTCTATCAGGCAGTATCTATCTACATGAGTTCCTTTGTCGATTTTCAAAATAATTTTGTAGTGTGAATTCTTCAACATTGAAGAATATACAAACCAAAATAATTTCTTCTTAAACTTTGTTTACCATGCCTCTATCTTCTTCGAATCCCTACAGCGAAAGTTATTGTGTCTCATTGATTTCTTTGCTTCTTTATTTCCATGTTCAACTTTTATTTATTTATCTGCCTAATGAAATTTGGGAGGAAGGTTTGAAAGTTTGATGTGGCATCGATGCGATCAAACCGCTAAATCTATCTTTCAAACCGCATAGTATCTCATTCGCAGTTCAATTGTACCGCACAGTGAGCTCGTAGTATGCATGCTTTTGTTGCGATTTGTGATGTTTAATTGCAAAGATGGAAACATATGCAGGCCCAGAAGTCGAGGTATCTTAATGGAGGATGCACTTACAATTGAGGGTTTCGATAGTTGTACGAGAGAGAATTTGGTCCAAAATTTCGGCTAGAGCTACTGTTCTGGCCCTGTGACCTCACTGTCCAATTTTACGAACGTGCGGTCCGATTGATGTGCGATATGGTGCGATTTTGTGTAAATGCCAGACGGTTCAACTACACCACTTGCCCATCTTTGGCTAGCGTCAATTCATATCTCCTACGTACATAAATATGTGTAGTTTGTGTTTATGTAATATTCTAGAACAAGAGGTTAAGTTGATAGTTTTTATTATAACATTCTGAAAATTATACATAGGTAATGGGACTACAAGTGACAAGATTACATGAAATCTGACCCTTTCTTGATCAGGAATCTCGAGAAAAGTCAGCTCAGAATCTTTTTAGCTCTCGTGTTCCATGGCGAGCATGGTATTGAGGTTGATTGGGAAGACAACGTCTGCAGGACCACTCAAGATGCCTTCCACAAATAACCCCTCAGCCTTGTCGGTTGGATTGGTGGAATCCCAAAACACATACTCATCCCGGTTCGGACACAGATTCGACGCTGGAGTGCATTGCCCTAATCCGTTATAAGGACCCTGCCCGCAACAAGCCACCCTCGCCTCCGTAAACCCTGAAAAGCATAGTCATCATATAGAAATAAATTTTCTCGTTACTAATTGGTGATATTTCAAATGGTACAATAACTAGTTTGGTAGGGTTCGATTTTTCCCCCGTTTTTTACTATGGATAGCCATGTGATTCTAGTGTATCTCATTTCTCTCGTTAATAATACGAAATAATATCAAAATTACCGTAAGCCCCAGGATTGTTGCGGATCGCGTTGGAAATCGTAACGGCATTGGCAGCGGTGACGAAAACGTAACCGAGTCGGCCGTTCAGCTGCTGAACCAACCGGTTCAACCGGGTGTTGAAGAGAGACGCCGCGTTGAGGAGCTCGGCATCGCAGTACTCCCCGTCGGCGGTTCCCCTGATTGCCAAAAGCGCCGGCCAGCACCCGAACTCGCCGGACCCGAACACCAGCAAACGGCGAGCCCCCAGCTCGTTCAGCCTCAGCAGGATTTTGGATAGCTCGGAGATCAGGAGTTCGATGAATTCGACGATGGTGTACTGGCTGGCGCGGGACGAGAAAGGTGGCGAGTAATAGTTGTTGACGAAATCGTCGGAGACGATGGAGAGGAGGAACACTCCGTTGTTGACTAGTCGCTCAGCTTGTTCTCTTCCTCCGGCGACTTGCGCCCCCAGCTTGTTCTTGTATTGAGGGAAGGCTTGCAATTGCTTGGGGATCGTTATTATGTTGCCCTAGTACAATAACACCAATGAGAAGTAGTAAGAGTAGTAGTAATGTTATAATACGAGTATTGATGACAGAGTTGGATATATTCCTTGTCAGAGTCGTAGAGGTTGGATGATTTTCGTATTAGTATTAGGGCTATTATTAGAATCAGTTATTGTAATCTTTATATTTTAGTAATAACATATAAGGTGGCGTTTTCAGTGCACTCGCTTTTTTGGTTACATTCAGTGCACTCGCTTCATAACCGTCATTTTAAACATGCGATTTATACCAAAATGATATCAATCATCACTTATGATGTGACGAACAATAACGCACATGGATTTGCACAAAAACCATCAAAGATTTACTTTAATTTGAAGGATTTAGAGTTTAGAGATTTAGGGTTAGGGTTGGGGTTTACAATTTGGGGTTTAGGGATAGAACTCAAAATTGGAGGTCTAGGGCTTAGGATAATTCGCTAATAAGTTGTTATCATATGTTATATCATCATATTGCACTAATCTACAAACTCATATAAAGAGATTCCGCTTGAGGGATGTACTAAAACATGAATTGGAGTCCGGAGCGCATCTCAAGGAAGGCTACCAACGTCTTTTCCTTTTTTATTTATTTCAATCGCTTCCATTTATTCCACTGAGCCGTGAGGCCCCAAGGCTACAGAAGTTGGGCTTCTTTTTTATCTTTTTGCAGAATCCTCTTTCTAATTTTAGTTTAAGGTTATAGAATTTTATTTTATGTATTCAGTACTTATAAGTACTAAGCAGAATAATATTATGCTAATTAAAAGGTCAACCTTCACATCAAGTTCGCCAACTTCAACATCCACAAGATCGAGCATTTGATACTCTTATTCTATAGACCTTCATCTTTCATATAAAATACAGGACTACAAATTTCTATTTGTATAGACATATTTCCTTGAAACGGTTAATCTAAAGATGAATGTGAACGATATAAGCCGTACAAAACATATCACATATTATAACTATTACTGGTTGACCTTATCGGTTATAGGGTCAATCAAAATTTTCCGTCAAACTCCATATAAAATTTACTTGCGTTTTGACCACATCATCGTAGGCATACCCCAACCAAAAATATAAACATTTGTTTTGTTAACTCCCACAGAAAGCATACATTTTCTTCCAACCCCATTCAGATTAACTTTCAAAGTTTAAGTAATTCATTAGAGGAAAGTTCATATGTGCATGTAATATGTAGTAAGAACTAAAATACTATGAAATTTTTTTAGCAAGATGTTTAAAAAGTTGAGCGAAAATGGTAATGCTAATGACGATATAATCGCGAAGTCCAAGAGAAAATTTGCTGTCATTTCTCAATCGACATGTTATTTCAATTGAACACATTTTGTAGGAGTTGATTCCCTTGCAAGATTTTTTAGATTTGTGTAATGACATTAGTAGAATCAATTAGCATGTCACAAACAATTATGATCCACGTAGTTTTATTTTTATTTTTCCCATAATGAAATATTTAGATTCTTTTATGATAGCAAATAAAAACGTAATTTTCTTCAAATAATTTCTATTAATTTCTATTGTTATTTATATACTTTATAAATGTATCCGGCCAACGGGCCGGGTTTAAATCTAGTTCTACAAATTAAAATTCAAAATCCGACAACTTAAGACTAGTTTTTGAGTTGGGTGCACTGAACGCACTCATTTTTGTGAGTGCACCGAAGTAGTCACCTAACATATAATAGTTTTCCACAAATTGTGATTACCAACACCGATTCACCATCACGATGTGGGTTAGCTAATACATAAGTATGAGAGATCAGTTTCAATATTTTTAAAAAGGTACAAATTAATCCTACAAACAATATAAGGAGAGATTCTATATCACCACCCACCCAATTCAATTTTTTCTTGCTTCTGCGCACATTGCGGAAGGGTCATTTTGTCTAACCCTAAAGACCGAAAACACTACACAAATGTGTGTAGCGTCGTCAAAAGGGCTTGCTTACCAGACGAAGTCCGGTGTCATTCAAGATCCCGGCTCCGGCGGAAGCGAAGTTGCAACCGTAAAGCAGCCGTTCCCCGGAAAGTTGTGGGCTCAAGTATGGCGTTGGTGGCTCCGGCAGCTTAAGTGCTTGACCTGTGTTAACATACATGTATGTCCAACGTGGTGAACGTATACGTACGTACACCATTATTAGAGAAAACGTATACTAATGAAAAATCAAGATGCGTACTAATGAAATCGGGTATGTTGCGGTTATTAGAGAAACGGCCGGTGGGGCGGCCGGTTGGAGAATCGATCCCGTAAGGCGGCGCGTCTGCTTTCACTGTCGTGTCCAAGTAATTGTTGTTCCCACTGTCCACAAACGTACCGCCGAAGACAAATAGAGGGACAAAATCCGGGTCGGACGCCCCGACCCGGGCTACCTGCAGACTACAGCCCAACATGGCTAAGCCCACGACCAGGCCCACCATCTTCGTCATTGCAGAAAGGCTAGCCACGGCGGACAGAGAGAGAGAGAGAGAGAGAGAGAGATTAGAGTAATGTGAGTGATTATGCACAAGATGGGTTTATAGGGAAGCCGTGACAGGCTAGCTCTTATATAATGGCAGCATGGCAGAGCAAACGATCATTCACTCTCAATACTCTTTTTCTACTCACTGACCCACACGCCTCTCTCTTCTTTCTTTTTCTCACTTTCATTTTCTCGTTACTTCCACTTGCACACACACAACAAAAACTTCTCGATCTCCCTTCACATCCATTTTATAGAGTCGTCTAATTGGTTACAAATCTATCTTTCGGAGACATAGATTATTGTAACATATGAATATAACCCTACTGATCTCTAGATCTTGTGTTGGAGGATTGATTGATTTAAGTATTGAAGAAGGACCCCACGCGCGAGAATGAAGTTCTTTGTTAGTTGATCTTGTTTTGCAGGGATTATTAAAGCAGTCTGACAACGATCGGTAGTACTTATTCAGTATTTAAATAAATTCGAGAAATGAACCGACTTTAAAACTCGATTATTGATAGTATGATTGACCATTTGTGTTCATCTTCCAAAGTAAATAGCCTCCTTTATGTAAGAGAGGCGGAGGCAGGGGAGGAAGCTCCCTCGCGGACCCACCTTGACTTTAGATTACAACAAAAGAAAAAAGGAATATTAGAAATATAAAATTTGTACATGTTAGAAATGTTCGATTTCTATCTTGCAAACAACTTGTATCAGTAATTTGGATGAGGCGAAGTGCAAAATTTAGTGATACAAACGTATGATGAATGTTAAAATATCTAAAAGCTTTCAAAACTAAACACGTGAGTTTTATCATAATGTCGCCCTTCAAGAGAGTTTTATCTAAATAGCCTCGATGTATGTTTTTTTTCTTCTTTCTCTCTTCTTGCTTACAATTTGCTATAGCGTGCGTCAATTCAAATCTCCTACTTCAAATCTTCCTCATCGCCAATGTAATTTGTAGGGAGTTTATCATGGAATTGAATGCTAGCTAGCTCTGAAAGTCAAAGATCCAGCACACCAAAATTTTGTGTCCTGTAAGGCTTTCGGCAGTATCCATGCCGAACATGGAATTGAGGTTTATCGTGTTTGCATGAATAAGTTGATGTCTTCAGTCTTAGGGTTTGAAGCAAACTAATACTCCCTTGTTGCCGGACGAAATTATAATCTTAGTTCACAAATATGTTAGATAATAATTTATCTTGAATAGGGTAAATAAGCTTCAAAATTGAATTTATCATTGCATCCACCTTGTTGATGACTCAATGGTAAACTCGATTCGACATTGATATTTAGTTATGAAGTGATGTATAATAACAGTCGATCTAGAGCATAAGTTAATAGTTTGTATTTATTTATATAATATTCTAAAATTTATACATTGGACAGGTAATTAATGAGACAACAAGCTCTCAAAGCAGGTACGCCACCAAAACGCCGCCAAAGTTCCGATAAAAGCTTATAAGCACAGGATTCGACCATATAAAAACGTATTTATGTATAAAAATACATAAATTGTAAATCTAGATATCCTGTTTCAGGGCCAGCATGGAATTGAGGTTCATTGGGAAGACAACGTCTGCAGAACCAGTCAAGATGCTTTCTGCGAAAAACCCCGTAGCCCTGTCTGTTGTATGGATGGAATCCCAAAACAGAAACTCATCTCGATTTGGACACAGATTCGATGCTGGCGTGCATTGCCCTAGCCCGTTATAAGGACCCTGTCCGCAACAAGCCTCTTTCGTCTCGATAAACCCTGGACAACATGTATGGTCATCATCATATAAAATAAATCCCAATTCGAAAATTTGATGCGTAGGCCATTACGGAAGTGTTACGCGCAATGAATGTCCCTTTTTACGTAATGAATGTCAACGTCTTGTTTCGTAAAGTGTTAAGCCATTACGAAAACACAAACGCATACATAACACGCTCTGATTTAACTGGTACGTAACATTATTACCGTAAGCCCCAGTACTGTTGAGGATGTCGATGGACAGCGCAGCGGAATTGGCAACAACGACGAAAACGTAACCAAGCCGATCGTTCAGCTGCTGAACCATCCGATTCAGCTGGGAGTTGAAGAGAGACGCCGTGTTCTGGATAGGGGTGGCTATACGGTCCGGTCCGGTTAAATTGGCCCAAATTGATCCGGTCCAGTCCGGTTTTTTTGAAAATATAAGGACCGAAGATTGGATTGGATACAGTCCGGTCTTGATCCGGTCCGGTCTTGACCCGGTCCGGTCCCAATTCGGTCTTGATTTTATATTGAGATTGTGGAAATTTGAGTGGCCTAAGGCCTAAAAGGGTGAGGAGTTGGTTAAGTTTTGTACTAAGTGTAAAGGTTTGTGACCGTTTATGCAAATTACCCTTAAGTTTTGGGTGTTGAGCTCTCTTATCCGGTCTTTATCCGGTTTTTTACCTCAAATCTAAGCCCAAAGATTGGATTGGATTGTTTACTATCCGGTCCCGGTCCGGTCTCGGTCCGGGTTATACGGTCCGGTTTCCGGTTTTTCATCCGGTCCCGGTCCAAATAGCCAGCCCTAGTTCTGGAGCTCCGGATCGCACTCCCCGCCGGTGCTGCCCCTGATTGCCAACTGTGCCGGCGAGCACCCGAACTGGTTCGCCCCGGTGACCAGCATCCGGCGAGCCCCCAGCTCGTACAGCCTCAGGAGGAATTTTGATAGCTCGGAGGTGAGGAGATCGACGAACTCGGGGACAGTGTACTGGCTGGCGCGGGCGGAGAAAGGTGGCGAGTAGTAGTTGTCGGTGAAATCGGCGGAGCCGACGGCGAAGAGGAACAATCCCTTGTTGACTAGCCGCTCAGCCTGTTTTGTTCCTCCGACCACCACCGCCGCCAGCTTCTTCTTGTATTGCTGGAAGGCTAGCAACTGCTTGGGGATCCTTATTATGTTGCCCTACGTAGAAAGGAAAAAAAGAAAAGGAGAATTTATCAAAACTCATTCACAACAACTCAAATTATGTTGCCCTACGTAAACACCAGCATTGAAGACCTGTGAATTGGTTAATGATAATTAAGCTATTTCCACAGGCTCGTCAGGAGTACCAAGCCCGTCAGTCTCAGGCCCACCACACTATCACTGGTAATGCCTCTTCCTCAGGTCCATGGTTGCTCGATTCGGCTGCCTCTCATCATGTCACCTCTGATCTCGGCAATTTATCTCTTTATTCGGACTACAACGGCCCGGATGAGATTCTTGTTGGCGATGGCACAGGTTTGAAAATCACGCACATTGGGTCTTCCATGTTACAAAATTCTGCAGCTACCTTTCAATTACGTGATGTGTTGTGTGCCCCTGCCATCAAGCGTAAACTTATCTCTGTGGCTAAGCTTTGTCGTACTAATCCCATTTCGGTGGAATTTTTTGCTGATTGTTTTGTTGTGAAGGATCTGTGCACGGGGGCGCCGCTACTGAAAGGGGCAAATAATGGGGATGTCTATGAGCTGCCTAGTGATGTGGGACCCGTCTGTCTTGCTCTTGTCACCACACGTACCTCCTCTGCATCGTGGCATGCTCGCCTTGGTCACCCCTCCACTCATTCCCTCACCAGTCTGCTTCGTGCTCACTCTTTACCAGTATCATCTTCTCTCGTCAGTGGTCATTGCAACTCTTGTCTTTCCAATAAAAGTCATAAACTTCCTTTTGCTGTTTCCTCTTTATCCAGCACTAGACCATTTGATTTATTGTATACGGATGTTTGGGGGCCAGCTCCGGTCCCCTCCATTGATGGTTTTCGTTATTATCTAATCATCGTTGATCATTTTTCCCGGTATACCTGGTACTATCCTCTCAAACGAAAATCTGATGTTCTTGATGTGTTTATCGCTTTTCGCAAGATGGTTGAGAACTATTTTTCAACCACTATTCGTCGTCTTTACTCTGACGGTGGTGGTGAATTCCAAAAGTTATGCTCCACTCTTGTTGATCATGGAATTAGTCATCTTCTCACTCCTCCGCATACTCCTGAGCATAATGGTCTGGCTGAACGGAAACATCGCCATCTTGTTGAAACGGGTATCACCCTCTTGCATCATGCTAATTTACCTACTATCTTTTGGTCTTTTGCCTTCTCCACTGCTGCTTATTTGATTAATCGCCTACCATCCTCTGCATTGCGTGGTCACATCCCCTATACGACCTTGTTTAACGTTGCTCCCAACTATCATAAACTTCGTGTGTTTGGTTGTCTCTGTTATCCATGGTTGCGACCCTATTCCTCACATAAACTCGATCCCCGCTCACGTCCCTGTCTGTTTATTGGTTACTGTCCTCAACGCAGTGCATACAAATGCTTTGATCCTCAAACTTCCCGTATCTTTCTATCTCGCCATGTTCACTTTGTCGAAAATTCCTTTCCTGGCTACTTGTCTAACCCTCCTGCAGGTTCCTCCTCTGTGGACTCATGGATCTTTGACACGGGCCCTCACATCACTCACCTACCACTACATGGGCCACGGCCCACAGCAGCTCCCCCTGCCTCATTCCCTTCGGTTCCCGGCGCTGCCTGCACAGGCTCTTCACCCGGCCCGTCACCGACTGCCCAGCCCAGCGGGCCCCCGCCCTCATCCTTGGGCTCACACGGCCCACTCCCTTCAGCTCCTGGCGCCGCCCATGCCGGCCCATCATTCTCTGCTGGGCTGTCTGCTTCAGCCGAGCCCTCTTCTGCTACTGGGCCGTCCCAGCCTATCGGGGTTGAGACTTCCTCCCCCCTGCCAACTATTTCCAGGTCGCGGGCTCCCCCTCCCCTCCTCCGCACCCACAGAATGACCACCCGGGCCCAGGATGGCATTTATAAACCCAAGAAGTTGTTTTCGGCCAATGTTACCACTCGCACTCCTCCCCTGGAGCCTCGCTCCGTCAAAGAGGCTATGCAATATTCGGAATGGGATACTGCTCTCCGCACGGAACACTCTGCTCTTCTTCGGAATCACACCTGGGATCTTGTCCCCCGCCAGCCTCATTATAATGTTCTTGGCAACAAATGGGTATATCGTATCAAACATCATTCTGATGGTTCTATCAATCTCTTCAAGTGCCGTCTGGTTGCCAAGGGGTTTCATCAGCGCCCTGGTGTGGATTTTCAGGATACCTTCAGCCCAGTGGTCAAACCGGTCACAGTCCGTACTGTTTTCTCCATTGCTCTCTCCTGTAATTGGCCCATTAAGCAGTTTGATGTCAACAATGCTTTTCTGCAAGGGCCTCTAGAAGACGAGGTCTATATGGTCCAACCTCCGGGGTTTGTTGATCCGGAGCATCCTACTCATGTTTGTCGGCTACGTCGTGCCATCTATGGGTTGCGCCAGGCACCACGAGCTTGGTACACTGCCCTCAGCACCTTCCTCCTCGAGTTTGGCTTCCGCAAGACCCAATCTGATGCGTCTCTCTTTGTCTATCATAAATCTGATGTCCTTCTCTACTTCCTGGTCTATGTGGATGACCTCCTTCTCACTGGAAATGATGCTGCCACTCTCTCCACCTTCCAGCAGGCTCTAGCGCACCGGTTCTCTCTTAAGGAACTCGGGGACGTGAATTATTTTCTTGGCATTGAGGTGATCCCCACGTCTACTGGTTATGTTCTCTCTCAACACAAGTACATGACTGACATCCTTACTCGCTTCAATATGTTGGACGCTGCCCCAGTTGCTACTCCTCTCGCATCCTCCACTACTCTATCTCAACATGATGGTACTTCTCCGACGGATGCTACTCGCTTTCGTCAGGCTCTGGGGGCCCTCCAGTATCTTGTGTATACTCGTCCTGACATAGCCTTTGCTGTCAACAAGTTGTCTCAGTACATGCATGCTCCCACCTCTCATCATTGGCAGTGTCTAAAGCGCTTGCTCCGGTACGTCTGTGGCACTATCTCCTATGGCCTCGCCATTCGGCGAGCTTCTGCACCCCTTCGCCTTACGGCCTTTGCTGATTCCGACTGGGCTGGTCATCTAGATGACCGCACCTCCACCTCTGCCTACCTCGTATACTTGGGCTCCACCCTCATTTCATGGCGTTCCCAAAAGCAACGCACCGTTGCCCGCTCGAGTACTGAAGCTGAATATCGTGCTATAGCCCATGCTACTGCTGAGCTCGAATGGGTTCAGAATCTCCTCACCGAGCTTCACCAACCATTAGCAGCCCCTCCTACGCTGTTCTCTGACAACCTGGGCGCCACCAATTTCAGTGCTAATCCTCTTTTTCACTCCCGCATGAAGCATTTGGCGCTTGACTTCCACTTCGTTCGTCAACTGGTCCAGGACGGCCGTCTTCGCGTCTGTTACATCCCCACAGCTCATCAGCTAGCCGACACTCTCACTAAGCCGCTACCTGCCTCCCGTTTTCTTCTTCTGCGGTCCAAGATTGGCGTCGTTGACACCTCCTCCATCTTGCGGGGGCGTATTAGAGAAAAAGAATAATAATTCTTTTTATTTGTTGTACATATTAGTTAGCCACTCTCCCTCTTTCTTGTACACGTTCCCACTCTCCCTCAACAAACTCTCCTGTAAATGTGTATAAAAGTGAAACTGAATACAAAGGTGAAGATCACGTTTGATTGCACCAATATTCTCTCTACAACAAATTCAATTCTCTATCATGGTATCAGAGCCTAGAACCGAAAGGTCATGTGTTCGAATCTCCATGACCCCCAATATTAATCGTTGTCTTTCGAGCACATGGTATGGTGGGCCTGTGCAAACTTCAAGCCCATGGGTTGGCTTTCGTTTGAGGGGGCGTGTTAGAGTGTGGTATAAGATCCAGCAGAACCCTCTCCCAACAACTCGAGTTATTGGGATCAACTGGTTCTTGACAGACCCATTGTCATCCCAGTCTCGACTTAACAGGTATTGTTTCGAATTCTTATAATTAACTACCCCAATTTAAAACAATGGTTTAAGACAAATGATGGTTTAATTTGTTTGTTCGGTAACAACTAACTAACGCAAATTAGGGCTGGCTTACTTGCCGGATTCCGGTGTCATTCAGGATCCCCGCTCCGCCGGAAGCGAAATTGCAACCGTAAAGCAGCCTTTCCCCGGTGAGCTGTGGGCTCAAGTACGGCAATGGAGGCTGCGGCAGCTTCAGTGCTACGCCTGAATACGTGCATGCATGTCCGGTCCCAAATATAATATATATCACCATATTTGGTTTGGAATTTCCAAGTACATAAACAATTATTTTATATAATTTATCGAAACGGTCATATCACCTGAAGTATACAAATGTCGTGAGTGAAGAATTAATACAAAAAATACGTACTGATGAAATCGGGTAGGTTGCGGTAATTGGAGAAACGGCCGGTGGGGCGGCCGGTCGGAGAATCGATCCCGTAAGGCGGCGAGTCTGCCTTCACCGTCGTATCCAAGTAATTGTTGTTTCCGCTGTCCCCACGGGAACCGCCGAACACATATAGCGGGATAAAATCCGGGTCGGACGCACCGACCCGGCCGGCGACCAGACTACAGTAGCCCAACATGGCTAAGCCCACGACCAGGCCCACCATCTTCGCCATTGTAGTTATTATGTGATAATGGAGTCGATGGGTTAATTTCTAGGGAAAAGCCAAGCCATGAGAGGCTCTTTATATAATAATGCACGGGAGATCGAGCAAATTATCATCACTCACTCTCAATACTCTTTTTTTCTACTCACTCCCCCACGTCTCTCTCTCTTGTTTCTTTTCTCGTCACTTCATTTTCTCACGTCCACTTGCACACACAGCAAAAACTTCTCTCACTTCACATTCATTTTATATAGTCGTCTGATTGATACAAATCTAGCTTCCGGGGAGAGAGGGCATAGATTGTAACATATTATGTACCAAACTCTCCAGATCCCGTGTTGGAGGACTGCCATATAGTGACATATCTGATTTAAATATTGAAGGGTACGTATGTATCTTTATGAGAGCGAAATTTTTGTTGTTGATCTTGTTTTGTTAGAACCATTAGAGCATACTACAGTACCAGGCTCTGATACCATAACAACAAAGTTGAGTTGGGGGAAAATGAAACCCTAAAGTCTTGGGTGTTTCTCATTCATACTTGGATTTAAATAGGCAAAAGCTTTGCACTACAAGACAACATGTGCAAGCTAGCATTTGGAGACTACAAAGATAAACATTAACTCAAGTCTAAAGTCTAAAACAAACATTGACATTAAACTAAGCTTGATGATGATGATTTCCTCTAAACCTTGTCGATCCACTTTGACATTCATGGTCACCGGTTTGAGTCTTGACGATAACTTGAAATATCTCTTGATAATCGATGGTACTTGTTTCTAGATTTAAATAAGATTGAGACCTGAATTGACATTTAAAAACTCTCTTTTTATGTCAATAATCAATCATATATGATCATTGATGATCAAGTTTTTGTGTTTCACTACCAGACCAAGAGAGATTTGTGTCAAACCGGTTTATAAGATAGATTTTTACCCACTCGTTCATATTCATATTTTCAACCTTCGTCATTGCTGAGCTCGTTCTTTAAATTGAATCCAGAGTTGGTTCAAATTTTAAGAACGCAGATTTTTACCAGACTCATTCAGATTTGCGTGTCTTTGTCATTGCCAATTTCGTTCTTTAAAATTGATTCCAAATCCGTGATTTAGTTATGGATCGATTCATAACCTCTGAACCTCAAGCATGAAGTCAATGACCGAAACAATTAACACATCTGGAACAAGAGATTAAGCTAATATAAGTTTGTTTTTGTATAATATTCTGAAATATAATTTTTATATTTAACGGGATCGAGTACATCGAGTTGTCAAAGTAACCAGCATTACAAATTACATGGAACCTGACCCTTTCTCGATCATGAATCCCAAGAAGAGTCAGCTCAGAAGCCCATACATATTACAGACTTTATAGTTTATTCCCCCTCAATCATAAAGTACGTAAGAAATAAAACTTGCATGCATGAAAATAGATAGATCAAACATGTAGGTCTCGTGTTCCCATGGCCAGCATGGAATTGAGGTTCATGGGGAAGACAACGTCGGAAGAACCTCTCAAGATGGCTTCGGCAAAGAGCCCCAGAGCCCTGTCGTCGGATTGGTCGGATCCCAAAAGACGTACTCATCCCTGTTCGGACACAGATTCGACGCAGGCGTACATTGCCCTAATCCGTTATAAGGACCCTGCCCGCAACAAGCCACCCTCGTCTCCGTAAACCCTGAACAACATCATCATCATATAAAACGAATCTCAATTCACACTACAACATAGGGCTGGCAATTTGGACCGGGACCGGATTGAAAACCGGAAACCGGACCGTAAAACCCGGACCGTTTTAAGATCGGGACCGGATTTAAAACAATCCAATCCAGTCTTTGGTCTTAGAATTAGCAAAAAACCCGGACCAATCCAGTCCGGGTCAAAACCGTGTAAAAACCGGAAGACCGGATGAGTAAAAACAGACCAAACCAGAAAAAATTCGGACCAAAGGCAAAGCCCATAAGGGCACAAACAGCCCACTCCCGGCGGCCCATAGAAGCCCGTTTAGAACTTTTGAGTTGTGGCCTGTAGGGTTGGCAGCGCCTCTCGTCCTCTGACTCTCTCCATTCCATCTTGTTCTTGGCATCGCAGGCAGCGCAGTCAACAGAGAGTCAGAGACGCACCGGCAGACAGACGCCATTTTTCTTCTTCCATCCCAACCGAACAAAGAGCAGGCTGGCGCGCCGCCCTCAGTCACGCAGACCGACCCGCCGCCCTCAACTCGCCTCCGCGCCGACCCACCTGCTCCGACCACCTCCGCTTCGACCCAGCGACGACGGCGACGGCATCGGCTTCCACCCAGGCAGTGACGACGCGGCGCCGGCTCAGCTCCGACCATCAGACGCGACTATTGGGGAACTGGGAACAGGCGAACAGCTGCCGAACTCAACAAAATGGAAGGGAGCAGCAGCTGGGTAAGTGCCAGGGTTGCTGGGTAATTATTTTTATTTTATTTTAATGCCCTCCATCATATATCAATCTATTCTTTCACTTTCACTTTTGCCAACAGAAACAACAACCATTATTTCCTTATAGTCTAAAAGGATTGCTGCATTTGAATGGTGGAATGTGATATACCAGGGTTGATGAGTTTATTATCGATTGGTTTTTGTTTGTTCTTCCATTGGATTGAATTGGATTGAATTGGACTTTGAGTTTGTAATAGACATGAATGATGGTTGTGATTTTGTATTGGACTATGTTTGGCTTGATTTTTGCTACAAACAGGTTGTCTACATTCCTGGAAAATGGGTACATGTTGCTGAATTTTTTGCAACATGGTCAAAACCGGATTGGGACCGGACTGGGTCAAAACCGGACCGGGTCAAAACCGAACTGTACCCAATCCAAGTTTTGGTCCCAATATTTCCAAAAAGACCGGACTGGACAGGATCAATTCGGGCCAATTTAGCCGGACCGGACCGTATTGTCACCCCTACAACAAATACAATTTCTTACAACGAAAAACTTTTGCGTCGCAAAAGCATCTCTGTCTTTCTTGCGACGCATGATAGCATCTGTGACGATATATGCACCGTTTTTCATGGCGAAAACGAAGGTCGCGACTCGGTTATTACACGACAAAAGACAATCGTTGTTTCGATGAAAATCTCCCATTACCAAAAGTGTTGTTTCTTATAGTGTTAAATGTTGTAAAGCAACTTGGAATGACAATGGGGCACGTCCGGGCAAGGATCTTGATAGCCATACCCGGCTAGTGACGGGGTGGGTTCGGGTTGGGTAATTTAGCATGGGTCAAGGGTCGGGGGGGTCGGGGCTGGTCGACCCAATGGGTATGCAATTTATATGAAAAACATTAGAAATATTTGTTATTTTCATTATGATAGCAAGAAAGCAAAACATGTTATGATAAATATATAGTTAAATTATTAGAAATTTTGAGGTTTTCACTAATTTATAACTTTATTATAGCTCATATATGATGTAATAAAAGCAAAATTCTAAGTAATTTAAATAATATTACATGCAATTTAAACAAGAATAAGTCGAGAATGGGGCTGGTCAAGATAAATCGGGTCAATTAGAAAAAAAGTCGACGGTCGAACCCATCACATTACTTATCAAACAGTTCGGGTAAAACAAAGTAAGTTTGAAATTTTCATCCTAAAAGCTTACTATTGTATGCATAAATATAAAGTTACCGTAAGCTTCGGGATTGCTGCGGAACGCGGTGTACAATGTGACGGAATTGGCAGCAGCGACGAAAACCAAACCGAGTCGACCGTTCAGCTGCTGAACCAACCGGTTCAGCTCAGAGTTGAAGAGAGACGCCGCGTTCACGAGCTCCGGATCGCACTCCCCGCCGGCCGTGCTGCCCCTGGTCGCCAACTGCGCCGGCAAGCACCCGAACTGGCTCGCCCCGGTGACCAGCGTCCGGCGAGCCCCCAGCTCGTACAGCCTCAGCAGGTAGTTTGACAGCTCGGAGATCAGGAGATCGACGAACTCGCCGACGGTGTACTGGCTGGCGCGTGCGGAGAAAGGGCGCGTGTAGTAGTTGTTAGCGAAATCGTCGGAGCCGACGGCGAAGAGGAACACTCCCTGGTTGACTAGCCGCTCGGCCTGTTCTCTTCCTCCGACCACCGCCGCCAGCTTGTTCTTGTATTGCTGAAAGGCTAGCAACTGCTCGGGGATTCTTATTGTGTTGCCCTACGTACCAAAAATTGTATGGTTAAATTATTTATTCGTTAACATGATATATGATAAATTCCCCCCCCCCCCCCCCATAATTTGGTATTGCTCAGATACAATTTATTATGTGTCAAATCAAATTCACGTAACATCATTTTTGGAGCATATATATTAGGATAGTTTTCTCGAGGAATTTTACTATGTTATATAGCATTGGTGCTATAGATTTTCCCCTTTATGGTATAACTTGAAGTTATACCTTTAACGTTATGGTACAACTTTAGATTGTACCTATACTCTTTTGTACAAATTGTTTCATGGTACAACTTGAACTTGTACATTTATGAGATGGTATAACTTTAAGTTGTAAAGTTGTATCATAACATAAGGGTACAAATTCTTTTATGGTACAACCTAAACTTATACATTTAATATTATGGTACAACTTCAAGTTGTACATTAAAACACCCATACTTTGCACATTAAAATTAGGGTTAATACCCTCGTTTGGCCCGAAGTTTAGTGTAAGTGACAGTTCTGGCCTCATTTTTTAAATAAGACATTTATAGCCTACTTTTGAAATTATTAGACAGATTTGGCCCGGAATTCTCTTTGACCGTTAATATTGACAGTCAAACACTATTCTGTTAGTGACTCAGAAAAAAATAACTGATGTGGCATGCCACGTCATTAAATAATATTTTTTAAATTTTTTATTTAATTAAAATTAAAAATAACTATTAAGAAATTAAATAAACCCCCTTCTTCTCCCAAATTTCCAAACCAAACCCTAAATCTAAATCAAACTCTACCGCATCCTTATCATCAACAACTACGCCGTCCCCAGAAGCACATTCCATCGCATCCTTACACCGACTCCGTCGAGCCTCTTCATCTACCCGCTGAAGCTTGTCATCGAGACCTGCGGGACCACGAAGCTCCTCCCCGCCGTCGAACCGATTTTGGATCTGACCGGCTCGCTCGCCGTCCACGATGTGCTCTACACCCGCGACGGCTCATCTTCCCCAGCGTCCAGCCGGCGCCGCACCGCAGCTTCTCCGAGGAAGTCGCCGCGCTGAACGAATTCTTCAACTTCTCGGAGGACGGGTTCAGCTACGCCAGCTACGAAGCGATGAGGTTTGACGCGGGGAAGACGACCCTCGACGCGCTGGTGGTGCGCGTGCTGAACTGCTTCGAGCCCCGCGACTTCTCCGCTGCCGTGACGTGCAGGAGCGCGGGGGCGCAGCTCTGGGCGATGGATCTCGTCGACATATCTCCTCTGCCGCCGCCTCGACCTCCAGCCTCGATCTCAGCTTCGATTATCCAGTTTCAGCTAGAGCCTAGCCGCCGCCGCCGCAACCGACGTTGCTATGCCTTTCTCTTCGCAGGCTGCTGCTGAATGATACCAGTCGCCAGTCAATGGATGAGGGAGAATCGAGGGATCTGGAGGTTCGTCGTTAGAGTTCTCTATTCCCCTACAGCGGATTCGGGATTGTAATTTTTGCCAATGATAGAACAAAATTAGGGGTTGTAATTTTTGCCGGTTGAGCTTTGATGAGTTTTATATTTTTATTTTTGAAGTTTTTAAGTAACAAAGAAAGACTAGAAAAAAAAGAATTGAAATAAAAATGAGGTGGAAGCCACATCACTGCCACTTCAGCGTTGATTGCTAAGTCATTAACGGAATAAATGTTTGACCGTTAATATTAACAGTCAACACAAGTTTCGGGCCAAATCTGTCCAATAATTTTAAAAGTAGGTCATAAACGTCTTATTTAAAAAATGGGGCCAAAACTGTCACTTACGCTAAACTTCGGGCCAAACGAGGGTATTAACCCTTAAAATTATTTGTCAATATTTTTTTTTTGTTTCTTTTGACACGCATGCCAATCAATAATTTGTAATGGCTATTTACTATTATTATGACGTTTATTAAATAAAAAGGCGGGAAATGAGAATAAATATGAGTGTATGAGTACACGTTGATTTTTTGGTTATTCAAACCAAAACCATTTAAGCCCTTATTGGTTTTTGGAAACTGAAAACCAATAAGGACCTTAATGGTTTTGGTTTTTGGAGATTTGGTTTTTGGTTTTTCATACTTAATGGTTTGTTAACCAAACCAAATTGACAGCCCTAGGCGGAGGCAGGGTCGGAAGCTCCCTCGGAGGCTCGGACCCACCTTGACTTTAGATTACAACAAAAGAAAAAGGAATATTAGAAATATAAAATTTGTACATGTTAGAAAAAATGTTTGATTTCATCTTGCAAACAACTCTTGTATCGGTAATTTGGATGGGGCGAAGTGCAAATGTAGTGCTACAAACGTATGATGAATGTTAAAATATCCAAAAGCTTTCAAAACTATAAACACGTGAGTTTCATCGTAACGCCGCCCTTCAAGAGAGTTTGGAAATTACTCAAACGATCGAGAGATTCTGATGTCGATGTATGTATGTTTTTTTTTTCTTTCTCTCTTCTTGCTTACAATTTGCTATAGCGTGCGTCAATTCAAATCTCCTACTTCAAATCTTCCTCCTTCGTCTTCCTCATCGCCAATGTAATTTGTAGGGAGTTTATCATGGAATTGAATGCTAGCTCTGAAAGATCCCGCACATGCACCAAATTTTTTTGTCTTGTAAGGCTTTCGGCAGTATCCAGCCGAACATGGAATTGAGGTTTCTCGTGTTTGCATGAATAAGTTGATGTCTTCAGCCTTAGGGTTTGAAACAAACTAATATTCCCTTGTTGCCGGACGAAATTATAGTCTTATTTCACAAATATGTTAGTTAGATAATCATTTATCTTGAATAAGGTAAATAAGCTTCAAAAATGAATTTATCATTGCATCCACTTGTTGCTGACTCAATCGTAAACTCGATTCGACATTGATACTTAGTTATAAAGTGATGTATAACAGTCTAGAGCATAAGTTGATAGTTTGTATTTATTTATATAATATTCTAAAATTTATACATAGGACAGGACAACAAGCTGTCAAAGCATATACGCCACCAAAGCGCAGCCAGAGTTCCGATAAAAGGTTAAGCACAGGATCCAACCCGATAAATATAAAAATACATAAATTGTAAATCTAGATATCCTGTTTCAGGGCCAGCATGGAATTGAGGTTCATTGGGAAGACAACGTCTGCAGAACCAGTCAAGATGCTTTCTGCAAAAAACCCCGTAGCCCTGTCTGTGGTATGGATGGAATCCCAAAACAGAAACTCATCTCGGTTTGGACACAGATTCGATGCTGGTGTGCATTGCCCTAGCCCGTTATAAGGACCCTGTCCGCAACAAGCCTCTTTCGTCTCGATAAACCCTGGACAACATGGTCATCATCATATAAAATAAATCCCAATTCGAAAATTTGATGCTTATCTTACTATCTTATGTGTAAAAAGGTCATTACGGAAGTGTTACGTAATGAATGTCTCTTTTTAGTTTTTACATAATTAATGTCAACCTCTCGTTACTTAAAGTGCTAAATCATTATGGAAGACATACGTACATAACGCTTCTGATTTAACTAGTATGTAACATTATTACCGTAAGCCCCAGGATTGTTGCGGATGTCGATGGCCAGCGCAGCGGAATTGGCAACAACGGCGAAAACGTAACCAAACCGATCGTTCAGCTGCTGAACCATCCGATTCAGCTGGGAGTTGAAGAGAGACGCCGCGTTCTGGAGCTCCGGATCGCACTCGCCGCCCCTGGTTGCCAACTGCGCCGGCCAGCACGCAAACGGGCTCGTCCCAATCACCAGCATCCGGCGAGCCCCCAGCTCGTTCAGCCTGAGCAGGTATTTGGACAGCTCGGAGATGAGGAGATCGACGAACTCGGGGACAGTGTACTGGCTGGCGCGGGCGGAGAAAGGTGGCGAGAAGTAGTTGTCGGTGAAATCGGCGGAGCCGACGGCGAAGAGGAACAATCCCTTGTTGACTAGTTGCTCAGCCTGTTTTGTTCCTCCGACCACCGCCGCCAGCTTCTTCTTGTATTGCTGGAAGGCTAGCAACTGCTTGGGGATCCTTATTATGTTGCCCTACGTAGAAAGAAAAAGATAAAAAAAAACATATCAAACTCCTTCCCAACAATTCAAGTTATTGACTATTGGTTAGCATGGTATTAAAGTTTTCGCAAGACCACACAATTTAGGTATTGTCTGAATCTAATTTATTATGGATCGATTGATTGGATAATTTCATTTTTTGGATACCCGTACCCTACCTTTCAGTTTGAGTCTAGATTAGACCCGCTTTACATTGGGCATCCAACTCTAATATGTGGATTTTACATTTTTTTTTCTACTAAAACAAACATGAATGTGGAAACACCAACATTTAAGACGAGTGAATTGGTTGAAAGTGAATAGTGAGATTGTCGATATTACTTTTTTTCGTGTGATTAACTATATAGATCCAAACAGACTCATTCACATCCGATCTAAATTAGTTGACCCGAATCCAACCCAACTCAAACCCACGATATTTATTAAGATGTATATGAGTTCATTTGGGGTCCAACCCAATATGATCATGATAATTGGATCCAATTACCAAACTGGTCGACCCCATTCTCATCATCCCTATAATCTCGAGTAAAGAAGTATCGTTATGACTAAAGAGAACCCCAACTAACTAACGCAATTAGGGATAGCTAGCTAGCTAGCTAGCTTACTTGTTGGACTCCGGTGTCATTCAGGATCCCGGCTCCGCCGGAAGCGAAGTTGGCACCGTAAAGCAGCCTCTCCCCGTTGAGCTGTGGGCTCAGGTACGGCGATGGTGGCTCCGGCAGCTTCAGTGCTACACCTGCGTGCGTACGTACATGCATGTCGGGTCCCAAATATCACCATGCATATTTGGTTTGGAATTCCGAAATACGTAAACAAAACAACGAATCAAGGTACGTACTGAGGAAATCGGGTAGGTTGCGGTAATTAGAGAAACGGCCGGTGGGTTGGCCGGTGGGGGAGTCGATCCCGTACGGCGGCGAGTCTGCCTTCACCGTCGTGTCCAAGTAATTGTTGTTCCCACTGTCCCCACGGGAACCGCCGAACACTAACAAAAGAGGAGGGACATAACCCGGGTCGGGCGCCCCGACCCGGTCTACCAAACTACAGCCCAACAATATGGCTAAGCCCACGACCAGGCCCACCATCTTCGCCATGGCGGGGGGAGAGAGAGAGAGAAAGAGAGAATGTAGTTATGTAATTATGCACACGATGGGTTTTCTACTTCTAGGGAAGCCTTGAGAGTTGAGAGGCTTTTATATATACTGCATGGGAGAGACCAAATGGTTCTTTTTCTACTCACTCCCCACGTCAAGATGACCAGTCACTCTCAGTATTCGTTTTTCTACTCACTCCCCACGGCTCTCTCTGTTTCTTTCTCTTTTTCTCGTTTCATTTTCTCACTTCCACTTGCATTCACAACATAAACTTCTCTTCCTTCCATTTCATATAGTTACTAGAGGCTAGTTAATGAATTCAACTTGAGAGCTCATGTTCGATCGAGATCAGCGATAGTATTATTAGATCACACTCTCTTGTTCGCATTCATTTTATTTAGTCACTGTTTTTAAGGAGTGAACCTATCAGTTGGTAAGTTACGATGTGTAACTCTACACTTACCATTTTGTAGATCCAATAGATCACGATGAACTCATTCCCCATTAGCAACAAAAAAAATGAAAATTTAAGTCATTTAATTTCACCTCTTAGATCCGACCCTCAATTAATATCATAGGCTCATAACAAGTTATGCAAGTGTGCATAATCAAGGGTAGGAGCTGACAAGCGGTTCGCGGTATACATCCGAATCGATCCAAACCGAACCATACATAAACCGACCCGAAATCGAACAACACTCAATCAACTTGGAATTCGATTGTTGGCAAAAGCTCAATTGCTATGAAATGAATGACTTCTTCTTTTTGAAAACTTAAAACAAAATTTTGTTTAGTAGGTCTCTCTTTTGTAAGGAATTGATTAATCTTCATACATGAACTTTTTCCAACAACTCGAGTTATTGAGACCAACTGAATCTTGACATGGTATCAGAGCTTTC
This sequence comes from Linum tenue, assembly GCA_946122785.1. Lineage (NCBI taxonomy): Eukaryota > Viridiplantae > Streptophyta > Magnoliopsida > Malpighiales > Linaceae > Linum > Linum tenue. The sequence continues at coordinate 90,201,565 of CAMGYJ010000008.1, forward strand.
TGAGAGGTCTTGTTTTCGAGTCATCACGAGTCCCATTTTGTTAAGCACATGGTATTTGGACATGTGCATACTTCAAACCCTTATGTGATATAAGATTTATAATTGAAGCTATCCCAATAACTCGAATTATTAGGACGAATTGGTATATCACATTTTTTACTTTCTACATCAAATTTTAATGTCAGATTGGTCTCTTTTTTCTCTCTATTTTCACAACTAGCTTTTTTTTGTTTTTATCTTCCTAATTAATGAAATTTTGTGAGCAGGATGGATCTGTGCAATCAAACCGCATAGATCTGTGTTTCTTGCTGAACTTCATGCACCGAACCGGCCGCTAAGATTTTGTAGTGCATTCCTAGCTAGCGTGCAACAATTCATATCACCTACTTTAAATCTTCCTCTGTCTCACAGCCAATAATGTACTTTGCAATTTGCATGGAGTTTATCATGAAATCGAATGCTCTATATAAGCTTCAACACACCAATATATCTTACAGACTTTATTCCCCTTAGTCATAAGTAGGTAAAAATCAAACTTGCATTGCATTGCATATGAAAATAGATGATTTTAAACATTTTAGGCCTCGTGTTCCATGGCCAGCATGGAATTGAGGTTCATCGGGAAGACGACGTTTGTGGGACCACTCGAGATGGCTTCAACATAGAACCCCAGATACCTGTCGCTGGGATTGGTCGGATCCCAATACAGATACTCATCTCTGTTCGGACACAGATTCGACGCTGGCGTGCATTGCCCTAGCCCGTTGTAAGGACCCTGCCCGCAACAGGCCACCCTCGTTTCAGTAAACCCTAGGGGACAACATGTCATCGTTTAGAATAAATCATCTCAACTAAAAAAAATTACTAATGCAACCGTTCATTTTCAAATGTAATAGAGCATTTCCCTTTTTTTATTTTTGGCAAAGTCAGAGTATTAATCAAAAGTCACAGACCGGAAGAAAAAAACAAAGCGCGGGAGTCGACCAATAGTCGAACTCCCGATGAAAGGGCTTTTTGTGCTACATGATGGACAGCCTTATTAAGTTGACGAGAAACAAAACAGAAAGAAACACGGTGGAAAGAACATTTCCCCCTATTATTTGCATAAACATGAAGTTAATTACCATAAGCCCCAGGATTGTTGCGGAACTGGTCGGTCAATGTAACGGCGTTGGCAGCAACGACGAAGACGTGGCCAAGTTGATCGTTGAGCCGCCGAGCCAGCCGATTCAGCTGGGAGTTGAAGAGAGACGCCGCGTTCTCGAGCTCGGGAACGCACTCCCCGCCGCCGCCGCCGCTGATCGTCGCCAACTGCGCCGGCCAGCACGCGAACGGGCTCGTCCCAGTCACCAGCGTCCGGCGAGCCCCCAGCTCGTACAGCCTCAGCAGGTGTTTGGACAGCTCGGAGATGAGGAGATCGACGAACTCGACGACGGTGTACTGGCTGGCGCGTGCGGAGAGAGGGCGCGTGTAGTAGTTGTTGGCGAAATCGTCGGCGCCGACGGCGAAGAAGAACAGTCCCTGGTTGACTAGCCGGTCGGCCTGTTCTCTTCCTCCGACCTGCGCCGCCAGCTTGTCCTTGTATTGCGGGAAGGCTAGCAACTGCTCGGCGATCGTTATTATGTTCCCCTAATATACCAACCAAAATGAATAAGCCTTACCAACATAGTTAGTAAAATACGGTACGGGAAAGTTACGTAAAAAATACGTATGGGTATTTTACGTCGTCTCTAAGGCCTAAGCTAAAGGTACGTTTAATAGTACGTTAATAATAATAAATATATAAAAATAAATTATTTTAAGAATAAATAAATATATAAATAATAGTAAAGTTCACAATTTAAACTGAAAAAATGAAACAGCTTGACAATAATACAGATACGGAAGTTTTAAACAGATAAAGTACATACGGCCGTACATATACGTGTATTAAACGGAGTATTTACTAACTATGCTTACCAATGAAAAAAAAAAAAATGGAAGGGGCTTACTTGCTGGACGCCGGTGTCATTTAAGATCCCGGCTCCGCCGGAAGCGAGGTTGGCACCGTAAAGTAGCCTCTCCCCGTTGAGTTGGGGGCTCAAGTACGGCAACGGAGGCTGCGGCAGCTTCAGTGCTACACCTGTTTATGAAAAATACAAAACATATGTTGAAGTAAATTGTGCATTATTAAGATCCAAACTGTCATATCATTTTTTTTTCCCCAGTGTTTGAGTTAGATTTTTACGTAAAAATATTGCCCACTCAACCCAAAACAAACTTAAGATTTTTAATTTTTTAGGTAGGTTTGAATTTAGTATTTTCAAAATCCAAAACCAAAATATATGGTTCAGATGATTAAAACGACTAAACTCGAACTATCGAATCCATAGACATAAACAAAGAATCAAGGGTACGTACTCAGGAAATCGGGTATGTTGCGGTAATTAGAGAAACGGCCGGTGGGGCGGCGGGTCGGAGAGTCGATCCCGTACGGCGGCGAGTCTGCCTTCACCGTCGTGTCCAAGTAATTGTTGTTTCCACTATCTCCACGGGAACCACCGAACACATACAGAGGGACAAAATCTGGGCCGGACGCTCCGACCCGGCCGGCTACCAAACTACAGTGACCCAATATGGCAGAGCCCACTACCAGCAGCAGGCCTACCTTCTTCGCCATTGCAGAAAGGCTAGCCATGGCGGACAGAGACAGAGACGGAGATGGAGAGATTATGTGATTGTGCACACGATATGGCGGTTTCTAGCTAGGGGAAGCCATGAAAAGGCTCTTCATATAATACATGGAGTCATGGAGAGCAAATGGTATTATATGTGGGAAAACATCTTTCGTCAACGTTAGGTGACAAAACACCTAATGCCAATTTATTCACGTATTTTTGTACTCATTCACGTCATTTGGTGTATATTCATATAATACTATGTTTATTCACGTAAGAGTGTAAGTTATTCACGTAAATGAAAATTCGGACTTTTTCTCCCTAATAATTTGTATTGGCTATATTTTATGGAATTAAATGTGGTTTCTCAATTAGTCTGTAAAAATATGTTGCATTGATCATAATCTACACAATTACATCCATGTTGATATATTTTAACGTCTAAAATTTAATTTTACAATGGCGTGAATAAATAACAATATGCGTGAATAAACATCAGGTTGTGTGACTAAACAATATTGATTGCGTGAATAAGCAACACTCTTACGTGAATAATGTCAATATGGCGTGAATAACGCAAATATTGTATGAATAAATGAAAAAAATGCGTGAATTAGGTGTTCTTTCTTGTCACCTAACGTGAGAAGAAACTTGATTCATGAAGATCACTCACTCTCAAATCTCAATAATATTCATTTTCTACTCACTCCCCCACGTATCTCTCTTCTTTCTTTTCTCCACTTCCACTTGCACACACAACAAAAACTTCTACACCTTCGCATTAATTTTAGGACGTGCGACATAGATTAAAACATGTAACTTGCTCATCATCCATCGTAGGTTTGGCGGATCAATCGACTATCGATTTGAGTATTGAAAGACCTAAGATATCGAGGGTGAAATTCATGTTGTTGAAATAGATTAATTTGCGATAAATTGAATTTTATCTCCATGAAATAAAGTTTGGTGTACCAGATAAAATCTCTTTATCAATGTGGAAGCCTGTCTAACGCTCGAATCGCATATACACATATTTTTTCAAAATTTTTAGGGGTGTCAACGCCCCCTTGCTTCTGCCTAGGGTTGCATCATATTGTTTGGTGTTGCTATATATATATTTTAAATTTTCCTTTGTCGATTCTACTATCACCTCTCAATCACCTTTCTAATATATAATCGCGGAACACAACAAATACATCGACCAAAACTAGCTCAATTCTCATAAAAAAATCTTGCGAACTCTCAAGAATTGTCAACCCTGATCGACAATTTTACTTGTACATAGCTACCAAGTAATCTATTCGAATGATAAACTTCAAAAATTAAACACGAAATTATATATATATATATATAGTATCGAACTTCATATCTCCATATTTCACGAGGGATAATCTTTGCTTAATGAAAGGAGTGTTTGTCGTTTGTCAACGGCAAATTTTTGTTGCTATTAATTTGCACGAAGGCTGAACCAGCCAGCCACTAGTAAACTGGCAAATTTGGTCTCTAAGCTACTGAATTGCGTCATCTAGGATAACGTATAATATATGAACCATGTAACCAGTGTAGTAGCAGCCTTCCTTCTATCTCTATCTCTGTCTCGTTTCATTAATTTGATTCTTACCAAACATTTGTATACAAATTTTTTTATACCATAACTCATTTGTTGTTTTGTGTTTTCTTCTAGTATACAGATGGACCAATGGATTTCAAGCTTTTGAGTCGTACGTATTATAGTAATACATATCTACCTTTGTGTCATGTTCCTAGCTCGCCGGAATCTCCAATCGGCACACCTGTCCTGAAATTTTTGTTAATTATATGATGGTTTGATGATACATTAATTAATCATTAGCTAATCGAAACGCCGGCCTCTTCAATCGTGACACCTGTTAATGATGATGAGAACATTAATCATAAACAAATCGTAATTTGTTTTATTTTTTTGTTCTTGTTGAATTTGGATTAGCATATTTGATCATGAGTATAGAAAGGTTCAATGCATAACATGAGAAAGGGTAATAATTAATATGGAACCCTATGAAAGTACTAATCATGGCAAACTCGCCGACATGGTTTAATTATAGAATCGTCGACTAGTACGGTATTGTATCAGTCTCGCAATAATGATTGATTATCAACATGTGAAAGAATGAATACAAGATCTTACTGGATATTTCAACCATTGCTCTAATATCGGTATTTCATAAGATTCAAATTCTGTTAAGTACAAGTACAGAAATCACATTGTCTAATTTTATTTTTTTTTGGTTCTACTATTTTTTAAATTTGAGAAACCTATTTAGTTCGTATCTATAAACTTCCCGATGAGAATATTTACTACAAAAAATGAAAATAAAGTCATCACATTTATAAATGAAATTTACTGAACACACATTTTCACAATGATAATAGCACGACTTGAATGACACGCCAAAATCAATTAGACCAAACTTCAAATCAGTATCACTAAGCCACACCCAGAAATTAAATTCTCCTGTGATCAATAATTGATGCAAAGATTAGCCCTATAATTACGGCCACCTGCTCAAAAGGCAAATGAGAATTGATAATGGGGCCATCAATCCACCACCAACCAAAAAAGAGAGGCATAGCTAGATGCCAATTTCCTATCATTATAGCCTATTAATCAAATCTTGTAAAAGAAGAGGAACGGTTAAAATGATACAACTTATCATCCAAACAAATAAATAGTTGCGAAGTATATTTACTAGGTACAAGTACCGGCACCCATCAGCTCACATATTTACAGGTAGATTGATCGTTGATCCAAATGATATTAGTGCGAGCATACATGTTAAAACTCACTAATCAATAATCATCCACTCTATACCATGAGATGGAAAAGAAAAGTTAAACAAAATAGGAAGGGGAAGGAAAACACTAAGGGCTAGTTTCTAACATCCGATTCCAGATGTTGTATTATTTTTAGTATACATGTATCCTGAGAATATAACGTTTTTTTACTTGATGTCAGGGCTGGGAAAATAGACCAGACCGTTAGAAAAATCGTGGTCCAAACCGTACCGCATAGTTTGGTCTGGACCGTAGACCGTTAAGTATGATCTTGTCTGGTCCATGGTCTGTATTATTTTATGTTTTGATCTCTTGGTCTGGTCTGGTCTAGACCGCGGTTTACCGACCAAACCGTGGACCCAACCGATTTGTCAATTCGTGTTAACAGCCCATTCGACCACTCTCCCAGCTCCCACAACGACGCCCAAGTCTCAATCTTAGTTTTGTGAATCTCGTCCCTCCTTCATTCACAACCACATTTGACCATAGAGTAGAGATAATTGTGTCTCCATATGACATTATGTTAATGTTTATGATGTTATGGTGCAAGTTGGAATGCTTTTACTATGTATCTTTGTTATGTACTAAGATTTAGTGTATCAAAATTATTCATGCATGTTAGGATTAATGTGTTAAGGAAAATAACAATTATTTTTCTTGGTTATTGGTTCAATTTTTTGTGTGGTTGACTATACAAATTATTCATTTTCCGTTGAGTGTGGTATATCTGGACCAGACCAGACCGAACCAGACCGCACAGGCGTGGTCTGGACGTACGAGACCGTATAGTTTGTGGTCTGATATGTGGTCTATACTTCGGCCTCTCGGTCTGGATCATAAACCATATATATGACCAGACCGCACCGTTTCCCGGCCCTACTTGATGTAATAACATAATGCATGTATTCATAATCCATGTTGTATTCCTAATACATAGAAAATGATGTATTCATAGTCTTACCTTTTTGGTGAGATTTTAGTATCCATAGTTCATTTAAATTACAATCCATGCATTCGTGTAAGGTTCCAAACAATAGATTTTCAAAACCACATATTCTAAGTATACACATAATCTTTAATACACACATTTTCGTAATACATCATTTTCAAAATCAAAGATTTTAAACGACGCCTAAACACGCAAAAAACATATAAAACGACAATCTGCACGGTGCCTTTACTGTCGTATCGGTTTCAACAACCCCAAAAAAAAAACTTGTAAATGAAAACAATTAAAGATAATTATTAATTAGAGCAAAATAACAGAAAAAGAAAAGTAATTAATAAGCTGCAGCTGGTTTCAGCTCAGAGTCAAACAAACATCAAACTTTCTCCTTTTCCTACTAATTTCCTCTTCTTCACAGACTACCTTCCCAAAGACAAATCCACTCTTCTCCCAAAAGAAGAAAAAAAAACTCCCCCTTTCTTCTTCCTCCTCCTTCTTCTTCATCGCAATCCGAATCCAACCCACATCCAAATCTCCAATCTTTCTCGGAAAAACGCGCAGAAATGGGATGTTGCGGCAGCAGAGAAGACTCTGCTTCCAAGCCCCAATTCAACGGCTACACACCACCTCCCCCTCCTTCTCACAACACCCACCAATCGGCCGCCGTCGAGCACCATCAGCCGCCGCCGGTGAGGACAGCACCCCCAGCACCAGCTCCCGCTCCGAGGAGACCCGCGGCGGCAGCGAGGGATACGATCCTGGGGAAGCCATTTGAGGACATCAGGCAGTCCTACACGCTGGGGAAAGAACTGGGTCGGGGCCAATTTGGGATTACTTACCTCTGCACGGAGAATTCCACCGGCCAGACCTACGCCTGCAAATCGATACTGAAGAGGAAGCTGGCGAGCAAGAGCGACAGGGAAGATGTGAAGAGGGAGGTTCAGATTATGCAGCACCTGTCCGGTCAGCCCAACATTGTGGAGTTCAAGGGCTGTTACGAGGACAGGCAGTCGGTCCATCTGGTGATGGAGCTCTGCGCCGGCGGGGAGCTCTTCGATCGGATTATTGCCAAGGGGCATTACTCGGAGAAAGATGCGGCGAAGATTTGCAGGGAGGTTGTGAATGTGGTCCACGCTTGCCATTTCATGGGGGTCTTGCATAGGGATCTCAAGCCGGAGAATTTCTTGCTGAGTTCGAAAGATGAAGCGGCGACCCTGAAAGCTACTGATTTTGGACTCTCGGTGTTCATTGAAGAAGGTATATAGGAAATTCCTTGATCCTTAGGCTTCGCTTCTATGTTTTGGTTGGTATGTTACACTATGTGGTTGTTGTAAGGAGAGCTAATCCGATCTGTAGACTTAAGGTTTGAGTAGGTCCAATTGCTTTGCTTTAACTTCTAATGGTACATCAGTATGATTTGGGAAAGGTTGGTTATCATGGCGAAGCATAGGTTCATATCATCATATGCTATGAATTTCTCATGATGGATGAGTATTGTTGGCCTAAAACCGAAGGGTAATTGGTTGCTCTAAGAATGGTTGTTTCGAGTTACTTTCAGAAGTTTACTTGAGTACACTGCAATGATGCTAGAAGTGTCCCTTTTCGTGTTTGTGTTCTGATCACAAAATTTGGTAAACAACTATTGCAGGCAAAGTTTATAGGGACATAGTTGGCAGTGCGTACTATGTCGCCCCTGAAGTCTTGCGTCGAAGCTATGGGAAGGAGATTGACATTTGGAGTGCAGGAGTTATCATGTACATTCTGCTCAGTGGCGTGCCTCCATTTTGGGGAGGTAAAAGAAGAAACATATACTGAATGAAACTTCACCATGGGAATATATGCTTATAGTACCTCTGTACCCTCTCTTCCTGTTGTTGACCCTCATTGTTCTTTTGCTGCAGAAAATGAGAAGGGAATATTTGATTCCGTTCTCCAAGGAGAGATTGATTTCGAGACTGATCCATGGCCGATTATATCTGACAGTGCCAAGGATCTGATTAGGAAGATGCTTACTCAAGACACAAAGAAACGTTTAACTTCTGCACAAGTGCTTGGTATGAAACGCTCACTACAATGGTCGCTTGATTTTTTATCTGGAATTTGCTCGATTGATTTACAATGCTCGTATGAATCTTTATTTTTCAGAGCATCCATGGATCAAGGGTGGTGCTGCATCAGACAAACCAATCGGTAGTGCAGTCCTTTCCAGAATGAAGCAGTTCAGGGCTATGAATAACTTGAAGAAGCTTGCCTTGAAGGTAAAGAGATAACGAGGAAAGAAAAAAATGAAAGCTATGACATTCCTTAATGAATTTATTCTTGTATGCTTGAAGTAAATGTGAGCATTGCTTTCCTAGGTTATTGCTGAGAATCTGTCCGAAGAAGAGATCAAGGGTCTCAAAGCAACATTCATGAACTTGGACACAGACAAGAGTGGTACCATTACATATGAAGAACTGAAGACTGGTTTAGCTCGATTAGGATCAAAGCTGTCTGAAGCTGAGGTTAAGCAACTCATGGAAGCTGTAAGTCGCATAGAAAGAAATCTATACAGATAACTCTTCTTCTTTCCTAGCTACTGTTCTTACTTTTAATATTCAATTCCTTCTCACTGCTTGTCCTTAGGCTGATGTGGATGGAAATGGAACGATTGACTACACCGAGTTCATCTCTGCAACAATGCACAGATACAAGCTCGAAAGAGACGAGCATTTGTACAAAGCATTCCAGCATTTCGATAAGGATGGCAGTGGGTGAGTTTCCCAACTCTTTGCATGTTTCTAATGCTGTGCCATATAACTTAGGTGCATTTGTCTATAGCTCAAGATTGGAAACTTACAGCATAGTGTACTACTGAGTGGTGACATTAGGTACATAACAAGGGATGAATTGGAAGGTGCCATGATGGAGTACGGAATAGGGGATGAAGGCAGCATCAAGGAGATCATTGCTGAAGTCGATACAGACAATGTAAGAATACCTTCTGTTTCATACTAAGAACTCTCTCACTGCACATTTCTCTCAATCAGTGACTTACTGAACAGCACGTGATGTGTATTAACAGGATGGTAAGATCAACTACGATGAGTTCTGTGCTATGATGAGAAGTGGAGGAGCCGAAGTTCAAGCGAAGCTTTTGTAAAGCTGAGGTATGGTACTTATAAATGGACAACAAAAAGTTGATGTCTTTGTTTCGAGTTCGTGCGAGGTGCGATGATGATGCTGCTGCTGATGTTCTTTGTGTATATCTTTTGCTTTTGAGTTTTTCCATTCTTTGATGTAATCTTTTGATGGGGGCAAGTTGAGCTGAGTGCGGAGGCCTTTGCTTCGGGACTACCATTGATAGTTGTTACATTACATACTCTATCTGTGCTGTCTTCAGCAGATTTTGCGCATGTTTTGGACAATGAGAATGTATTTTATACGACTACCTCTCTTTCAAAGCTTCTGCTGTAATACGTGATTATTTCTCACTTATTTAAAATTGATTATTTCCATTTTGCGGATAATCTAGGGGACAACACGCAAGAGTTCAGCCCTCTTGGCTGCCCCGTTCTGCATTAGTATCATGCCTAAACTATTTTGGATTTTCTAAATCGTTTATGTTTGATTTCATGCATCAGAGAATTATCTTTATCTGTCCAAAGCATACAACGTCTAGTCTATACTTGTCAATTTTCAAGTAGCATTGTTTGAGAATTCTTAACCAATACACACTCAACTCTTAATATTGATATCTATCCTTCACCCAAATTTAACTCAAGGCTTAGTTGAGGAATATTGACTTTCGGCTGTCTATCTTCTATTCGAATAAACTCATTTGGGTCTGATCCAAAATGGTTAATCTGAATTGGATTCAATTCAAACTCAATATCATTAAAGGTGTATTTGGGTCTGATCCAAAAAGGTTAATCCGAATTGGATTCAATTCAAACTCAATATCATTAAAGGTGTATTTGGATTTGATCGAATGTTTACATGATCATGACATATGGGTCAAATTACCCAACAAGTCAGTCAAGTGTCACCCCTAACTCCTAAGTTGAATTATTATCAGTAGTATCTTAAGTTAAGAAGATATTAAAAATGCTAATAGAACATTCATTTATCTTCTACCTCCTCATCCATCCATGATTCCCCGTGGCTTGTCATAAGCCTCAGCTCGATCATATTCATACAATAAGAGCTGGAAAGTGAAGAGTATCCAAGGTTTCATTAGGGTTTGGTTTATATAATCTTTGTCCGACAACAATCTGCTGCTACAAAAGACAAAGCTTACAAGCTGGTTTTGCACGTGAGGTTGGTAATTATTATGCATTCCAACCCACAAATAAGCACTAATGATATATAGTAATCAACACTAATTTGTATTCCAAAATTGCACGTGTGCAATCCAGTTCATTAATGGCCCTGCCTGGGAAATGGCACTCACTGGTCTCTGTACTCGAGACCAACAGTAGAAAATGAAGAAGGGAAACTCAACTGGAGTTTCTCATATACAATGTATTTGAGTCTATCTGAATCCTACGATGTCTTTCACTTTATAAGCGAAAGTAATTGTGCTCTTCTACATGGTATTGCATATCTATTGTTAACGTTACCGCTCATAAAAATATTGATAGACGCGCGATATAAATTATTCTTCTGATTATCCGAACATCTCTAATACCCAAAGGAGGAGGACTAATTATTTATTAGGGGTTGTCTGTTCTACCACTACATCTTGTTTGTATTGGATAGTTGGTGCCCTGTTTTTCATTGTTGTATTAATAATGTGGAACAGAGTAATAAGTAGTGCAAGCTAGCCTGTATTAAATGTGAAATTGCCTTGGATGCTCTTCATCCTAGCTTTATTGTCATATTTAAAAATTAAACTTTGTGAGTTTCCCCAAATTTCATGCAATCTTTAATTGTTTACAATTGAGACGGTGAGCATGTTGTCTCCCTTTGTATTTTAATTGGTGGGCACACTCACTGTTTAGCATTGGAAGCAAATAAAACCAGAATTATGTCATTTCTGAATCGACGTCGAAATATTGGGAGCAATATCATTTACCAACAGAGCATGTTTATTGTGTTCGTACTACTTATCAGAGTGAAGGGATAACTAATATCAGTGCTCATTTCTTATTTGGACAGTAAATGTGTGTTGATGACTTAATATACGTCATCAAAAGATGCGACTCAAGTGGTGAAGCATGCGAGTTGACGTGCTAGAGGATCTGATTCTCATAATCAACCATTGTGAGAAAAATCTCTTAGCGGCCATTGGTAGGTAGGACTATTATTTCGAGTCGCTCACTTTACTAGTTTCATTGAGTATCTGAAATCGAGTTAGTATATATAGATGTATTCTCCATCGTTAAAAAAAAATGTGTTTATCAAAATTTAATAAATAAAAAGCTTATAAATTTCTATCTTTAACAACAAAATTACAAGAATCTTAGCTTGGGAATAGAATAAGTCATCCTACAATTACCCTGAACTTGATTTAAAGGTTGAAGCACTAAACATAGCTTTGCTTCCCAAAACTACTCCCATTTCTCCAATCCCTACATATTAATGTTCATTATAAACATTCTCTTCAAGGCCATGTTGTTCCCATAAAGTTAAGCATCCTTTCATTTCCCATTACAAACTTCCATGCTCCTGCATTAACCATTGTGATCTGGAAAAAAAGGCAAGATGCTGGAGCTCCAATCCTGCCATAGCATGGCGAACAATGCCCCCATTCAGCAAGAAGTGACAGATGAAACTTCTGCAGGCGTTATCGCCCGAATATCTGCAGAGCTGCAAGAGGAAAAACAGAGGAATGCAGAGCTCATGGAGAGGATATCGAAACTCGAAGCCCTACTGCAAGAGCAAGAAACCTTGGTGGTGGCTTCACTCAACCATGGGAAAGTAAGATTCAAACCTCTCCTTTCAGCCTTGTTTGTCTAAAATAACTGTGTTCTTGTCTAGAATTTTGAGGCCGGCTTGTTTCGTCGTAAAGAGGATCAAAAGGCAGAGGATAGCAGCAAGTGATGATGGAGATGGACTCGCCATCGAAGCTCGGCCGAGCGAAGAAAGGCTGGTGAAGTGGATACACATCGATGAAACTTTGCTTAGGCAGAGTGATAATAGGCTCAAAGATGATTGCTTTGATGGAGAACGCGCCAAGAAATCTCGAGAATCGACAAAGCTCGCTTTCTGTCCTAGAGAAGTGAGGAGGATACTCGAATCGGAATCCTTGCTAGTGAAAAATGCAGAGTGTCACACGATAAGAAAGATCTTGGTCTTTGCATGTCTCGGAATACGAAACGGATGTGACGAAATGCTCGAGCTGGATTTCACCCATTTCAGGATTGTTAAGAAAGGGGAGATAGAGGTAATTAGTAGCTAAACATACTGCAAAAAATTTTAAGCTGGATGAGATTTGGATTAGTGGAAGTAATTAACTTTTAGTGATGGTTTAACTAATGGATTTGTTGTTTCGAATTAGGAACATGTGGTATACGAGAATCCAGGGAATGGTCAGAGGAAGATATTCTATCCCAATGGGGAGAATCCAACGTTGTGTCCGGTTGAGATACTTGAAGAGGAGAAGGCAATGCGTCCTTGTGATGACAGCTGCCCAAATTGTTTGTTCTTGTGCATTAAGTATGGTGGAAGAACGAGGAACCTCCCACAGAACGAGTAAAAAAATTTCTTCCTTCCCAGTTTTTAAGCTAGAGGGGGAAAAAACAAGGTCTGGTCGAGTCGATGTGGGTGACTGATCATATTGATCATGTCGATACGAGTTATCAGTTGAACCAATTGGTGAGTTATGAAAAGATAGGATAAATAGTCATTGTAGATGGATAACTGAGACGAGTCATAGTGATCTCCTGTCATTGTAGAAATGACCTTAATGGATAATAAAATTAAGGTGGATTTAAAACCTTTTTTAGTTTAGATTCCACACAAACAAAATTCTACGATAAGTCGTTATTTTAGTGTCATGTTATGATTTGCTTCATCTTGGATTTTAGATACGTGAGGCAGCGGATGGGGAGAAGCAAGCTGAAGTCCCTCGGTTCTTTGATTTGTCGGATGGCAAACCTAGCCCATATAAGAAGTGGTAGCTTCTTCTTCAAGGCACTTGGGGTGACAATGTTGCTCATGGCTGGTTTTCCTCATCATTTGGTTCAAAGAGAAACCCTAGATTTGCTATGGAAATACTATAGGTAAACCAAAGACAATGTCAATGCAACCAACTTCCAACTTATGTTCACTCTTCCTGCTTTGAATCTCGATCTTCCTAATTGCAGAACAGATGAGGACGCACAGGGAGAGGAACTATTCCTTCTAAATTCGGTAGTCAACGAAAACGTAAGACTAGACATTCATATTCGAAAACTGAAATACAATAGGACATTTTTTACAAAATATGATGTTACCTTCCTCTTCACTTGAATTACAGTTCTTTTTAACTCCTTTTTTTTTATACTATATATGTCTTCCATGAGCGTAAACTGTAACTTTCCCCCTTCTTGTTTTTCTCTCTTTTCAGCAAACCAATTCAGATTCAGAATTACCCAGGCAAACAACAACTAACAAGAAGAAACACAAGGCCGGGAAGAAACCACCAAACTCAGCAAGAAAGCCTCCTCCTTCTTCTACAAAAGCCATTCCCACGTTCCTGACTCCAATCAAAGCCCAGCCCAAACGACAATACCCAGCGCCCCAATCATCGCACTTCAAAACTGGCCCAAACCGGAGGCCCATTAGCCCATATCCTTTCCCGCCAATGATGTACTATTGGTCACCCGCAGCAGCAGCGCCTGGTGGTAACGCATTTCCTATGGCTCCTTACGCCATCCCTTTCTTCCCACCTCCTCCCAACTTCGTCTCCTCCATGAATCCGCCGCCTTGTTACGGCGATCCGGCCACCGCAGCCTCAGCAAGCTCGATGATCTCGACCGCCGCAGGGATGAATAGTCCTTTTGCTGCCACTGCCTCGGTGGAAGGAGAAGGTCAAAATGGCTCTTCTGGTAGCACTACTACAGAGACGAAACAAGCATAGGCAAGCAACAAGTAAGCCGCAGGAGTGTAATGTGTTTGTGCTAATCGAAAACAGTTATTAGGATGCTCTCTACACGAATCGTAAAATGAAAAAATCGATTCGATCACGATCTCAACTTAATACATGTTATACTCGATGGTACTAAATTCGTATTAGTGAAAGACCGATTGATGAACTAATTGATACTGGACAAAATGTTAGAAACACGTTTTCTAAGGAAAACGAGTTTCTATATTATCATTATTATTAGGTTTTATTAAATATGGTTAGTATTCTTTTAGTAGAATTAGGTTTAGTATTAGGTTTTCTTATCTTTCGTTATAAATATGTACTTTGCGTTTTATTCAGAATCAAGCAAGAACAATTATTCAGAAAAGTATCTCAAACCCTAATCTCTCTCAAATTCGTCACTTATCCCTAGGCCGTCGGCCATTCTTCTCCTCGATTCCCAATTTCCTCTTCTAAATCCCTAATCCCCAATTCTGTTCTTCCCCAATTCTATCTCAATCCCTAAATATCTATCAATTCCCAATCTCATCAATCCAACCGTTAGAAACCTAGAATTAGGTTTCT